>CM053793.1:773097588-774297588 GCA_028749045.1 Cupressus sempervirens
CAACCCTTCATGTACTCTATTTCTTCTTATAACTCCTATATCTTTGCTTCCAATAATTTGATTAGTAGGGTGATTCTTTGTCAAATTAATGTTTGGTGTTGGTGTCATTGTCTCAACTATTTCTTCTAGTCTAGGTTTATATCTTGGTTCTTCCATCTATTCCACAACTTGGGTGCCATTCTATAAATCATTTTTAGTTTCATAAAACAATTCAACATTCTCACGATTAGTCTTAGGATTAAATTCTTCATCATAATTATAATCAAGTATTCTCTCTTGAATTCCAAACTTCTCATCTAGTTTCACATTTGTGCTCTCACAATAGTCTTAGTCCTATGATTAAAACATCTATAAGCTATGTTTTTCAATGAATAAAAAAGGAACATACGTTCATCACTTATTTCATAAAAGTTACCAATGTCAAGATCTCTCTTGATATAAAATTTACTTCCAAAAATTTTGAAATGCTTTGTTGATGGTGCATGTCCAAACCATAATTAATAAGGAGTCTTATTCATACATTTTTGATCTTCACTTTGTTCATTGTATACACTACTAGATTAACTACTTCTCTCCAAAATGTTTTTGATACATCATTCTCAAACATCATAGCTTCTACTACTTTTATCATAGACCTATTTCTTCTCCTAGCTATACCATTCTTCTAAGGTGTTTTAGGGGTTGAAAGTTGTCTTTTAATCCCATTTACTTCACAAAAGTTTTTAAATTAATTTGAAGTAAAATTCTCTTCTTCCATCAGATCTTAAATATATAATCTTCAATATAGACTCATTCTCAACTCATTTCTTAAAAACTATAAAATTTTCAAACGCTTCAAACTTTTCTTTAAGAAATACTACCCACATCATCCTAGTAAATTCATCAACAAGAATCATAAAGTACCTTTCACCATAGAATCCTTTTTTCTCTATAGGATCACTCGAGTATATGTAAACAATCTCTAACTTTGATATTGTGGTGAACTTCTTGCTAGGAAAACAATTTTTGTTTTGCTTAGCCATAACACACTCCTTGCAAAAAAAATTAGTATGCTTTACAATTTTAGGCAAATCCCTCACAACAAATGTACTACCTTCTTTCACAATATTATCAAAGGTTATATGAGGAAACATTTTATGTCACAATGAACTATTGTCAACCTTAGCAACCAAACATGTCATCTCTATAGGATTCATCTGAAAAACATTACCTCTATATCTTGTGCCAATACCAATCATCTTACCATTCTTCTCCTTGATATACATGTCTTCTTTGTGAGTTGTAATTGATATCCCTTGTCAACCAGGTGTCCAACACTTAGAAGATTATGTTTTAGTCCATCAACAAAATAAAAATCATGTATTTTAGTTTTACCATCAAGAGTAATAGATCCTATTCCCTTAATGTGACAAGCCACATTGTTACCAACTCTAATAATTTCTCTATCAGAACTATTGAACTCAAAAAACTTGTTTATATCACCAGTCATATTATGTGAAAAACCAATTTCTATGATCCAATCAACTTTATTCTCAACCTATGACACTAGGACTTTCTCTTCTCTAACTTCTTTTTAAAGGATTTTCTTGCTTTATAGCAATATATCCTAACTTATCACCACTTTCAGTATTTTCCTCAGATTCATCATCATTACTTGCATACAAAAGTTCTCTAGGCCTTTGAGAATTGAAATTATTTTTGTACTTCTTTACTCTTTTAGGACATTTAGAAGTAAAATGACCAAACTCATTACAAGTCCAAAATTTAAAGATTTTCTTACCATTTGGTTCTCTCTTCACAAGCATGGCAATTCCTTCTTCTTCACTTAGATCTTACCATAGGTATCAATCTTTCTATCTTCTTTGAATCTTGAGCTACTACTGCTAGCATAATCTCCACTGGTGCTTGCACTCTTTGATAAAAGGGCAAACACTTAATGTGCTAAAGGTAGTTTCCACTCTAGGAAAATCTCCAAACTATTTCAAACTTACTTCTATTGCTTCTAATCTTTTAAGAAGAATCTCTCAGGAAAATTTATTAGTACAAGGTATTACTTGCTCAATCATATGTGTTTTCTACTTGAATGGTGGTGTGAAAGTTTTTAAGATCTTCCATATGATCTCATCCTCATCTTTAGTTCCTTCACGAGCCTTGATTCCTACAACAATTTCTAATATTCTGCCAATATAACTTCTTGGAGATTCATCTTCCATAATTTTAGCTTCTTAAAATAAACATATCCAATTTTGTAATTTGATTCTCTTAGTACACTTATCACCTTCAAAAGTAGATTCCAAAGCTTTCCAAATTTCATGAGATAATGACAAAGATTTTACCTTACTATACTAATTTTTAGGAAGAGTTGACAAAAGTGCTTCTCTTACTATATATATGTACATACATACATATATATATATATATATATATATATATATATATATATATATATATATATATATATATATACATATACATATACATATACCTACATGTATGTATATATGCATATGTATATGTATGTATATAAATATGTATATGTATATATACATATGTATACATATCTATATATACATATGTATATATGTATACATACATATGTATGTATGCATATACATACATGTACATATATATGAATATATGTATACATATCCATATATACATATGTACATATATGTATATATGTATACATATGTATATACATAGATATGTTGAAAAACAAGTAACTAGTTGATCTAAGACAAGAAAATGAAGAGGGTTGATTGGCTAAATCTTGAGTTCGAATTTTAGAAAGGTCATCGTCAAGTCCATTACTACACATGAATGACCTAGGGATGGTAAATGGTTATGTTCAAGTGAGTAACAACTATGTCTGTAGAGGTATACAAATCAATATAACAAGTGAGAATATATGTATTTATTTAGATAAAAACTATAAAAATGAGTCCAACTTTACACAAAATCACATTGTTTATCAACACATTCAGACATCAAAATATTTTATCAAACTCATGAAGAAAACTAAACAAATAGAAATTTCACCGAATAGAAATAACTCACACGTTTTGTCCCATAATAATAATAATTTAGCTTTCTCTCATTATCATTTTTAAATACACTTAGCTATGTACACATATGACAAAATATTTTATAGAACCAATAAATAAACACAACTAAATAGATTTTTTTTTGGCTATTCCACTAATAGCTCCCTTGTCCCATCCCACAAAGCATATTTGATTTATTTCTTCCAAACTCACTTGTCTATCCCCACAATAATGTTGGTTTATTTCTCTCTCAAAATCAATTTATTATTTATTTATTTGTTATTAAACACCTTTATTTCAAGGAAACAAGCATAAAGACAAGAAGAAGTTAGTAAGTCAAAATCCAAAGATTGCAAGTATATTTTTCATAGACTAGAGAAGAACTGGAAGTTGAGCCCTAAATTGACACCTAAGAACAAGACACATGAGATGCATTTAAGTAAGGCCACTCCAAAAGGGACCTTAAAAAGGTTGATGCCATTAAAACCGGAGCTCCATGATATGACTAAAAATTTGGTTTTCAGCCCCTCCCATGGGACGAGAGGACTAACCCTAGAAATTGACTCCTATAAGTGTTGACTTGTGCTACAGAATTGGTTGTATTTTGGTATCACTTGACGTCAAACATTAAAAATAGGCATGGTTGAACAAACCAACAAAACATAACTTGGAAATAAAAATAATTGCTGGCCAATAAAATAAAAATTACCAAATTCCCTTGCCCAAAATATTAATAATAATTGGCTCGCCCTTATAAAAACACAAGTAAATTTTTTGTCTTGGCTAAATAAGAAATTCGCTAAATTGAAATAAAATTGTTTTGGCAGGAATAGAAATATAAAATTGGGTTGCCTTTTCCCATATCGTCAACTCTGTTTCATTTTAAAATAATAAAGAAATAATAATAATAAAAGAAATTATAATAAAGAAAATAATAAAAGAAATAACAATAATAAAGGCAACCAACCAAAAAGAGCACCTTCTGACTCGCCAACAATTGCGCTCGGACGGCGGACAGGCAGCTGTCGGTGTGCGCTGTTTTTACAGTGCACGTTTACCGGCGGCCACAGGTCAGCGACCACATGGCTTGTTTAGAATTTGATCCATCCGATCGATGGTAAAATTCCGTTATTAAGCAAATCCACCATTACTGCCGGTGATTGTGATTTATGACCTCAGCGGGCAATCAAAAATGAATTTTTGATATGCGGTGGAAATCACAAGGTGGAATTTGTTGGGTATAAAACTGAAAATGGAAAAATGCGGTTCTGTAAATACGCACAAAGTTGAAATTCGATACGGAGACTGTATATGGAATGTAGTACTGTGATGAATACAGGGGGAAGAATCCAGCGAGTTGTAGGCGAGGGTTTATTTATTTATTTGTTTATTGTGGGTTTTCAGACCTTTTGTTTTTGAGGAGGGATGAATTGAATTGAAATGAATTGGACTAAATTGGAAGTGATTAGAGTTGAGCAGAGAGAGAGAGAAATTAGTGTTTGTGCTGCGCGTTCTTGTGGGTAGATTTTGTTCACAAAGCTCGAGGCCTTATTTTTAGGTCGCTATATTTAGAGACTGTGATCTTCATAGGAAAGCTTTGGTCTTGTTTTCTCCGCGAGTTATGTAGGCCCTTTTTACGTTGATTTTGTTAGAAAAATGGGGAGTGCGGAGTAAACCCTCTGAAAGATCGTTGAAATTGGAGGGATCTGAGGAAAATGGCTGGGTTTGAGAGAAAATATGTGAGGTAGAATTGCGGAGGTTTGTCTTTCTGGGAGCTGCCCAGAGTGGGGCAGGAATAATTGGTAATGGTGTTAGATTTGGAGGTGGAATTCATTGTGTTTGTGGCGGAATGCGGAGGATTTGAGGTGTGGAATGGGGTTTGGAGTTGCACGAAGGTTAAGCCGACGACCTTGAAAATATCATAAAAAGGTCTGTCTTAGACATGGAGGTGGTAAAATTTTGGTCATGTGCTGCCGATTTTGAGGCGATTACTCAGTTTGGGTGTCAAATTTGTGCAATTTGAGGCCACGGGATATGTTGTGAAAGTGTATCGAATTTGGAGTTGAAATATGGCGTTTTGAGGCTGAATGCCTTGGATTTGAGGTAAGAAAATGAATCTGTCTGGAGGAGCTATGGTGTTTTCAGCATCGGATTGGGTAAATTTGAGATCTCGTTTGTGTTAGTGATATTCTCTTTTACTGTTGTGGGGAAATTAGGGTATTATGGCCACCTTGTGCTGTTTCAATACTTCGAAGAATTTGCAGTCCGACTTTAACGAGGTCTCCGTGGAGCTCTTGAGAGTAATATTGCAGAATCAAGAATTTCTAACACTTCTCTGTTTTATGATTTTATCCGGAGGCACTGCTTCTAATCCAATTTGGTGTCAGTTTTGGATTCTTTCGGAATTCAAAATAAGGAAAATTAGGGGTTCGTAGGTTTATCTTTAGTAAAGCCGCCGGGCAATCAGTTTTTCCCCCACCTATTTACAATCATCTCCGTGGATTCTGGGAGTGCTGTGAGCCCATGCTCTTTTAAACGTGGTCGAGAGAAAAATGATGGATGGCTCTGTCGATGAGGAGAGCGATCAATTCTTTGAGACATTAGAAGAAATGACATCATTCTCTGACTCTGGATCAGACAATGCTGAAAATGAGACCTCCGTCTGCCGAAATGGAGACTTTAAAGCAAAGTATGAGATTTGGAAGAGAGAGCCCATCAGTATTCAGGAGAGGAGGCAGATGTTTCTCAGAGATATGGGGTTTATTAAAGTAAATAATTCCACTTCTTCGGAGCCAGATGCGGATTCTAACCAATGCCTTGGAATCGAAAGATTGAGAGAAAACAGTGGGGCTGTGCTGAGAAGTAGTTCAGAATCAGACCCCCAGGGCAAACCTCCCATTTACACCAGCCAAGATACTGCTATATTGCAGCAGAGATATCGTTTTTCAACATCCAGTGGCTCAAGTGATGGTACTGCAGATACGGGAGAGATTGGAGATGTCGCCTTCTCTCCCGAGGATAGCAGTGGGGAATTCATCTGCAAAATTAAGAACTTAGACAGTGGGAAGGAGTTCATTGTAGATGAGGTTAGGGAGGATGGCATGTGGAACAAGCTGAGAGAAGTGGGAACAGATAGACATCTAACTCTGGAGGAGTTTGAAAGGTCTGTGGGGTTCTCTCCGTTTGTGCAAGAAGTCATGCGTAGGGCAAGAGAAGTGACACAGACAGAGAACAGAGAAGCAAACGTAAATCATTCTTCCAGAAAACTAGTGAGGAATTGGATGAAAGCCTTAAGCTTTGCTGCTCATTCAGTGTCATGGCGTAAAGGCAATCGACTTATGTATGATTTTGACAAAAGTAGTAGGGAAAGATCTGGGACATTTGCTGATGTTTCTTGGGACAGGCCTCTGAGGACTAAAGTGCGTCACAGTAGGAAGCAGTGCAAAGAATTTAGCGCTCTTTACATGGGCCAAGAGATTCAAGCCCATGAAGGCTCTATCTGGACAATGAAGTTCAGTTTCGATG
Source organism: Cupressus sempervirens (assembly GCA_028749045.1). Lineage (NCBI taxonomy): Eukaryota > Viridiplantae > Streptophyta > Pinopsida > Cupressales > Cupressaceae > Cupressus > Cupressus sempervirens. The sequence goes on from CM053793.1 coordinate 773,104,158, forward strand.
GGCGTTATCTTGCTAGTGCGGGTCAGGACTGTGTGATTCAAATAAGGGAAGTGATTGAATCGAAGAGAAAAGTTGGGGCTGATGCACCCGATGTTGATGGGACCAATGCTTACCTTACTGTCAACGGTTCACCAGAGGTATTTCCCTTGAGCATCAAAGCCCATGCAAATAATACTAAAGGGCTGAAGATTAAATGCAGCAAAAGGAGTTCAAAGTCAGATTGTATTATGCTACCTGAGAGAGTTTTCAAGATATCAGAAAAGCCGCTGTGTTCTTTTCACGGACACCTTGATGGTGTCTTGGATCTTTCATGGTCACCTTCACAGGTCAGTTTGGATTAATTCGCAGCCTACATTACTTTTCAGAGTCCATGTTGCAATGTTCGATGGAACAACACTTTGTGGATGACTGTCTTCTTATACGTGTTTATTGGTTGTGTAGTGAGACTTTGAGTCCTGAAAAGATAATTGCAATGGAAACTTCTAACAGCCTAAACTTATCACGAGTAGACCTGCGTGCAATATTGAATGGTTTATAGTATTAATATTTAAGATTCTTGCCCTTTGTTTCTGTTTGGACCGATTGTTGTACTTTGAGAATTGAGACTAATTTCTTCCAAGTGGGCTTTACCTTCACTATCCATAATGAGGCCTTCTCCTGCAATACCTGAGTTATCCTTCGGGGCACTGTCAAAATTCAATTTTAATCTGCCTTCTTGGTATGGGATATATTTGGCGAATGCTCTATTGACTCTTCTACCATGGATCCATTTATTAAGGAATTAATGATGTGGATTCATGCAACTTGGTTAGGAATAACAGTAATAATCTCACTTTCAATTGGCATTGATATTCCCACAATTTGAATGTCTATTCTATCATTTGCATTGGATTGAAGACTTATACTATTGAATGCTTGCCAAAGAGGTTAGGGCATTTTAGTAACTTAGTGTTTCTCAGGCTTTTCTGGAGAGGATTTTACCTTACATGTTTGTGTGCTTTTGTTTCAGTATTTGCTGCTCTCGTCATCAATGGACCAAACAGTACGATTATGGAACCTAGAACATCAGAGTTGTCTAAAAATATTTTCTCATAGTGATTATGGTAAGAATAAAATCCATGAGCCTAATTCATCAGATATCCTTTCTGTGAGGCTTTTATTAGGAAGTTACTTGTACAATAGGGGTTGAATTATGGTTTTCTTTATATCATTTAGGCCATTGGAATGAAGATTTGTGATTATTCATTTTATACTATTTCTGAGATTATTTGTAATGTCTTTATAATTTCTCACAATCTTCATTAGTATGAATGCACTATTCATGTACCTGTTGATTATTTTCCATCCTTTATTCCCTTGTCTTATATGGTTGTGATATGTGAGGCAGTGACATGTATTCAGTTCAATCCGGTCGATGATAGATACTTTATCAGTGGTTCATTGGATGGCAAAGTACGAATTTGGAGTATTCCTGATCGTCGAGTTGTTGATTGGAATGATATTCGTGAGGTGGTCAGTGCAGCATGCTACACTCCCGATGGACAGGTTTGGTGTATATCTATGGCTTTTTTAGATTGAGTTATAGCTCCTGCGAACTAGATGACCATGTCAATGATAATTGAATACTTCTCAACAGTTTTTAGTTTCTAACTGTTTTGTTTCTGTACATGCAGGGAGGACTAGTGGGTTCAATCACAGGAAGATGCTACTTCTATAATGCATCAGGTGTGGTATTTTGTAAAAGAATACTTGTTTTTAATACCTACAATCTGTTAAAAATAGGTTGTCATTTTACTTTCACCATCCATTTTTTTTTGAACTAAATTTTGAGCTGCCATTTTCCTTTTATCATCTACTTGTAAGAGAATCAAATGAAATTGTGTAGATGTATATAAGGAGATGAAATGACATTGAAGCTTTATTATAATCATATATTTATTTGGCCTCCGCTGCTAGTTAGTATCCTTTATAACTCCTTGTAATTCCTATAGCAACTCCAGAATAAAGGATATTTTCTAATGTGCAGTGATAGGGAGAACATAATTTTTGTTTGATTCTCATTCGATTTTCAATATTTCCTTTGTAGACAAAGCTTCTTAAGTTTGTGTGTGCTTATATCTTATAAGTTTGGAGGATAGCTATTTATTGATGACATATCGTACTTGGCATTAGTTTTCTTTTATTTTAAATAGCACGAGGACTAGTTTGGATGAATATGATGTAGTCGGTCCTTAGATTTGTAGTTTGTCAATAATAAATATGCATTGCATCAATGGCTAAGGATCAAAGTTAGGAGTTGAAATATAGCTAGTTGCTGACCGAGAATCACTAAAAGAGGGAGAAGGGGTGAGGAGAGGGAGAGGAAGTGGCACAAGACTTGAAGAGAAGGGATAAGAAAATCATTACAACACTCCTGTATGGTATTATTTATGTTTATTATTTCTTTTATGTTTATTGTTTTTATAATTTATGTTTTTTTTCCTTTAATGTTAATTATCTATATAAATTATTCTTGGCTTGTAAGGGTGATATTGCTATCAGGATTTAATTGTGTAGTTTTAGTCAAACTCATTGACTCATGTTTCATGAGCAGTGATTCACAAGAATCCATTTCTCATGACAATAAATGGAACACTTAGCACTCATTGGATCTAGGTGATGCTCATAGAGGTGAAGCATTGGGACTTCCTAGGAGGTCACCCATCCCAGTATTACTCCAGCTCGAGTGCGCTTAATTACGGAGTTTCCTCCATAGTTCAACCCACTTTGCTTGCAACCCCATTTGCAAAACCTTCACCAAGTGTTGTGCCTTATGAACCATTCATTAGAAAGCCCCGTAAGCTCATCAATTGATAAGTAGGAGATATTTTTTGACAAGGATTCAAATTGTGATATTGCTATCAGGATTTAAGAGTGCAGTTTGAGTCAAACTCATTGACTCATGTTTCATGAGTAGTGATTCACATGAATCCATTTCTCATGACAATAAATGGAACACTTAGCACTCATTGGATTTAGGTGATGCTCACAGAGGTGAAGCGCTGGGACTTCCTAGGAGGTCACCCATCTCAGTACTACTCCAGCTCGAGCGAGCTTAACGATGGAGTTTCCTCCATAGTTAAACCCACTTTGCTTGCAACCCCATTTGCAAAACCTTCACCAAGTGTTGTGCCTTATGAACCATTTCATTAGAAAGCCCCGTAAGCTCATCAATTGATAAGTAGGAGATATTTTTCCACAACAAGTCAAATTATGATATTGCTATCAGGATTTAAGAGTGCAGTTTGAGTCAAACTCATTGACTCATATTTCACGTGTAGTGATTCACAAGAATCCATCTCTCATGACAATAAATGGAACACTTAGCACTCATTGGATCTAGGTAATGCTCACAAAGGTGAAGCACCGGAACTTCCTGGGAGGTCACTTATCCCAGTACTACTCCAGCTCGAGTGCGCTTAACTATGGAGTTTCCTCCATAGTTAAACCCACTTTGCTTGCAACCCCATTTGCAAAACCTTCACCAAGTACTGTGCCTTATGAACCATTCATTAGAAAGCCCCATAAGCTCATCAATTGATAAGTAGGAGATATTATTCCACAACAAGTCAAATTGTGATATTGCTATTAGGATTTAAGAGTGCAGTTTGAGTCAAACTCATTGACTCATGTTTCATGAGTAGTGATTCAGAAGAATCCATCTCTCATGACAGTAAATGGAACACTTAGCACTCATTGGATCTAGGTGATGCTCACCGAGGTGAAGCACCGGGACTTCCCGGGGAGGTTGCCCATCCTAGTACTACTCCAGCTTGAGCGTACTTGTTTACGGAATTTCCTCCATAGTTAAACCCACTCTGCATGCAACCCCGTTTGCAAAACTTCATTGAGTGTTGTGCCTTATGAACCATTCATTAGAAAGCCCCTTAAGTTCATCAATTGATAAGTAGGATATATTTTTCCACCACAAGTCAAATTGTGGTATTGCTATCAGGATTTAACTGTTTAGTGTGAGTCAAACTCATTGACTCATGTTTCATGAATAGTGATTTAGGTTTATTTATGCCTCCTAACTTGTAAATTTCTATATAGTTTTGCTTTTCAAATTGTTTGCTTATGGTTTGTTTATTCATATAATACATATTGATATATCTCTGTTCCTTTTCATCTTTTTGGTTTTATATTATTTTGGTGTTAATGTGATTACTTTGTTTATCTTTGACCATTGCCTTTAGTCTTGTGCCACTTCCTGTTTCTCCCCATCCTTTCTCACTCTTTTTAGTGAGTCTTGGTCTGCTACTAATTATTTTTCAACTCCTTGAAAAAAAATCTCTCCATCCTAAGGATGGTTCACATAGTATGCAGAAATACATTCTGTTGATGTTGAAACATTCTGTTCACTATCAAATCCAGAAATACAATACAGCTAGAAGCAAGCATAGATCTTTGCATAGCTGTTTTGTCAATCCCTGTGTAGTTCAATTTTTTGAAGATTGTATAGGGTTACTGTGCACATACGTGGCAGTTTTCAAGCTAAACAGCTTGTTTATTTCTGCAATTAATAACTTTATCCTCTTGTGTTTGCTAAGTATTAATTGGTCTTGTAGGCAATGTAAAGTAATAATTTTCTCATTCCTAGTTGTCTATCCAGTGAAATAGGGTAAACAGAAAAGGCAAGGAATTTAGAAATTGGCGTGGCCTCGCATTACAGGAAATGCAATCCAACAATTTTCCTTTGGTAGCTGTCTGTTACATTAGATGAAGTAGCAGAGAAGGCAAGTAACATTAAAGTGACATAGCATGACATAAAATTCCAACAGTATGTGAAAGAGGCAAAAACATTGTGCCTAAATGATGCAACTCTGCCATAAGAAAGGCAGAAATTATGAATGTCTAATACTGCTTATATGCAATGTCCATTGTCATGAAATCTTACTTTGTCAAATTGAGTGACATGTTATTGAATGTTTTGGGATTCCTGTTAATATATCTACTCTATACTGTCAAAAATTAGGAGACGATGAAATTTATTAGAAAACCATAAAATAACAATGCTTAGGAAGCAACCGCATGGAGGATGGTTCAGAAACCTTTTTCATGGAGCTGGGGGTCTCATGCAACTAACATGTGCTTACTAAAGGATAAATTGGAACCTTGTACAAAAATAGGAACCTCTGTTAGATGTTAGAGTATTAGGGAGTGCCTTTAGGATGGGACTGGAAATTTTCCCCACCAGCTTAGAAGATTTCTCTGCCACATGTCATTCATGTATAGCTTTTAGATTCCAGCCAATAAAGTTAGGGATGGTTCTCAGAGGGAAATTATTTTAGCATCCTTGAAAATTTGTTTTAGCTTCTAAAATGATTGGCTAATTGTTTAAGTATTGATGTTGCTAAAAGAATAATTTATGAGACCACCAGTTTCCTAAATGTTTGGAGCGTAAATTTTAAAGCTTCCTCATTGCTACAAAATCAATGGGCCCACATGCTTGTGAAAGCTCTTCCAAGTCTCAGCAGCATTTGCTGAAATATTTTAGGAAATTCCACTTTCAAGGACCACAACCTAAAAGAGCCAAATCTAAGTTTATTGTGAAATTATTATAGTATCAAGCTGATTAAAGGAAAGTTTCAAGTAAATCATCGCAACACTTTCAGGGAACTTTTCCATGAGCTCATTGTAAATGCAATGGGAGTGATTGCAATTGATCTAGGTTCTGCAATCTCTTATACTCAAAGTTCTAACACTTCCTATTCTGATCAGATTGAACTATCGTATGCTGTTCATAGTTCAAAGTTGAAGAGTTGGATGCACATAAGTATTCGTTTCTGAGTTTTCGAGGGCTGGATAAGGTTGAAGAAAATAAATCTTTTGTCAGAATTAATGTGCTGCAAATATCGAACTCTTGTGATGTAAAGCCTGGTTTATGTGGGGTTGAAGAAGGGGAATAGAGTTGATAAACATGATAAAAAGCAATATTGAATATGAAAACAACAATCATGAGTACTTTTGGTAGTTGATAATGACATTGAATGGTGAAAATTCAGTTCCTTCTGCAAGGGGACAGTTCAGGTTGGTTGGGGATTATAGTTTCGAAATATTCTTTATTTATTTCTCAGAACTGGGAAAAAATGATTATTCTAGGGGACTTTTTGTAGCAGACAGAAATAAACTCAAATACCATAAGTTAGAAAATTTCAAGCAGAATATTATTAGTCAAAAAGCCTTCCAAACATGATTGTGAGTGATGAATGAGAAAAATGCTTTCCTCCTTTGTTGTGTTCTTCAAAATTTGATTTCAAATTTTGTTTTTCTTTAGTTTTCCAAGAAATTGTCATATCCATATACAGCTTCTGGATTAGATCTAGAGTGTAACTGAGGAATAACATATTTATATTGCATCAAGGAAGATCCGTAACTGGGAAGGGAAAGGATATAACTTGTAACATAGGGTATATCTCTTTATATGTGGTATACTACTATTTATTTGGTAGGTGAACCGGTACAGTTTGTTAAGTGTTTTTTTTTGGCACTTCTAATGCTATTTTTTAATATTGGAAATAGAAGAAACAACTAATTGATATCAAGTCTTTTATTTAAGAGTCACATCAGGTAGATGCATTTTCACAGTGCCAATCAAATCAACTTCTAGTTGGAAGTCAATATTGTACTTTTATAGGAGTGATCCATTGTATAAAACAAACAATTATGCCGAAAATTTTCTTGGGTCCCTTATATTTTTTTTCTAGAAGTTAGATATTATTTCATTTTAATTTCCATGCATGCCAACTTTAGTTTCTCTTATAGTTGGTTATTGGGTACTTGTTTCCATGACTCTTTTTTAAATCTTATATTATTTATTTTGGAGAAGAGTTTCATTTCATGCTGGTGTAATAAGTTTGTGAGTAGTGTATTCAACAATCCCAAATATATGCAAGTCATATTTCTATTGATTCACTGCTGTTTTGACTTTCTTTCAATTGGGTTTTTACTTGTTATTTTGGTTTTGATAAAAGATCTAATGCATCAATATGTAGGATTTGCATGTTTTAATACATGATGACCATGGTTTGTAATGAGTTATCATTCAGCAATCCACTCCTTTGGTAACAATACATTTGAGTACCGAATTCTTTTTCTACTTTTCTTGCATTTTGCTTTTGAAAAAAACTATTTACATAGAGAATGCATGTACAACAATTAATGTCAATGATGTCTGTAAGTTATTTTTTCATTTAGTTGATAGAATTATTTATTTGACCTCTTCACGTAATATGCTTCAATACATGATGGCTTGTGGTGCAGGAGCACCTTGGGGAAAGGCAAAACCCTAACACAAATTTGGCTTGTAAATGGTCTAGCCAACCAATTGATGAATAAGGACTAAAGATAAAGTCCCATGAGATATTTAGGAGGTGTGGTTAAGTAGGAGTTAGGATTGAGTCACGTTTCAAGCATTTAGGTCATATTAAGCCTAGAAATGCTCAAAATTGCTCTAAAGGGCAAAATATGGCAAAATGCCTAAATTGGGGCAAGAAGTGTTTAGGAAAGGCCCTTAGATGTTTTAGGTTCATTTTATGATGGTTGAAATCAAACTGGATCAGTTTGGAAGACCAAGAAGCCATATTGCAAAAAGTTGTCAAAATTGCAATGGCAATTTTTGCACTTTTCTAGGAAAAGGCAAGAAGGGAATTGGTAACTCGACCCAAGAAGGGTCTGGGTAGTTATAGGAAGTCTATGTAAGCCCCATCCAACTCATTGTGAGGGGTTGGTCATGTAGTTGTACGGACAGTTCATGTGAGAAGGAGGATTTACTGACAGAAAATGTGGTTTTGGAGGCTTGACTCAAGAAACTTGATTGATTTGATTGCTGTTTTGAATGGATTAGAAGCTTGTGGTCATGCCATAACCATTTACATTCTTGTTTTGATCACTAGTTGTCATTTAGTTAGGTTTTGAAAATATTTAGTTTCTTCATTCCTGCTGTTCAGTTTTGACAGGGCTTCAATAAAATGGCTAGAACTTGAGTTCCCATGGTTGAAAACCTATGGCATTTGGGAATCAAGTAATGGCCTTTGTACATTCTGTAAACAACAATTTTGGAGGTTGTGGCAGTCAGTTATCTATTTTTGCAAGCGAGCCCTAGGCAAGCAAGTGAAAGCTTGGCAAGGCGCAGTGGTGCTTGCAAGGAAGTTCTAGATGGAACAGTGGATTGGCATGTGCCAATCTTGGTTGGGCAATGGTAGAGTAGTATGTCTAGTGTTTTCTGAAAATGTACTGTACGGACACCATGGAGACCTAAGACCTAGAAAATCCTTGAGCCTAGGTCAATTGGAAACAAAGTCTAGAAGGCATCAATAGGCCTTGTTAAGAGATTTTACAAGGTATTGAAGGTTCCTTGTTTCTTGGAGGGCTAATAGGGGCTCATAGGGCTACAAGGGCAAACAAAACAATATTGGATTGTGGGTGTGTGAGACTTATCAAAATGATGCAGAATGGCTTGGCTAGCCTAGGTCAATTGGAAACAAAGTCTAGAAGGCATCAATAGGCCTTGTTAAGAGATTTTACAAGGTATTGAAGGTTCCTTGTTTCTAGGAGGGCTAATAGGGGCTCTTAGGGCTACAAGGGCAAACAAAACAATATTGGATTGTGGGTGTGTGAGACGTATCAAAATGATTCAGAATGGCTTGGAATGAGCCAAGAACCTCATAAGGGAGGTTTAAACTTGATTTTGCTTTGCTCATAGCTTTTGGTGGACTTTTGGCTTGATAGGCCAAGAAGTGCATAGTTTGGAACTTTGGAGTTAGAGGATTGGAAACTGAATTGATTGGTGAGTTTCTTGGTGGAAGGGGATTAGGAGAGAGTCCTCTAGGTTAGGGTTAGAGAAGAGACCCTAAGAAGGCTAAGAAGTAGCCTTGGTAGAGCAAAAAGGCTCTAAGTGAAGAAGATCCCCATCACCATGGTTTGTGATAAGTAATTATTCAGCAATTGAACTCCTTTGGTAACAATTCATTTGATTACTGAATTCTTTTTCTACTTTTCTAACATTTGTTTTCGAAAAAAAATTATTTACATAAAGAATGCATGCACAACAATTAATGTCAATGATGTCTGTAAAGTATTTTTTCATTTAGACTTTTAGTTGATAGAATTAGTTATTTGATCTCTCCGAAATTTGAGGGTTTTTCCCCATAGGAAAAGCATCATTTCATGTAATTTTTGTTTGGATACAATCTAATATACATTTATGCAAGGGAATGCACATTTTAATTTTAAACAAAATTGAAGTTTTAAGCAAACCCTATATTATGTTTCCTACAAATTTATGTTTTTTTCAACCCATAAAACATTATCTATCAGTCTTTGCATGGATGCTTGTAAACTGGTCGAGGGCCCAAGTATGCTTATGTTTGTTTTACCATAAAATTATTGTACTTCAACTTTATCAAGTTATTAAAAATGGAAGCTTGAATTTTGGACCAGGAAACAAGCTGCAACTTGAAACTCAAGTGGGTGTTGATAGTAAAAAGGGGGCATATAGTAAGAAGAAGAAATCTACTGGGAAGAAGGTTACTGGTTTTCAGGTACCAAAAAGTTTACATATGCAACACAAAATTATGGGAACATATATAGTTAATCGCCAAATGACTCTTTATTTGATGATTATTTTTTTGTTAGTTATTCATAACCTAATATGTTTGTTTCTAATCCTTCAGTTTGCACCTGGAGATTCACGGAAAGTATTGATAACTTCAGCAGATTCACAGATTCGAGTTTTTGATGGTGTTGAGCTTATTTGCAAATATAAAGGTATTTTGTAACTTTTTCCTGAAAAAATCACAAATGTTGTTGCGTACTAGATGAATATGTAGCTGGGCAAATTTAGTGATAATAGTGTAACTATATTTCATGTCTTCAAGGATATCTGAGAAATTTGAGATTGAAGGATTAGAAGCCAGCACATTACTGACAGCATAGTGGAACTGCAACCATGTCGGGCTCTATGAAATCCTCAATTGAATTTAGTATGCATGAAAATTTGTAGAAATGGAAGAGTAAAGCATAATATGTCTAGCACTGCAACTTCAATTTATGCTTCATGTCATATACCAATAATGCAGTTAGGTGTTGATCCAAGGCATATGTGCTTTTGATTCCACTTGGTTTTAATTTGAATACACTTCACTCATAATCTACTTTTTAAATTTTTTTTCCAAATTTCAAAATAAGTGAATATCGATTGACCATGCTATGAGTTTGATCAGGCTTGCCTGTACACACAATTTACAAACTAGTTCCCCAACTATTATTTTAAGATTGATCTATCTAGTAAAAGTGACATGATCAAGTTATTAGTGCTACGTATTGATTTTGCTTTAGATACCTCAACCCTCTTCAAATCTGGAATTCTTTTCTCCCCCATGAAACATTATTTTTTATCCTTCTCTTATTGGTATCTGATTTGAAACTTATCTTGCAGGTTTTCGGAACACTTGCAGTCAAATTTCTGCATCATTCACTGCAAATGGGAAGTATGTTGTTTGTGCAAGTGAGGATTCACATGTTTATATTTGGAACTATGAGGCTCATTGTGGCTCAACTGCAAAGAGCATAAAGACTTATCGTTCATATGAACATTTTCCATCTCAAAGTGTCTCAGTTGCAGTTCCTTGGTCTGGTATTAAGCATGGAGGCTCAGAATTGAATTCATCTGGATGGAGGGACACTCAGTTGTCATTGCATAGATCTGAGCATACCGAGAGGCTTAATGGCTTTCTTTCAAGAGTAACTGGCACAAAAGAGGATCTGGAGACTGCTTTGCATTATGTTTTTCAGGGGTCGAATCTGTCTAACTCGGGAACTTTGGGAGACAGCAACAGACTAGATGGCCTTTCTAGAGTTTCAGCTCATTTGTCAAACTCATATGAGCCAAGACTTATGGGATTTCCTGCTTCTGATAGGATCACAGATCATGGGTTTTTCTCTGATAGCTTGTCTAAAGGCTCTGCAACATGGCCTGAGGAAAAGCTTTCTCAGCTGGCCAAACAATCCCTGTCGAGTATAGCTTCTTCTAACTATGATATTCTGAATACAGCTGTTTCTGATACTATTCAAAACCAGACTAGAGTTGCTGGAGCTGCTGCATGGGGACTTGTTATTGTCACCGCAGGTCGTGGGGGCGAAATTAGATCGTTCCAGAATTATGGCTTGCCTGTTTGTCTTTGACAAGCATGTTATTCAGAAGAAAATCTGCCTGATCTAAGTGAAAATTCAAGGAATTTTTACAGAATTAAATTGTAATTCAAGTTTAAAGCATTAATATGCATCTTCTTGTTGCTATTAATATCTCAAATTAGGTTAAACCTTTTTGCGGTACACCAAGGCAGTTGTCTAAGTGAAGGTATTCTAATGGCTTTAAGGGTTCCTGCAAAGATAATTGCACAAGAGAGCGGAGTTGATAAAATCTGACTCTAATGGAGGAAACTCATGTACTGGAAAATGATTTTCCCTAATAGCCACTAAGATAATGTGAAAACTGCAACAAAAATTGTTCGCAGGCAATGATTTCTACTTGCATGTGGTGTTTAGAGGGTGTCAGCAGTTCAATGTGATATAGTAAATTTAGTTATTGGGCAGGATTCGATTGGCAAAAGGTTCGAGACCTTTTGTCAAACAGAACCCATTGCAAAAATATTTTTAGTACAGGTATGCATCTAAGAAACACCAGTGTTTCTGGTAAACTAGCCACAGTATTAAACAAGCATCCCCTTGGAATTGTTTTCAAGCACAGTTTTTTCCAGGTGGAAGTACTGATTTATAAATGAACGTTGTTTATATATTATGCGTTCCTGTGATATAGAATTGAGTTTTTGACTTGGCATTCATGCTTTTTCTTAATTGGAAGCTATCCATATGAGCAAATAGTTTCAATGTTCTTGCTCTTGTATGTACCTCCTAAGCACATCTTTGTAAACGCAATTGCTGTTGTCGAGAAAGCTTTTTGGATTTTGGAAAGCAGTGATTTGGCTACTTCCGGTGTAATTTGATATCATGAAATTGTGAGTAATTGTGTATACTTCCTACAGTTTTAAGTTTGCTGTGTTAAAGAGTTTTGAGGAAGACAATGGTTAAACTACAATTTCTATCTCTAGAATGAACCATTGTCAGCTATTGTTTTGCTGGGAAATGTAACTAAAAAGCATATCTTACCAAGGGGACACTTCTTTTAAAAATAGTCCCTTTATATATCATGAGAAATAGTTTGCTCGATACCTACAGGTTTTTCAGTGCAAGGCGTAAAATAATTGATTATAATTAATTGTTACAGTACTCATACATCTATGACAGAGGAGAATTATGGAGTAATAATGGTCAAGCATACTTTTCCTCAGCCTTGAAGAGGGCCTTAAGGAAGTCATAGGATGAAAAAATACAGATATAATGTTTTGAGATTATTAAATATCATAAACCCTAGAACAACAAGAGTTTGAATTCAAGGCACTGAAAGTTAACTCTCTATTCCCAGTTTTTGTTATGTATAGTTGATATGGCACTTTTGTTGACCTGTTTGAATGAGGGCATTGAGGATCATCACTCCGGTTTGGTAGCACTCTCATATTTTGTGCTGACAGATGGTCATTACTTTGGGATCAAAACTAACAACATTAACCAGTGGTAAACCCCTTGATGACAGTGGGAATCTTGGAAGAAAACCGGTGTCAATTGTCCTTTTGACATTGAAGGTGTATTAGAATAGGGATATGAGTTTTAATTTAGCATGGAGATAGCATTGTGGATTCCTTGAAAGAATGCTGTTACTCGTCCTTGTGATTATTAACAGCAATCTGGGATGTCGAAGGATGAAATTAATGGTGTATGATTGTTCAATGAGACTACTGGATTACCTCTCTTTATAAAAATCTGGAAACCTGTTGGAGCATAGTGGGAAATAATTCTTCACCACTCTTGTAATGGTTTACAAATGGAGGCAAATCAAGTCACACTTTTAAAGAATTGCATGCTGAAGCCTAACATACACATGAACGAGATTTATGATATTTTTTAAAGTGTCTGTGCCATTTCCCCGTGGCATTAAGGAAAGGATAAACTCATGATTAACAAGATGCACACCTTGAGATAATTGGTAAGTAATGTCTTTCTGCTGTTTTAATAATTTCTTTGGTTTTTATCTTAAATCAAATATCCTAGTTTTAAAGAGAATCTATATATTAGGAAGACTATTATATAAAGGGTAGATCATTTAAATTCTTACAAGATTACTTGAAAGGTTGGGTTTGTTGAAATTTTTAAGAAGGTTGTATTATATGGAGAGATTTTTAGCAGATCCTTGAAATTCTTATAAAATTACTTGACAGATTGGGTTGATGGAAAAGTTTAGGATGTCTTTATTATATAAGTAAAGGGTTTTAGTAGACACTTGAAATTCTTATAATATTACTTGACAGAGTGGGTTGATGGAAATTTTTAGGAAGGCTGTATTATATGGAGAGATTTATTGTAGATCCTTGAAATTCTTGTTACAGCACCTGATAGGTTAGGTTGGTAACTGCATTATTCTTATTTCAGGATGATAATATTATAAGGAGAGATCTGTAGCAGATCCAGATTATTTGCTAGGTTGGGTTGATAACTGCAAATTTTTCCGTATTATCTAATCAAAATTTCAGGAAGACAATATTATATAAGGGAGAGATTTCTAGTAGATCTGGATTATTTGATGTGTTTGGAGATATATATTTAAATATCCTTGTATAAGTTTATGCTCCAGTATTCATGATCTTGGAGAGAGAAGAGTTTTTTTAATGAAAGAATGCCACAGTTCTAAATCATTCTTACTATGCGTGCAAAAAGAGAGAACAATGATTTATATCATGATCAATTCAAATCAATGTTTCATGAATGACTTCAGACATGCCTCAACATATCATTTGGAGCCAACCTTGCTAAAAATTACAAAACACACTATTAAATATGACCTTGTTAAAATATTTAATCACTATGTTAGGAGTGGATTTGTTAGAGGACTTTAGAACATTCTATTAGAATGCCATCTTGATTAAAGGTTACATACGACTATTGGGGCAACCTTGATTAAAGGATTTCAATATTGATACAATGGTTAGAAATTAACAAGAAGTTTTGATCTGGCTAATACAACTCACTTTGCAAATATAGATCTTAATCCAGCTTACATGCTAATACACTAATTGACCTCCATTGTCATCTTAGTTTTTGATTTGCTTGGCAACGCTTCAAGCAATCACTCTTTACCACTTCTCAATTCTTCTCAGCCTCCTGCTCAAGTTTTTCAATCAATAGCATTAGTAGCTAGTCTAACCTCATTAGGTCTTCACTAGCTCTACTAACCTCTCTAAGCTTAGCCCTTGTTCCTCCTTAAATAGGTAATTATGATCTTTTTCCACTTAAACACCATCGTAGATCTTAGGGTTTCGATCGTATTCAACACATACAATGAATCTATCCACCTTCTTGTTCATCTTCTTTGTTTCTAGAGACTTCTCCTTGAATTCTTGCATGGAAATGCACAAACATAGTTTCCCTTGGTTTAAATGTTCCAAGTCATCCATCCTTATCTTCCACAGGCTTTTCATATTTCAAAAAATCAACCGTCGGATGGAAATCATGATTTCGTCATAAATTGTCAAATGCCACCCCTTGACCAACACTGTGTTATGATGCTTGGTCATCACTGGGTTACTTGATCACTACCAACATTCTTGTTTGACACATATACTAATGCTTAGTCAATATTGATGCTCAGTCGATACTACTTTTTCTCGACACATACTAGTGCTCGGTCAACACTAGCATCACTTGACATAAACTCGAAGTTCCTTAAACTTATGCATTGTTGCTTGGTCAAGCCCATGTATTTGGTTAATCTTTGATCACTTCTTCAAGGCTTCAATACAACTATCTTCTCCACTCATAGCATAATTAAACAATCATTTTATTTTGTCAAATTCTAACTAATCAAGTGCCCATTGTATTTTCTTCTCATTACTCAACCTTTTCTCTAGGTGCTTTTGTTATGATCAACTTCTCAAATCTCCTTCATCAATCATCTAGATATGACACTCTTCATCAAATAAAAAACTATCTTACCAATAAAGTTTGATATTAATGATAGCATAACTATTGTTCCAATTGTAGTGATGATGAGTGCTCCCCTTAATACCATAACACACATAAACAAAGAAACAACAACAAATGCAAGAACAAAATATAGACTTCTTATTATTGCTGCAAATGTGAAATTAAAGAATTCACAAGTATAATATGTTAACCCACATGGGTATCTTCATTACAGTAATTTACATGACAAGCAACAAACTACCACTCAGAGCTGTTCTAGACAATATTCGGGCCTTTCTTAAATAAACAATTTTATGCTACTCAGGAAGGTTCTAGACATTGAAACTTAATACCTAGGGCTGAAAAACCCTAACAATACATATAGAGTTGTCCAAATACATCTTTGACAATTATTTTAGAAATTTCGAGTAGCTTAAATTTGGAAGGCCATAACTCTCGAATCGTTGCTCTGATTAGCTATTATAGCCAATTTTCGAAAATGCCAGCTCCTGAATTTTCCATAAAAAATCCTCAATAAATTCTTTGATACTAAAGCTAGAGCAATGAGATTTTTAAGGTAGGCTTATAATTCTAAAATGAACCTTCATGTAGAAAATGAGAACATTCTAAGTTTTTATGACAAACTTACTAAAAATAGTAAGCTCCTAGAAATAGTAACCACCTTGTCTACTACTAGTCTTTATTAAAATAGAAAAGACTAAAAAGAAAATACATTTTGGGTGATGCAAGATTACTCTTACACGTAGGATGCTCTTGCATTAGATGCTCGAGGTAATTTGAGAAGTGACTTTGTCACATCTCAAGTGTTCAGAGGAAAACCAAGATGGGTAACCTCCTCCCTTGCTAGCCATGATGAATCCTCTACTGGCCTCCCTTTCCATTTGACCAAGTATTCTTCATAAGTTCTATTCCTTGTACTTTTTCCAACAACACTGTCCAGTATCTCCTGAATCTCCTTTGTAGCCAAACTAGCCACTAGAATACTCCACTACACTTTTGCAACTTCATTTCCATCACCTCCTTCATAACACTCTATCAAATCTAAAATATTAAATACTGGTGAAATATTCAATTCAGCAAAAAACTCAACTTCATAAGCATTTCCAAAATCTTGCATGGTCCAAACCTCTTCATCTCCAGCTTATTATATGTACCCACTAGAAAATGCTCTTTCCTCAAATGAACCACAACTTCATCTCCAATCTAAAATTCCTCATACCTCCTTTTCACATCTTCCTTAGCCTTGTACTGTGTATTTATCTTTATGATGTTCTTCCTCACCCCCTCATGGATATTATTCAAATGTTTAGCAAAATCTTTTCTTTTAGCACTACCTATCTCTCCTTAATCCAAATACCACAATTTAAAAACATTTCTAGGACTACTCCCATATACAATCTGGAAAGGTGATTTACCAGTACTCTTGTTGACAGAATTATTATATGCAAATTCTGCCTATGGTAAAATCAGATTCCATCCTTTTGGCTTGTCTTCAACCAAACATCTCAGCAAGTTTCCCAAATTGCAATCTACAACTTTTGTCTATTCATCAGTTTGTGGATGATGTGATGAACTAAACTTCAAATAGGTCTTCAACTTCTTCCACAATGTACACTAGAAATACCCAACAAATTGGGTATCTCGATCTGAAACTATACTCTTTGGCAGACCATGTAGTCTCACCACTTCTCTGAAAAACAACTTTACCACATGAACAACATCACTAGTCTTCTTGCAAGGAATAAAATGTGCCATTTTTGAAAACCTATCAACTACCACAAAAATAGAATCATGCCCATGCTGTGTCTTTGGTAATCTAAGAACAAAATCCATGCTGACATCCTCCCATGATCTCTTTGGTATAGGTAATGGCTGATATAACCTTGTATTCTGCTTCACTCCTTTCACCATCTAACATACTCTGCAACTCTATACAAACTTCTCTACATCTTGTTGCAACTATGGCCAGCAATAATTCTTAGCAACCAAAGTTGTGGTTTTATCTCTGCCAAAATTTCTAGCCAATCCTCCACTATGCTTCTCCTTGATGAGATTATCTCTCATTGAACTTTGGGGAATGCACAACTAGCTTCCTTTGAACAACATACTATTCTGGATCATGAAATCCAACCACTTTGTCCTATCTAGTGTAACACGTTCTATACAAGCCTTCCACATTTCACTAAAATTAGGATCATCTAGATACAAAGTACTAAGTTTTTTGAACCCAACCACCTCTATCTATGTTTCTATTAGCAAAAGTTGTCTTCTGCTAAGAGTATCTACAACTTTTTTAGACTTCCCACTCTTGTGTTTCAAAAGAAATGTATAACTTTGCAAAAAATCAACCCACTTCAAATGCTTTTAGTTCAATTTTCCTTGACCATTCAAATATTGCAAAGCTTGATGACTAGAATACAAAACAAACTCCTTAGGAAGAAGATAGTGTCTCCACTTCTTCAATGTTTGAACTATAGCATAAAATTCTTGATCATAAACATAATATTTTCTTTTGGCATCATTTAATTTCTCACTAATATAAGCAATAGGTCTACCTTCTTAGCTCAAAAAAGCTCCTATCACAGTACCACTAGCATCACAGTCTACTTGAAACACCTTGTTAAAATTAGGAAGTGCTAAAATAGGCTGATCAGTAACTTTCTATTTCAATAGATTAAAACTCTTATTTGCTCCTATAGTACACTTAAATTCTTTCCTACCCCCTCTCATTATTTCAATCAAGGGTCCATAAATACTGCTAAAACCTCTTATGAAATTTTTGTAAAAACTAGCCAGTCCACGAAAAGATCTTACCTCTGTCGTACTCTTTGGATTAGGCCATTCAAGGATAGCTTTCACTTTCTTTGGGTCCATTTTTAGACCTTTTGTTGAGACTACAAATCCTAGGTACACCAACTCCTTTACAAAACTACACTTAAAATTTATCAACAACTTTTCCCCCCTCAACTTATCAACACCTTGTGACTATGAATCAAATGCTCCTCCAATGTTTTGCTAAAGATAAAAATATCATCTAGGTAAACAATGATAAACTTACTTAGAAACTTCTTCAGTACCTCATTCATGAGCTACATGGAAGTGCTTGGTGCATTGGTTAGCTCAAAAGGCATGACTAACCACTTGTACAGTCCTTGGTTTGACTTGAAAGAAGTCTTCCACTCATCACCTTCTTTGATACAAATTTTATGGTACCCAGTCTTCAGATCTATCTTTGTGAAATGCTCAAGCCCATTCAAATAGTCCATAATATCATCCATCCTTGGCAATGGAAATCTATACTTGATTGTGATCTTGTTGATAGCACAAGAATTTGTGCACATCCTCCATCCTGCATCATTCTTTGGTGCTAATATGGATGGTACAACACATGGACTTAGACTCTCTCGAATCAACCCTTTTTGCAACAATTCATGAACTTGTTTGTTCAAGTCTTCACTTTCTGTTGGTGTCATTCTGTGCTCTATCTTGTTTGGAAAATTGGATCCTGGAACCAAATCCACTTGGTGACTGATCTTCCTCATTGGGGGCAATCCATCAGGTATATTATCTGATATAATATCAAAAAAATCTCCCAACATTTCTACAACTTTTGCAGGTACCTCCTTTACTTCTTCTTTACTGTCTTTTGGAATTATCGCAAAACACATATTCTTATGCTTCATATCTTTGAGAAACTCTTTTCCATCAACAAAACATATTCTGGCAGCACTACGCACCTTTTCTTTTTAATCTTTTAATGGCTTCAACTTATGCTTCACTCCATCCTTCGTTAGAGTGTAGGTATTTTCTCATCCATCATGTATAGCATGCTTGTAAAACTGCCATGACCTATCCAACAACATATGACATATGTCCATAGGCATGATATCATATAGTACGTCATCCTATTAGCTTCCAATCTTGAACTTCACTAAGCACTGCTTATTGATGATGACCTTATGGTCATCTTGCACCCAAGCAATACAGTATGGACATGGGTGTTTCTGTCTCTTTAGCTTCAAATTTGTGACCATCATTTTTGAGACCAAATTTTTTGTACTTCCACCATCAATGATCACATCACAACACTTATCTTCATATTTGCACCTTGTGCAAAACAAACTCCTTCTTTGATTATGTTCATTCTCACCACTTAGTAGGACTCTTCTATTAACTAGTTGGACTTCTCCTCTTTCAACATCTTTAAAATGTGATGATTTGACATCTTCATCAATATGCGCAACTCTGGACTAGCCTTCTATTCTTGATTTGTCCTTTCTTGGTGTTGGGAACATTCAAATGCTCTATGCCCTTCTTCTCCATAGTAAAACATTTCCTGCAGAAGCCTCCTCTTCCAGTTCCTTGTCCTCTACCTCTTCCTCTCTGATCTCTATTATTTTGATCATGGAAATGATTGGAATTGTTTCCCCTCTGGTTCTAACTACTACTTCTAGCCTTATCCTTACTCTTTTGATCATCATTGCGACCTCAATAAGATCATCTGCTAGATCTTCCACTATGACCTCTTCCACTATTCTTGCTCTCAAAATTTTTGCTCAGTTTCTCCTCAAATCAAGGAAAAATGGTATGCCTCCTCAATACTATTCATTCAAACCATACTTAGCTCATCTTGAATACTTGACCTTAACCCATTAAGATAATGGGCCACCTTTTCCTTATTAGCTTCTACATGGCTAGTTCTAATGAGAAAGTGGTAGAAATCTTTGGTATACTCTTTAACATATTTTCCCACTTCAACCCTTGCATTTTCTTCAACAAATCCAACTCATAATCCATGGGAATGAATTGTCGCTTTAGTTTAGCTATCATCTGATCCCATCTAGTGATTTTATCTTTTCACTTTCTATTTAGCTCCAACTGAACCTCCTGCCACCAGATCTTTGCATGTCCCTTCAGTTTCACCTTCACAAAATTGACCCTATCAGGATCCTCAATATCTTCATACTGAAAGTACTCCTTCAATTCATTGATCCAATCGATCAACTCCTTTGGGTTAAGATTTGTCAAAAATGTGGGAACCTCAAACTTAGGTCTTTTTCCAATCTTGGAGATGGCCTTAAAAAGCCTCTCTTCCTTTAGGTTTAGAACTGCATCTACTTTGACATTTTCTTCTACTTTGTCCTCATCCTCACTTTCATCTCTTATGGGAAGATTTATTCTTGTACACATTTGTTCTTCCAATGCTTGCATTTGTATTTGAAGGGTTCGAAAACCCTCAGGTGTAACACCTACAACTCTTCCACCACACTCTCTTCAAAGAGGCATTTTCATAATTTTGCTAAAACCCTAGTGCAAACTACCTCACAATTGGTGATCTATCTATACATTCAACCCAAACCATAGTCCTTGTGCAAATTGCTTCACAGTCGACAATCTGTCTACACACTCAAGAACTCTAACTCTGATACCACTTGATGAAGGGTGGTCTCCTTAATACCACAACACATACAAAAACAAAGAAACGAAAAAAAATGCGAGAAAAATATATGGATTTATTATTATCACCACAAATGCAAAATTATAGAATTGACAAGTACAAAATGCTAACCCACATGGGTGCCTTCATTACAGTAATCTGCAAGACAAGTTGTGAACTACCACCTAGAACTATTCTAGTCAATGTTTGGGCCCTTCTTAAATAGGCAATTTTATACTACTCAGGAAGGTTCTAGATATTGAAACTTAATACCTAGGGCCAACAGACCCTAACAATACATATAGAGTCGGCCAAATACATCTTTGACAATTATTTTAGAAATTTCAGGTACCCAACTTTGGAAGGCCATAACTGTCAAACTGTTGCTCCGATTGGCTATTATAACCACTTTTTTGAAATGCCAACCCATGATTTATAGGCTTGAAATGGTCTAAACAGTGTCCCATCAAGTTTTTAGAACTCATCCGGCTACTATAAGGCCTCCAATAGTGAGCCTGAAGGTTTTTCTCCTAAATTTTCCACCAAAAATCTACAATAACTTCTCCAATACTTAAGATGGAGCAATGAGATTTTAAAGATAGGATTATAATTCTAAAATGAACCTTCATGTAGAAAATGAGAACATTCTGAGCTCGTATGAAAAACTTATTAAAAATAGTAAGCTCCTAGAAATAGTAACCACCCTATCTACTAGTCCTTATAAAAATAGAAAACACTGAAAAGAAAATATTTTTTAGGTGATGCAAGGTTGCTCATACACCTAGGATGCTCTACATCATGTAGTTTCCAACATAAACCATATTTTAATGATTTACATTCTACATCCTTCATCTCAATCATGTTGGTCTTCCTCGATGATTCACTAGGTGGATGTATGAACATTTGTAATCACAACCAATATTTTTTCCAATTGGGCCTTGGAACTTATAAAAGAAGGTTGAATGTCTAACACATTTATACACATAGACAATACATCTATCATTCTAGCATTTGATATGATAAAAGAAAACTTAATGTTAAAGCATTTATTTGCACAAGCAATACTTTGCGTTTCTAGTGTTGACAAAATAAAAGACAGATGAATGATAAAACATTTACAAACAAGTAAAGGATCATCCATTCTAGTGCTGACACTACAAAGAATTTGAAAAAATTACTATTTTGATTCACAAGGTGCTATTTCTTATTGTAGGAGATATGATGCATGAGCATCCTATGTGTAAGAGCAATCTTGCATTAACAAAAAATATTTCATTTTAGTTGTTTGAATAAGGGTTGTCTTAATGTAGAGTTGATGTCTATGGAGGCTTGTTAGTAAGTCAGTCATATGAGATTAAAATATCCTAATTTTAGAGGTGAATATTCATCTTGCATATATCAACCTACCAATTGAGGCTTAGTGCCATATAAAGCATATTGATGGATTTATTGCATATTTTTGGTTTGCAATTTTTTTATATAAACTTTAGGCTCACCATTGAAGACCTACATGTACTTAGATGAGGCCCAAAAAATCCATTGATGGGCACTTGCATGAATCCAAGTATGTAGATCAGAAGTTGAGGTTTTTGAAAAGTGGTTATAATAGCTAGTCAGAGATCAATTTGAGAGTTATGGTCTTCTGAAGTTGGGCCAACCCAAAATTTTAAAATAAATGTCAAAAATATATTTGGCCAACTATATATGTATTATTATGGTCAGTTGGCCCTAGGTATTAAATTTGAGTGTCTAGAATCTTCATGGGTAGCATAAAATTGCCTATTTAAGAAATGCCCAAATATTATCTAGGACAACTCTGGGTGATAGTTCGCAATTTTTTCTTATAGATTACTGTAATGAAGGTGCCCATGGGAGTTAGCATATTGTAATTCTGAATTTTATAATTCCACATTTGTGGCGATAATAAAAAGTCCATATTTTGTTCTTGCAAATTGCTATCGTTCATTATTTTCGTTATGTGTTTATGGTATTAAGGGGAGCACCCTTCATCAAGAAATATATTTAAATATCCATGTATAAGTTTATACTCCACTATTCATGATCTTGGAGAGAGAGTTTCTTTAATGAAAGAATACCACAATTGTAAATCATTTGTACTATGCATGCAAAAAGAGAGAACATCGATTCATATCATGATCGATTAAAATCAATGTTTCATGAACAGATTTAGGCATGCCTCAATATATCATTTGAAAATACAACATAAGCTAGCAATGATGATATCATGAATTCAATATGGTGGTCATTCTTGCATGACCTGAACAATTTGATTTGATACTTGGTTGTCCAAACACTGAGGACTAATGGAAGAAAGGATGCACGATTGACTACTGCAATAATGACTAAGACAATCTCAATCTCCTTTAGAAGGCACATAATCTTGTAGGGGTGAACGTGAAGCAATGTTGGGAGTAGAAGAAATAAATAACTCTACATGCGATGATGGTTTCCACTGGAGCAATAATGTTATATTAGAATGAGCTTTCGTATTATAACTTAGCCTTCTCGGCTGTATGCTTAGTTATGAGCAAGATTGCAAAGGTGGCAAGGAGGTACAAGGAACACAACCATTGATTCAATGTGGAAAAAATAATAAATATTAATGTGGCCACCCAAATAAAATAATTTAAGGATGATGGAAAACATTATAGAAATATAGTCACTCAAGGTGAAAGGTAAACCATTGGCAATGAATAATATAAACTCATGCTATTTAATGGAAATATATTTAATAAACCATTGACTCAAGATGGAATAATAATTTTTCTCCTTATGTTTTATTATAATGATAGATTACTTACTAACATAAATTACAATTGTTCTTTGTTCACTCATGCTCAAGTGAATACTTTTATTGTCTTATTAAATGTGTTGACCCAGTTATGATGTAGAGAGGAGGTAGATCCATCAAAATCTACATAATAGCTTCTATTTGCCCTAATAGACATTGAATTACAAGGCTCACTACCTTTCCATATTCCAATATCATAATTTATTTGGATATTAAACAATCACCAACTCACCAACCTTTATAAGCCAAGCCATTAGCACCACCACCTTTTCTAACATCAAACATCAAGAACTCTTGTACTTTGGATTACATAATGCACTTGACTGAGACTTAATATTATCTTGTCAACAACATGCCATGTTTCTCTATTTGTGTTCATAAGAGCTCTCAACCTGGGCATTCATGTGTGGTTATCAAACCATTCACCACCTTCTCTTCCTTTGATGGATATCAGGTTCGTCCTTCAAGAATGCTGCCCCCTTTAGCATGCATTGAGGTCACCCTTTGCTATCAGGTTTCCACAACAGCTCGAGCCCACTCCTTCTTCCTTGCGAGCTTTCTACCCTCTAGCACTACCATGATTGGGGTGTGCAAATGTGATTGCATATTCACAAACCACCACCACCTTTTTTTGCAAAACACAAGACTATGGTTAAACCACCACCTTTCGCTACTATCACAAATCTTGGGAGACTTCACGATCTATGGTTATGCTCACCACCCACGATGCCTACTCATACTTCTATCACATTATCAAATCTGGATAAGAACTTGTTGTTATTCTGACACTATTCTCTCTTCTCAATCAATTTGTCAAGAAACCGCCACCTTTGGTGGGTACCAATTCTCCTCTCTTTCATTAGTATCATTTCCACGATGAACACATACCCAATATGATGTCTCCTTCTTGCAAAAATACCTGTGCTAAACCAAGAACTAGTGCATGGTTCTTGCTCACTATCTTTACCACATACAATGACCCCATTATTCATTACTTGGTTGGTTGATGGAAATGAGAAACCATCTTTTCCTTTTATTGACGATGGGAGGATAGTGCAATTAGAGTAGGAAGTTGGCAATTTTCAATAACTATTTCTTCTCCGTAACAATGCCATACCCAAACATCAGATTTAAACCAAATACAAGTAATGGAAAGATAAACATGAATATGAGATAGAAGGATAAACAAAAACCCAAAAGGTTAATTCTATTAATTGAACATTCATCTCAAGACTTCTAGAATCATGGCTCTTGTTGGGACTCAAAATTTAAGCCCCGATTTTGAGCACCATTGAGAAAATTAAGCCTTATAAACGCCTTTTAATGCATATGTACCTTGCTATACTTTTGACCCCCAAGAGGTGTTTAATGCTTATGACACCTTTCATTTAGTATGTTCATGTTTTCTATGGAGTTAAACTATCATTCCGAGCCATTCCGTGAGATTCCGTTTTGAGCAATTGTCAATTTTGCATTTTTGCTTCAGTGTCAAATAGTGATAGAAGGCCATGTTTGCATGTGAATATATTGCACCCAGTAATGTTTCATGACTTGCCACTTTTGGAGTGTTTAGTGTCCATACTAGAGAACCTATGTTTCCAATTTTGAGTCATTTAGAGTTTGTTTGACTAGGTTTTGAACCCCTCAAAGTTGGTCATTTAATGTTGTCATGCTGATGCACTTTGTTCTAAATTCTAGAAGGTCCTGTTTGATGAGTTATAACTTTTGACTAGTTGACCCAAATGAGAAAATTCCTATTGTGTTGCATTTTAGAGGTCAGAGACATGTTATGTTTCAAGTTTGAGCTTATGAAAAATCCATTTGATCAATTTTCAAATGCAATTCCAAATGCAATTTCTAGCTTTTTACTGGTGTCAAGAAGTACAGATTTGTCAGAACCCCTATTCATGATGTCATAACTCCTAATCCATGATAGGTGAGATTGAATGGATTGTACCACTATATTGTTCTCTGAAAATATTTTAAGTGTGCCAATTTTAACATTTTGATGAATCCATCTGCACACTTTTCCAGATCAATTCCATTTGCAAAATATGCTTTTCTGCCATTGTTCCCAGTCTTCAAATCTGAGTAGCCTACTTTGCCCGCATGCCAAATGTGACTAGTTATTCGTCATGAGCCTAAATTGTAGATCCATACTCTCCTCGTGATAGTGAACCAATGCCCCGGTTTTCATTCTCCCAAGTGTCAATTTGCCCAATTTTCAAAGCCAAATCTGAATGCAATTTATTGCTTTTTGACATGTTTTCTTGCAGGCAGTTCTGAAAGGTAAATTTAATAGTGAATATCTTTTGACCCCAATGTTGTCATGAGATGAGATTCAACAAGGTAAGAGTATGTGGAACAAAGAATCAATGTGCCAATTTTTAGACCCTGGTCAAGTGTTTGGATCCGTTTTTAAGGCCAGTCAAAGAACCTTCCTGACACAAAATTGATAATCTACAGAAAGTGATAAAATGAGTTTTGAATTGGCAGATCAGTGGTTGATTTTTCTTCAGATCAATGCCAGAGGATAAATGAGTTAATTTTGTAGTTCAGTTGTTCAAAAATAAATTTTTTTAGTTGGACCCACTTTTGGGGGTCTGACTAATTGCATCCCACTGACTATTTTAACTTGATGGGATGTCTCGAGATCCTAAAGACACCATGAGTTTTAAAGTGAAAATAATTCATAAAGGAATTACATGGGGATCAAGTATAAAAAATGTTTTCTTTTGAGGGCAACTAAATATTTAGAATTGTATCCATGGCAAAGATTGTATGCCATTGATCAATAAGATTGGTGATTTGGCCAATAAAACACATTGATTATAAAGCAATTACAGATAGTTTCTGATGTCTAAGGACATCATTGCAAATTCTTTATTTTGGGTTAAAGTACGTCCTCAACTCTCATTTTGCAAAAGGGTTTCATGATACTTGAGAACCAATAGAAAAGTCTTATTATGGCCATCTTCATAAGTCCTTTGATAAGAAGATTAGCATCAACGATGAGGAAAGCAGTCCATGTTCAAAATAGGTTGAGGTAGCCCTTTTTGGAATGGAGGTCAAAGCAGAGGATTTTAAAGATAATATATCTGTCAAAGTACTCCCCCTCGGATGACCAAATTAGGAATGAATGTAGCCAATGAACAAGGTGGTGATGTAAACATGTATTAAAGATGGATAGCGATTCATGTTTTCCAAGTCATTTGAAGACAAGGCAGCCTTTTAAAGAGGAAGTTGTAGGGAGATATCTATGGAGTTACAAAACATCCCATGACATTAGGGGCAGAATAAGGTTATTAAAAGGAGGGAGACAACATTTGAAGACAACTCCACACAAAGGAAAGATGTCGCAAGAAGCAAGATTGAAGATGCCGACATGTAAAGGGGAGACATTGGTAGAAATAAAAAGGAAAAGTTGATTAAAAGACAAGCCGCAACATTAAGGATGACTTGACCAGAAAAAGATGTAAGATCCATGTGAGCAAAAGCAAGGAGCAACTTTGTAATTGGGAAGTTGTCATTTATAGGACAAATTAGCATTGAAGGAGATGTCCCATGTGGAAGGGCAGATGACAGACACGTTAAAAAGAGAACATGCATTAAGTAGGAAGAAAGCCCACATTGAGTTAAAAGCCATCCAATGTAAAAAGGAGGCCAACAAAAGAGAAGATGTGCCTAGGATTGTGGTGTTGTAGGAGTGGTGGGGAGTTGACTTTGAGATTAAAAAATCATACAACTAATATAGCTAAGATGGTTCAAATGCAACAAGGCAATCCACACATGAGAAGAGGGGATCTCTGTGAAAGGAGAAAGCTGTGGCAGATTAAGAAGCTCCATGCCAAATTGAAAATGCCAAAGAAGAACTCCCAGAGAACCCCACATCATGGAGAAATGTTGTGTCTTAAGATGATGAATTGAGAGTGAAGGAAAATTACCAAGGAGAATATCATGCATTCAAAGAACTGGAGGTGTCCATAGAGCAAGCCACCCACATTTTCAAGGGAGAGGATTGCATAAAAAGATGTCACTTTTCCTTGCCAAAGCCATAGTTTGCAATGAAATAATGACCATTCAAAGGGAGATGCCATGTGTAAAAAGTGGAAGCCGCAGGAGTCCAATGTGCTGATCAAGGAACACGCATGGAGAGGAAGCTATGTTAGATGATGATGGAAACAAAGAATCGCAGGGCAGAGTTGAATTTCAAAAAACCTTTGAAGCAAGGGCAAGCTCATGCCAAGAACAAAGCACATTAAATTGCAGAGGGCAGACTAGTGTTAAGTAGGAACCCACACATTAAAAGGAAGCATTAACATTTGAAGACAGTCGACCCTAGATTAGA
Source organism: Cupressus sempervirens (assembly GCA_028749045.1). Lineage (NCBI taxonomy): Eukaryota > Viridiplantae > Streptophyta > Pinopsida > Cupressales > Cupressaceae > Cupressus > Cupressus sempervirens. The sequence goes on from CM053793.1 coordinate 773,131,890, forward strand.
GGTTCTTTGATTACAAAGTGCATACAAGGAAGCCACATGGAGAAAAGGCTCATGGTAGGGCATGAAGGACTAACACCCACAGTTAAAAGAAAATCAAATGCCCAAGTCAAGAGCAACCCATGCATTGAAGCAAAGAGGAGCTTCATGCAGTAGCCAAAGTAAAACAAAGGAAACTGTTATGGAGGAAGTAGCTAGTGTTTCCTTTGAAAAAATTGAGACACCTACTAGAGGTGAAAGGAAGGCTACATGTTGTCCATGTGAGGGTTAGCATGCATGACAGTTTAAATGGAGGAGTTTCCTTTCAACATTTATCCCACATTCATCGTGGGAGGGACATTCTAAGTATTTAAATACTAAAAGACACATAAAACCAAATGTCTTAAAAACAAGCGCTTTTGAAGTGCGAACCCTTGTGTGTGGGCCAGTGGTCGGCTAGAGATGGAATAAATTTTGAATCAATGTGCTGAAAAAATCATGATGATGTTAGCGATGATTTGGACCTATCGGGTGAATCCTGAGATGAGACATGGCACACTGAAGGATGAACTAGGCAGTGACAAGTGGTGAGGATCTTCTAGCATGGGGGTGGATTTTGGAGATGCCACGTGGCATAGGGACACATGTCAAAATGGTATTTCCCCATTTGCACAATCAGTAGTTGCTGACTGCGCATGCAGGAAAGTGGGCAAGTGCCACGTGGTAGCAGGCCCTCGTGTGATGACATGTCACTCGATGCATACGATCGTGCCACGTGGCAGATCAAACAACTTGCACATACCTGCAATAGAAAGTTTCCTAATGGTTAAGTAAAGCAGGTATGTGGGTGATCGCCACATGGCAGTGGGCCCAACTAGAGGTGACGTGGTAGATGTAGATTTTGACCAATCAGAGACCACCATGTGGTGCCCAATCAAAGGAGGGTTGACCCCAAAATTGAAGGCAAGGGAAAAAATAAAATATTTTAAATGTCAAAGTTAAAGTGTTTTCCCAAAGTGGCTCGTTCAAACATTTTAAAATCTGAAGAAGCTTTTATCCTATAGTTGAAAACTTTAGGAATTTTAAATTTTTGAAAATATTCAGTTGTAGATTATAATTTTTGCCAGGGGAACATTTTTTCAAATTGACTTTTAGGGGGTTTCTAGAAGGCTAGTATAGCGATATTATATATTGCTAGAATCGGGAGAAGAAGCAATTTCCAATTTTGAAGTTTGTTTTCGCACGAGAAGCAGTCTGTTCAAGAAATTTTGGGTTTTCTCTTAGATTCTTAACTTACAACTATATTCTGGTTTTGAAGTTCAAAACTAATTTCTGGCATGGAAATGACCCGAATGTGGGTAAAAGATAGTGAAAATGCAGTTGGGGTTGAATTTGGTCACATTCAAATTAGTTAACCCAAAGTTTTTACCAGCATTTCAAGATGCAGTTCAGATTTTTTGTGACACAAAAGTTTTCATCATTTCAGTAGAGATATATTCAAATTAGTTACAAGATGATGATGAAAACCATATCAGATCAGATGGGTAGAAAGAAGAGAGAGGTTATTTAGTTGTAGAAGATGGAGTTTCAAGTGGGCACATGTCATTCTGAGATCAGATCTAGGAATTCATCTTTGTCTATATCATTCTTTATCTCTTTCATTATAGGGGTTGGCAATTTTCTCTGGGGAAACCAGCAGGGTTCCAGCGTTCTACTGTGAAACCAGGATTGTTGATGGTTTTTCTTCCTATCTATTGAGCTGTGCTCTAGCAGTGAAGACCACACATCCGCTCTTGTGCAGATTTTGAGTTCATTTCATGTATTGTTACTCTGAGATAATGAGAATTGATGCTAGATCATATGAATTATCTAGAGATTCATTTAGTTTTACCAGTTTATGTATTCAATCTTTCCAAGGATGAATATAAAAGGGGATTTACAATGAATTATCTAAGTTTTCTTATTCTGTCTCCTGATTCTTCATATACTATTGACCTTGTGATTGAATGAATAAGGTTTATTCAATTTAAGGTAGCTTGGATGAGTTTTATGTCAGATCTATTGTTGCTTTTGACTCAAGGAGTTAAGTAAATGCTTTAGTGTTCTGATAGGGTTTCTGGGTGTATGAAGGGGATATTTCATAAGAATAGGATTTGGGGATTTCAGTTGACAAACTTAATTGTAAAGTAAATAAGTTAGGTCATCCTACTAGTAATGACACTATGTTTCAATGGATAAGGCACTGATTACTAAATCAGATACAAGCTGATATGAAGTTCATTTGCACAAATCTTTTGATAAAAAATCAATTTAGTTTTCATGTTTTGTAGTGGGCTGAAAAGAATTAACCCTCACTTAGCTTATGGTTTCATAGTTTATGATATGTAGCTACTTCATTCCTATGTCATTGCATAAGTACAAGAAGATAAAAGGGGTTGCATCTACTATTATTAGGTTTAGATTTATGTTTAATCTGCACTGGTACCATATATTAGAACCTCAAGGTTAACCCGCCTAGGTCTTACAGAGCCTGAAGTGAAGAAGGGTCAAGCCTTATAGTTGGCCTGGTGTTTGAAATGATGTGTTGAAGATGGGAGTTAGCTGCCCTTAGATGTGTCATATTTTCATCGGGGTAACTGTAAACCTACACCATTTTCAAACACCAACAACTCTCTGGCTAAAGGCTAGAGAGTCAATCTTTTACTCTACTTGCTCACCAAGAAGAATAACTATCAAACTACACTCTATCCCTCCTCTATGTCTTTCCATTACAATAAAGTCTATTTTATAGATAGTATTTGGCAGTTACAACCTATTTAACTACCTGATTATATTTGATATGTAATACAAATGACTTTCATTTAACATGTAATATAATGTTTTAGGGTTTTCTCAAGAATAGATGAATAATCTACCATTAGAATTTTACTTGGACAATAATTTTAATGGGATTTTTAAGGTGACTTAAAGTATTTAATTGGAGAGTGGAGGTGGTGCTCTTGCACCAAGTTAGCTCATGATAGTCCCTTGGTGTTTCCTTGCTTGCCTAGTTGTTTTCCCCTAGCCATGGTGGTCAAGACTCATACCTATTGGCCCAATGGTAGGTGGTGCCCCCATGCCCAATTCCTTCTGTGGTAATGCTTTCTCCCCTTTGCTACATTACTACAAGTGAAAATTTTATCATGGTAACAATATATTTCTTATCATTTTATGAAGTCAAAATTATCATAACATATGATCATATTAGCTATCTATTTCCAATCCATATATCATCATAATGATGAACCAACATTCCAATTTCCCATGAGATCATAATGATTCACATAAAACCATAACAAATAACTAATTTAATGAATCAATCAACTTTTCATAAAGCCTCAATGGCTATAAAGGAACATTTAAAATTGAGCCAAAAAATTGGGATGTAACAAGATTAGCTTCTAATTGTGATCACTCCAATCCTCCAAACCCTCAATGAGTATCAATTGGCAATGAAAACATGACAAAGAAAGAAAATGAGCCATCATTAAGGAGTTTCTATAAAAAATCATTATGTGTTGATGAGCTTGTTTTGGTACCATGCAATGAAACAAAATAATATTACTGAGTCCTTAGCATGCTGATGTATAGGGCATGTCATCATTAGCTATCAAATTCAAAAAATCTTTTGTGGTTTCATTCTTTGTTCAATTGGCTAAACTCACAAGAAATGTTGAATTTCCTAAAAAGAAATTTGATTTTTTATCTCCATGTTCCTATGGAATTATTATAGTGGAGCAATTATTGGTCAATAGTTTAGCAAAAATTCTTTGAGGTTATTAATTTTTGCTACTCTTTTTTGATATTAAAGTAAGTAAAACAAGGGGCTGAACCTCATAAAAAAAAATACTAGAACCATTAATTATAGGCTACCAACTACATAATAACCAACACATTCGCAATCCCAATATTTAATATCAAAAATTAGTTCCCATAGTACCTAAGATCCAATTCTTATCTAAAAAATATTCCATTGTGCTAACTATATCTATAGCATTGTCCATGATAATATCACTAATATTAAAGTAAGATCTAACACTACTTTTAAAGTCTTTAAAAGAAAATAAAACCACATAGGCCTAGTTCAAGGTATTCATAGGTTGGGTCATCCCAACAATTCCACAACACATAAACAAAACACATGAAACAAAAGGTCTAATTTTTGGCCTTTTCTTTTCCCTTCCTTGATAGTATATTCTTGGCACAATCATCTGCTACGAACCCAAAGAGTTTCTTGGAGTCCTCTATACCCAATGCTTCTTCTTCCTCCTCCTATTAGAGAAATCACACTATAGTAGTTGTCACACATGTCACCTTCCTAGAAAAATTTGACAAGGTATTGGAACAAACATCAAAGGAATTGAATCGGGCCTTCAAGGCATGACAATCACCCTTAGTCTTCTCCGTGGTTTCTCCTAGGAAATGGTATCCTACACATTTCTTAGTATTCTAGACTTGGAATACATTGGGGTTAGAAAAAATCTTATATTTTTCTTTTTCCCTAGTTCCTTCCAAGGAAGTGGCAGCCATCATAGAGGTAACATTAGTGATTTGATCAGTAGGTGAGGTAAAATAAATGGTGTTGATGGTGAAACTGGTAGATATATGGGTGGTGTCACCACTGGTTTCCTTCTTCTTAACCTCATCAACCATAAAATTAGAGCTCTCCTCTTTTTCTCCATCTTCTTCTTCCACCTCCTCTTCAATATACTTTTCCCTAAACACCTCCTCCTTCCTCTTCGACTTTCTTTTTTCACAATCCCCTTACCCTCCTACCTTCTCTTTTGTTCCCATCTTTCTATTTTAAATTTACTTCCATCTCACCTTACTCTTGGAAACTTTGTTAGACGTCCTTTGACCCCCATCATTTTCTTTTTAGAATCCACTAAATCTACTTCCACATGGTGCTCAATTTTTATGTTTTTAAACATTAACCTAGGCTTGGTCTATAATACTTTTCTATCATTTAGATATTCTAGAGGGCATAGAAGATGTAGATGACTAAGGAGTGGGGCCCATAGAGTAGCTAACTCCCATAATCCTTGGGGGATTTGGTAGGCTCTGTGCATCTTGGATTGCAATACAACAAGGGGGGGAAATGGCTAAATGGGAATTGTAAAGATGAAGAATAAAATAGAAAACTTATTACCCTTCCTTTTTCTATCCCTACCATCCATCACTGTAATCTCAAGATCATGTAGTAGAGAAAAGGGAATTGAAATTTCATTGTGATGCCTAAAATGATTCAGAAGAGCAAAGTGGTAGTAATAGAAAATTCCAAACCTACCCTCCAACATTAGGTATTTCATAATCACAAGACATACCTCATCCCACGGTTTAAGAAGACCCTCATGACTAAACCCACCTTTGTGTCTAACTGATTCTTCATCCTTCTTAAAAACTTGTTGAGGCTGGTCTCATCAAAAACCTTGATAAACTTCTACCATTTCCTATTGTCCATGCACATGCCAGTAGCCATCACAATAAGTTCCTCATTAACCTGGAAGACAATTCCACTGATGGTAACTCTCCTATCATTCCAAGAGTTGAAAAACTATGAAGAGTAGTTACCATCATGTCTCATCATAGCCTCCATGAATGGAACCAAACCACCTTCCTTAATAGCCATCTAGACATAAGCTTTTTTTCACATGCATTTGGGAGGCTCAATCCTCACCATATCCTCTCCCACCTCCACATCTTTCTTATAACCCTCTTAGAAGTCTAGATTGACAAATTTGATCAAGCCCTTACTCCAGAAACCCTAGTTGAATAGATAGTTGCTCGCAAAAATCCCACAAAAGCCAAGCTTTTAAAAAAATTTGCTTCAAGTTGACATAATTATTAACCATAATGGTAATGTATTTTCCATCTAGACACCAACAATGATACATGTGTGTCCAACCTTTCATACTTTCAATTATAATTCTAACTTCTCTTCAAGATTTGTGATCATTAATCCATGCCAAAGGCTTGGTAGGACTACAATAATTTTTAAAAATTGATCCTTGACTAACATAATATCTAGGAATCCTTTTTGTAATGCTTAAATATTGGATCATAATTATTCCATACATATAACAATAAGCCACTTTTAATTTCCACCATCTTTTCATGATGGTATGTAAATTTAAATTTGAATTCCTAAAGGCGACTATGAAATCTAGACCCATAAATTAACCTTCATTACCTATGTGTGAAATTTCACTCCCTTACAAAGAGGGATTGCTTGTTAGCTAGTAGAGGATCCATTTTCCTTCAACACCTAACACCCCAAACTTGTAGGCCAAGGCTAGCCAATGACTCATCATTGCCCTCCCTATAGGTGTGTTGTAATTTGTATCTCTCCAAATCACCAAGAAGAATCCATATGCCACCAATAATAGCAAAGATTGACCAACATGCCTCCATATTTCCTTTGACTATTTTCGCAATTATTTTTGAGTCCCCTTCAATAAAAAGATGTTTCCATCCCAAATTGAAAACAAAATTCAGGCTTTAGTACAATGCCAGGGCTTCAACCACATTATTAGTAGTTTGTCCAAAGTTCCCCACATAAGACATGAGTGGATGACCACCAATTTTTTTTACCACACCCACCTATTGTAGCACCATCAAAATCCAGTTTTAGCATGGTAGAGTGGGTGGGGGTCCCATTTAGTATTCCTTTGAATAATGGATTTAGAATTTTCATACACCTTAAAGTCTTTTGAAAGAATCTAATTGTGAGGATTATTTTTTTGTCTTCAATAGACAAGGGGTTGGGGGGTTCTCCACTTACAACATCCCGAGCTTTCTATTAAAATTTTAAATATGATAGTAGCCACGACATTTGGTTAATGCTCCTCTCTAAATATCTTGTTGTTTCATTCCTTCTAGATTCCCCAACATATGTGGGGAGGAATAATTCTCTAGAGTAATCTAATCAAGGGGTGGTAAAAAGGGTAATCCCAGTTTAGAACAAATTGTTGCAAGTCATTCAAAAGAACCAAAGAAAGAGAGAATTTCTGGAAGACCATAGACCAAATTTCTCTAGCAAGTGGGAAAAGGAGAAAAATGTGGAGGATATCTTCCTCTTGTGTTTTGCAAAGATAACACCTATTTGGCATCTAAAAGCTTCTTCTTCTCAAAATTTCAATAGTAAGAATCCTTCCATGAAGAGCCACCTACTAGAAGAAATTGATTTTAGCGATTAGTTAACAATTCTAAACCTACTTCTAATAATAGAAAATCACGATTCAAATGGATGATCAAGATTAATATAAGAAAATCAAGACCAATGGACAAGAAGATATAAGACTGAAGATATTTTGGTAAGTTTCCTATTTGAATTGAAAAAATAAAAGATAAAATTTGAATATATTCTCAACTATTGGAGAGATAAAGTTTCCAAAAATAAAAAATAGAAAGTTTATTTTTTTTGATTTTAGAGCATAAATGATTTTTAGGGAAAAGTGTTTTTCTAATATGTGTGGACTTTTAATTTTTTAAAATTGATAATTCCTTGTAATTTTTTTTCAGATTTAATTGAATTAAAAATTTAATTAAATTAGAAAGTTGTAATAAGTTGAAATTAAATGGAATTGAAATTGATGAAAACTAAGATGAAATTAACTTAATTTAATTTAATTTAATTTAGAGAAATAAATTTGTTAATTTAAATAGTTAATGATAATTATTTAAATTATATAACTTTAGAAATTGAACTTAATTAACTAGTCAAGACTAATTAATTAAAGGTTGTTTAATTAAATAAAATTATTTATTTAATTAATTTGGGGGAAGTGGTCGAATGATGCAAATATTAGATTATAGAGGAGTAAAGATGATTAATTAATGATACCAAAATCATTAATTAATAAAATAAATAATCAGCAATTTAATGTTAAGTCACAAACACGTCCTTTTTTGGGTGTCTACATATACCCCTCTTTGAAATAATGCGATTATGAGCATTGTATCAAATAATTTCAAATTAGGTACTACCCCAACTTGTGCCAGCAAGAGAAAGTGGACTGTATGCCCCCTTAAGAGATGGATTATGTAAGAAAGACATGAATGATTTGTCGATACAAGATGAGAAACTATAGATGAAATGATGAAAGAGAAGAATAGTTAGTAAGAAGCGAAGACTTAGTAGATGATGATGATTTTTTGATTGATAGAGATTGTTTAACAAGAACTATGCCTAGTTCCATGAAGGACTCATCCTATATAAGACTAGAAATAGTGTTTAGTTTTAGGGAAGATATCCCTTGTATAAGACAAGTGACAATGCCTGGTTTCAAGAAAGATACATTTTGTATAAGACATGATAATTGATTGATTGACTAATTGATAGAGTGATATTATTTTTTTGAGAATTTGATGGATTGATTGATTTGATTGATAGAGCAAATGTTACCAAGAAGAATGAGTTATCTAGAAGAACAAAGTAGGAGATGTGATTTAGAATAATTGGACTTATGTTATCAACTTGGGTGATGTATTGAGTCATTTCTAGATACATTTCATAGATTTTTATCATTGTACTCTATTGAAAAGAAAGAGATATAGGTGCACCCAAATATTAACCATATGGATACCACTACTATCTCTCTATAACAAGAAGAAAATAAACAATGAATGTTTCAATATCCTTCTAGGTTATCTAAGATCATAGGTGTATGCATCTACCTGATGCTTGACAATTCTTATCACATTCACTCTACATCATCCTTCTCCCAAAATTTTAATTGAAACACTCCACAAATAGCCAAAAGAAGAAAATGAGATGATGAACCATCATAGTCTCTCTCTCTACTTAGATATCTTTGAGGAGCACTGTAATGAACCCTTTTTGGGGGTCCATTGTTTATGTGCAATTTTCCTTTTATTTGTCACCCTTCTTCCATAATTTTCCTGATTATTGCAAAGAATATATGTTGTCACTGATATCTTTCTTTCTTATCAATCCACTCTGATCATTCATCTAATTTGGCATTGTTAATGGAAATTGTTTGGTTATTGTGAAAACATTAGGAGTATATATTGATGCTTATGTGCTACTAGATCTTCCCTTCCAATGTCTAATATTGGCAATCCGTCCTCAATACTTAGTGGATTATCTCTATGTGGCAGTGAAGAGATTAGATGATGAAACTAAGATCGATTTATGGTAAACTGAAATGAGATAATGATAAATGTAATAACTATTTTAGAATTCTAATATTATGATCATGCAATCTATACTTTGTAGGTGCTACTATCTCCTACTATCAATTATATTCTATATCTTCCTTATATATGTATTGGTTGACATGCTCTATTCCAATTTTACTGCAATGTTCAATGAGTAACGAGTGTGGGTACTCTATGAGTCTATTCCAAAGGATTCCCTCTTGACATCATTGAATCTAGATTCCATATCAGTCAACTTCTCCTATGCTCGCATATTCACTAGAGTCTATTGTTTCTTCTTGGAGTTGGAGACGAATTATTCTTCTCATCAAAGATGAATCACATTTGATGATCTTCTTCAATGTATTTCCTTCATTCCCCGCAAAGATGGTATCCTTATATATTTACCATTTTTGAGGGGATGTGTCTATTCTAATATCGTTATTATAATTTATTATTTATATGATTAATTTATTAAGGTTTTAATAAGGTTTTTTTAATAATATATTAATTGTTATTCTTTGCTTGATTATTAATTACCATAAATATTATTTATTCTTTTTTGAATAAGTATACATCATAGTATTGGATGTATTACTATTTTATATTATATTTATTATTATATTAATATAAAATCATTATTATATCAATATGTTGATATATATATAAATTATGTTATATTATGGTAACATATATAATCTTATATCATACTTAATGAATTTATTATATTTATTTATCATTATATCAATAGTAATGTATTTTTAATATTATCAATCAATCATATTATATTGTATTATTTCCATGCAATTATTATATATAGTATTATTTTCATACAATTATTATATCGATTGGTATAATAATAATATATTATAACTATATATAGTATATTTAACAATTATTATATTCATTTATCAATTATAATCAAAATATTTATTTGTTATTTAATTTATTTAACTCATTAATATTATAATTGTAATATAATATTTTACATTACAATTATGCTATAATCTTATAAATATATCACTATTATATAATAGATTATAATATATTTTACTTTAATATTATTATTCTTAATTATTATCATTATATAATATTTTATTTGAATATTCATATATCCTTTCAATTTGGGCTCATGACAAGAGCACCCTTCCTCAAATTTCTTGCCCTCAAGCAATCCCTAATTTCTACTCAACTTATAATCTTAAAATCAATGGCCTATTCCTTGACCATTTTACTTTAGATTATTAATATAATGATTATGCTAACAAAATTATGAAATATAAATACAACATATAAACATTAATGCATGAAGACACAAAGTAGACACGAATCATACACATTAATGCAAGAAGACATGAAGCAAGCACGAAGTAGACATATGAATGCATGAAAACACAAAGCATACATGATGAAGATAGATCATACATTTTTTGTTGATTATCTATAATTTAATTTTCACAATGAAGTAGAGTAAAGGGAATGATTTATAAAATATACTCCCCTAATACACATTTTGATCATGGACTTGCAACACAAATAATTATTAGCATATAATAGTTCTAAAGAAATATGAGTCTTCTAGTGATCCCTTTTCTCATTTACATAATCCTTTGGAAGGAATCTTTCTCTCTCCCCTTATTACGATCATCATAAGATGGTAGATTTATGGTGCAAAGGGCACGTGAAATAAGCTATAAGTGATTCCCTGAAGGATATCTATCATGTACCTGAAATTACTCCATCTCTCCCTCCACCAACTCCCTACCTTAGGATATCATAATGTGGATGAGAAGATGAGTGCTAAATTTAATTTACTTAGTTCATTTGAAAGATTTCTTCTTATAGTACATAGACAACTTTCTCTCTCCTTGTTATGATCATCTTGAGATGGTAGATTTACAGTGCAAAGGGTACGTGAAACAAGCTACAAGCGATTCCTTGGAGGATATCTGTCATGTGCCTGAATTTACTCGGCCTCTTCCTCCACCAACTCTCTATCTTGAGATTTCGTAATTCAGACGAGAAAATGAGTGTTAATCTAATGAACATAATTATTTGGCACAGGAATCATTTTTCTCTCCTTATTACAATCATCTTGAGATGGTAGATTTACGGTGCAAAGGGCATGCGAAATAGGCTACAAGTGGTTCCTTGGAGGATATCCATCATGTGCCCAAAATTACTCCACCTCTCCCTCCACCAACTCTCTATCTTAAGAGATCATAATGTGGATGAGAAATAGACCCTGATGTACTATCTAATGACATGGCTTTCCCTTCTTATCATAATTGGTTAAATTCTTCCTTTTTTTGGAATATACAATACTCTATGTATTTACTCTTTTGTAATGTTAGGAGTAAAACCAATAGTTACTAAACTATGATAGGTCACTGCACCTCATTTCATATATTTCCATGGTGTTTAATACTTCACTTGGTACTTGTTGGAGTTCTTTCTTGTAAAGAACATATCAAGTAGATTTAAACCTAATACCAAGAAACAAAGACCAGGGACAAGCCTAAGGATGAGCTAAATCCTATGTTCAACAAGGCTACATCTTAGTTTTGGACCAATTAACAGAGTCATCAGGACTCACTTCACTTAAGGCCCTGCTAAGCCAAGGTGGGAAAACCTAAGGGATACCATCTTATTAACTTGATACTCTTCTATGCAAGACTATCCCCTATAGCAGAAATGGTCAATATTCTTCTTCAATTTGCTGACCATTTTCCTGATTATAGAAGCCAACTACAATCAAAGAAAGAAACAACAAATAAGCTATGACCCACAATTCTAGCTCTTCAATACATAAAATGGAAAATTGATATTCATTTAAAGATTTGATTTTCTTAGCATAACTTGGGTATGCAACAACAGAGAACATGTATCCTTCAAGTTGACTAGTCCCTTATCCATTGGGTACCAACTAAACCTTCACATATAGATGGATACCTAAAGTATACTCATATATTCAGATATTTGATCTATCTATTTGACTTACAAATAGACATCAATATTCATGACAACTCTCATACTTATGGTAATATCCTCCTGGTGTAAGCCACAACCCTATTAGTATAAACAAGCATTTACTTGGCTTCTTTGTTCCAACAACAAGTTTATCCTAACATACAATCTGAAAGGATTGCAACTGAGTTCAACTTAAACACAAAAGATTGCAAATAACAAAAGCTGGAGATGAGAATTCGAATGAAATTAAAGAAATGAAGCTCTTGCATTAATTTTCTTGAAACCAACACATCATCTACAGATCAAAATTCAGAAAATACACAAACAACTGACTGTGACATATGAATGCTTCAAAAGAAATACAATACTGATGTTCATATCAAAGGAACACTAGGAAAATTGGTATCACAACTATCAAGAAATTCTCTAACTCTGGAACCAGATTGGTCTCACAATCCTTAGAAAATCTCCAAAAAATTGGTACCCTTTACAATGAGTAGACAAGGAAGATATATAGGAGAGAAGATATTTTAGAAATATAATCTGGAAATGACATCTGTCCCACTAAGAATGTCTTCAATCTGAAGTTGCTAAAATTGATCATCCTTCAACTGTTTGCAATCAAAAACCATAAATGATGCCAAAATATCTGATATATCTTACCTACATAATCTGCAAAGTACCTCATGGAGAAATATCAAGAAATCATCATAATCTATATTGAGGCTCCAAAAATCTGATTTCAACATGTCACATTTGCTTTGCCATGAAATTCACTTGTGTTGTTGCCAAAAACATAATTGCTTCAACCACCTTCAAAAGCATTCAATTCATCCTTCAAATTGCTGTAGAAGTCAAATCAGATGAAAATATATCTATTCTAATTGCAATTTCATCTGCAACATTAAAATTGCACAATTCACTATGAAGCCCCCAAAATTAAAAAAAACCTCTAGTAGTTGTTACCGGCTGACACCTACACAAAATATGACTTCAAAAATGGAAAATTCACTCTTTCCTGGTTTCAACGGTATATTACACTATACATTTTTGGACAAAAAATGCCCCCTTGAAACCATTTTGAAAAATATGCCTCCCGGACTAAATAGAGCATATTTAAAATTTAAAAATTTAAAAAAGGTCATATAGTCAAACTATTCAAATATTTCAATTTTAAAATCTAAGTGTTGGAGAATCATTTGAAATTTGATTTTTAAATCATTTTCTTCTTTCTCTCCTTCCCCTTTGCCACATGTCAATCTCAGATTTGCTGCTCATCACTTTGGCGGGCCCCCTGATGACTGGGGACACGTGTCATCAAATCGCTACCTCGCTATGCATAACTTTAGCACATCTTTCTATAGCGAGTTAGCGATAACCACTGATTTTGCTTTGATCCTATGGTAGGCATTTGATACAACCCTTAAGGGAACAATGGTGGGTCCCTCACTCGCTACCTCACTATACATAACTTTTGAGCACCTTTCTATAGCGAGTTAGCGAGTATCATCAATTTATGCTTGATCTGACGATTTAGAATCATTGACATGTTCTATGCATGGGGGTGGGTCCAAGATATTGCTGTTGCTGAGCTGGCCTAACATGCTAGTATATATATTATTTAATTTCCAATGACATCATTTTTCCTTGACTCTATTGTGTTTGTCATTTTCAGGCATGTCGCTACCTTGCTACTAGCGGGAATCACAAACTTCTTGGTAGCGACATAGCGAGCTTCGACAGAGTCAAAACTTCTGGCCTATAAATGCTAAGTAGGATGCCGGCGTGTCATTTAATTTGCACAACTCATTTTTGATGAATCACTTGTTCAGGACCCATCTCTTTTAAAATTTCCATTACATCACAACCTTTCGACCAGTCGCTACCTCACTACTGGCAAAACACCAACTTCTCAACTAGTGAGATAGCGACTCTTGACAGATTCATAATTTTGGTGACGGAGAACACAAAACACATTGATTGAAAATTTTTCAATCAATACTAGTGTCAGAGAAGGTGGTCATGCATATTTATGAACTTGCATGAGAATTTTTGTGATCACATTAGTTTTTTAAAAAAAAGGTTGCCACTTCCTTTAAAATCTGGGCACTCGCTATGTCGCTACCAACAGGTCTCATAGATTTTTTGATAGTGACTTAGTGAGTCACTGGAGAAACCTCAATTCCAGTGACACCATTTGCAAATTCCTCCTCATGCACCCTTTCTTATACTGATAATCTTAGGAGATAGCATGTGACCCTAATGCGCCCTTTTTCGGTGCTAGACTTCATTCTTCCGTACCGTAACAAAGTTCTCCGATGGTTGCTACATCACTATAGGAAACAACCTCACAAATTTTTATAGTGAGTATGCGACATCTGTTGATCCTAACAAGATCCAATGATGAGATACAATTTTTCAAAAGGACTCAACAATGACCTTGACATAGGCAGGAAAGAATATTCAGTTGCTATTCAGACTTTCGTGCCAAAATAAGATTTAAAAGGTAAGACTTATGGTTTTACATAGTTTTTAAAAGATATCAGAAATACAATACCAAAACCCTAAAACCCTAGAACCTAACAAAAGAACTCACATCTAATTTTTTCACCATGATTCTAAGAAAAAATAATATGTAAAAATCAGACCAACAGTGGCTCTGTCTGGGGATGATAGACTACTTGAGTCTATGCAAGAATTTAGAATCTTTGGGAGAGTAGACCACAAACTTGGTATAAAAATGACAACTTCTTTAGAAAGCACAGAAAAACACACAAAAATAAGAAGCTAGACACTAAATTGTACAGAGAGACTATTGTAGGGATTTACAAAATATATAGGAAAACCAAGAACCCTAAAACTATTTTTCATGGAAAAAAAATACTTTTTACGAAAAGTAGCTCTTCAAGAATTGTCCATGAATTGGCAATTCCAGAATACCTCCAGTTAAATCCTTTAGAAAATATGAATCTTCTCCATTTTTATCACAAATGTTATATGGGCCAAGCCAAATTGGGTCAAATTTACCATGCTTTCCTTTATCTACCACTCTAACATTCCACATCAGTACCATGTCACCTATTTCAAATTTCCTTTCAATGGCTCTTTTGTCATATAAGTGCTTCATTTGTGATTGTAACTTGACATTTTGACTAGAAGACTCTCTCCTTGCTTCTTCTAGTTGCAAAATATCATCCATTCTAAGTTGCATCTCATCAATGATGTCATCTTCATATAGTTGAACAAATTTATACATCTCCTTTAGGTTATTTTGTGGAAGTGTGGCCTGTATACCATAAACTAGATCAAATGGGGCACATCCAATGACCTTCTTCATAGTAACCTTGTCAGCCCACAAAGCTAATGGAAAATTTGGATCCCATGCCTTCTTGTTTTCCCCTAGAATTCTTTTGATAACCTTTAGTATATTCTTATTGCTTGATTTTTCCTGACCATTCCCTTGAGGATGATAATGTGATGATGTGTAATCTGTAATGCCATATTTTTTACAAATTTTTTTATATTCCTCTAATTTGAAACAAATAGCATTATCTGTTACAATCTTCTGCGAGCATCCAAATCTAGTTACAATATTATTTAAAATGAAATTAATCACCACCTTACTTGTTGCATTCTTAGTAGGGACTGCCTCAACCCACTTGGTGAAATAATCAGTAGCTACTAAGATCCATGAATGACCGCCAGTAGACTTATTTGTGATCTCACCTATAAAATCAATTCCTCACTATTGAAAAGGTGCCTACACTTCAACTAGTCTTAATGGAAAATTCCTAGGGAATTTTAACTTTCCACTAAACCTTTGACAAGCATCACAAACTTTTACAAACTCATGAGTATCTTTGAAGAGTGTAGGCCACCAAAAACCAGCCCTAAGAATTTTATGAGCAGTAATTTTAGCCATATAATGTCCTCCACACACACCTTCATGCATTTCTTTCAAAATTCTTTTAGACTCAATCTCATCCACACACTTTAAAAATACCCCTTCCATATTTCTCCACCATAATTGACCTTGCACTATAACATACCTTATAGTCTACAACTTGAGGGATCTTTTTTGGTTATCTGTTAGCCCTGGTGGAGATTTCATGTTTTGTAGATAATAAATTATGTCTCTGTACCAATTAGAGATACCCATGTCACAAATATTTTCCTTGCAACTATCATCAAGTTGATTAATTTGGTTTGCCTCTAGGTTAACTTCTATCATCAACTTGGCCAAACCTTGACCCCTGACCAATTTAGTAATCTAAATATCAATGTTAAACTCTTGTATCCTATTAATCCATCTACATCTTTTTCCAGATACCTCTTGCTGTGAAAAGATGTCCTTCACAATAGTAGTAGGAACAAAAGCAATGACAATAGCTCCCATTAAGTAACATCTAAAAGCCTTAACTCCTTTCACCAGTGCATATGCCTATTTCTCATTTATGTCATACTTAAGCTCTGCTGCTTGCAAAGACTTGCTGAAGAATGCAATAGGTTGCTCATAACCCTCCTCATTTTTCTGTAACAATACTGCAACAACAATGTGAAATGAGGCAAAATAAAATATGTGCATTGGTTTGTCATAATTTGGAGCTCTAAGAATAGGGGCATCTTTAATAGCTTGATTAATATTTTGAAATGCAATACTGGGTTCACTATCCCATTTTATCTCAGATCCTTTCTTTAGCATTCTTGATATAAGCCTACTAACCTCTGCAAAATTTGTCACAAATCTCCTAAGAAAATTGATCTGTCCAATGAATGACTAAATGCCTTTAACACTCTTGGGTTTCTAGATCCTATCTATTGCTTCTACCCTTTTAGGGTCAATCCTTACTCCATGCTTGCCAACTAGATGTCCTAACAATTTTTCTTTAGTGACACCAAAGTTACTTTTCCTTGGATTTAAAGATATTCCATATTTAAGGGCCTTGATAAATACCTTTTCTAAGTGCATACAATGATCATTTTCATCCTTGGAGTAAGCAATAATGTCATCCTAATATACAATTGGAAATTTGTCAATAATATTAGAAAAAGCTACATCCATGGCCCTTTGAAAAGTAGTCCCAGCATTGGTAAGCCCAAATGGCATCCTAACATAAACATAAGTACCCCATGGAGTAGTGAAAGTAGTCTTAAACTATTTTGATTCTTTGACAACTACTTGATTATATCCTAAAAACCCATCCATCATGGACATCAATTGTGAACCAGTGACTCTTTTCAACATGACTTCCATATTGGGTAAACTATAATTATCTTTTAAGGAAGATATGTTTAGTTTCCTGAAATCAACACATAACCTTATATCTCCACTTTTCTTCCTAACAGGAACTAAATTGGATACCCAAGAAGAATGTCTGATAGGTTTTATAATCCCAACATCTCTTAACTTGATCAATTCTTCTTGCATTTTGGGGGCCAAGGTTGGGTTTATTGGCCTTTGTTTTTGTCTAAAAGGCTTAGCATCTAGTTTCAAAGGTACTTCATGTTGAAAGAGATCTTCTCTATAGGCCTTTAGATCATCATATGGCCATGCAAACATATGTCTATACTTCCTTAGCAGGTCTATTAAATCTTTCCTAATTTTAGGAGGCAATTTCTTAACAATATATACCTTTTTAGGTGTTTCATGAGTTCCCAAATTCACCTCCTCTAAATCCTTGGCACTATATCCATTAGTGTCCATTTGTGACCTATCTTGGTTATCAAAAATAGTTTCTAAAACAATTAGACCCCTTGGGATTTTATTTATCTTCAATTGCATAGCTTCCTACCGAAAAACAATATCTTTTCCATCTACATTTTCTACATAAGCTGCACAATCAATTTCTTGTCCTAACAACATATGCTCACAGTTCAAAAATATCAGAATATCCTTATCATCTTCAAACACTTGCCAATTTTGAACATTATCAGGGACAGAAGGTCTAGTTTGAATCTTAATTTTAGACACACCAACAAATGTGATATCATCAGGTTTTATTGCGATATTTGCCAGTAAATCTTCCATTTTATTATTTGTCCTATCTTTCCAAATTATCCCAAATGCATCAAAACATTCGATCATGTCCCACACTGCATTTCTACACTATTTTAATCTTTTATTCTTTGACACATAAGCATTTATTACTTGGGACATGACCAATTCAGAATCTCCTACAACCTATAAACACTTTATCCCATGCTTATGAGCTAATCTAAGACCTAACAACAGAGCCTCATATTCTTCTATATTGTTAATACAAGGGAAACTTAAAGTAAAGGAGAATTTGCATGTTACCCCTACTAGAGATATCAACAAAATGCCTACACCAGATCCATCTTTGCAGCATGCACCATAAAAAAATATAGTCCATAGATCACCCTTGTCTATTTTTGTGTCAACTTCCATTTTCATCTGAGATTTATGCTTAGATTTTTTCAAAGTCAGGACCTTAGCTCTGAATGCATTAATATCTGTATCCACAAAATTTGTCATGTTGTCTCCTACATCTTCCTCTATCATGTATATACTCTTAGGCTCCCTATTGACCTTTATCGAATTCCCCTCAATATTAAAAGTAGCAAATGACAAATCACACTGTAGACTCCCACCCATAGCAGCACTCCACTTTCTTGATAATAACATGCCATACTAAGGTGGAATATCAACAACCAATACACTCATAGTAAGTTCTTTGTCAGGGCAGGTTGTTAATCTATATGGAAAAGAGTTTATGGTGCCCATGACTACCACTTCTCTTTTATCCATAGCACAACATCTTCCTTGAGTTGTATCCACTTTTAAGCCTAATTCCTTCATTATTTCGAAAGGCATCACAGTGTTGGAAGCACTAGAATCAATCATGCAATTTTTTAATGTTTTACCATTTACTATAATGCTTAAGAAAAATGTTTCAACATTTCCCAAACACTGATATATAGAATTATCCAAAAACATTTGAGGAATTTGAGAGACAACTCCTTCAACTTCATTGTTCTTTACTTCTTCTTTACTGCTTTCTTTAGAACTGTGATTTTCATTACAATCCTGACTTACCTTTACATCAATATTTCCCAACCATGCTATAGCTTTATTTTGGTGTTCAGGGATTCTTAGCAATTAAGACAATGGAACCTTAATAGTAATCTGAGACAAAACAACAAGCATATCTATTGAAGAATCAAGAGGATCATCATTAGTCACATTCCTTTTCTCATCTTGTTTATCCAAAATGTTCAGAGCATTTTGATGATTCTTATAATGTTTTGTGATGATCTTTGATACCTTCTCATCTATTTTTCTGGGGATATTATTTGAGAACTCCACATCTTTAGGACTTCCTCCTTTCTTTTGTTCCCACCTTCTATTAGTAATTTTAACCTTACAATAGGAGCCTCTTTAGGTTTCACAATTTCAACCTTCTTAGGATCAACCCCCTTTATGAAGATACTAGCTACTTTATTACTTTCATCTTTCTGAGCCATGTTTCTAGTCTGACCTCAAATTGGCAGTAATTTGATCAATTTCTTCTCTAGAAGGTTTTCTCAGTGTTACTTCTTCCTTTGCATTTACCATGTTACACACATTATCTTCCAAATCACTCTTATAAGAAAATACTTGTATTTTTATGACATTTTGAAACTATCTTTGGTCATATACATCTCTTTCATAGTCTTCACAGTCAGAATAATGTGATTCAAACATATTGCATCCTACATCATCATTATTTTCTTCCTGCTCATGACAGTTTTTTACTACAGCTTGATTTCCCGAGAATGACAATGCTACTGCACAAGATTCAAGGGAATGGGTAATTGACATGCAAAACACCATGTAGGTTTAGCAACAAACTCAGGATCATCTACCAAATTTATAGAATTTTTTGACAAAGGATCAAGGGTCACCTTGTTGTTGTTGTTCTTGGGAGGAGGGATACTAGGCTGACCATCCTTCCAGGTAGTATTATAAGGGAAATTTTGTAGCCTATTTTGTCTATTGAAATTTGATTGATAAGGGACCTTATTATCAGTGGGGTTCCTATCATTCTTCATCTGAGGAAGATTCAGACCTTTTATAGCATTTAGAATCTGACTCATTTCACTAGGCTCTTGCCTTTTTCCTCCTATGGCTTTATTTTCTTCCTTTCTATTCCCCTTATTCCCAAATAACCTAGGATCATCTCTTTTGTTTTCTAATCTCCCTAAAATCCTCAAATTATTTTCTATATTAATGGAAATCCTGAAAGCATCTCTTAAGGTCCTAGGCTCTTTATCCCTAAGTTGGTATGCCCTTTTACCATTAAAAGCATTCATATAAGTGATTAGACGTACCTTGTCATCAATTCACATGGCTTGCATTAGCTTGTACATCCTTTTTTATAATCTAGTGTTAAATTTAGTAACAGATTCATTAGGAAACCTCTTAATATTATTAAATTCACTCAAGATATAGCTCTGATTTTTCTTGTCACCATATTTCTCTTTGAAACAATACTCTATATCTTTCCAATCAATAATAGACAATTCAGGAAGTCTCTTGAACCATTCTCTAGAATCTTCTATTAATGACTGAAAAAGAAACTTCATAATGACACCTTAAGCTTCAACCTCATAATCACTCATCATATCAAGAAAACTCCTCAAATGGTCCTCACAAGAAACAATAATATTTCCATCAAATTCAGGCAATCTTTTCCTCATTTCTTGTGGGATAGGATTTGGAAAACCATGGATTCCATCAAAACATATTTTCCTATAGCCTTCTAATTGAACAGGTCTCCTTTGTAAATCAATCTTGGGGTGATTAGCATTTTCTTTCTTAGTATTACTCATAGTATTACTAGTGCTAGCATCACTAACAGATTTTTTAAGATCTACTTTTTGTGAAGATGAAGACAAGAAAGAAACAAGTACCTTAGTAGTATTTTGATTCACATTATTGGATCTATCATCATCTTTAGGCACAGCTGCAGACTGCTTCTTGGTAATTTCTAGGAATTTGATCTTATTGCTCATCTCAGCTATAGCAGCCTCACTTTCTGCAATCTCCAATCTCTTGGCTAAAACATCCCTTTCACTTCTTCTCTTTTCCAATTCAATATCAAAAAGTGACATGGAATCATGGATTTGAACTATCTTTACTGGCTCATTGATCTTAATACAAGAAAAAAGAAGAGAGCTATGGAACATGCTACCCCTCCTTCTCCTAAGCAGGTCTCAACTTCAAGTGCTACACCTCATATAAATGCAGCAAATGAAGAAACAAGTACTTCACAACAACAAAAGCAAGATTCTAGAAGGAAATATGCAAGTGATCCTTATGTTGCTCCATCTCAACCTCTTATAAATATAGCTCCCAAAGTTTCCAACAAAGTTCCTAGTACACCATTTAGTGTGGTAGAGCAAATGAAGATGACAAATGTGAATATTTCTATGTGGGATGCTGTTGCTACCATACCAATGCAGAAGAAGATGCTGCAGCAAGAATTAGAGAAGATTGAACCCAAGGATCAACCATCTACCATGGAGAGTGCCGCAAGTCTAGTACCACTAGTAAGGGATGTGGAGACAAATAAAAAGGTTAGACCTCCTCCATTCTATGTTTCTCTGATTATAGGAGGCAAATTAGTCCACAATTGCATGATAGATTCAAGGGCTAGTAGCTCAGTAATGCCTAGGTGTGTTGCTGATGCTTTAGGAATGAAATATGAGCCCATTGTTAAGGATGTGTTACAGTTAGATGGTAGTACTGTCAAAACCGTAGGTATCCTTAGGAATGTGGAGATGGCCCTACATGCATGCCCTGGTTGCACTGTGATTCAAGACATATCTGTTGTTGAAGTCAAGCCTTATTTTGCCATCTGTCTTTCAAGAGACTTCACTGCTCAAATTGGTGGATTCATATCTGCTGATTGGTCATATATGTCATTTAAGACCAGATATGGAGCCAATGCCTCAATTAGAGCAGAACCTCAAGCCCTTCATCACACTAAATCTTACAACCCCAATCCCATCAACATGAATTGCCCTATTCTAGAGATGGATGAAAATGACATAGTAAATGAGCCTGTCACTTCCATAGCAGAGATTCTTGATTTCTTCTTGGATGAGTGGGCAAATGCATATCAGTTTGAACCTATGTCGGAAACTCTTGAGATAGGCCTTAGTACATATTGCATAATAGAGAAAGATGCTCAAGTTCCTGACCTTGTTGGGACTAATGATGATATAAATGGAATATGGAGTATGTACTTTGATGGCTCAAGAAATAGAAATGGATCAGGGGCTGGTGTTATGTTGGTCTCTCCTGCACAAATAAAATACTACTTCTCCTTTAGGCTCCGATTTAGTTGCACCAATAATGTGGCCGAGTATGAATCTTTGATTCAAGGTCTCTTACTTGACTAAAAGAGAGGAATTCAAGTCTTGAAAGTATATGGGGATAGTGAGTTGGTAGTTAATCAAGTGAGGAATCAGAATATCACCAAAAATGGCCTGCTCAAGTCTTACAAACATAGAGTCTGGGATTTGCTTGAGGGCTTCAATGCATTTAATGTTCAGAGCATTCCTAGGAAAGAAAATAGACATGCTGATAGACTTGCAGTACTGGGCGTAGCTTATGATGTACCAGGATATCTTGAGGAGGAAAAGAAGCAACAAATTAAGGTGGTAGTGAGGTCTGCCATCCCTGACAACAACACTCATTGGCAAGTGTTTGATTCTGATGAACAAATTGTGAGTTTCTTGCAGAATGAGGCAAAATTCTCAGATAGAAATTAGTCAAGGCTGCAAGATCAGTATGGTGATCAGATCATTCATCTCAGTTCTAACAAGTTGCCCAAGGGTCTCATTACCTTGGAGAGTGTCTTTGATCCTGATGATCAAACAAGAGGCGAAGGAATGAATCTAAACGCAGAGAAAGATGATTATGCCCCAGTTACAATTGCTAATGGAAAATCTTTGAATATGGGTAAGGTATGTTCTGAAACTGAGCAAGAAAACTTCATTCATTTATGTCAAGAATTTAATGATGTATTTTCTTGGACATATGATGATTTAAAAGGGTTTGACCCTAGTTTGTTTCAACATACCATAGATTTAATTGATAAGGCCAAACCAGTCAGACAAAAATAGAGACCAGTGAATCTTAAGATTGAGCCCCTAATGAGAAAAGAACTATCCAAATTGATAGAGGCTAATATAATTTTTCCCATCAAACACTCATCATGGGTAGCTAACCTTGTCCCAGTAAGGAAGAAGAATGGAGAAATCAGACTGTGTGTGGACTTTAGGGATCTTAATAAGGCTTCCCTTAAAGATCACCATCCCCTCCCTTCCATGGAGCAGATTCTGTCTAAGGTCAGTGGGTCAAGGAGATTCTCTTTTCTTGATGGATTCTCTGGTTATAATCAAGTGCTGGTTAAAGAATCTGATAGATACAAGACAACATTCACTACTAAATGGGGCACCTATGCTTATTGCAAGATGCCATTTGCACTAACAAATGCAGGTGCCACATTTTAGAAGGCAATGGAGATGGCCTTCAAAAAATTAATTGATAAGTTTGTCTTAGTATACCTTGATGATATAACCATATATTCAAAGAATGTAGAAAATCATTTTAATCATCTAAGGCAGGTATTTCTAAGTTGTAGAGAGTTTGGGGTTTCCGTCAACCCAGCCAAGTGTGTCTTTGCTACAAGCCAAGGAAAACTATTGGGACACATTGTATCTAAGGATGGGCTGACCATTGATCCAGAAAGAACAAAGGCAATACTTTCCCTTCCTCTTCCTAAACACAAGAAGGGGCTACAAAGTTTTCTTGGTAGGATAAATTTTGTAAGAAGGTTTATTCCTAATCTTGCTACCATGGTGAAACCTCTTACAGCTATGCCTAAGAAAGATATGGTCTTCTCATGGACCAAGGAGGGGAAGGAGAGGTTTGAAGAGATCAAGGCAGCCATAGCCTTAGCCCCTACTCTCATGAACCCAAATTTTAAGAAAGATTTCATCCTCTACACTTTAGGTGGTGAGTCAAGTATCTCTGCTGTCTTGAATCAAACAAATGGCAAGGATGAGGAGCAACCCATAGCCTTCTTCAGTGAAGGGCTCAAGGAATATGAAGATAAGTACATCTTTGTAGAGAAGCAAGCCCTTGTAGCCATCAGAGCCTTGAAGAAATTTAGGCACCTCTTATCCCACAATAGGATCCATTTGTTGGTGCCCCATGCCAGTGTAAAAGACTTCCTGTTAAGCAAGGATATCAGTGAAAAGAGAGCTAGATGGATCGCTGGGGTAATGGAATATGATGTCAATATTCAGATTACCAAGCTGGTAAGAGGGAGAGGATTGTGCAAAGAAATGTTATCAGACTAGGATTTAGATGAGGAGGTTGCTATGGTAGTAACAGAGCAGCAGGAGGAAAGAAATGTTAATGGCCCAAGGAGCTGGATAGATGATATGATGAGCTTCTTATCAGGGGATGGATACCCTCAAGGATTAAAAAAAGCTAAAAGAAGACAATATAGACTGCAGTCCATTCCCTATGTTGTAATTGATGGTATCCTATTCAGGAGGGATTTTAATGGGACTTTGTTGAGATGCATTGAAGAGGATCAGGCTGAAAGGATGATTAAAGAACTTCATGATGGCCCTGATGGTGGCCATTTCTCTGCAAGAACAACTGCCATGAAGATCATGAGGGCTGGTTATTATTGGCCATCTCTGTTCCATGATTGTTATAGGTATGTGAGAAAATGTGAGAAATGTGCTTTCTTTTTAGGCAAACAAAGGCTTGCAGCTCTCCCCCTTCATCCTATTCAGGTGGATCAGCCCTTTACCCAGTGGGGGTTGGATTTTATAGGCCCCATTAATCCTCCATCTAGTGCAGGTCATAAATGGATTTTGGCTGCTACTGATTATTTCACTAGGTGGACAAAGGCAGTTGCCTTGAAGGATGCCACAAAACCATCAGTTGTTGAGTTCCTTGATGAGATTGTGTCTAGGTTTGGTGCTCCATCTACTATTATCTCAGACAATGCTAAATCTTTTGTTGGAACCCAGATTTGTGCATGGGCAATGAATCACAATGTCTACCTGAGCACATCATCAAATTACTATCCCCAGGGTAATGGTTTGGCTGAGTCTTCCAACAAGAATCTGATTAGAATCATGAAGAGGACAATAGAAGACAATCAGAGGGTCTGGCATAAGAAACTAAGAACTGCTTTATGGGCTGATAGGATAACACCCAAGAGATCTGTTGGGATTTCACCTTTTGTGCTGGTATATGGTAGAGAAGCCAAACTCCAAATTTCATTGGAATTCCCATCCTTGGAGTTGACTCATCAGCTGGAATTGATTAAAGATAGTGCCATGTCAGTAAGAATGGCAGAGTTGATTGAACTGGAAGAAAAGAGAAACAAGGCCATGCAAACCCTGGAAATGCATTAGCAGCAGATGAAAATGAATTTTGATAAGAAAGCAAGGGCCAGAACCTTCAGAGAAGGAGATTTAGTCCTCAAGTGGGACTTAGACAGAGGAAAACCAGGAAGACATTCCAAGTTTGACCCACTATGGAGTGGCCCCTATCTGATTTCCAGTTGTAAGCAGGCTAACGCATTTCAGTTGAGCAAACCAAATGGTGAAGTTCTGCCCATTCCAGTCAATGGGATCTATCTTAAAGCTTGTTTATGAAAATGAGGGTTGAGTCCATGTACATAAGTAGTTTAGTTTGTTTTCTGTTATTTCCTGCTTTTCAAGAAGTGCGCGTGCACAGGGTTCTCTCTTTGAGTTGCCAGCTTTTGAAGTTTTGACAGTCTCAGGTTGTAGAGGAAGTTATGTTTTTGTTTCCAGTTGGAGTTGCAGAGCTAGGGTTTTTTATCTCTCATAGGATGGGTTAGGGTTTTACAATTCTTAGATTCACACCTTTTGACCCTGTAGCCCAATGGACTTTTTGCAGACACTGGTCTTATGCATCGAGCAAGCTCATGCCCCCTGCGAGTCACCCGAAATGTTACCACATTTGTTCACCCACCAAGGATTCAAATTTTAAATGTCCAACCCATCCAATGACTAGTCCCAGAAGTAATATTATTTTAATGCCTAAGAGACATCAAAAAATTCTAAACAATCAAACCTTTTAAAAGTTTCCACGGCCCGTAGGTTTTCTAGCCGTTAGATCTAAGGAGGATCTACGAAGGGTGCCATCTCACTATGGCGAAGTTGTGTGAGAATTACGTTAGCGACATCGCGCCCTATCGACATGTGTCCGGTGGGTCCAACGGCAGGTGGTTAGTTTCTAATGGTTGGAAGTCTCAAAAGGCGGTAAGGCACCATGTCACTAACAGAAAACCCATGAGTTTTTTGTTGGCGACATAGCGCCCAGACGGAAAATTAGATCGGCAGTAGGAGCGATCAGGCAGTCGGGTCCCATTTGTACTTCACCCGCATAGTCAAAAGCTCGACGTCATGGTGGCGAATCAAAGGGAGCCACGTGCAAATCAGAGGACATGTTATCAGTTGGGCGCTATGGCACTATGGGCATTTGACCTCAATTTTCTCATAGCGACATAGCACCTAGGCACCACGTGTCCCTCAGTAGGGTCAACCGGTACAAACCCTGCAGGTTGGTGCTTTGTTAGACGAAAGTTGTGCTTCATTGGACCCATGAGGAACCGCCACATATGCCAGGTCAGGATACAGTCAGCGCATGGGACTAGATCTTCACCACCACTAGTACAAGGAAAGGTTAACTTCTCTACCGTCAAATCTGCAGAGATCGACGGTCAGCGCTATGTCACTTACCCGAAGTTGCACGAAGAATATGATGGCGACATAACGCCCTTCGGCCACGTGTCCGATGAATCTCATATGTCAGCTCAAGAAATACAAACAGTTGGTACGTGGCCAGTTTCTATTGGTCGATGCACTGAGGGGCAGTATCCATCTTTCTTGCTGTCAGATTTAAGGCAAATCAACGGATGGCGCCATGTCGCCATGGTAAAGTTGCACGATCTTTACCATAGTGACATGGCACCCTTTTGCCACATGTGAGGTGGGTTCGTGTTGTCTTGTAAACCTCAGGGTGATGCTAGGTGTGCCGACAGTGGAGAGAAAAAGTGCAAAGTACGACGAGTCCTCACGATCGTCAGATTAAGTTGTATCGACGGATGGCGCCATCTCGCTATGAAGAAACTGCACGGTCTTTACGTTGGTGACATAGCACCCTGATGACACGTATCTCACTGGCGGATCAGGTTTGACGGTTAGCGGCTGGCAGTTACGATGAATAATAATAGTCTAAAAGGTGGCACGGTTAGTTTGATAAAGAAGGTCAACCACAGAAGACTCCCCAAGTGGCAGAATAAAAAGATATGATTGGCTCGCGTGGCCTAGTTGGTGCATAAAGAACCGGTTGACTCTCTGACCCCTGCTGATTCATGAACCAGGAAGCAAAGGTGGTCGATTTTATCTTACGATCTGATCTTCACGATCAATTCTGACCTACCAAAAATGAATGCGAAACATAGAGAGACACTCCACCATCCAGTCTATCTATCTACTGTGTCAAGATCATTCATTGGTGCCGCTTCTGTCTACTCGAGGCATTTCTCAGAGGAATATTAGTTTTTTACTCAAAACCACCAGATCTTTGATCAGATTTTCAGGGGAAGAAGTTATTGCCGGTAGTTGAGAAGTAAATGTAAAGCAAAAGATCTCAGTTGTGCCTGAGCTATAAAGGTAGATTTTATTGTTTTTTGTAGGGTCGACTCTTTCTGATTTCTCTGCAATTGTTCTGCAATTCTCAGTGTAAAATTCCCCGTGCCTCTGAACTGTATGACTTCCTGCTTTATCCCCTTTAGCCATTAATGTGTATGTGCATCCCTATTGCCTCTCATTGGTGTATTGTAAGATCTGTAGTCTGCATACTATATCTATTTGTGCCTATTGGATAATATATAAGTGAAATTCCTCCTTCCTTGTGTTATTCAATTTGGTTTCCTGATCTGAATGTGCTTATTAGATCAAAACAAGTCTGTATGTGTATATCCTTAGCTTCATTCTGGTTCAATAGTGCATACATGGGCAGAAATGGGTTTGAGCACTCTATTTTGGTGCATCACCTCCATAGTTTATGTAAGGTAGAGTTGTTTTCTGCATCTCCTTCTTCCCCTTTTCCTTTCGAGAGTAGATAGGTGCATCCTGATAGTAAGAGGAAGCCAGCCTTCTCCGGAGACTCAACCTCATAGTTCAAGTCCCACAACTTAGAGGTTGTTTCCATGTTTCACTAGGTTATCCTTGTGCATAGGCCTTGGACAAGGGTGCAAACCTAAGTGACAACAGGTTTCACATTTTTTATTCTATTGTTATCAACTTCTAGAGTAGTATAGTTCCTAATTTGCTGTATTACATGTCCCTCTAGATTCATTTTCTGAGTTTCCAACAAATTTTGCTCTTGCCTCTTAAGCTGTTCAACTTTTTCCACCATCTCAGGCTGCCCAGAATTAGTTGCTATCTCATTTTCCTTCTTTAAGGTAGCGATTCACCTAAGTAATTCTTGTTTTTCTTCATAAGCCTTCATGACCTTTTCTTCCCTTTCTTTCCTAAATCTCCTATTAATAGCTTCTTGCTCAGCAAGCTGTTCTCTCAGAATTTCATTCTCATTAGGATCAGGGATAGTGAACTCAGATCTAGATGTTTTCTCATCATTGAAACTTTTAGGCTCTAAGTGTCTAGGTCTCACCTTTTTAGGGGAATAATTTGACTTGAAAGGATTTGTGCTACGCTGGAAAAGATTGTTACTAGTCCTATCCTCCAAACTAAATGCATCTAGTTGCACAACCTTTTCCTTACATATCATTTTAGGGGTATTATAGAAATCAACATCAAACAAAATTGGGTGAGATCTTGGACCTTTGGAGAAAGGCACCCTTTCAACAACATAATGGTGAGCATTATCTTTCCCTACTAGTTGCTCCTATGAATAGCTTCCTTTCTGCATCTGTTTTCCCTTCATAGCCCAATTCTATCTTCCTCTAGGAGGGAGATCAATTTGTAATTTGATTCTTGGGTTTTTCCTCACATTTGCCCGTGTATTTCTTTTATTTTCCATAATTTGGGACAACAATTTTCAAGAAATTGAGACTAGTTAATAGTTTGAGTCACCACCCACCCTATCAGAATGGGAATAAATTTTTTGAGTGGATAATCACAATTACTCCACTTAATAGTTTCAAGCAAAATGTAAAAAACTTTCAAACCCACGGGAATCTTCTCATGAAATATTTTCAACTCTACCCAAGGGGACACAGATCTCTAATAATTCACTATTTATGGAAACACTAAATGTAATTCCCTAGTAGAGTCACCATTTTCTTGGAGTTCTTTCTTGTAAAGAACATATCAGGTAGATTTAAACCTGATACCAAGAAACAAAGACCAAGGACAAGCCTAAGGATGAGCTAAATCCTATATTCATCAAGGCTAAATCTTAGTTTTGGACCAATCAATAGAGTCATCATGACTCACTTCACTTTAGGCTCTGCTAAGACAAGGTGGGCAAACCTAAGGGACACCATCTTATTAACTTGATACTCTTCTATGCAAGACTATCCCCTATAGCAGAAATGGTCAATATTCTTCTTCAATTTGCTGACCATTTTCCTGATTATAGAAGCCAACTACAATCAAAGAAAGAAACAACAAATAAGCCATGACCCACAATTCTAGCTCTTCAATACATAAAATGGAAAATTGATATTCATTTAAAGATTTGATTTTGTCAGCATAACTTGAGTATGCAACAACAAAGAACATGTATCCTTCAAGCTGACTAGTCCCTTATCCATTGGGCACCAACTAAACCTTCACATATAGATGGATACCTAAAGTATACTCATATATTCAGATATTTGATCTATCTATTTGACTTGCAAACAGACATCAATCTTCATGACAACTCTCATACTTATGGTAATATCCTCCTGGAGTAACCCACAACCCTATCAATATAAACAAGCATTTATTTGGCTTCTTTGTTCCAACAACAAGTTTATCCTAACATACAATCTGAAAGGATTGCAACTAAGTTCAAGCTCTTAGTTCTTAAACAAAAAAGATTGCAAATAACAGAAGATGGAGATGAGAATTAGAATGAAACTAAAGAAATGAAGCTCTTGCATTAATTTCCTTGAAACCAACACATCATCTGCATATCAAAATTCAAAAAATACACAAAGAATTGACTATGACATATGAATGCTTCAAAAGAAATACAATACTGATGTTCATATCAGAGGAACACTGGGAAAATTGGTATCACAACTATTAGGAAACTCTCTAACTCATGAACTAGATTGGTCTCACAATCCTTAGAAAATCTCCAAAAAAATTGGAACCCTTTACAATGAGTAGATAAAGAAGATATATAGGAAAGAAGATGTTCCTCCTCGTGCACCCTTTCTGATACTAACAATCCTAGGAGATAGCATGTGACCCTAATGCACCCTTTTTTAGCACTAGACTTTATTCTTTAGTATCGTAACAAAGTTCTCCGATGGTTGCTACATTGCTATAGGAAACAACCTTGCAACTTTTTATAGTGAGTATGCGACATCCGTTGATCCTAACAAGATCCAACAATGGGATAAGATTTTTCAAAAGGACTCAACAATGACCTTGACTTAGGCAGGAAAGAATATTCAGTTGTTGTTAAGACTTTTGCACGAGAATAATATTTAAAGGGTAAGACTTAGGGTTTTACACAATTTTTAAAAGATAACAAAAATACAAGACCAAAACCCTAAAACCCTAGAACCTAACAAAAGAACTCACATCCAATTTTTTCACCATGATTCTAAGAAAAATTAATATGTAAAAATTAGAGCAACAATACTTACCAAGATCTGGTCATACATGATCCCATATTTATGATGCATTGTAGAATTTGTGTAGCTTATTGCAATGTTTCCTTGGTTCTTACTAAGAAATAAATTATCTAATTAGATAAGCTACATTCATAGTAAAATATATTTAACAATCGAAGACTTTGGATTGTCAATTGATGAAATGATGAGCATGCAACCATCAGAAGATGAGGATGTAAATTGCTTAAATATTAATGAAATTGCTGTATCCCATGATGATAGTCCCTCGACAACTCTAATAGTCCTTTATATCCATGTGTTGTGTTCCATGTTATATCCAAAGCACACATTGCTAGAGAAATTTATTGAGAATAAAGATACTATTAAATGATGGATCATTTTTATTTCATTTTATAAGAATATAAATAACCAATGTTCCATGTTGTGTCATTTGTTTTCACACTCATCATACCACAATAGTTGATTTTCACTTCATTTTTTTCACTTGGGCATAAGGGATTGTTTCTTGTTGCAAGTTTTGTGTTTATCAGCCTTGATCATATAATGAGAAAAATGTGAGCATCTTTTTATCCACAATCTTCATTCACACTGCTAACACTGAAAAATATGTAGACGATGTATGTATCTAAAGCTGTGTATTTATAGGAACCATTCTAGTCATATCTATTATTCAAATGGAACTGAACTACTTAAGAACATTTAATCAATAAGTATAGCAACAAATATATTAATGCTTGCATATATTCTACAATTGTTTTGTCTATATTAGCATTAAATGCTTTCATCTGTTGTAATAAATTGAAAACCCATCCTACTACAAGCAACAAAGTTCTCCACCCTTTCACCGTAGCTAGCCCCAGTGATCTTAGCATCACCTAGTTTCATTAAATAACTATATAACAAAACATATGTTCTCTGCAAGTATCACAAATCAAATGCCAAAGAGGTGGATCAAATTACAACATGATCACTTACTGGCATACAAACCTGAGGATCTTTTAAAATGTTTTACTGGTTCATATTTTTAGGTTTCTCTCCCCTGCATACGTGTTAGATTTTGAATCTGAATTCTAATTTTTTTCCTGATTTTAATGTTGAAATTGTCTAGTCTAAATTTCTCATGCATGCCCTCTTTGCACACTTTTTTTTTAATACCTTTATTGGTTCACATTTTGGGCTCTAAAAGTGAATTACAAACATACACACATATTTCAACTTTATATTCTAATTTTACTGTTCATCATATCTGAGTTTCTCATGTATTTACCTTTTCTTGACTAGGGGTTGGCACGTTATTGCCTATCACCCCCTTGTATGCTTTAGTTAGATCTTAACTCATAGCCACGGGGACCTTATACTTTCCTAAATTGCCACTATGATTGATGATACTTCTTTTATGGAATGTGACAGTGGTTTATGCCTTCACTACATCCCGATTTCCTATTGCTCAAAGGGGTTCTCCTTCGTACAATTATTTTGAAAAATAAACTTTACCCAATAGTTTTTATTGCATTATGATTTTTTTTTTTCTTTTCTATATTTCATCATTTCCATATAAATAAAACAATCTTAAAATAGAAATATCCTTACCTCTTTCATCTTTCAATAGCATTTGTCTCACCTCCTTAGGTCAAATTACAACGAGAGTCTTATGGTAAATTCAAAATCATTAATTTCTAATTATTCAAGCTTTGGTCATATCACTTACAATTTTAGAGTTTCATGTAAGCTTTTCCTTCCTTTTTCTGTGTTGCCATTATGAATGTAATTATTTCCACTAGACTGTTGACAGACCTCGTGTTCAAGGATGAAGACTACAGATCTAATGCTGGATGACAATGATGCTTCAATTAAAAATTCCCCTATTTGCATTAATGGTTCCCAGTTGAATTTTCATCTTTCAATGGATCCAATAATTTGGCGTTACCTTTGTGCTATATATCCTGATGAATTCTGGGAACATCTATGTTTCAAAGCACTGTCCTGTTAGTTGCTGGTGTGGGAGACATTCTTTCCTCATGCGCCTTTCTCACTAGAAATCAGACAATAATTTCAGAGAATGGCACCTTTGAATTGGGATTCTTCAGTTGAAATGGAACAAACAACTGGTATATTGGTATCTGGTATGCCAAAATTCTTCTTGACAATATAGTTTGGGTGGTTAACAGAGTGACACCTCTGAGAAGCGGGTCGGGCATTTTGAAGCTGTCAAGATAAGGAGATCTTGGACTTTTTGATGAAGAAGTCTAATCATTTGCAAAACCTTTACAATAATCATTTATAGCAGATGATGATTCAAATCTTCCCTCTATACATATGTTTGTGGGCGAGCCACGTGATTTTTGGGTGGTCTTAGGTTGTTTATTAGGGAGAGAACTTTAGGATCACTTCCTTTGCAAATAATGATCACTTTCAATGCCATTATTAATAGATCTCATGGGATGTAAATGCAATAAAATATAGTCACATAACTGGTTACCAATTTAGATGATCATAGTGAAAAGAAGACTATAAATGGTTGCCGTAATAAAATAATTCTTGCAGTCACAAAATTTACAACCTGTTTGGATTATCGCTATGAGAGAACAAGGGATTAAAAAGGACTGCAATAGTTTTATATTAATTAATTTTCAGTAATCTCACAAGCTGGCAGGGTGCACGGCTCTAATACCATTTGTAATGAACTCTTTTTGGGGGTCCATTGTTTATGTGCAATTTTCCTTTTATTTGTCACCCTTCTTCCGTAATTTTCCTAATTATTGCAAAGAATGTATGTTGTCACTGACATCTTTCTTTCTTATCAATCCACTCCAATCATTCATCTGATTTGGCATTGGTAATGGCAATGGTCTGGTTATTGTGAAAACATTAGGAGTATATATTGATGCTTATGTGCTGCTAGATCTTCCCTTCCAATGGTAAGTCTAATATTGGCAATCCGTCCTTAATACTTAGTGGATTATCTCTATGTGGCAGTGAAGAGATTAGATGATGAAACTAAGATCGATTTATGGTAAACTGAAATGAGATAATGATAAATGAAATAACTATTTCAGAATTCTGATATTATGATCATGCAATCTATACTTTGTAGGTGCTGCTATCTCCTACTATCAATTATATTCTATATCTTCCTTATATATGTATTGGTTGACGTGCTCTATTCCAATTTTACTGCAATGTTCAATGAATAACGGGTGTGGGTACTCTATGAGTCTATTCCAAAGGATTCCCTCTTGACATCATTGAATTTGGATTCCATATCTGTCAACTTCTCCTATGGTCACATGTTCTCTGGAGTCTATTATTTCTTCTTGGAGTTGGAGACAAATTATTCTTCTCATCAGAGATGAATCACATTCGATGATCTTCTTCAATGTATTTCCTTCATTCCCCCCAAAGATGACATCCTTATATATTTTCCATTTTCGAGGGGATGTGTCTATTCTAATGCCGTTATTATAATTTATTATTTATATGATTAATTTATTAAGGTTTTCATAAAGTTTTTTTTAATAATATATTAATTGTTATTCTTTGTTTGATTATTAATTACCATAAATATTATTTATTCTTTTTCGAATAAGTATACATCATAGTATTGGATGTATTATTATTTTATATTATATTTATTATTATATTAATATAACATCATTATTATATCAATATGTTGATATATATATATATATATATATATATATATTATGTTATATTATGGTAACATATATAACCTTATATCATACTGAATGAATTTATTATATTTATTTATCATTATATCAATAGTAATGTATTTTTAATATTATCAATCAATCATATTATATTGTATTATTTCCATACAATTATTATATATAGTATTATTTTGATACAATTATTATATCGATTGGTATAATAATAATATATTATATCAATTTGATATATTATAACTATATATAGTATATTTAACAATTATTATATTCATTTATCAATTTTAATCAAAATATTTATTTGTTATTTAATTTATTTAACTCATTAATATTATAATTATAATATAATATTTTACATTACAATTATGCTATAATCTTATAAATATATCACTATTATATAATAGATTATAATATATTTTACTTTAATATTATTATTCTTAATTATTATCATTATATAATATTTTATTTGAATATTCTTATATCCTTTCAATTTGGGTTCATGACAAGCACACACACATAATCTTGAAAGAGAAATCAATAATGGATTGACATAAAAGACATTGTCAACAACCTTACTAATCGTTGATTGGATTGATTTGATGTTTGATTTGATTGATTGATGTATCTTATGAGTCCATTGTTGATTTGTGAAGCTTATTGTTTGATTTGTTTTGATAGTTTATTGTCAAATTTTTCTTCTTGTCATGATGTAGAGAAATTTTATTAAAAAAATTGGATTTTTTTTATTTTTTTAAATTTTATTTTAGTATTGTATATGATATTTTTGATCATTTTTTTCAGTATAATTTCTCAATTGAAGAAATTTTCCAAAACATTTCCCAAATGTTTTTAAAAGATTTTTTCATGACATTTTCTAAATGTTTTTTGAAGAATTTTCTAGGGTATTTTTTGAATGTTTTTGAGGTCATTTTTTGAATGCTTTTGGATTCTTTTAGTACTTTAAGACTACCCCAATGTCTAACAAGGAAACAACATTATGAATTGATGGATGGGCTAGTATATAGATGAAGGCAAAGGGTCATAGTGTGTCTTGAATCTATTTGGATACCAAAGATTATCCACAAGATGGGATAACATGTTTTTTCCAAGATTAGATATTGAACATGACAAGATAGGGTAATGATATGGTATATTATTTCGCATAAAGTGTAGGAATGGACATGTCAAGAAGATGTTGAAAAATTGTTTGCATTTTTAGATCCTTATTTTCTATCATGATCAAGAAAGGGATTCAAATAGGAAAATGATAGGATAAGAAAGATTATATATGGACAAGGTAATGTATGTGATTTGAAGGTTACAATAATGTAGACAATATGGACCAAAGGAATATGAACAAGATAAGGGATATGGATCAAAGCGAATTGGACAACATGAAGAAGATAGGACATGTGAAACTTGTTGAAGTTGATTAAAGATCAACCCCACAGCTCCCAAGAATCACCTGCATGCAAACACCTGTCACAAAAAGAGAGAAGTAAAACCTATGGAGGTTGGAATCGCTAGATCCATAGAGGAGACATTCTTGATGAGCAAAAAGAGAAATTACTATTATCAAAATTGAATCAATAATTACAAAGAGACTAATCCTTGTAAAAGGAGATCAAAACCTTAATATGAAACTAACCTAGGTTGTATGATAAGAATTAATAGAAGAATTAATTATTATATTTGCAAAGTTTAGCTTAAGTAAACTAGAGATAATAAGTGACTTAATAACTAAATCAATATGATTCAATTAATAAGAAAATACTTTATTACTGTAACACCCCCCTTTAAAATAAACTTACGGAGTAGCTAAAAACATAGAAACTACTATTAAAAGAAAATTTGGATCCTTACAACAAGGCCTGATGAGGTATGCAAGCACAACTATATATTTGAAAGGAGGAGAAACAAAGAAAACCATATGGAGAAAACCCTACTCCAAAAAGAGATAGAAATAAAATATTTTAGAAGATAGAAACAAAAGGATGATCATGAAGAACACCACTAAAGCATGAAGCTACAAACATTGCCAAATTGTTGATTTGAAGAACCTCCACTATATAGAATATGACCAAGTTGAGAAGACTAAGCCTGAAGAGCTAATTAATTGAAAATGAAAGGTATCTTCATGTCTTCCAAAAATAGGAATCAAAGAATGTCTATATGGTAAATGATCCATCTCACTAAAATGCATAGGTATCAAGCCACTACAATCACCTAGTACATAGGGTCAAGTACTAAATACATAGCTCACTCCATCAAACCAAGAAAGAAATAGAACCAAGAAAACCTCCTATAATGTTGAGAGGTAAGACATAAACACTGAAACTCAATGCAAAATCTCCTATAGAAAGAAGAACTAGGAACATCAAGAGTGAAAAAGAAGTACAACCACCTATGATGGAATGTGTCATCAACACATCATGAGGCTAATGTCATGGAAGGAACACTTACTTGATAAAAGAAGATGGTGAATATGCCCAACATGAAACTGCCAAAGGCACTTTATAATGTTGTGCAAGTACAACAAAACACAAAGATGTCCAAGATCCCAAAATGCAATAGAGTGACACTTTATCTTAGTGCGTTTGCAAAAATAATATAAAAGGATGTCAAAAAAGATCAAAAGAGACATAAGGATGATACAAGAGATAGTACAAGACATGAAAAATTATCTAAAGAAACATAATTGATCTTTGTACCTAAAACAACCAAGATATCCATTAGAATGCAAAAAAGAAAAAAGCTGAATGAAATGTGCCTAGAGTAGAATCTAGAAAAATAGAATGTCTCAAAATATGTTTTTCAGAATGAAAAATAGAACCTCCAACTTTGACTTCATAATTTGACAACCAAACAACATCTAAAATTCAAATAAACTATGTCGTTGGAAAGGGCTCAGAACTAGCTTTTCAGTGATATCTAGTTTGTGATAGATGGAGTCAGGATGAGCAAGTAACAACCAAAAAACCACATGTAGGTTAAAAAAGTGCTTGAATTGAAAAAAAATCACTATCTCAAGAAGCGTGCCCAGTAGTATAAAATTACCTCAGGATTCATTCCATACACAATAATTTTTGTACCAAATTGTAAATTGATTTGCACACAAAATCTCAATTTTTACTCCAAAAAATCTTGATTTGCATTCCAAAAATCTTAGGATGCATTCCAAAAAATTTCTTGCTTTGATATCATGTTGAAGTTGATTAAAGATCAACCCCACAGCTCCCAAGAATCACCTGTATGCAAGCACTTGTCACATAAAGAGAGAAGCAAAAGATATGGAGGCTCGAATTGCCAAATCTATAGAGGAGACATTCTTGATGAGAAAAAAGAGAAATTGGTATTATCAAAAGTGAATCAATACATTACAAAGAGATCAATCCTTATAAAATGAGATCAAAAACCTAACATGAAACTTACCTAGGTTGCGTGATACTAATTAATAAAAGAATTAATTATTATATGCCCAAAGTTTAGCTTAAGTAAACTAGAGATAATAAGTGAATAATTAAATCAATATGATTTGATTAATAAGAAAATACTTTATTACTCTAACAACACTTCTAAAGATATTCCTAGCCTTTTCAAGATCAAAGTTGGGAAAAAGGGGATATGGATGTTGATAAGATAATGGCTATGGGGGACATAAGATAATAAAAGAAAAAGATGGCATATGATACGATAGGAAAACACAGATGAAATTTTCCCCCAAGTATGAAATGCAAGAATTTTTAATACACATGATGCGTATTTTCTAGGTTTCATCATGGTACTTATCCAAAGAATCAAGATTTCACTATTGGATGAAATTATTTCTCTTGATTATTATTATTTTCTTTCTTTTCTAACCTTTAATTTTAATTTTAATTTTTTTATGTTTTTGTATTTTTTTGGAAGATGATAGACACATGAAAAGACATAGAAAAAGGAATCAAAACTCTTTTTCTTAGATAGTGCTCTTGAAAGATATGAAATAATGAACAATAGATTTTTGTGGTATGCTCAAAGTGTTGGTATAGCAATGACAAAAGAGATGAAATATATGGTTGGATGATATGGGATAAGGGTTTACAAAAAAGAATGGATAGGATGGATAGAAGAATGAAAAATATGTGTTGGATAATGAATGGAGAATTGAAAGACTTGTGTATGATAATATGGAAAGGGAAAAAAAGTCAACATTGGAACACATATTGAAGTTTGATGGAATGAAGGAAGAAAAAAAGATTTTGGATTTGATGGAGAATGACTGTACATTTTTTATCATTTGCTGGGGAAGTGAATGTGGATTTTGTTTTTGGGGGATAAGGAACCAAAATAGAGTTGGAAGTGGATGGAAGTTTCTTTAATGGTGGATTTGAGAAAGCCTTGGGAAGCTTAAATGCCAATTTTGATTTTTCTTTTCTATGCAAGTCTTTTACGAGAGACCTAGTAATCCACATAGTTCATGATTTTTTTTTTGTGATTCCCTAGAATGCATTAATTCAATGAGGGACTTAGGAACTCATATTGTCCTTAATTTATCTTTTAGTTCTATGAGCCTTTGTGACCTTTCAAATTCTTTTTTCTTTTGATAAATGTGTTGATTAGATTGGACATGTTGACTCTTTGATGGATGTGGATTTTTAGGCTTGTGATTTTTATGCTTTGCATTCAACTTTCTTTCCAAGGTGTTGGGACTAATGGATGTATATTAATGATTTGGAGGCCTTTTCAATGGGTGAAAGGTTCTCCAAGATGTGTGCCTTTGGTGACTTTGATTTAGGAAAGGATAATTGGATTGTGATCTAGTGGATGTAGGAATTTATGAACCTAAGATGGATTGAAGAGATGAAGGGGGTGGTATGAATTTTGATTCAGATTTGAAAGGGAAACCAACACCTTTAGAATAAGCTTTATAACATAGGCCATGATCATTTGAATTTTCTTTTGTATGGAAGGGTTTTAATATGCTTTTTCCATAAAGGGTAGAAGTAGCAGGATCCATTTTACTTGTAGGGGTTTCATGAAAAATTTGTGCAAATGTTCTAGGATCATCAGTAGATTGGGAGGAATAATCAAATCTTACAGTGTGATAGGAGAAATGCCATGATTATTTGGAAGGATATGATCTTGTGGAGAAGGTGGAGGATGAGGACATAAAGATAAATGAATGGTATGATTATAAGGAGGATCTAGAGGAATATTTATGGGATATTTTAGTGGATATAAAGGTGAAGGGATACTTTGATCTTGACTTGTATGAAAATTGATGGAATCCATTTTAAGGGTGATTTTCTCTTGATTATGGATGGAATCATTTGGAAGAATGGATAGGAGGTCATGATATTTCTTAGGAATAGGAAGTGGAAGGTCCATAAGACTTGGGAGGATACTTTGTTCTTGAGAAAGAAGGGGGTACTCATTGATAGGATG
Source organism: Cupressus sempervirens (assembly GCA_028749045.1). Classification (NCBI taxonomy): domain Eukaryota; kingdom Viridiplantae; phylum Streptophyta; class Pinopsida; order Cupressales; family Cupressaceae; genus Cupressus; species Cupressus sempervirens. The sequence goes on from CM053793.1 coordinate 773,172,031, forward strand.
GACATGGATGGTAGGATTTGTAGGAGACTCTAGAAAGATGGGTTCTTTGTCAAAAACTAGATATTTTTGGTGATTGTTGAGATCTTGATCATGATTTATTTCAAGACTTATTTCTTCATGCTTTTGATTATCCTCTTGACATGGGATATAAAAGGTGGATTCTTGGAAGGGTTCAATGTTTTGACATAAGGGAGAAGGAATTTGAAAGGGATTTTTTGGGATGGGTTTATTTGGGAATGAAGCATATGGTAGCATTCCATCTAGGATAGTCGAGTTGTCAATGGGAATTGCATCATAAATTGTATTAACTTGGAGATCCATTATGGATATCCCTTGGGAGGAATTATTACTAGATACATCATTTGATGGAAATAGAATAGAGTGCTATTCCAAGATGGAGGAATGGTGAGAATTATGGAGGCTTCTTGAGGGATAACTTCATCATGGGATTTATATGTGCCATTGATAGGCATGTGTAGATGATTGTGATTTTCTTAAACAAGAAGATGATGACTATCAACCAATTTTTTATGCAAATTATTGAAAGGAATGGATTGAAATTTTTGTTTGTTGTGTGATCTTATTGATGATTCCACATTGATATTTTCATGTTCTAAAGCATTTATTGATTGGACATGTGGTGCCATATGTTTCTTCTTGATCATGCCTATGTTCACTAACATGTGATTTGATTAGAGGCATGTTGATTTATTGATTAGTAGAATAGGGATATATGTCCTTCATGATGCAAGACTTTGGTTTCCTTTGAAGTTTCAGATCATCTAAGTGAGTTCACAAGTCTTTCATTTGTTATATGATAATACTAGTTTTCCATTTTTATTTGCTATCTTAGGGGACCATTTTGAATATCCAAAAGGGTTTATGGCATCATACAATTAAGATCTTGTTTCTCTTGGTAGGTGGAAAATGGATTGAAGTACCTGTCATCTAGTTTGTTCCTTGTTTGAGATCTGTTGATTGGTCTTTGACCAAAAGGGTATGAAAGAGACATTTTGATATTGATTTGAAGGGTTTAGAGTGAGATTAATTTTTTTTTTATGGATAATTCCATTATTGCATTGTGTCTTTGTGATGAACTCTAATATAGGATGGTTTATCTCTATGATTTAGACTTGTTATTATTTTGATTATTGATATCTTGGTTCCAAGGACCTAGGATATGTAAGGATTAATGAGACAAAAATAAAATTACATAAAAATATAACCAATATTAGAAAATAATAAATCACACCAAAGAGAACACAAGGCACAAAGATTTAATGTGGTTGATCCAATCCCTAGGCTTCATCCACCAAACAGTGAGTCCAATATTCTTATTATCTAGTGATTGCATCCTGATTACAATCCATAATCCCTTAAAGCTCAATACCATTGCAAGAAGCTAGAATCTCATCATACATTATGAAATCCCTACACCTAAGCCATTTTGAACAAGAATTTTTTGTCGCTTACAAAATTAGGGCTACAATAAGTCATCTAATAGAAAAATAGTAGTCAAATTCTTTTTAAATGATAAAGTTGGTTGATCTTTTAGGGGATTCTTGATTCAGAGTGCACAATAGAACTTATCTCCAACCCAACCCTTCAATATGGATCATTACACTGATGTAATGTTTATCCAAACTTTTACTCTCCCTTTCCTAGGTTCCCACTTTACTCCTACTGTCCAACTTCCTTAAAAGACACTACAACCTTCAAATTTCTAATCGAAGTCCCAGGGTCTCCAACACTAGCTCAAATGATGAATTTTATTCTTAGTTCCTACCACCAAACATCTCACAAAAGAACTAATTGCATATATTGCAGTTTTGTGGCTTTTGACCTTCTTATAAACTAGGCCTCTCTTGATAACTTTCCTTTCAAAACATAGTTAAGGATGTGGATTTAAGACTTCTTGGAATGGATTCAATAGGTTCAAATACAATCCTTTCACTTCTCCAAAAACCAATTATAATTTTCAATCCTACAACACAAAACACCTACAAGCATCACTTTAGCCTAATTGATCAAGTTAGGCTAGGCTTGATAGAATTGGCTTAGTTGTGTGCATGAAACCAACCCATTGAATATCCTATAGATGGAGTTTGAATTATTTCATCAAAAAAATTTTACCCACAACCTTCCTTTGCTGATCACATGCTCAAACAGTGCATTTTTACGCTAAATACACATTTATATTTAGCCCAAGGCATCAAATTAAAATTAGAAAATGAGATTTTCCTTTCTCATTCTTTTGAAATCATAAAATAAAATACATAAGCTTTCATTTCACCAAATGAGATCAATTTCCAATGGTGAAATTGCAAGATAGGGCCATTTCTTTGCTTCAAACCCTTGAATTGAGGGTTTTAGACCTGTACTTAGTAAAAATGCTATTACTCCTCTCAAACTTAATCAAGTTCAACCAAACCAAGTGAAAATGAAAGTTAACTAAGAGAACTAATTTTACACATGCATAGTTTTTTCTGCCAATCTGTATAGGGTCATACAAAATGAAATTGCCGCAAAAAATAGGCTTTTCCTTCCTAAATTGATGTTACCATATGTACAACTTGATCATCTAATATGGAAAAGATGTATTATGTCTTAAAAAACTTCAAATAATTAATTCAAACTAGCTCTTGATGGTTATGAATGATAGGAGGTTAGAAATGACTTTTAATGACAACTTGTCAAAAGTTGCATTTAGCAATTTTGGTCAAATATGAATACTTTTGCATATTTACTCCTAATTGATAAAATGGCCCCAAAAATTTAGGAATTGAAAAATACATATCTAAGATTAAAGAAACCTTTTTTTTTTCAATTTTTAGACTCCAAAACACAAAAAATCAACAAAACTTAACCTAGTGGACTAAGGACTCTCTTGGTTTATAAGGTGACGACAAAGAGCCTTGTCCACACAAAAAGGTTAAAACACCCACACAATGGATGGTGTTAACACATAAAATCATTATTACAACATAAGAAAAGAAAAAGACAATTTAGACAACTTTTCAAGAAGGAGATTGGTATAGGTTCCATGCACCACTGCCCCTTGACCCCACCTTTGGGGCACTGCCTGCAAACCATTGTAGTAATAATTTGTGGAGAAACTGTGCTAAAGAAAGAGAGAAAAAATTAATCTTCGAGTCTAATTAGGCCCCACATCACAATGATATCCTTGACAATGAACCTTGAAATATCATTTTCAAGGCTGTTTGACAACACTTGCAAAATGAAAATTTAAATTTAACAACAAAGTAAACAAGCACAACACTCACTTCAATCAATAGTCCTAAGAGATAAACATGTTAGAATATTTAGAATAAATGATAGGGGTGGCACATGGGGTGGGGTGGGGTGTAGGGGATCAATTATCCTTAGGTCAGATGTACCAATTTTAACTTTTAACTACTTTAAACAATTAATAATATCATATTTCCACAATCCATTACTAATGAGAGAATGCTTCTGGATTTGATTGCATATGTTTTTTTATCATCAACATTTCGGATCACACTCCATGATCCATCATTAGGATGAGAGAAGGATGTAAGATGTATGATGATGGATCACAGAGTGTGATCTGAAACATTGATGATAAAAAAACATACGCAATCAAATCCAGAAGCATTCTCTCATTAACTTTAAACAACTCAAACAATCTTATCAAACAACTTGGTCCATATAGCATACCGTCACCAACTTAACATTCTATTCATTAATTAACTCTTTATTTAGTGTATGTCATTCAATAGTAACATAAAATGATAAATAATATGTAAACAACATTCATACACACATAACACTTTGACACCAACATTTAACATGGAGACCCAATTTCAAAAAAGGCACCAATAACATGCTACCAAAATTCCACAGTTTTCAAGTGAGCTCAATTAAGAGCCAACCCTATTAAAGGTTAGAAAAAACACAATTAGATGTGACCCTATTAAAGGATTTAATCACCCTATTAGGAGTGACCTTATTAGAGGACTTTGGATCATTCCATTAGAATGCCACCTTGATTAAAATATTTACAAAATGATTGTTTGGTCAACCTTGGTTAAAGGATTTTGACTACCACAATGGTTAGAAAGTAACAAAAGTTTTGATCTATAAAGAGACAACTGACCTTACAAATTCAAATCTCATTCAGTCATTTTCTAGTTCATTGATTGGACTTCATTGTCATCTCCATCATTGATATGCTTGGTAACCCTTCAAGCAATCACACTTCACTAATCTCTTTTGAATTTTCCTCTACTACTATGCTCTTAATAGGTTCTTCTTAAAAATTCCAATCAACAAGGAACCAACCTTAGAAAACATTTTTTTATGCCTCGTTAAATAGGTAGCTTTGATATTTTTTTGCTTAAACATTACTATAGATCTTAAGGTTAGGTTAGATCCATTGAATCTATCCATCATTTTGCCTTTGATCGCATAATAAACTCAATTCATGCATTACATATGCCAAATCATCAATCCTTATCTTTGAAACACTTTGACTAATCCAAAAAATTCAACAATGTCAGCCTCAAACTTGGGTCTTTCATAAGCTATTACTTTTGCTGACACTCAACCATCGATGTATAGCTTGGTCTCCACTATTCTGTCTTGCTCGACTTTCACTATTTTACTTGGTCATCACTACACTCGGTCACTACAATGTTTTGTTCTCCAACTTGGTTGGCCATAACTATCATTTGACCAATATTGGTTTGCTTGGCTAACCATTAAGTTCTTTAATCTTCTATTTTAGGTCCTTTATTGATCGACCATATTTCTCTATGATTTTCTTGTGTTAAACTCAACACATCTATACTTCATATGATGATTGAACAATACATCAACTTGTCAAACACTAATTGATCAAGTGCCCATTGTGATTCCATCATACTTACTCTCCATCATTTGTCAACATCACTAGTTCATCTATTCATCTCTCTTTTCAAATCCTCTTCATCAATAAATTGATATGGAACTCTACACAAGTCATAAATTTCTCTCAATTAGGTTTGACATCAATGACAACACAATAATTGTTCCAATTGTAGTTTCCAACAATCTCCCTCTTTGGTATTGATGGCAACTCCTCTAGTTACCATGCACATGCAAAAGATATTCTCATAATTTATTAGTAACAATTCCTTAACAACTCCCTCTATGATTTGATACATATCTTCATTAATAATCGTTATTTTATTTAGATTCTCATATTGCACTCACTTACACTTCTCCCTCTATGATATCAATTGTAAATTCTTCAATGCTAACATCAATTGTATTACTAACTGTATTGGAAACACATCTTTTAGATCTCTTCTATCATTGAATGACAACACCTGTAGTTATATTTGCTCTTTGATATACATCTAACTTCAAATGTTTCCCTCTTTCATCTCAACACATACTATCCCTCATTCACATAGATATATAATGGTAATGTAACTTCTCCCTCTTCATCATATTCTCCACATGGATATGAATGGTAACTATACAACTTCTCCCTCTTTGACAACAATTCCAAAGATATCAACTATTCACAAATATCTCGATCTTTGTTTCATCAAACATGTCATCTTCAATTTGTCACTATTTGACTGATATATAACTATTACTTCCACTTCCATCTGTAGCTTGACTTTTTTCAATCTTATCTACTTCATGCTTCAGTCCATCATTTCACAATCTTTAGGCAACTTCCTAAAATTTGACCTTTTTGCATCAATGTGTAAGATATTATGATCATTATATTTGATGCAATGAATCATTTCTTCTTAGCTTATTTTAGATAGGTGAATCACCCCTATCTTACCTCTTAGATACTCATAAGCATCCTAGGTAATGCTTTAGTAAATACATCAACTATCTTCTCCTTTGTGTTCACATACTCCAGTCTCACTTCTTTGTCTTGTAACAATTCTCTCAAGTAATGATACTTGATAGAAATGTGTTTTGTCTTTGTGTGCATAAAAAAATTCTTAGATATGTTTATAACACTTGTGTTATCACAATATATCACAAAAGGTTTAGTGATCTCTTCCTTCATACCTTTCAATAATTTTTTGATCCATATAATGTTAGAATAATTAACTGTTACAACAACATATTTAGCTTCTCTTGTGGATTGAGAAATAAAGTTTTGTTTCTTTCTTTTCCATGAAATCAATCTCCTTCTTAGAAAAAAATGACCTCCAGTTGTACTCTTTCTATCATCAGTGTTACTTGCCCAATCAACATCTGTATAAACCTTTAGCTCAAACTTGTCAATCTTTTTATACTGTAATCCATAGTCTTTTATTCCTTTATGATATCTCAATATCCTTTTTACTCTCATCATATGAATTTATCTAGGATTAGTAGAAAATATAGCAGCAATACAAATTGCTAATGCAATGTCGGGTCTTCTATGTACAACATATTATAATTTTCCAATCATTTTCCTATATAATTTTTGATTCACTTTAGTTGAGTCATCATTCTTTGATAGTTTATGACCAGTGACCATAGGTGTTCCAACTGTATTGAGTCTTCCATTCCAAAAGCCTTCAATATCTCCTTGATATACTTTTATTGTGTAATGTAAATACCCTTCCTCATTTGATGAACTTGCAAACCAACAAAGAACTTGATCTCTCCAAACATTGACATCTCAAATTCCTTTTTCATCTCATTGGAAAATGACTTACACATCAAATCTTATGCTCCAAATATGTTATCATCAACAAATTTTTTAGCTTGCAATATCTGTGTTTTAGATCCACTTTTCTAGTATAGATTGCTATTGTCATTAGTTCTTGCAAAACTAATTTTCACCAAACAATTGTGTAACCTTTCATATCATGCTCTATGGGCTTGCTTCAAACCATACAATTCCTTGTGTAACTTACATACCATATTTGTCTTTTTGGGATTAACAAATCCTTTAGGTTGTTCAATGCATAATTCTTCTAAAATTCCATTCAAAAATGTAGATTTGAAATCCATTTGGTATACCTTGATTTCTTTGTAAGATATATATATACAAGAAAAGTTCTCACTCTTTCCAATGTTGCAACTGGGGCAAAATTCTCTCCATAATCAACTCCTTCTTGTGCATATCCCTTTCAAAATAATCATGCTTTGATCCTTGTGACTTCAACTTTCTCCTTTAGCTTGTTTAAGAAAACCTACTTAGTTCCAATTATGTTCCTGTCCTTTGGTCTAGGTACCAATGTCCATTTTTTTTTTCTCTATTTGACCAATTTCCTCATTCATTGCCTTTATCCAATCTTCATTCTCTGAAGCTTCTTTAACTGGTTAAGGTTTAACCTCACACAATAAACATGTATAATTTTTCAACTTACTTCTTTTCATGACTCTTGAATCTTTTCTTTCAATGATTTGATTTGGTGTATGATTCCTCCTTACATATTTTATTAAGACAACTTTTGGTCTTCTTTCTTCTTCATGTATTTCACTTGGTTCTTCTTGCTCTTGAATTTTAGATATCTCTGGTTGCAACTCAACTTGGTCTGGAAAGTGTTTGGTTCCTTCTCTCTAATGTTTAGCTTCTATTTTTTGTAACTTGGGTCCTATAACTTGATGATTGATGGTCTGCTAATGGTCAACAAAGCTCTTCTACTAAACCTTGACTGTGCCTAGTTGCTGATGCTTGACAATATCTTTCTATGGTTTAGGTAAGATGCTAGGTTCACCTTCATAAACATAGATTTTTTTTTTGTAATCTTCATGTACTTTCTTGCATTCTTTCTCATTCTTTTGTACAAATTTATCAACTCTAACATTTGCACTTTCCACAATATTTTTAGTGTTAGAATTTAAACACTTATGTACCTTTCTTTTGGTGGAATATCCTTGGAAAATGCCTTCATCACTCTTTGCATCAAGTTTTCCTTTCCTTGTATCCTTCGATATGTAAAATTCACTTCTAAAGACTATGAAATAATTAACATTAGGTGCGTAGCCATACCAAAGTTCAAAAGGTGTTTTATTTGTACTTGTCTTTACTTGAACTGGATTCAGAGTATAGATTGCAGTACTTATAACTTCTCTCCAATACTTTTGTGAAACATTCTTCTCCATCATCAATGTACTTACACATTACATGATTGATCTATTCCTCCTTTCATCTATACCATTTTGTGATGGTGTCCTAGGTGCACTCATTTGTCTGTTGATTTTTTTCATTGCAAAATATGTTGAACTCATTTAATATGAATTCACCTCCTCTATTTGATCTCAAACATTTTAGACTCTTTCCTATTTCCTTCTCAAATCTAGCCAAATACCACTTAAACATTTGAAATGCGTCAAATTTTTCTTTTAGAAATGTCATCGTCATCATTCTAGAGAAGTTATCAACAAATAGAATGAAATATTTGTCACCATAATAAATTTTCACTCCAATAGGACCACATAAATTAGTATGAACCAACTTCAAAATGTCATCATAATAACATGTCTTGCTCTTGAAACTAGACTTTGTCATTTTTCCCATTTGACATTGTTTGTACATCCCTTTATCAGGTTTTCTCAATATTGGTAATCCTCTAACTCTTTTCATTTTACTAATGCTTACCAAATTATCAAAGTTCACATGACATAGCCTCTTATTCCATAACCAAACATCTTCACATTTTACAAATAAACATGTATCTTTACATGGGTCTAGATAGAATAAGTTGTCTCTTTTTTGATCACCACTTCCAATTAGTTCACTAGTAGTACCAACAATTTGTGCCTTCTTATTTTGGAATTCAACTCAATAGTTTGAAGTGATCAGTTGTGCCACACTCAACAAGTTATATTTTAAACCATCAACCCAATATGCATTATCACATCTAATCTCATCATTTAGTAGAATTTATCCTTTACCTTTCACATACATGGTGCATCATTTCCAAACTTAACACTACTTCCATTGTAATTTTTTTGGCTTTTCAAACTTGTCTCACCAGTCATATGATGTGAGCTACCACTATCAATTATCCATCTATCATTCTTACTCACATGTGAAATCAATGGATTTTTCTCTTCATGAGAATCCTCTTTCATTTTAACATATACATCTTCTTCATCATTTTCATTAGTATCACTATCAAAACCATCTTCTTCATCAATGTAATAGGATTTCTAACCTTTGACTTTGCAGTTTGTGTTACCTTGATTCTCTCTATTGTCTCTTATTCTTATGCATTGGTTATCCTCCCTTTCTTCCTTCTCATCTCTCTCAAGACATCTTGCAACAATATGGCCAACTTTGTTTCATATATTAAAGATAATAGGGAGTTTATCTTTGTATTTTCCTTTTCCTCTTGGTATTCTTCTTTCCAATAATTCTTTAAGATCATCATCTGATTCACTATCACTGTCCACATGTTCTCTTTTCTTCTTTCTCTTAGTTTTTTTGAAAGAAAATTGAACACTATTAGGGGAATAATTATAAAAATTTGACAACTCAAATGTAGTGAGTCTACCAATTAGACTATCCGAGGTCATATCATTACCAGGTGTACATGTCAGTTCTTGAATTGCATAAACTCTAATTTAATAAATAGGAGGTAAAGTCCTCAATACCTTACTCATTGAAGTCTCATTAAATATGATGCCTCCAACACATCTAATAGCATTTATAACCTCCTTGATTCAACCACAATACTAAGAAATTGTTTCACCTTCTTTCATTCTCATGTCATCAAAATTTCCTCTCAAAATTTAAGCTTTAGCCCTCAACACATTTTTGTCTCAACAATGGATTTGAACCAACTTGTCCCATATTTTCTTTGCAATATTACATTCCTTCACATCATCAAATTCAATACAACTCAGAGAAGATGCTTGATCTATCATTGTTTGATTATGCTCCTACTTCCTCTTCATTTGTTCAATAGTCGTGGTTCTGTTGCAAAATCATCAACTCCAAAAAAATATAGTTTTATCAGTCATTTCCAATCTTGGAAGTTCTCCTTGTTCAACTTAGGTACCTCTCTTGTACATATTGATCTTTATCTTGAGTCCCTTTAAACTTTCTCACAAGAACCAAAGCTCTAATACCAATTCTTACAATATTTAGAATAACTACGAGTTGGGGGGGTGTGAATCAATTATCCCCAAGTCAAATATACCAATTTTAACTTTTAACAACTTCAAACAACTCAAACAATCACATTAAAAAAATTAGTCCATATAACAGACCATCACCAAGTTAATATTTTGTTTATTACTTAAGTCTCTGTTTAGTGTTTCCAAATAACAATAACATAAAAAATTATATAACATGTAAAAAAAATTCATACACACATAACACTTTGACACCAATATTTTATGTGGAAACCCAATTTGGGAAAACCACTAGTAAAATACTACCAACTCTCAGTTAAGAACCAACCCTATTAAAGGTTATGAAACAAATTGTTAGCTATGACCTTGTTAGAGGATTTAATCACCAGTTATAAGTGACCTTGTTAGAGGACTTTGGATCATTCCATTAGAATGCCACCTTGATTATAGAATTTATAGAATGGCTGTTAGGTCAACCTTGATTACAAGATTTTAATTGCCATAATGGTTAGAGAGTAACAATAGGTTTGACCTATAAATATATAACTCACTTTGCAAATTTAGATCTCAATTTTCTCATTTGTTGGTTCATTGACTGGACTTTATTGTCGTCTCCATCACTAATTTTCTTGAAAACCCTTCAAGCAATCACACTTCACCAATCTCTTCTCACTTTTTGTCTACTACTATGTTCTTCATAAGTTCTCCTTGAAAATGCCAATAAAAAATGAACGAACCATAGAAAATATCTCTTATGCCTCTTTAAATAGGTAGTTTTGATCTTTTTCCACTTAAACATCACCATAGATCTTAGGGTTAGGTTAGATCCATTGAATCTATCCATCATTTTTTCCTTCTACTCCTTTCTTGATTCTTCTAGAGACTTCTTCTTAAATCCTTGTTTTTGATTGCATAAAAAATTAAATTCATGCATTAGATATGTCAACTCATCAATCTATATCTTTCACTCACTTTGACTAATCCAAAAAATTCAACTATTTTGACCACAAACTTGATTCTTTCATAAACTATTCTATCTCGCTTAGCTTCCACTGGCTCGCTCAATCATCACAATGCTTGGTCACTACTACATTTGGCTTCTCCAACTTGCTCAGCCATAACTATCACTAAGCCAATATTATTTTCTCAAATTCCCTTTAAGTTCCTTAATCTTTCATTTCAACTCCTTCATTGACTAACCACATTTCTCAATGATTTTATCATGTTAAACTCAACACATCTATACTTCATATGATGATTGAACAATACATCAACTTGTCAAAGACTAATTGATCAAGTGCCCATTGTGATTCCATCATACTTACTTCTCATCATTCCTCAATATTAGTAGTTCATCTAGTCGTCTCTCTTTTCAAATTCTCTCCATCAATCAATTGATATGGTACTTTATACAAGTAATAAATGTCTCTTTAGTAGGTTTGACATCAATGAGAAAAAAACAATTATTCCCACTATAGTTTCTAACAAAAAATTGAATGTATGTTCCAAATTGTTTATAAAGTCTTGCACAAGAGGAGTTCTGAAAAATCTACCTAAGGACAAATTTATTTCAAGATGGCCAAAAAGGTGGTTTACAATTGACAAGGATTTAGTTAGGACTAGCTCTCATTCGAGAGATTCCCACAAGTGCTAGGGAGCTTTTGAGAAATATGTAAGGACTACTAGAGGAAGAATATTACTGCTATTTGTTCTTCAGGACCATGAAGGATGAAATCCTTTCACTTTATAGTGAGTTGGGATACCATAGTTAAAGTAGTTGTATCCCACTCTGGGGTTTCCCTCTTACTAACTTGATTAAGGAAAACCTCAAGAGGTATGGAACCTAAAGCTTTATATGCTACCTACTAAAATAAATGAAAATCTAAGAGTAAGTCTAGGAGTTTGATCATCCACAAGGATGAGAGCATATCCCTACTACATTTATCTTCCAATATGGAGAAACATGGTTGTTCTTTCCAAGCTTTATCTACTAGAAAAAAAAAGGCTTTAACTCTAGTGTTTGTTCATTCTTAGAAAGAAAAATAGTTAACTAGATCATGGACTTGAAAATGCCACAAGTTAAGAAAATGACATATAGAAAAGGTTTGAGGCCTACTTGATTCAAAGATAGGCAAGCCTAGATACATTTTGAGATTTTTTAATATCTTGCACATACCTGAGAAATCATTCTAGCTCCTTAGCATCCACAAAAAATGTAAAAAATGTTAGTCAAACATGACCAAAAACCAATTAAATTTAGAAAGAAGCACATAGATTAATTTTTTTCCTCCATATTTAACTTTTTTTTTGATAATTTTGACCTAGTCATAAATATGGAATTTCTTGATATATTGTTGGCCCATAAAAAGATAAATGGAAATAATAAATTGCTATTTAAAATTACTAAACTTTCTAAAATACAAGAATTTTTGAAAAAATGCTCATTTGTGGCCTAGGGACCTAATTTATCAAAACATACAAGTTTTCAAAGATTTATTTGTTTCGGCTATAATTTTTTTATCAAAAATAAAATCATAGAGAATGGACCCCCTCTATAATTTCAAGACCTTTCTAGAAATGTAAGAATTTTAGAAAATTTCTTTTATTTATGGCCAAAATTATTATTTTTAATGAAAAATATAAAAAATATTTAAAAACCAAATACATCCAAAATATTCTAAATTGTTTTTATAGCTCCCTTATTACAACCAATACTTGTAAAAAATATTTAAAGAGGAATTCTTAACCATTTGAGAGATATAGCCAAATCTTTGAAAACTTCATAATTTGGTGTTATTGGAGCTATCACATCCATATGAGGAAAATAATTGATTTATCTATTTAAGAATTTGGTATAGCTCTAATACCATGTAAGAAAATGGTATAGCTATGATATGATGTAAGAATTTGCCTAAGGCAAGAATAAAATGCCAAGATCTAGAAGCTCAAGAGATAGCACAAAAGAGACAAATGATGATAAAATGAGAATGTATATTAGATAATTGGATATCAGATGATTGGATGAATACATTATAGAAATTCCTTGTATATAAAGGCAACTGATATGGCTAGGAGTTAGCAAAGAGATAAGCATAACAGCTAAGCACATGTCCACCAAGAGTGGATTATCCTCAATTGTACATGAATGTACGTGCAACAATGAGAGGAGAAGAATGCAAAGGTATATCTCATAAAGAGATGTAGTAGATAACATGTGCTCAATTGTAGTGCAAACTACTGTGTTGTCAACATTACAACTTATATAAATATTATTAATTTAAGTAAACTTAAGTAAAGTGTAAATAGTAAATATCATTTACACCAACACCCCCCTTTAATTATAACTTAGGGAAATATACTAAGCTCACAAAAAATAGATAATAATGAAAGATGGGTCACAGCTACTAGGCCATGTTAAGTACCCATATACAAACTGCAAGTGCAAAAGACATGCAAAGTAATCTCTCATAAAGTGGAGAAAGAGGGAAAACCTCATGTGAAAAATCCTCCCCCAAAAAGAGAGTTGAAAAAATAAGATGCATTTATGGATGGAGTAATCAAGACCCCACTATTATGACATACTTCATGCATACACAATAGAGAATCCCTCCATAAGGAGGAAATAAGGATAAATGAAATTCCCCCCAAAGTGAATGATCCCCTACAAGAATAATGAGTGCTTGAAGACAAAAGAGAATCCAATGCCTACAAACAACATTTCTCCCTTTAGGAAGAAGATACACCAAGTATAGGTGCAAGTATACTTCCCATTGTGGATAGGAAGATGGATGAGGAATCTATATGAAGTATGTTGTCTCTAAAGTATAAAGATGTGTCACCATGTCCTTGAATAATGAAAATTTCAGGAACCAATCAAGATCAAGTCCAATAGAAGATGGTGAAAAATAAGGAACCAATGGCAACTGCTCCATATAGGAATGTGGATCAAGCTCCAAAGACCAATATGCTTCCTCAAAAGAAGAAGTATGAAGCAAAATAAAGAAGGCCCCCCCAATGTAGAATCTATACCCATGAAATATGTTCTTGGATCAATGTAGAAGCTACACCATGAAAACTAAATGATATTTCTCCCTTGAGGAAGAAATGGTGTCATGAGTGTACAAAATAATCCTCCCTAATCAGTAGGAAGAACTCTCAGCATGTAATTTGTCTTAGGAAACTACATAGGAATCTCCAACACATGAGTATGATCAACCATTCAATCTAACATGTCAAGTGAAGTTTGAGATTCATGTAAAGCAATGTCCAAAGACTCAAATGTCTTCTTTGAAGTGAAAGGGACCTCCTACAAATGTTGTAAGAAAGTATCCACAATCATGTAAAACTTGAAAGAAAGATCAAGTGGAGAATCATGAGGGTTAGAGTGTTCCCTCAAAAAAATTAAAGAAGGATCATCCTCAATAAAGAGAAGATGTGTATCATCAATAGTGTCTCCCATATCCGCAATGTAGGACTCCACAAACAAACTTGTAATGTCTGTCAAGAACTCATCCCAAAGAATTGAGTCTAGAAGACAATTAATATCTTGTTGCACTGAATCATGTGAATCTATGACTATGTGAAGACAATCATCATCAAGAGCAACAGTAGATGCAATATCAATAGAAGAATTAGTAGCTACAATTAGAGGTAAAAGATCTTTTAGGAATGGAGGAACATGTGGATCTCCATACATCTCCTAAAGATAGATCCAAATATCATAAAAATCAGTTGACTTCATGTCATCAAGTGAACCCATAACCTCCATATCCATATGTAGAAAGAGTGCATGCCAAATGATTGTTACAGTGCCACCATTGTATGAAGGACCTTATACATATGACAATGCATTATGCTCATTAAGATAAGTGAGAACTAATTCATTCCATTTCTTATAGTTTTGTGTTATTAAGGCAATCAAAAATTTCTCATGCATGATGAACTAATCAATGTAACCCCCCCTAAATAGATTTTTGGCACTTTATACTAAGTGCATGTACAGTTGTCACTTTTGAAAATGAACCAAAGTGGGCTTCTAATTTTGATGGTTACAACAAAAAATATGAAGATATATATGACTCATAAAGATAAGACACAAGATCTCTCAAGGAAATAATTAATTACAAGTGCCAAAATAGGCCAAAAATGACCAAATGTTGAAAGTACTATGTCTACTCAAAATTACTCTAAACTGATATTAGATTTGGAAAGTAGACAAAAAAATGCAATTTCAAAAAACAATAGCACCTAAATATGTGTCCATATGAGCCCGAACAAAGTCTCTAAAATTGTAAAAATAAGGATTGACAATTTTCCAAAAAATTCAAGAATAGAGATCACAAACAACCTGAACCAATGTGTAGATCAAAAAATTCTACCCCAAAAACTAAAAAAAAAATTGCTCGAAAAAAGGAGTCCGTATGAGGGATATATTGTTGTTTGAAAATTAGCTCTATAATTTTTTCCCTAAATCACTGCCATTGCACCTCCAAAAATAAAATGACTCTAGATTTTGTTAAAAATGCTTTAGAATAACTGAGAGGGGGGGTGAATCAGTTATTCAAGGTCCAAATGTCTAATTAAAACTTTTTCATCAAGTAAAGTGATCCTATTAAATTGTTCACACATCTAAGCTTAAACTTTCCTACTTAGCAAGTTATTGTAAATCAACATGCAAGCACAACACATGAAAGATTAACACATAACATAGTGATTTACGTGAAAACCCAATTTGGAAAAAACTACCAGTAACATGCTACTCAATTCTCATTGTTCTGAAGTGATGCCCTATGAAAGTCGTGCCTTGTTAAAGGCTACAACACACTATTAAATGTGACTTGGTTAAAGGATTTAACCACCTTGTTAGAAGTGGGCCTAGTTAGAGGACTTTAGAACATTCACTTGGAATGTCACCTTGTTAAAGGATTTACAAATGGCTATTAAACTAACCTAAGTCCATAGGATTTTACCCTAGCTGACACAATTGTTAGAGAGTAACAATAACGGCTTTTGACCTGATACAACTTACAACTTAACTTGCATATTTTAGATCATAGTTTAGCTCATAACATTGCTTGGTTTTTAGTCTCTGTAGCTCTAACAACTTGTCCTCCTTTCAAGCTTTGTCTCCTTGAGTCTTCATGCTCAATGTACCAGTGCAATCTTTTATATGACCACTTATCAAAGTAGAGTCTCTATGCTCTATTCTTCATTCTTAATACCTTCTCCTTGATATCCTTCAACAAATTTACATTTTGGCACCCCAACCTCACTTGCTTCTTGGCCTATGACTCCTTAAATAGAAGTTTGGAATTTCTTTTCCTACTTGATTCTTCCCTCCTTTAATTTTAGTTTGAATGGATTAGGTAGGATTCAATGAATCTAACCCATATCTTGTTTCTTCTAGAAAAATCATGAAGAATCCTCTTGAATTCACTAAAAAATGGTTTACCTATAATTTTGTGCCACCAACTCATCATCCTTATCCTCTATCTAGTTCACAAAATTCAAGATAACAAACTTATCGGCTCAGATCTGGTGAGTCTTTGAATTTTCCAATAATGTAGCAGCTCAGCACTATTGAAATTCTAGTTTTTTGCACATATTGTGTTACTCAACACAAACTACATTTTACTGATCCTCGACACCTACTTTGAGTTCACTTAGCATCCACTAAGTTTTTCTGATGCTTAGAACCTAAAGTTGTCTCGACACCTGAACACACTCAGCTCCTTTTGTATCACTTGGCACAGACTAGATTTTGCATTTGCTTGGCACTAACTAAAAATCTACTTAGCTCAAACTAGCTTGCTCGGCACTCACTAATGAACTTAGTTAAGCTTTGCTGACAACCTTGTTGCAACTTATTCTTCCAGTGTTTTTGAGTGTGCCCAACCTTTGTATCTTCAAGTATATTATCAATACATCATTTTACCATAGTCTTAATTGATCCTTACACTTCATCACAAAACCATAACTCAACCTTTCCCTTAGGTATTTTTGTTACATCTTATTGATTAAATCCTCTTCATCAATCAACTAAGTGATAGTACTTGGATCTTATAAGAAAATGTCATTGTAGCAAATAGTAGGTTTGACATCAATGACAAAATAATGATTGAAAACAAAAATCTCTCTCTTTTCAATCAATCTTCTTCATTCTTCAACAATGATCTTTTCAATCAGATTTCCAACAATCTCCCTCTTTGACATTGATGGCAAACCAAACTGATCAACCAAGTTATCAAAATGCTAACTAGGTTAAAACAATAAATCAAATGCCAAAAAGAAAACTTTATTCAAAACTAGTCATTTTATTAGCAATATAAACTAGCTTATGAATCCCTTTGAATCCTTTATTGATGAACTATCTTCTCCCTCTTAGCTGTAGTTTCTTTTCTCTTACCTTTACTTCTGCATGTCTGATCCTATATGACTCCCTCTTTTCTATTCCTTGCTACTTTGATCAGTTCTTCTTTTCTTTACTACTATTTCTCCCTCTTACATGTGTATATGACAATTTAATTCTCCCTTTGCATAGTATCTCACCCCTAACTTACCTCTAAGATACTCAAATGCATCTTTATGTAGTGCTTTTGTGAAGATGTCAACAATATGTTCCTTTGAGCTAACATATTCCATCCTTGCTTGTCTCCTACCAATTCTCTTACATAGTGATACTTAATTGCAATATATTTTGTTTTGGCATGCATCATAGGATTCTTTGATATGTTGATAGCACTTGTGTTATCACAATAGAGTATCACAGGTTCAGTTACCTCTTCTTTCATACCTTGCAACAGATGTTTGATCCATACAATATTGGTGTGGTTGATAGCAGCAACAAGATACTTAGCTTCTAGTATGGACTATGAGGTACAACTTTTCTTTTTGCTGGTCCAAGTAACCAATATTTTACCTAAGAAAAGTGCTCCTCTATTGGTTCCTTTTTTGTCATCAATATTACCTCCCCAGTCTGCATCAGTGTAGGCCTTCAACTCAAAATTTTCACTCCTCTTGTAGTACAAACCAAAGTTATCTATCCCTTTTAGATACTTTAGTATTCTCTTTACTACCATCAGATGATTTTCTCTTGGGTTAGCAAAAAATCTTACCACTATTCCAATAGCTAATGCAATTTTTGGTCTACTATGTAAAACATACTGTAACTTTCCAATCATTGATCTATATATTGTCTAATTTACTTCAGTTAACTCATCATTTTTGGATAACTTATGTCCTATTACCATTGGTGTACTGACTGGTTTTGAGTCTTCTAATCCAAATCTCTTGGGTATCTCCTTGATATATTTTGATTGGGTCACAAATATACCATGCTTTAGTTGATGTACTTTTAATCCAACAAAGAATTTAATTTCTCCAAACATTGACATCTAAAACTATATTTTCATTTGGTCAGGAAATCTTTGCATGGGGTATCTTTTCCTCCAAATATTATATCATCAACAAAGATTTCAAATATCAAAATATCTTTACCTTTTTCTACCTTGATGTATAGGTTGTTGTTGTCATCTATTCTATCAAATCCTATCTTCACAAGGTATTTATGCAGTCTCTCATACCATGCTTTAGGTGCTTGCTTCAAACCATAGAGTGCTTTATGCAATTTGCAAACCATATCCTTCTTGTTGTCATCAAAAAATCCCTCTGGTTGTTCTATGTAGACTTCCTCTTCTAGTATACCATTCAAAAAAGTAGACTTTACATCCATTTGATAGACTTTGAAACCTTTGTAAACAACATATGCAAGTAGTGTTCTTACTCCTTCCATTCTTACAATAGGGGTAAACGTTTCCCCATAGTCCAGTCCTTCTTATGCATAACCTTTGTTGACTATTCTGGCCTTGTTTCTTGTTATCTCATTATTCTCATCAAGTTTGATCCTAAACACCCATTTGGTACCAATTACATTTTTATCAACTGGTCTTGAAACTAGGGTTTAGGTTTTGTTCTTCTTAATATGATCTATCTCCTCTTCCATAGCTTTATGCCAATTATCATCTTGTAGTGCATCTTTCACGATTTTGGGCTCAATCTTGCTTAGTAGACATGATTCATTCCTTAGTTTTTTCCTTGTCTCCAATGATTTGTTTTGTGGGGTGATGTCTTCTCACATATTTGGATAGTCTTGGTTCTACCCTTCTTTCCATGTTTGGTTCTTTAGCTTTAGAGTCACTTTGCACATCACTATCTAGTATTTCATTATCTCTTGCATGTGTATTGATTTCAGAATCAGAATGTGCATTATCTTCATTCTAAAACTTGGCTTTTGAATGCAGCTTGACATTCACTGGCTGTGACTCGGCTAATACTAAATTTTTTTGCTGATTTCCAACTTGGTTGGAAGCTTCATCTTCAATAGGCATTCCTTCATAGAAGTATACAAAAAGATCTATAATCTTCTAGTTTCTTAGATTCATCAACTTGGACTTCTGCATGCTCATCAAAATTTACATTTGCACTCTCTACAATCTTGTTAGTGTTAGTATTCAAACACTTATGTGCTTTACTTCTAGTGAAGTATCCAAGGAATATGCCTTCATCACTCTTTGAATCAAACTTTCCATTCCTAGAGTCTTTAAGAATATAATATTTACAACCAAACACTTTGAAATGTTTTACATTGGGTGAGTGACCATACCATAGTTAGAAAGGTTTTGCATTTGTACCTTTCTTGACTTGTACTCTATTCAAGGTGTACATAGTAGTACTTATAGCTTCTCTCCAATACTTCAAAGAAACATTTTTCTCCATCATTAATGTTCTAGCACAGTCTGTTATTGATCTATTCCTCCTTTCTACAATGCCATTATGAGGTGGATTTCTTGGAGCTGATGTTTGTCTCTTGATTCTTTTGTCATTACAAAATGTCTCAAATTCCTTTGATGTAAACTCTCCTCCTCTATCTATTCTTGAGCACTTCAAACTCTTTCTTGTTTCCTTCTCAACCCTAGTTAAATACCACTTAAATAGTTGAAATACATCATATATTTTCTTTAAGAACATGACAGTCATCATCCTATAATAGTCATCCAAAAATAGCATTATGTATCTGTCTCCTTGGTAGCTTTGTACTTCTATTGGGCCCCATATGTCAGTATGCACTAACTCTAGTACTTCTTTGGAAGTATAGACCTTGCTTTTGAAACTTGACTTGGTCATCTTTCCTAGTTGACATTGTTTGCACATTGTGTTTTCAGACTTCTTCAACTTAGGAAAATCTCTAACTTTCTTTTTTTTTGCTAGTGCTAATGAGATTATCAAAGTTAACATGACATAAAATTTTATGCCATAGCCACACATCATCAAGTTTTACAGTAAAGTAGGTTGCTTCTTTCATATCTAGGTAACTGCTAGATTATTTAGATTTTCCTATTAGATTTCCATAAATATCATAGATTTTGGTAGTTTTGCTTCCAAATTCTACTTTGCAACCTATATTGCCTAATTGTGACACACTTAGCAAATTGTAGTTCAGTCCTTCAACATAGTATACATTATCACATGAAATTTTCTCTATAAGTTTAATAGAACTTTTTCCTTTGATTTGGCATGGAGCATCATTTCCAAATTTAACACTATTTCCATCATACTAAGTAAAGGTGATAAACTTACTTTTACCTCTTGTCATGTGATGTGAACATCCACTATCTATGATCCATTTTTCATTCTTGTTCACACAAGTTACCACTATTGCTTCATCTTCATTTGATTCATCCTTCATGGCTATATAAACTACCTCATCATCATTTTCATTAGAGTCCTCTTCTTCAACAATGTAGCACTTTTTGCCTTTATCTTTGTAATCTTTGCCATCATCTTCTCTTTTGTTCTTGTTCTTGTTGCCTTCTCTGTAGTTCTTTTTCTATGTGCATATTGTTGCAATATGTCCCACTTCATTGTAATTAAAACAAATGATGGAAAGCTTACCTTTGAATTTACCTTTGCCTTTGTGAAATCTTCTGGCCAGTAGTGCTTCCAATTGTTCCACATCTTCCTCATCTGTGTTGCTATCACTAGATGCATATTTTACATTTTTCTTCTTCTTTGGTTTCACTTCCTCAATGTCTTTTAATGATAGCTTGGCCTTGAAAGTAGACTCAAGGTTCTCAAGTCTGTAGTTATCAAAATTGGACAACTCAAATGTAGTGAGTCTTCCTAATATACCTTCAAAAGTTAGTTGGTTTCCTAGTACACATTTTAACTCTTGGATGATTGAAACTTTAATAGAATAAATAGGGAGCAAGGTTCTTAAGTGTTTTCTATTGACAGTGTCATCTTCCAAATGATCACCCAAATTCCTTATTGCACTTACTGCTTCTTTCATTCTAGAGGCATATTGAGAAATATTCTCACCTTCCTCCATTTTTATGTCATCAAAATTTCCTCTGAGGCTTTCTCTCTTTGCTCTTTGAATATTCTGATATCCTCCATAGATATCAGTCAAGGCTCTCTACATCTTGAATGTAGAGTCACATCCCTTGATGTCATCAAATTCAACATAGTTGAGGGCAGAGGCAATCTCCAACATTGCCTAATTGTGCTCCTTCTTTTTCTTCATATCTTCTGCAGTAGGTATAACTAGATCAACATGTTCTACTTCAATTGAGGTTTGAGCATGTTCACTTATTAATCCAAGGTGCAACTTCATCAACCTTTGCCATGTAGTGAAATTGTCTCTGTTCAGCTTGGGAACTTCTCTCTTGGACATCTTGATCTTCCAGCTTCTAGTACTTTTAAACTAAATCAGCAGATGGCTCTGATACCAATTGTTAGAAATTCTTTAGAATAACTAAGAGGGGAGGTGAATTAGTTATTCAAGGTTCAAATTTCCAATTCAAACTTTTTTATCAAGTAAAGTGAGCCTATTAAACTATTCATGCATCCAAGCTTAAACTTTCCTACTTAACAAGTTACTGTAAATCAACATGCAAACACAACACATGAAAGATCAACACATAACACAATGATTTACATGGAAACCCAATTTGGGAAAAACCACTAGTAACATGCTACTCAAGTCTCACTCTTCTGAAGTAATGCCTTGTGAAAGGCCTGCCCTGTTAAAGGCTACAAAACACTATTAAATGTGAACTAGTTAAAGGATTTAACCTACCTAATAGAAGTGGGCCTAGTTAGAGGACTTTAGAACATTCACTTGGAATGTCACCCTATTAAGGGATTTACAAATGGCTATTAAACCAACCTAAGTCCATAGGATTTTACCTTAGCTGACACAATTGTTAGAGAGTAACAACAAGGGCTTTTGACTTGATACAACTCACAACTTAACTTGCATATTTCAAATCATAGTTCAACTCATAACATTGCCTGGCTTTTAGTCTTTGTAGCTCTGATAGCTTGTCCTCCTTTCAAGCTTTGTCTCCTTTAGTCTTCATTCTTGATGTACCAGTGCAATCTCCTATATGACCATTTATCAAAGCAGAGTCTCTATGCTTTGTTCTTCCTTCTTAATACCTTCTCCTTGATATCCTTCAATTACTTTGCATTTTGAAACCCTAGCCTCACTTGCTTCTTGGCTTGCAACTCCTTAAATAGAAGTCTAGAATTTATTTTTCTGCTTGATTCTTTCCTCCTTTAATTTTAGTTTGAATGGATTAGGTAGGATTCAATGAATCTAACCCATATCTTGTTTCTTCTAGAAACATCATGACAAATCTTCTTGAATTTTCTCAAAAATGGTTTACCTAAAATTTTGTGCCACTAGCTCATCATCCTTATCCTCTATCTAGTTCACAAAATTCAAGGCAAAAAAATTGTTGGCTCTTATCTAGTGAGTCTTTGACTTTTCCAATAATTCAATAGCTCGACACTATTGAAATTTTGGTGCTTGACACATACTGTGTTACTAAACACCAACTATGTTTTATTGATGCTCAACACCTACTATGGGTTCACTTGGCATCCACTAAGTTTTTTTGATGCTTGGAACCTAAAGTTTTTGTGGCACCTAAACATGCTCAGCTCCTTTTGTATCACTTGGCACACACTAGATTTTGCATTTGCTCGACACTAACTGAAAATCTACTCGGCTTGAACTAGCTTGCTCAACACTCACTAATGAACTTAGTTAAGCTTTGTAGACAACCTTGTTGCAACTTATTCTTCTAGTATTTCTAAGTGTGGCCAACCTCTGTATCTTCAAGTATATTATCAATACATCATTTTACCATAGTCTTAACTGATCCTTTCACTTCATTACAAAACAATAACTCAACCTTTCCCTTAGGTACTTTTGTTAAATTTTGTTGATTAAATCCTCTTCATCAATCAACTAAGTGATAGTACTTGGATCTTATAAGTAATTATCATTCCAAAAAATAGTAAATTTGACATTAGTGACAAGACAATGATTGAAAATAACAATCTCTCTTTTTGCAATCAATCTTCTTCATTCTTCAACAATGATCTTTTCAATCAGATTTTCAATAGGTTTCACCTTAGATGTCCAATTTTGATGAAACAAAAGTTGATTTGGGATTTTTTTGACTTTCTAAATGTGATACCAACATCTGATTTGCACCAACAAACTCCAATCTTGACTTGCAAAAAAAATCTCTCCAATGGCTATGTAAGAATTTGGTATAGCTATGATACCATTTAAGAATTTTTCTAAGGCAAGAATGAAACTCCTATGGCTCTGATACCATGTAAAAATTTGGTATAGCTATGATACCATGTAAGAAATTGCCTAAGGCAAGAATGAAATGTCAAGATCTAGAAGTTCAAGAGATAGCACAAGAGAGACAAATGACAATCAAATGAGAATGGATATTAGATGATTGGGATATTAAATAATTAGATATTAGATGATTGGATGAATACATTATAGAAGTTCCTTGTATACAAAGGTAACTGATATGACTAAGAGTCAGGAAAGAGATAAGTATAACAACTAAGCACATGTCCACCAAGAGTGGATTATCCTCCAATGTGCATGAATGTACATACAACAATGAGAGGATAAGAATGCAAAGGTGTATCTCATAAAGAGATATAGTAGACAACATGTGCTCAATTATAGTGCAAACTACTATGTTGTCAACATGACAACTTATATGAATATATATTAACCTAAGTAAACTTAAGAAAAGTGTAAATGGTAAATACTTATTTACATCAACAATCTCTTTGGCTCTTTCCATCATCCAAGAATGAAATACCTACAAAATACACAGATGTGAAAAAAAAAAATTCAATTCAACCAACACATGCATGCAAGTAGATTAATGAGCTTAGGATTACTTTATGTCGGATTAAAAAAAAATGTATAGGCTTAAATTTGCACGCTCAAGAAACGATGGTTAGTAACACTGACTAATCTAGTGAAATAAATTAAATCAAAGTAATATTTATGAGTCTATTAACAACAAAATAATAAATAAGATTATTTGGAAATTAACACATAAACATATACATCCAAACCGGTCACTATTTCAGCCTTCTATTACTTCTCTTTGGTTTATTGAGATGTATCACTTAGTTGTTATTTTGGAAACACGTTAAATCAAAGCTCCAAAAAATGATAAGATGATATGATTCTAGCGATAAAATGGTAGAGGTTCGATGCGAGAATGGGCAATGAAAATCTGTAGAAGTTTGACACAGAATTAATGGAGAGAAAGGAGAGAGACATATGAAGGAATGATGGTTGCTTATATAGAAAATCATGATTCAAGTGGATGATCAAAAATTAATTAAAGAAAACCAGGATCAATAGACCAAAAAGATTCAGACATTTTCAATTTTTGGAAAGATAAGATTTCTAAAAAATTGAAAATGGATTTTTTTTTCTTGATTTAAAGAATAAATGATTTTTAGGAAAAAATACTTTTCTAATTTGTGAGGATTTTTAATTTTAAAAATTGATAGTTCCTCATAATTATTTTTTCTAGATTTTAGAAGATTTAATTAAATTAAAAATTCAATTTAATTAGAAAGATATAATAAGTTGAAATCAGAAGGAAATTAAATGGAATTGAAATTGATGAAAATTGAGATGAAATTAACTTAACTTAACTTAATTAAGGGGAATAACTTAGTTCTTTTATATTATTAATGATAATTATTTAAATTATGGAATGAAATTTAATTTGATTAATTAGTCAAGACTAATTATTTAAAAGTTGTTTAATTATATAAAATTAATTACTTAATTAATTTAGGGGAAATGATTAAATGATACAAAGATTGAAGGATAGAAGAATATAAATGATTAATTAATAATAACAAAATTGTTAGTTAATAGAGTAAATAATTAGCAATTTAATGTTAAGTCACAAGCATGCTCATATTTGGGAGCCTTCAGTTATAGATGTTGCACGTGCTTTATAAACAATTGTTCCTTGCCTCATTTTCTATCTTTAATGTTGATTGACTAATATTTTAATCTTATCCATTTTATTTGAATAGAGGGTTTTAATATTTATGTATCATCATATTGTTCAAATGCTTATATTATTTGTCTTATGTTTCCCTACTCCTTATCAAGGACTCCTTTTATCGACTTGATTGTCTATGAAGGTGATGCAAGAGCATCCTGGGTTTAAGAGCAATCTTGCATCACCCAAAAATGTTTTCTCTTCACTCTTTTATATTTTAATAAGGACTAGTAGACAGGGTGGTTACTATTTCTAAGAGCTTACTATTTTTAGTAAGTTTTTCATACGAGCTTAGAATAATCTCATTTTTTATAAGAAGGTTCATTTCAGAATTATAAGCCTACCATAAAAATCTCATTGCTCTAGCTTAAGTATTAGAGAAGTTATTACAAATTTTTGGTGGAAATTTTTGGAGAAAAATCTTTAAACTTAGTTTTGAAGGCCTTAGATGCTCCAAATGAGGTCCAAATACTCCATGGAATGGTGCTTGTGCCATTCCACACTTGTAGATCAAAAGCTAGCATTTTCAAAAAGTGGTTATAATAGCCAATCAAAGCAATGGTTCAAGAGTTATGGCATTCCAAAATTGGGCTATCCAAAATTTCTAAAATAATTTGTCAAAGATGTATTTAGCTAACTCTATATGTATTATTATGGTCTGTTGGCCCTAGGTATTAAGTTTGAGCATCTAGAACCTTCTTGGGCGGCATAAAATTGCCTATTAAAGAAAGGTCAAAGATTGTTTAGAACAACTCTAGGTGATAATTTGTAGCTTGTCTTGTAGATTACTATAATGAAGGCACCCATGCAGGTTAGCATATTGTAACTATGAATTCTATAATTCAACATTTGTGGTGATAGAAGTCCATATTTTGTTCTCACATTTGCTATTGTTTCTTTATTTTTGATATGAGTTTATTGTTTTAAGAGGAGAACCCTTCATCAAGTGGTATTAGAGCTAGAGTTCTTGAGTGTGTGGATAGATTTCCAACTATAAGGCAATTCACACTAGGACCATGGTTTGGGCTGAGCATGTAGATAGATCACCAATTGTGAGGTAGTTTGTACTAGGGTTTCAATAGAAGCATGAAAATACCTCCATAAAGAGAGCATGGAAAAAGAGCTATAGGTGTTACAACTGAGGGTTTTATAGCCTTCCAAAGAAAAACACAAGCATTGAAAGAAAAAATGCATAGAGGAATAATCTTCTTGTAAGAGAAGTAAGTGAGGATGAGGATGATTAAGAAGAAAATGATGTAGAGCAAGCAAGTATCAACCCAACTCCTACACAACCACCACAGTCTTCACAAAGGATTGATCAAGGGTTTTGGTTAACTTTCTTTAGTGGATACTCTTCCTAACAAACTCTCAAGTAGGTTTCTAGACCCACATCCACAAGTAAGACACAAAACCAACTACACCCAACTTAGTGCAAATAAGACACCCTTCCTCAAAATGGGCCAAATGGAGATTTTTCTATTCTTGGCCTTTCTACCACCAAAAAAGGCATGAAATAACTTAGACTCAATCCAAACAAGGCAAACCATCCAATGAATCCACTCCCAACAACCCACAATTCAAGATGCTCAATTTGACCTAGTAGCCTATTAGGTCTCCCAAAATAATTTTCAACCAATAACATAAAAAATTTCCAAAGGACCTAGTAAACCCAATGTAGATTCAAATACCCTTTTTCAAGTGCTAAAAACTTCCAAAGTTTCAAGGTCTCACTCCACTCCATCATGCCTCAACTAGTACCAAGTATACAGGCCTAATTAACTACTTTAGGCATGGTTTTCAAGGAAAATGATAAAGGATGGGTTCATGAAGTCAAACCTCCACCACTAGGTTGTTGCCCTAACTCAAATGAGGGTATCTTGTTCTTATTCCAATTCCTCAAACAGTTTCCTTCTCCCTATCCATACAAATTGCATCAAAATAGGGTCAAATACATAGACATATTTGACCTAGGGCTTGCTCTTAAAAATTAGTGCTGCAACCTCATGTTCCAAAACTTGAAAAATATGATAAATCACTCCCCTAACTTTCTCCATGCCAAAATGGAAAGAATTCCACTAGTGGAGATTCAAGTTAGGGTTATTTTATTGACCAAACCTTGATTTTAAGGGTTTCTCAAACCAGTGGCCTAAAAAATTGAATATCTAGAACACAGTGATTGATAGAAACTTGAAAAAAAAACCAAAATATTGTAAATAAATAGGGGCAATTGATAAATGCAAAAAATTCACACTTCAAAGATCAGGTGCTGTATTGTACGTAAGAAATTAGGAAAAATATACTGGAACAATAGATTTTTATTGATGAAAAAGCAAGTCACAATGTATTTCTTCATATTACGCCTTCCTTTGAATTTTTAGAGCCTTTATAGGCCATTTGGAATAGTTTAAACCACCTTATGGTAGTTGTATCCATTGGGAGTTGTTTGTTTGAAAAGTTGTCAACAAAATTGCAAAAGTTGCTAAGCAACTTTTGTGCAATTTTTGCAATTTTTTCTCTAGGACAACATTTTCTTGCAAAGTGAATTCTACCAACTCCTATAGGTTCTTCTAATGCTATAAACACTTAGACTACCCTAGAAAACAAGAAATTAACCAAAATCCACTTTATTGGACCAAATGATTTCC
Organism: Cupressus sempervirens; assembly: GCA_028749045.1. NCBI lineage: Eukaryota > Viridiplantae > Streptophyta > Pinopsida > Cupressales > Cupressaceae > Cupressus > Cupressus sempervirens. The sequence continues at coordinate 773,200,169 of CM053793.1, forward strand.
AGGATTATAATTGCACTAGGGGTCTTGTATCCATTAACAAAAGTGGATTGTCTTAGAGAGATCATTTGATCAATCCCTAGACCTCATTACATCAAGAAAATAAAATATTTGATTAGGTGCTCTACACTATTCTCCCCTAGATAAAATAAACTCTAGTCTCTGGAGTGTTGAGAAGTGGAAGATCAATGTCATAAGCTTTAAGAGCTTTCTCAGTCATCCAAGTTGCATCTGTTGTTGCTTGCCCCTTCCACTATACTAGATACTCATATTATGTCTTCCTCCTTGTTTGATTATAGATCCTTTTATCCAAAATAGCCCCACCATTGGTTTAGGCATAGGTGGGATAGTTTTCTTTAACTCCTCCTTGGATTTGTCAAGTATACCTACATCCACATCATTGGAAACAAAACCTTTGAAAGCATACAGGTAAGAAACATTAAAAATAGGAGACAGATTAATATCAAGGGGCAAATCAATTTGATAAGCATTGTTGCCACACTTCTTGACTATCTTGAATGGGCCAATCTTTTTCATCTGCAGTTTTGTATGCATCTTCTTTGATAGCTTTGCCTTATTAAGATGAACTATTACCATGTCCCCCACTTTGAATTGAAGTTCTTTTCTCCTTTTATTTGCTTGCTGCTTGTACTTGATGGAAGTATCTTGTAATCTATCCTGCACCTGCTAATGGACATCTTTCATGACCTCTAAAAAATCTTTAGCCTGTGCACTTCTCCTTTCCATGTCCTTAACATATTTGAGTTCCAAAGTACCCCTATGGTGAGTGCCATAAACAACATGAAAAGGGGTTAGACCAGTACTTCTATTAATGGAATCATTAAAGGCAAACTCTTCCTAGGTTAAAAAACAATCCCATGAGACTCCATGTTGCTTGGAAAGAAACCTTAGCATGTTTCCTAAGGACCTATTGACTACCTTAGTCTATCCATCACATTGAGGATGATAGGTAGATGAAGAACACGAATTGGTTCTCCACAAGGTTCTCCAGAAATGCCCCAAAAACTTTGGATCCCTATCAGATATAATGGATAAGGGAAAACCATGAAGCCTAACAACATCTTTGAAGAAAAAACCCACTACATAGGAGGCATCATGAGTAGTCTTGCAAGCCATGAAATGAGCCATTTTGGAAAAACTATCCACAACTACAAAAATGCTATCATAACCTAATTTAGTCCTTGGAAGTCCAACAACAAAATTCATACTCACTGAATCCCAAGGCTTGTGAGTTATTGGAAGTGGTGTATAGAGTCCTGCATTTGATGTGCCTCCCTTTGCTTATTGACAAATCAAGCATTCTTCAACAAATATCCTGACATTAGTCTGCATGTTTGGATAAAAATAAAATCTCCTAACCTGCTCCAGAGTTTTGTCAACTCCAAAATGCCCTGCTAAACTGCCACAATGTTTTTCCTTTATAATATTCTCCCTAATAGATCCCTTGGGAACACAAAGCTGAATCTCTTTGAACAAAAGTCCTTCTTGCAGAATGTACTCACCAAATTTAATATGATACCTCTCTCCCATGGATCTACAGACTTGGTATGCCTCCTTGAAATCCTCATCTTGCTCATACATGTCCTTCATTGCATGGATGCCAATGCTCTCCAACTAAACTTCTTGAATTGTCAAATTTCTCCTACTAAGTGCATCAACAACCTTGTTAGTTTCTCCTTTTTTATGTTTAATAGTGAAGGTGTAAGCTTGTAGAAATTCTATCCACTTCATATGCCTATGGTTTAACTTTTCTTGCCTATTCAAGAAGTTTAAGGCATGATTATCAGTATATAAAACAAATTCTTTAGGCAATAAGTAATGTCCCCATTTCCTAAGGGACTGCACCATAGCATAGAGTTCAAGGTCATATTTTGAATATTTTTTCTTGGCCTCATTAAGATTTTCACTAAAAAAGGCCACGGGCCTACCCTCCTAGCTTATGACACCTCTAATTTCCTTGTTGCTAGCATCACACTCAATTGTAAACTTGTAAAAGTTAGGGAGCACCAAAATAGGTTGGTCTACAATCTTCTTTTTCAAGCACTCAAATGAATTATTAGCCTCCTTGGTCCAAGAAAACACACATTTCCTTCCTTCTTTTATGGTATTTATCATAGGAGTACACACACCATTGAAATTTTTGATAAATTTTCTATAAAAACTACACATACCATGAAAACTCTTTACCTTCGATGGAGTGGTGGGTGGTGGCCAGTTAAGGATGGCTTCAACCTTGGAAGGATCCATTTTTAACTCTCCTCCTAATATCACAAACCCCTAGAAGATAACCTCTATCTACAAAAATGAACATTTCTCCAAGTTTATCATTAGTTTCTCTTCATGAAGCCTATTTAAAACAAAATCTAAGTGCCTTAAATGTTCATCCCTTTCCTTGCTGAATATCAAGATATCATCTAAATACACAACAATAAATTTGTTCAAGAAAGGTTTCAGGACTTCATTCACTAGTCTCATAAAGGTGCTAGGTGCATTAGACAAGCCAAAAGGCATCACAAGCCACTCATATAGGCCTTTTGAGGTCTTAAATGCTATTTTCCACTCATCTCCACCCTTGATCCTAATTTGATGATATCCACTCTTGAGGTCTACCTTTGAATAGATACTTGCCTTCCCCAAAAAGTCCAAGAGGTCTTCTATCCTTGGCATAGGAAACCTATATCTAATGGTTATCCTATTGATTACTCTAGAATCCGTACATAATCTCCAAGTACCATCCTTTTTAGGGGCTAGGATTGTAGGGACTACACATGGGCTTATAATTTTCCTAATGAACCCCTTAGCCAACAACTCTTTAATTTGTTTTTCTATTTCTTCATTCTTCTCGAGGCTCATCTTGTATGCTAGTTTGTTTCGAAGTGTAGGCCCTGGGATGAAGTCTATGCAATGATTGATGTCTCTTTCAGGTGGCAATGTCTCTGGTTGGCTGCTTGCAACTATTCCTCTATACTTTTCCAACAAATCTCTTACCTCCTTTGATCCAATATTGACAATCTTGGGTGGGTCTTGTGACTGCTTGATGGGATGTTTTTGAGGTCTTACTACCAATGCATAGCAAGGTGCATCCTTCTCTGTAGTGATCCTCATAAACTCTTTCTCACCTACCAACATCACCCCATTTGTAGAAGGGTTCCCATCATCTAGCAAAGGTGGCATAGTGTATTCAACCCCATCCTTGGTTATAGTATAGATATTTTTCTTGCCATCATTTTTGGCACACACATCATATTGCCATGGCCTCCCAAGAAGCAAATAACATGCATCCATCTCTACCACATCACATAAAACTCTATCGTTATATTCTCCTATCTTGAACTCCACCTACACTTGCTCATTTATTAGTGTTTGTTTGTCCTTTGTTAGCCATGACACCTTATAGGGGTAAGGGTGAGGTCTTGTGGTCAATTTTAACTTATCTACCATCTCCTTAGAGGCAACATTATTAGAGGAACAAAAATCTACTATAACCCTACAGACTTTGTTATTCACTTTGCACAAAGTTTTAAACAATGACTTTCTTTAAGGTGGTTCTACTATTGTAGGGGCTTTCAACATTATTCTTCACATCATTAAGGACTCACCATGCTTTGGAAGTGTAGGCCTTGAAGTGGCAGATTGATAAGAGGTAATACTTTGACTATCCTCCTCTTGGGTTAACTAAATTCTCCTATCTCCTTGTTTGTTCTTTTTAGGGAACCTAAAGGACTGATGTCCTACTTGGTTACAAGTGAAGCATTTGCCAGTGAACACATTAGGTCCTCTTCCATTAGACCTTCCTCTACCATTGGATCTTCTACCTCTAAATGTCCCTCTATTTGTAGACTCACATTCAACATTTGACCCACTAGATTCCTCTTGACCCTATTGCTTGTATCCCCTTTTCTTTTATGTTTTTATTCAATTTTCAAAGCCATATTAAAACACTAATGTATTTAACCAAGAGTAATCAATGTCAATTCATCTTGAATGCTATATTTTGAACCATTTACATACCTTGCAAATTTTTTCTTCTCAGTCTCATGCACCTTTGCTTTGAGGGTCAAATTGCAGAATTCTTGTGTGTAGGTGCTGACATCCAAGTCCCTTTGCCTGAGATTTTGCAACCTTTTGTGTACCAACAACTCATAATCTTCAGGTATAAACTAATTTTTGATTTGTGCCTTCATTTTCTTCCAAGTGGCAATCTGCTCCTTATTCTCATCCAACCTTTCATTTTGCAAAAAAATCCACCAACTCAAGATAGGGCCCTTGAGTTTGGCCTTGGCAATCTTGACCTTATGATTTTCAAGTGTCTTGTCACATTCAAAATGATTTTCTAAGGCCTCAATTCAATCCATACATTCATCAGGGTCCAAATTACCATGAAAAGTGGGTAAGTTCCCTTCTCCCTTCTTTCAAATTCTCTCCAATGCTGCAAGGAAGGGCCTCTAATCTGTAGGAATGTTCTCTTGTTCTTCACTCCCTTCTATCTCCTTAGGTTTTAATTCATCATCACTCCCTCCTCATAGTCCCATTCTCTTCCTAGACTACTCTACTTTCAACCATCTACTCCTTGACTAGCTTGGCTAGTTCCACATTGGTGATTCTCAAGGGGATCTTCCTTTCAAGTTCTCCTCCATTAGACATGCTATCACAACAAGATCAAAGTGGCTTTGATACCACTTGATCCAGAGCAAGCACAAAGGAAGCAAGTATCAACCCAACTCTTACACAACCACCAAAGTCTTCACAAAGGATTGATCAAGGGTTTTGGTTCAATCTCTTTAGTGGATACTCTTCCTAACAAACTCTCAAGTAGGTTTCTAGACCCACCTCCACAAGTAAGACACAAAACCAACTACACCCAACTTAGTGCAAATAAGACACCCTTACTCAAAATGGGCCAAATGGAGATTTTGCTATTCTTGGCCTTCCTACCACCAAAAAAGGCATGAAACAACTTAGAATCAACCCAAACAAGGAAAACCATCCAATGAATCTACTCCCAACAACCCACAATTCAAGATGCTTAATTTGACCTAGTAGCCTATTAGGTTTCCCAAAATAGTTTGCAACCAATAACTTCAAAACTTACCAAAGGACATAATAAACCCAATGTATATTCAAATACCCTTTTTCAAGTGCTGAAAAACTCCAAAGTTTCAAGGTCTCAATCCACTCCATCATGCCTCAATGAGTACCAAGTAGACAGGCCTAATTAACTACTTTAGGCATGGTTTTCAAGGAAAATGATAAAGGATGGGTTCATGAAGTCAAACCTCCACCACTAGGTTGTTCCCTTGATTCCAATTAGGGTATTTTGTTCTTATGCCAAGTCCTCAAACTCTTTCTTTCTCCCTATCCATACAAATTGCATCAAAATAGGGTCAAATACATAGACATATTTGACCTAGGGCTTGCTCTTAAAAATTAGTGCTGCAACCTCCTATTCCCAAACTTGAAAAATATGATAAAGAACACCCCTAACTATCTCCATGCCAAAATGGGAATAATTCCACTGGTGGAGATTCAAGTTAGGGTCATTTTATTGACCAAACCCTAATTTTAAGGGTTTCTCAGACCAGTGGCCTAAAAAGTTGAATATCTAGAACACAGTGATTGATAAAATCTTGAAACAAAAACCAAAATATTGAAAATAAATATGGCTAGTTGATCAATGCAAAAATTTCACCCTTCAACCATTAGGTGCCGTACTGTATGGAAGAAATTAGAAAAAATGTACTTGAACAACAGATTTTTATTGATCAAAAAGCAAGTTAACAGATGCATCCTATTGAGTGGTGAGAATGAACCTAATCAAAGAAGAAGTTTGTTTCACACAAAGTGCAAATGTGAAAATAAATTTTGTGATGTGATCATTGATGGTGGAAGCACTGACAATATGGTGTCATAAATGAAGGTCATAAAGTTGAAGATGAAGAGACAAAAACACCTATGTCCATACCATATTTCTTGGGAGCAAGATGACCACAAGGTCATGGTCAATGAGAAATGCTTAGTGAAATTGAAGATTGGAAGTTACCAGGATGAGGTACTTTGTGATATCATACCTATGGACATATGCCATATGTTGATAGGTAGGCTATGGCGGATTGACAAGCATGTTGTACATGATGGGCAAGCAAATAACTTCACTCTGACTAAGGATGAATTGAAACATAAGTTGAAGCCATTGAAGGAGAAAGAAAAAAAGGTATGTAGTGCTACTAGAATATATTTTATTGATGTAAAAGACTTTCTTAAAGGTATAAAGTATGATCATATTTTTTTTTCTGTAATTCCAAAAGATAGTAAAGAAGAAGTAGAAGAGGTATCTACAAAAATTGCATATGTGTTGGGAAATTTTTCTGATATTATATCAAATAATGTACTTGATGGATTTCCCCCAATGTAGAAGATCAATCACTAGATGGATTTGGTTCTAGGAGCCACTTTTCCAAACAAGGTAGTGCATGGAATGACACCATCAAAAAGTGAAGAGTTGAATAGACAAGTTCATGAGTTGTTGTAGAAGGGGTTGATTTAAGAGAGTTTGAGTCTATTTGTTGTACTAGCAATATTAGCACCAAATAAGAATAGAGAATGGAGGATGTGCATAGAGTCTCACACTATCAACAAGATTACAATCAATTATAGATTTCCATTACCAAGGATGGATGATATTATGGGCTATTTGAGTGGGGCTGAGTATTTCACAAAGATAGATTTGAAGAGTGGGTACCATTAGATTCATTTCAGAGAATGTGATGAGTGGAAGACTACTTTTAAGACAAAAGAAGGATTGTACAAGTGGCTAGTCATGCCTTCTTGGCTAACCAATACACCAAGCACTTTCATGAGGCTCATGAATGAGGTAATGAAGGAGTTTTTGGGTAAGTTTGTTATTATTTACCTAGATGATATTTGGATCATTAGTAAGACATTGGAGGAGAATTTGATTCATATTTACAAGGTGTTTGATAAGTTGAGTTAAGAAAAGTTGCTAATAAACTTAAAGAAGTGCAATTTTGTAAAGGAGTTGGTGTGCTTGGGATTTGTAGTCTTAGTAAAAGGTATAAAAATGGAACCAGAGAAAGTGAAGGCTATCCTTGAATGACCTACTCCAAGAAGTGTGATAGAGGTAAGATCTTTTCATGGATTGACTAGTTTTTACAGAAAGTTCATAAGAATTTTTAATAGTATTTATGGACCCGTGGCTAAAACAACGAGAGGAGATAAGAAATAATTTAAGTGGATTGTAGGAATAGATAAGAGTTTTAATCTATTGAAACAAAAAGTTACTAAGTAGCCTATTTTAGCACTTCCCAATTTTAACAAGATGTTTCAAGTAGACTGTGGTGCTAGTGGTACTACATTAGGAGCTATTTTGTGTAGAACAAGAATTAGTATGCAAAGAACATTAACAAATAAAGTAAACATTCACAAACCAAAAACTAAATTCACATATATGCTTAGACTAAGAAAGAAAATAAGAAGTGCAAACCTCACAAGAGAAAACAATCCATGCTTTCTTGATTCTGTAGATGTGTCCTTTTGCTGTGGATGTATGCTCAAGATGCTCAAAAGCTGCTTCAATGGAGATGGGTAATGGAAAATTGGTAGCTTTGTGAGCTCTCAATTTGGCATTATAAGAATATGGTTGATGGCTTTGGTTCTCAAAATAGAATGGTAACTTTAGCTCAAAGATTGTTGATGAAATGGCTTGGGATGGGATTCAATTTATAGGCTAAGGGGTAGAGAGATGGAGGGCTTAGATGCAAGGATGGATGAAGGCTTAAGGAGGGTTAAGATGCACTCAAAGGGAAGCACATGGATTGTGCTTGTTTAGCACCAATGGGAAGGTGACACTTGTCACAAGGAGGATGAGTGTGAGAGGGTAGGGTAAAGGGTTGGTTAAAGTCATGATGAGTGGGGTTGAGTATGTAAGAGGGATGTAAGAGGAATGAGTGTGGAAGAGGGAAGAGTGTGGAAGATGGGTGTAAGAGTCATGAGTGGGCTTGTAAGAGTCTTTATGTTTTGTAAGAGCACTCATGACTTAGTGGTTGGGTTTTTTGAGGGGAGACTTTGGTTTGGATTAGGAAAGTCTTAAACTTGTTTAAGGAATGTGACAACATTAGGGGGTGGATTAGGCTTGGGTTTAGGATTAGCTTAGGGATGTTAGAGATGTGCAAGTGGATGGCATTAATGAGGGTGGGTGAGTTAGTGGCTAAGATTGGTTAGTATGGGTGGATGGGGTGGATTAGGCTAAATGGAGGATTAGAGATAGGTTAGGGGTTTTTGAATTTGAGGATTTCATTTATTAAATAGATTTATTTAATAAATGGGGATTTTTGGAATTAGATAGAAGAATAGGATTTAATTGATAAATAATAGATTATTTGATTTATCAATTAGGAATATAGATGATTAATTAATTTAATCAACTAGGGATGGCAAAGGATTAATTAAATAAAAATTTAATTAATGATGCCTTTAAAGACGGCTAAATTAGATTACCAAAGCAGTGTAATCAAATTTAGGTGTCTACATTTTGCCCCTCTTTGACATAGTGTTGAGACAACACTATTTCAAAGAAGTTTGAATGAAGACGACACGAGGAAGATGTTTTAGCAACAAGGTTGCCCCAGTCTCGGATAAGAAGAGGAGAGACTAGACTTAGATGATGCCCCCTCAAGAAGGTGGCAGGGAGAGAAATGAGGCTCGACGACTTCTTGAAAAGTACAAGAAATTGAGATGAGCTAAGACACAGGTTGGCAAAGAGAGGGGCTGAATTAGCTCAAACTTTCACTACAGGAGAATGATAAAGGGAAATCAGAGGCACAATAGTAAAGCAAGCTTAAGACTTTCCAGGATTGGGGGGGGGGGGGGAGATGGAGGAGCGGAGCGCTATAAAAGGAATCCATGGTAGGGAGATGGATGATAGAATGATAAAGCTGATGCAACAGGATTTCAAAGAGTCAGATTGGTGGAAGATGGGTTTCAAAGATCCCTAGGACTAGGATTGTGGATCTCGAAAGATGAGGCTTGGTGGATTGATTTGATTGGTGGATCCCTAAGACTAGGATTGTGGATCCCTAAAGCTAAGCATGAGGAGTGATTCAAAGAGATATTGATGCATAAGCTGGGGTAGGAGCGACAGATGTAGGATATGGATGGGGGATAATGGAGATGAAGGGAATCCATTGAAGCTTTTTGAGTGGGGGGATACTTCAAAGAGAAGTACCACCATGTAGTTGAGCACTAGATTTGCTATAGGATTGTTGGTTAATTGCCAGGGTTACCAAGAACATCAAGGCCTTTTTACCAACCGTCCAGAGGACTAACGAACTGACTCGAAACAAACACGCAAGGATTGCCCCAGTATCACACATGAATCCCAGAGGAAGCAGTGTGGAAATGACACTAGGTAACCCACAAGCAAAAAAATAAAATGAGAAAAAGACCTGATCAAGACCTTACACTCTAATTGCCCCATTCGCAGCATACCATGATATGGAAGATCATGGCAACCTTGAGGAGGGAACAAGGAGATTGCTTGGAAAAGATATTTCAAGACCCAAAAGGGAAGATCCCAAATCAAAAGAAAGCGAAAATCCAAAAGAGAACTATTTGCCAACGAGATGGATAGGACGAGGTACTAACGAACCAAGATCAGACATGAGGAAAGCTATATCCTGCAAGGATCTATCAGAGAGCACCTAAGCTGATGGATCTGGCTGAGTGATGCGTCTGGCAAGCTGAACTAAGAAGGATAACACTTTGGTGATAGGAGATCTAGCTAAAGGATGCATTAGAATATCTAACCAAAGTGTGCGATGTGTGCAAGATGTTGACCAAGGATGAACTAACATGAAAGCCGGATAGATACAATGATATTAAGCTAAAGAGGATGTACAAGCTGACAGACCAAGATATGTTACAAATGTACAAGTTTGTTCATGTTTTGGTTTTTTGTGAGATGGAAATGTTTGTGAAGGATGGGATGTCTATAATAGTTGATAGGTGGATAGGTAGATGGTTTGTGAAAAGCTTTAAGGAAAATGGGATTCTGTGTGTGCATGTGATAGGATACAGGCTAGGCTACAAGATTATTTACAAGCTAGAATATGGTACAAGCTTTGGACAAGATTTGAATATATACAAGGTATGGTACAAGATTTACAAGGTATAATACAAGCTTTGGTACAAGATTTACAAGTTGTACAGGAGGTATTGACAAGCTCCATCAGATTTTGGAATTTGATTGGAACACCAAGGGAACAAGCAGGTGTTTTATGGGATAGTGGGTGGATGGATGAGGGATAGGATAGTGATAGATAATGGATTAGTCTTTAGCACACAAGGTGCCTAAATTACCAGGTTTTCACCAAGGTACCTATCCAAGGCGCTTGAATTGCCAAGTTTTCACCATTGGACGCTTATTTCTCTTTACTATTTTTTTTGTATTTTTCAAAAGCTGGGTATACCAAAGATCTTCAAGCATAGAACTTCTTGAGATGAATGATGTTAGTGGGATCATTCAAGAGTTCTCCTTCTGGTGTAGATAATTGATAGGCTCCGAAGCCAAAGGAGGCAGTAACCACATAGGGACCAAGCCATGTAGGTTCAAACTTTCCTTTCTTTTCTCGATCTGCTTGAACTTTCATATTTTCTTTGAGGACCATATCACCTGGCTGAAAGTGTCATGGGAGCACCTTCTTGTTGAAATTCCTTTTGAGACGAGTTTGGTAGACTGTGAGATGGTCATAGGCTTGTTGTCTCTTCTCGTCTAAGAGATCTAGCTTGGTGAGTCGAGCTACTCTGTATTCTTCATCTGAGATTTGCCCTCGCAAAGATATGCGTAGTGAGGGAAGTTCAACTTCTATAGGTAATACCGCTTCAGCACCATAGACTAGGGAGTATGGAGTTGTGCCTATGGATGTACGGAAGGAAGTTCGATAGGCCCATAGAGCCAAATTTATTTGAAGGTGCCAATCACGACCGGAATCATTGACAACTTTCTTTAGGATTTTGAGGAGGGTTTTATTAGTTGCCTCTGCCTGGCCGTTACCTTGTGGGAAATATGGGCTAGAAAAGTGGTGATGGATGCAGAGGGAAGTGCATAATTCTTCCATGTTGAGATTTTCAAAGTTACCTCCGTGGTCAGTGAAGATGGTGGATGGGATGCCGAAGCAGCAAACAATGTGGTACAAGATGAACTTGGAGACTTGAACTCCTGTAGCTGAGACTAGGGGGACTGCTTCCACCCACTTAGTGAAATAGTCTATAGTTGTTATTATCTATTTATGTCCATCAGATGAGAGAGGTGTGATAGTTCCAACTAGATCAAGGCTCCAACAAGCAAAAGGCCAAGGTGGTGCAATAGGTTGTAGATCCTGTGCTGGAGCGTGCACAAGATTTGCATGCTGCTGACATGGGAGACACTTTCTGACAAAGTCACAAGAGTCTTCTTCAATGGTAGGCCAAAAGTAGCCTGCTCTAAGGATTTGTTGTGCTAGGAAACTAGTACTCGTGTGGGCACCACAAAGTCAAGAATGTACTTCTTTTAATGCCATCGCGGCCTCATTTTCATCTAAACATCGAGAGAGAGTATCGTGATAACCCCGACGATATAGGGTATTGGCTATGATAACATAGCAGGATGATTTTTAGATGAGGTTCTGGCGTTGGGTATGTGTGAGGTGAGGGGATATGATACCATTGTTAAGGTAAGCATGAATTTCATGGTACCAAGGGGATTGGGGACCAACCAAGATACAAACACGGTTTGAATCCTCATTCGCATAGGCAGGTGTGAGGAGCTGCTCAACTAAAAACTCATACTGCGTAGCTTCTTGGGGAATTTCCAAGAGTGAGCTGATAGTGGCCATGGCATCTGCTGCCTTGTTCTGCATTCGAGGCACTTGTGTAAACTAAAGCTTTGCAAAATGCTGGGTCAGCTGATCAACTAGCTCTTTGTAGGGTAATAGCTTTTCATCTTTGGTTTGATATTCATTTAAGACTTGTTTGATGATGAGTTGGGAATCACCAAAGACTTGTAACTTAGTGATATTCCATTCTGCAGCTATCTTTAATCCTGCTATAAGAGCTTCATATTCTGCTATATTGTTGGTGCTAGGGAATTGTAGCTTGAAGGCTTTTGGAATGTAATCTCCTTGAGGTGTAACTAATAATATTCCTGCCCCTGATCCATGAGAGGTGTATGAGCCATCAAAATAAAGCTTCCATGGGGGCTGTTCTTCAATTGGGCAGATATGCTCATCTGGAAATTCTATGAGCAAAGGATATGCATCTACTAGAGGTGCATCAGCTAGGTGATCTACTATAGCTTGCCCTTTGATTGCCTTTCTGTCCACATACTGGATGTCAAACTCACTTAGTAGCATAACCCATTTGGCCAAACGGCCTGTAAGTGCTGTTCTGGAGAGCATATACTTGAGAGGGTCAATCTTGGAGACTAGTTGGATGGTATGACTTAGCATGTAGTGGCGAAGCTTTTGAGTTGAGAAAACAACTGCCAAACAAGCTTTTTCCATAGGAGTGTAATTGAGTTCATAACCAACTAGGGTTCTACTGATATAGTAGATGGCTCTCTCTCTACTATAATCATCATGTTGTGCTAGAAGTGCCCCTAGAGCAGTAGGTGTTGCTGATATATACAAAATCAAGGGACGACCAGGAACTGGTGGAACCAAGATAGGGGGATTGGTGAGGTACTGCTTGAGCTGATCGAAGCTGCGCTAACATAAAAGATCCCACTTGAAGTTCTCATTCTTCTTTAGCAAGTGTGAAAACGGTGTACACTTATCTACAAGTTGGGAGATGAAGTGTTAGACAGATTGAAGTTTTCCCTGAAGAGAGCGAAGCTGTCACAGTGTCTGGGGAGGAGGCATGTCTAAGATAGCCTTGACCTTTTTGGGGTCGATCTCTATACCTCATTTAGAAACTATGAAGCCTAGAAGCTTGCCAGATGTGACCCCAAAGACACACTTCTTGGGATTTAGCATGAGATGATATTGGGCCAACCTATCAAAGACTTTCTCCAGGTCAGCGAGATGATCCATGAAGGTGTGAGATTTGACTAGGATATCATCCACATAATCCTCCAAAATGCTATGGATAAGATCATGGAAAATGGCTGTCATAGCTCTTTGATAGGTAGCCCCAGCATTCTTTAGGCCAAAAGGCATCATGGTGTAGCAAAAAGTTCCCCAAGGAGTAGTGAATGCTGTCTTATGTTGGTCCTCTTCTGCAATCTTGATCTGATTATACCCAGAAAATCCATCCATAAGGGATAGAATTTCATGTCCAGCTGTAAGATCTACAATCATATCTATGTTGGGCAAGGGAAAATCATCCTTTGGACAAGCTTTGTTAAGATCTCTAAAATCAGTGTAGATTTTGATGTCACCGGAAGGCTTAGTGACAGGGACCATGTTGGAGATCCATTCTGAGTAGTCGATAGGTCGAATAACCTTAGCAACTAACATTCTCTCTAGTTCAACTTTGACTAGTAATGCCACCTTGGGGTGCATTTTTCTAAGCTTTTGTCTGACGGGCTTGATCTTTGGATCGACTGCAAGATGATGAACTACAAGCTTTGGATCAAGTCCTGGCATGTCCTGATATGACCATGCAAATCGGCCAATGTTCTCTCATAAAACCTCAAAGAGGAGGTCAGCTTGGTCTTGTGATAGGGATGCAGCAATGTGAACAATTCTAGGGATCTCTGAAGAACCAATGTTGACTTCTCTAGTATCCTCTATTAGAATAGAAGACACCTCTGGTCGATTATCTTGAGGAGGCAATACTAAATCCTCATGTTTTGCTTGTGGCTCTGGATTTTCTTGTTGAGGGGTTCTCTTCGCTACCATAGCTAGTCCCAGATTTACCTTAGTTTCAGTTTTGGGTGTATCGAAATTAGGTTGGGGATTTTCTCCAAAATACCCCTTGAGATCTAGCTTGTAGATGTAGGTAGAATCTGGCTTTGTCTTCTTATGAGGAGTTTCGACTCCCATGAATCTTAGAAGCGCTTCCTCTAATGCGAACTCATCAATATGTATGACACTTGGTTGGTCCCAATCTATGAGTTGTGGATGAGCGAGTGGTAGGTCAATGAGATGGATGGATAGTTCTAGGAGAACAGAGTCTCCTAGGAAGATTTGGTCTGGGATATCGTCGTAGGCTCTCTTTTCAACTTCCTCAGGAATGTCTTCGATTTCGACAAGGTCGCAGTGGATGTTCAAAAAAGCGTGACCGTTCTCATTGGTGCCCCCAGTTGTGGGTATGCCAAAGCCAAGACCTGACTTTATTTCCCAATTATGTGCTTCGATGGGACATTGCATGCCCCTTTCTTCTGGTCCTAGTCCACCTCCTTGATAGTTCCATTTTTCAGTGATGAGCTTATGTTGTTGGGGATACTTCTGGCTGAAGTGATCAAGGCGTGCTTGATTTCTTGGAGGTGCATCCTTATGTAACCAATTGTTGATATCTGGAGTGAGCTCCTCATGAAGAGGGGTTTTTGAGGACACAAAGGTGGTTGGGCCAAACTATTTGTATCGAGGAGGTGGAATCTCCTTAGCTTTGTGATATGTTGGCCATCCATGGGTATGTGGATCAAGTGGGATTGCTCCGACAGCAAATGCATCTGATAGACTATATTCTCCACAACCTTTGTTGTTGATCTTTACAGTAGATAGGGTGGAGGCAAGGATGGTTTCTGCGTCATTACAAGTGTGGGATGAGCTGGCGATGGCTGTACCGATGTCTATTCTAGGGCAATGGTTTGTATATGAAGCTTCAACCGCATTGCAGTAAGCAAAGGGTTCTGGATCGGCATGGATGGTTACCTCAGTGCCTTGATGCAGAAATTTGATGCACTGATGGTAGGTGGATGGAACGGCCTTCATAGCATGAATCCATGGGCGACCGAGGAGGATGTTAAATGGTAGGTTTAGATCAACAACATGGAAAACTGTCTCTTGAATGACTGGCCCAACCTTGATTGGTAGCAAAATAGTCCCTTCTGTTGTCCTTTCCAAGTTGTCATAAGCTTTGATGGTGATAACCTCACTGATCATATCTGCCTCAGTATACCCAGCTTGTTTTATGAATTTTAGGGTGCAAATGTTCAAGGATGATCCATTATCTATCATTACTCTTTTCACGGAAAAATTGGATACCATGATGGCTATGCGAAGCGGAAGGGTGTGATCTGGCTCAACCACGGGTATGTCGGTGGGTTTGAAAGATAGGGCACATGAGGATGAAAGGTGTCCAACAAGATTACGAAAATCAGTAGCATTGATATCAGAAGGGACACGGGATTCTATGAGAGCACTATCAAGGATGTCTTTGTACACAGGACTAGTGTGAAGAAGGTCTAAAATGGATATTTGGGCTGGCATGTTCCCAAGGTGTTCCAAGATATTGTACCGACTTTTGATGGAGCTGATGGTGTTGATGAAACTGGTGGGCCTGCGATGTTAAATTGTGCTCTTCAAGTGGTGACCGCACACTCATTTTCTGGTCCTTGGATATCGATAACATTGATAGAAGGCTCTTTCTCAGATATACAACCTATAAGGCTACCATAGTCTATATAGGATGAAGTGTGGTCATTGTTCTTCCCATGCTGTTGGTTTGGCTGGCGGTTGTTAGTGTTGTTTTGGATAGGTGCTTTTCCAGGATTTTGGTTGTTGTGTGGAGGAAAAGCATTTTGATAAATCTGTAAGCCTGCATTGGGAGAGGTTTGGGCACAAATAGTGATTTCCTTTCGATCAATGAGGTCTTGCACATAGTCTTTCAGTTTCATGCATCTGAGGGTGGTGTGACCGTTTACCCTATGGAACTTGCAATACTCATTGTCCTTTTACCATGTAGCTTTGGATTGGCTTGGATCAATTTGCTGGGTAGGAGGAAATTTGATGAGGTTTTCCTTAGCCAATTTCTCAAAAATAACATCCAATGGCTCACCGAGGGGTGTATAGTTTCTAGGTGCAAGTTGGAATCTGGGCTTTTGCCCTGCAGCTACATTGATGGCATTAGCTTGATTCTTAGACCCTTGAAAGTTGGGTCTTGTATTGTGGTTTTGATAGCTTTGGTTATTTCATTGTTGGTAATTGATAGCTTGTTGGTTGTTTGTTTGATATGGTGGGTTAGACTGGTTTTGAGAAGGACCAACAATATTCACATGTCTGGTGTCAGTAACCCCATCTGTTGCAACATGCTTGTTTTTGTTCCAATACCTAGACTTGTCATTGGAATGTGATTGATTTTGGTTGGCCTCTTTGTAAATCTTTACCACACCATCTTTGATGAGCCCTTGCTCAAGAATCATTCCTTTCTCTTTGATATCCTTATAGGTCTGCAAACAGTTCATGGTCATGTGGTGAGCCAAGCTGGGATGTGCATTATCAATAAACATTTTCACCACATGGCATTCTGGCAAGGTGCAGGATATGCGAGTGGTAAGGGTTTGCCATCTTTGCAGGTATTCGGCAAGGCTTTCTCCACCTTTTTGCTTGGTGTGGACAAGATCAACTATTGATAGCTCTGTTTCAACAAGATGGGCATATTGGGCTACAAATGCCTCAGACAATTCAACAAAGTTTTTAATTGTGCCATAGGGGATTCTATAAAACCATTCAAGAGTTGGTCCAGCCAAGCTTTTGGGAAAAAGGCGCAAGAGGAAGACATCATTGTATGCCACGTCCTGGCAATGCATGTAAAATTCTTTGATATGTGTGACAGGGTCTCCTTTTCCTCTAAATTTGTCAAATTTAGGTACCTCAAAGTGTTTGGGAAATGGTGTCATGGTAATGGCTCTGTCAAATGGGTAAGGACACACATTCTCAAACTTGAATGTCTTTGGATCATTCCCTTCTTGGATGGCTTTCAGAGCTGTCTTCATTTGCTCCCACTCTGAATTGATAGGTGATGGTTGGGGTGCCCCCAATGTAGGAGTGCCTTGAGGTAGGTATGTGCTGGATGGGGCCACTGAATATGGATGGCTGAGAGGGATTTGCTGATAGGGATTGTACATTGTTTGGGCAGCTGCATGGTGGATGACGGGTTGTTGAGGGGGAGGTGGCGCATATTGCTGCATGTGCTGCGAGGCTTGCTGTTGATATGGGATTTGAGGTTGGGATTGAGGAACATAAGTTGGCTGTGGGATAAATGGATTGCTTTGTGGAGGTAAGGTATAAGATGGTTGTGAGGCTTGGGGAAAGGATCGGAGGGCTTGTGGGGTTTGACCAATATATGTGGGTTGTGCCCCCATTTGGGATGATATCTGCAAATAATTGGTGGTTGGCTGGGGTGGTGGATTACCTCCTAGAAGTGGCATTGAAAAGTAGTTGGTAATTGGAGGTATGGATTAGTTGGTGGTGGAGGTGGTGGGAATTGAAAGCTTGGGAATGGAACTGATGGGGTTTGATACCTTTGTGGCTGGATTTGGAAGCTTGGTAGAGTGGTGGTGGGAGCTGGGGTCACTTGGGAGCTTGGTAGAAGATTGGCAGTAGCTTGTGGGATTTGATAGCTTTGTGGAGTGAGGGTAGTAGCTTGTAGATTTGTGGCTAATGGTATTGAGCTACCAAGACCTAACAGAAATGATGGGATTGTGTTCTGGGCTGCAGTGAACAAGCTGGGGGTGATGAAAGGTTGATTACTTGGCCCCATGGGTGACATCCCTGTTGTATATTATTGAGGTTGGCCAAAGATGCTAGCACTGATTTGGGAGATGGGTGGATTTGGAAGGCTGGGTTGGGGAGCAGTAGCAATAGTGAAGGGGGTGAATGGTGAGATGTTTTGGGTAAAGGGGGTTTGGAGTGGAGAGGTATGAACCAAGGATGGAGTGGTGGTGGCTGGGTTGGCTTGCGGCATGGAGATTTCAACTTGGGTTGATGATGGTATGTTTGGGTCTGTTGGGTCATATGGATTGGCTGGAGGCTCTTCTTTTGGAATAAATTGAGGATAATTTGGATCATAAGAGCCTATGGGTGGTGGCAGCTGCCCAAACAATGGGTGAGATGGATATGATAATGGAGGGGGTCTTCCAAAGTCAAAGGTTCTTACATTGTCCCTTCGAAAATTAGCCATGATTGTCTCTTTGTTTTTGTCTATAATGGTGTTCACCAATACTGCATTTCCTGGTTGGTTCATGAAAGCTTCAATGTCAGTAGGTGATGGCATAGCTTTCTCTGGGCTAAAGGATGGCTGAGTGCTCAAGGGGGGTGAGGCTGTTCGATCCAAATGATAGGGCTCCATTGTTTCTTTCTTCTTGGCTAAGCGAGTGACGGGTGGCATGAAAAATGCTCCTAGGGATGAGATGCAATAATGCTGATGGATGCAAAAGGGGGAAGACTTTTCTATGCAAATGATTTCCTAGGTTGAGGCAAAGCTATATGACAAAACCTAAGGAGGGTTGGGTTGGGGATTCTAACTTCAAAGATATGTTGTCAAAGCACAAAAGGTCTTCTTTCCTATGTGCAAGCTTGGTGGTGATTGTGTCAACTTAAGGATAGACTGATGATCCTTTAGGAAGAACACGAGATTGACCACTTGCGAATCCCAACCTTTAGCTCAAGGTGATGAGGGATAACAAGTGACAAAGCTAGATTACCCTAGACAAAGCTCTGTCAAAGGGATAACCTTGGTGAGATTGGTGGATTTGGAAGATTTTAGGAATGGCAAACTTTTAGCAAGGTGACAACAATTTTGAAAGCTTAGATGTGTAGATTTTCGATTACTGGCTAGATGGTATGATTCTAAATGAGATGGATGAGCTAATAATGCTTAAGGGGATAACCTAAGATGGCTGGCTTTTCTACAAAGATCACTCTAAAGTGAAGCTTATCCAAGAAGATGTGGAGAAACAAGGGTGTCTAATCATAGAAATCATGCCTAGTTGGTAAGGCATAAGCAGGATTAACTCCTGGGTGTTGGCTAAATTTGATGGTGCGCTCTAACTAGGCCTCTTGAAGTGCTTCATTAGTAGATTTGTCCTCTGCTTTGTGGAGTTTGGAAATTCGTGGGCTTGGTGTTATTTCTTTTCTCTTGGCTGAAAGTTCTTGGTATGCTAGAGATGGCTTGAGTTTGACCTTGTGAAACTTTTGTTTGGGTTTGGGTTGTTCCAACATAAATTCCTGAATTTGCTTGGCTTTGGGAAAAATCTCAGTTGTTTTGCTTCAACTTGTTCAACTTCCAAAATAGGCAGTAACTACGCTAAGTGTGCCCTAAGCTAGGATTGACCAAGTTTGGCAAACATTCATTCAACAAGTAAAATAAAAACAAGCAATAGATAGGAACACCCAGATAGAAGTTTATGGTTCTCAGAATGTGATACTTGCACTGAGGAGTGTGTATGTTCTAAAAATGTTTCGATCGGTCACTCCAAACACATTAACATCCTAGATGGTTTTCTGCAAGGCTGAAAATTGGTTTAGCTAGGGAGTCCTCGATATGCGCAAGGTACGTGAGGCCCAAATCTGTAGATGAGACCAAAAGGATGTCACACAGCCAAGAGGAGCGGTAACCCACTTCTCCTCTTTCACTTCTCAAGGGTATAAAGTTCCTTGAGGCTTAGCCCGAATGACAAAATCTTGATCCCAAGAGAGGTGTCTTTCGATTCACTTCCCGATTCTTATACTCCGCCGGAACGCTGGAGTTGAGGTCGTCCAAGGGGTGATGAAATCCCCAAGCAGGCCTCTTAAAAAGAAACAAGGTTTTGGATCCTAATCTTATGCACCCAAGATGGCCTCGAAAGACGACAAGGGGAGAGAAGACTTGGATGACCTTGGGCTAAAAAACACGCTTGTTCTTTTACCAACTGACTCTTATGTGTGGTAATCTAGACTTTGCAAGCACTCATGTTTAAGAGACAATGTTCAATTCCAACTTGAAGCGCCAACAAAAGTAAATCGTTCGAAGAATGCAAACAATAAGAAGAGTTAGGGTCAACAAAAGCAAACTCGCGCGCCCGGAGGCCCTCCACGTCAAGTATTAATTAATTTTCTTTAAGGCATTCAAGATTGAGTGTGAGTTTGTTTTAAGCCAAAAACAAAAGTGTGTGAGATTCGATTTCAAGCGCGCGCCCGGAGGTTCTCCACGTCAGTTGTTGTTCAATTTTAGTGCCCAAACTTGAAGTGTGATCGATTTAATCTAGAGTTTTGGCCATTTAAGAATTTTGATAAAGTTAAAGCAAACGTTCAAAGACCAAGTGAGTGAGTTAGATTGTGGAACATTTAACACCTTTTTCAAGTAGACCCATCCCCATAAATGGCGCTGAGATTGCAACCAATGGTTAATATTTGATGGGTGATTAGAAAAGAGGTGAGTCCAAGGAACTACTCAAATTGATTTTTGTAAATTTGTATTTTAACTTAACAAAATTTCTTAAATGTCCAAAAATCAAACTTTACCTAGATTGCATGTGAAAAAGAGATTTGTTTTGTTCAATTTTAGAAGCTCCAAATGAAGTGTTTGATATTGTAATGGTTAATTAATCGTTGGCATTCAAGATTGGATTTTTTGTTTTAAGCATGCATTCCAAGGAAAGTTGATTTTAATCCATGACATTCAAGAGTGTGTTTTCAGCAACATTCATTCAATGGAAAATGTGTTTAACCATTCAAGTTCATTTTTTTAGCAACATGCATTCAAAGACAAATGGTTAAACATTCAAGTTCATTTTTTAGCAACATGAAAACCTGCAAGAAACATGGTTAGTGGTTCCATATGTGCTCCAACCTACAATGAGACAAAAAAAAAAAAGCAATTTAGTTAGTTAGCCAAAATCTTCAAAAATGAGAGCTTAACTATGGGAAAATTTTTTAAAACTTTTTTTGTTGTTTTTTCTACGTGTAAAAATGCTTAAAATGGTCTAAATCCTACGGAACCACTAAAAGTCAAATTTTGATTTATACTCTTTTTAAAAAAAATTTTTTTTTTTAAGCTACAAAGTGCAGAAATAAAGATACGCTAGTATTCGAAGACGACAGAACAAATTTTGCGGCACAAAAAATAGGTGACAAGCAGAGACACCGATTTGCGCAGATGCAGATTTTCGCAGAGGACGATTTTTGCAGACGCGGATTTTCGTAGATGTCGATTTGCGCAGACGCGGATTTTTGCAGACGTCAATTTTTGCAGACGCGGATTTTCGCAGATGTTGATTTGCGTAGATGCGGATTTTCGCATACGTCGATTTTCGCAGACGCAGATTTTCGCAGATAGAATAGGTTGCAGACGCCAAAACTGCGCCAAAAAAGCTGAAAAACATGAATTTTTTTTTAGATGGTATTTCTTCTTCCTAAGTGCGTTCTTTAACCTGCAAAAACAAGCAAAACACCCTCACAACACACTCAAACAACAACAAATATTAGATGGTTAGAAAAATGACATATAGATGAAAATAGATGATTAAATGACCCATAGTGGGGTCCCACCGGGCGTGCCAAAATGTAGAACAAGAATTAGTATTCAAAGAACATTAACAAATAAAGTAAACATTCACAAACCAAAAACTAAATTCACATATATGCTTAGACTAAGAAAGAAAATAAGAAGTGCAAACCTCACAAGAGAAAACACTCCATGCTTTCTTGATTCTGTAGATGTGTCCTTTTGCTGTGGATGTATGCTCAAGATGCTCAAAAGCTGCTTCAATGGAGATGGGTAATGGAAAATTGGTAGCTTTGTGAGCTCTCAATTTGGCATTATAAGGGTATGGTTGATGGCTTTGGTTCTCAAAATAGCATGGTAACTTTAGCTCAAAGATTGTTGATGAAATGGCTTGGGATGGGATTCAATTTATAGGCTAAGGGGTAGAGAGATGGAGGGCTTAGATGCAAGGATGGATGAAGGCTTAAGGAGGGTTAAGATGCACTCAAAGGGGAGCACATGGATTGTGCTTGTTTAGCACCAATGGGAAGGTGACACTTGTCACAAGGAGGATGAGTGTGAGAGGGTAGGGTAAAGGGTTAGTTAAAGTCATGATGAGTGGGGTTGAGTATGTAAGAGGGATGTAAGAGGAATGAGTGTGGAAGAGGGAAGAGTGTGGAAGATGGGTGTAAGAGTCATGAGTGGGCTTGTAAGAGTCTTTATGTTTTGTAAGAGCACTCATGACTTAGTGGTTGGGTTTTTTGAGGGGAGACTTTGGTTTGGATTAGGAAAGTCTTAAACTTGTTTAAGGAATGTGACAACATTAGGGGGTGGATTAGGCTTGGGTTTAGGATTAGCTTAGGGATGTTAGAGATGTGCAAGTGGATGGCATTAATGAGGGTGGGTGAGTTAGTGGCTAAGCTTGGTTAGTATGGGTGGATGGGGTGGATTAGGCTAAATGGAGGATTAGAGATAGGTTAGGGGTTTTTGAATTTGAGGATTTCATTTATTAAATAGATTTATTTAATAAATGGGGATTTTTGGAATTAGATAGAAGAATAGGATTTAATTGATAAATAATAGATTATTTGATTTATCAATTAGGACTATAGATGATTAATTAATTTAATCAACTAGGGATGGCAAAGGATTAATTAAATAAGAATTTAATTAATGATGCCTTTAAAGATGGCTAAATTAGATTACCAAAGCAGTGTAATCAAATTTAGGTGTCTACATTTTGATCTAAGAAGGTAGACCTATTGCTTATTTTAGTGAGAAGTTGAATGATGAAAAAATAAAATATTTTGTTTATGAGTAGGAATTTTATACTATAGTTCAAGTATTGAAGAAGTGGAGACACTATCTTCTTCCTAAGGAGTTTCTTTTGTATACTGATCATCAATATTTGCAATATTTAAATAGTCAACAAAAATTGAACCGAAGGCATTTGAAGTAGGTTAAGTTTTTGTAAAGTTATACATTTTTTTTGAAACACAGAGTGGAAGTCTAAAAAGTTGTAGATGCTCTTAGTAGAACATAACTTTTGTTGATAGAAATGTAGATAGAGGTGGTTGCGTTCAAGGAACTTAATAATTTGTATACAGATGATCTTGATTTTGGTGAAGCATGGAAGGCTTGTACATAACCTAGTGCACTTGATAGAACAAAGTGGTTAGATTTCAAGACCCAAGATATTATGCTATTGAAAGGAAGCCAATTGTGTATTCCTAGAAGTTCAATGAGAGAGAATATCATCAAGAAGAAGCATAGTGGAGGATTGGCTAGAAATTTTGATAGAGATAAGACCATTTCTTTGGTTGCTAAGAATTATTACTAGCCATAGTTGCAACAAGATATGAAGAATTTTTTACAAAGTTGCATAGTATGTTGGATGGCAAAAGGAGTGAACCAGAATACATGGTTTTATTATCCATCACCTATACTAGAAAAGCTGTGGGAGGATATTAGCATGGATTTTATGCTTGGATTACCCAAGACTTAGCAAGGGCATGATTCTATTTTTGTGGTGGTTGCCAAGTTTTCAAAGATGACACATTTCATTCCTTGCAAGAAGACTAGTGATGTTGTTCATGTAGCATAGTTGTTTTTTAGAGAAGTGGTAAGACTACATGGTCTTCCAAAGAGTATAGTTTCATATCGAGATACCAAATTTGTTGGGTATTTCTAGTGTGCATTGTGGAAGAAGTTGAAGAAATATTTGATGTTCAATTTATCACATCATTCATAGACTGATGGATAGACAAAAGTTGTGAATCATAATTTGGGAAAATTTTTGAGATGTTTAGTTGGAGACAAGCCAAAAGGATGAGATCTAATTTTACCATAGGTAGAATTTGCATATAATAATTCTATTATTAGGAGTACGGGTAAATCACCATTCTAGATTGTATATGGGATCAGTCCCAAAAATACTTCTGAATTGAGGTAGTTGGATAAAGGAGAGATAAGTAGTGCTAAAGCAAAAGATTTTGCTGAACATTTGAAAAACATCCATGAGGAGGTGAGGAAGCACATCATAAAGATGAAGACACAATATAAGGCTGGTAGATGTGAAAAGGAGGTATAAGGAAATTTAGATTGGAGATGAAGTCCAGTTTATTTGAGAAAGGAGCATTTTTTAGTGGGTACATATAATAAGATGAAGATGAAGAAGTTTAGATAGTGCAAGATAGTGAAAAGGCATGATTCTAGAAATGCTTATGAAGTGGAGTTGTTTTCTGAATTGAATATTTCACTAGCATTTAATATTTAATATTTGACAAAGTATTATGAAGGAGGTGATGGAGATGAAGTTGTAGAAATGCAATGGAGTATTCCAACAGCTAGTTTGGCTACAAAGGAGATTGAGGAGATACCAGATAGTCATGTTGAAAAAAGTATAAGGAAAAAAACTTATGAGGAATACCTGGTCAAATGGAAAGGGAGGCTAGTAGAGGATTCATCATGGCTAGCAAGGGAGGAAGTGAACTATCTTTTTTTTCTTCTAAACACCTAAGATGTGACAGAGTCACTTCTCAAATTACTTCAGGTGTCTAATGTAGAAGCATCCTAGGTGTTAGAGAAATCTTGCATCACTCAATAATATTTTTTTTCAATATTTTCTCTTTTAATAATGACTAGTAGATAGGGTGGTTACTATTTCTAGGAGCTTACTATTTTTAATAAGTTTTTCATATGAGCTCAAAATTTTCTCATTTTTGTACATGAAGGTTTATTTCATTATTATAAGCTTACCATAAAAATATCATTTCTCCAACTTAAGTATCAAAGAAGTTATTGCAGATTTTCGGTGCAAATGTTTTGAGAAAAACCTTTGAACTTAGTTTTGATAACCTTAGAGGCCCTAAATGAAGTCCAAAAACTCAATAGAAGGGGGCTGGTGTTATTTTAAGCCTATAGATCTTGAGTTGATGTTTCTAAAAAGTGGTTATAATAGCCAATCAAAGCAATAGTTTGAGAGTTATGGCCTTCTGAAGTTGGGCTACTTGAAATTTCTAAAATAATTTGTCAAAGATGTATTTAGCAGACTCTCTATGTATTCTTAGGTTTTTCTGGCCCTATGTATTAAGTTTGAGCATCTAGAACTCTCTTGGGTGGCATAAAATGACCTATTTAAGAAAGGCTCGAACATTATCTAGAACAACTCTAGGTGATAGTTCACAACTTGTCTTGCAGATTACTATAATGAAGAAACCCATGTGGGTTAGCATATTGTAACTGTGAATTCTATAATTTTGCATTGTCTTTGTCTTTTCTTATAGAATCTCCCATCTTTGATGATAGAGGTAGGATATATTATTTAGTTGATGAATTTATATCTTTTTTTATTATTAGTATATTTTTCTATTATAAATTTTATAGGCTATAAAGTGCTTCCTTACTTTGAATAATATCACTCCTCTGCATTCAATGTTTCCTCTTTATTAATCATAATTTCCTCTATTGGATTATATGTGACCTAACTCCTATCTAATCAAGTTCCATATCACATGCTTTAAGCATATACACTTTTCTTTAATGAATCATTTTTGATTATAAACCTCAATATTTTCATTAATAATTCTTATCGACACTTTTATTGCACTTTTCTTTCAATCAAATCAAACATTTAAATGCACTTCTATGTCTATCAGAAATGAAAGGAGACAATCAAGTAGATCCAAGACTTCTCTAATTGGGATCCAAGGTCAAAAGTTCTACAACAAAATTTGATATAATCTATACATACTAAAACATAGTATATGATCATTCCAAGGCACAAGACAACTTTATAGATTTCTATCAAATTATGCAAATACTTGTCATGTTTTTCTATAAAAGGCTTCCACTGTTATGTTTTACTTGTATTGGTAGTTTGGGATATATGGAAATTGAATCCCTCAAAACCAATAGTGGATACTACCACACATAGTTCTCAATGATATATATTTATTCTAGGAGTAGAAGAGCCTTTTAGATTTCTTTAATTATAATATTGAAAGTGGTATAAATAGCAACTACATTGATGTTCCTCTCATAATGCATGACTCCTCTTTCACTCTTTATGACATAGTGAGACTGATGGAAACTAGGGCCAAAGGCACACCCAACTACCAAAGCCACCTACAAGAGTAACCATAATGGAAACACAACAAAGAGAACAAAAACCAAATGAGATAGAAGTGAAAAATACTTATTGATTCATCAAGTTATCAACACACATCCTCGACTGTGAGGCCTTTTGGATTATGATCAACAATATGATTCAAACTTTGATCTTCAAGGATGATGCTCACATTCTATCTCTCTAGACAAAACTATCATTTTCTCTAACTCTTACTGACTCTTCTTCCTCATCAAACAATCATAATTACCTAAGATTCTACCCAAGACCCCTTTAAATACTTGCACGACCACAATTTAGCCTATTACAAATTACCAACTAAATACAACCATACATTAAATGCATAACCAAGCCACAAGTCAACTCTCAAAAAATATTAAATACAAATACCAAATTAAGTATGCACAAATTTGACTTGAACTAGAACCAGACACATAAAATTTGGTCAAAGAAGGACCAAGTCAACATTGACACTAGACAAATGCTTGGCACATACATGAACTTGACACTAATAGGCTATCAACACCAACAGGCACTTGGCACATACTAAGAACTTGACAACAACTAAGAATTTGACACTAATAGTAACTCAACACCAACCAAGAACTTGAAACCACCCAAGAACTCAAAAATCCTAGGGACTACAACTCAACAACGACAAAGAAGCAAGAAAATATGCATGATAGTAATACATACCAGGATGCTCCTATATTAGACAACTGAGGTTGAAAGAAATGATTCTCTTGGATTATGCAAGTGTCACAACCTAAGCTAAATCCAACTCAGATTGAGAAATCCATATATAATCTTCAACTGGCCCATTCTTCCACTTCACCAAATACTCATAGTAATCTTTTCCTCTTGTGCTTTTACAAACTCTCTACTCCAATATCGATTCAACTTCTTCAATCTTTTTCTTAGGGTAATCATCTGAAACAAAAAATTCATCATCTAACTCATGATACTTATACAAATAAAGGACATTGAATATAGGAGATATATCCATGTCATTAGGTAACTCAACTTCATAAGCATTATCACTTTCAAACTTTCTCAAGATCTTTCAAGGTCCAAACTTCTTCATCTTTAGCTTACTGTATGTTCACTAGAAAATTTACTTTTCTTCAAATGAACCATCACCTCATCCCCTACTTCAAAATCATGATATCTTCTAGATTTATTAAAATTCTCCTTATAGTTCTGATTACTTTGCTTGAACCTCAACTTCACTTCATTATGCAAAGAATTCATAAAATCTGCAAATTCCTCCCCTACAACACTTATCTTTTCTTTACTAGCAACATCCCTCAAATATGATATTCCTCTAGGCTACATTGTAGTAACAATCTCAAAAGGTTTTTTTCCCTATACTCCTAATCATAGAATTATTATATACGAAATTAGCTTGTGTCAACACCAACTCCCAATTATATGGTATATCTCCAACTAAACATCTCAACAAATTACCCAAGCTTCTATTCACAACCTCTGTCTGTCCATCTATCTGTGGATGGAATGTTGAACTAAACTTCAACTCAATACCCATATTCTTCCACAAAGTCCTCAATAAGTAACTAACTTACTATCTTTATCAAAAATAGTACTTCTTGGTAATCCATGTAATTTGACAATCTCTTTGAATAAAATTTTGGCAACATGATCAACATATGATGTCTTCTTACATGGTGTAAAATGAGCCATCTAAGAAAATCTATCCACAACAACAAATATAGAATCATACCCCTTTACTATCTTAGGTAATCCAAGAACAAAATCCATACTGATGTCACTCCAAGGTTTCTCAAGGATAAAAATAGGTGTATATGAACCAATATTTTGACTTACTCCTTTTGAAACTTGACAAACTCCACAACTCTACAAACTTTTGAACATCCTTATACATGTGTCAAATAATAATTACCCTTTAGCAAACTCAATGTCTTATCAATTCGAAAATGTCCAATAAATCCACCACTATGTTTTTCCTTAACCAAATTAACCTTGATAGAACTTCTAGGAATACACAACTAAATTATTTTGAACAACATACCTTCTTGAATAAAATACTCATCATACTTACTCATGTGATTTGATAGATTTGGTGCTTTGCACTCTCTCCATGCCTTATAAAAATTAGGGTCACTATTATATGATTCTTTCATTTCATCAAAACTAAGAACTTCAACATTCATCTTAGTCAACAAAGAACATCTTCTACTCAATGCATCAACAACTCAGTTAGTGACTCCATTTTTGTGCTTAATCACAAAGGTGAGACTCTGCAAGTACTCAAATCACTTCATATTTCTATGATTCAATTAATGTTGACTTCCCAAGTACTATAAAGATTTATGATCAGTACACAACACAAACTCCTTACGAATTAATTAATGTCTCTACTTCTTCAAGGCATGAAAATTGCACAAAACTCTTGGTCATATGTAGAATAATTTCTTGTAGCATCATTTACCTTCTCACTAAAGAAAGAAATAGGTTTACCTTCTTGACTTAATACAACTCCTATTCCACTACCACTTGCATCACATTCAACTTGAAATGCCTTACTTAAATAAGGTAAAGCCAATACAGGTAACTCAACAACCTTTTTCTTTAAAGTCTCAAAATGCTTATCAGCTCCATGTGTCCACTTAAATCCATTTTATCTCCTCTTGTTATCTCAGTCATAGCATTACAAATAGAACTGAAATTCTCTATAAACTTCTTGCAAGAACTAGCCAAACCATGAAATGATCTTATGTCACCCACATTCTCAAGTGTAGGCCATTCCAAAATTTCTTTAACCTACTTAGGATCCATTCTCAAACCATCAATTGAAATCCCAAATCCCAAATATACAATCTCCTCTTGCATAAAAGAACACCTTTTCAAATTAATCATCAACTTCTCCTCTTTTAATCTCTATAATACTTGTCTAACATGCTCAATATTTTCTTCCTTAGTCTTACTGAATATCAGAATATCATCCAAATAAATAATCACAAACTTACCCAAAAATCTCTTGAGAACCTCATTCATCAACCTCATGAAAGTACTAGGTGCATTAGTCAAACCATCTTTTGTCTTGAAAGAAGCCTTCCATTCATCAATCTTGGTAAAATACTTTGCTCCACTCAAAAAATCCAATATGTAATGCATCCTCAGCATAAGAAACCTATATTTCACTATGATCTTGTTAATAGCTTTGGAATCAGTATACACTCAATTCTCCATTCTTCGTAGGTGCTAGTACAATAGGTAGAGTAGATGGACTAAAACTTTCTTTGATCAGTCCTTTATGAAAAAACTCATACACTTTTCTATTAAGTTCTTCATTCTATATAGGTGTTAATATGTATGGTGATTTATTTAGAAAACTAGCTCTAGGACTCAGATCCACAAAATGACTTATACTTCTTAGTGGTGGTAAACCATCAGGAATATCTTCTGTAACAATATCTTTATACCCATTGACAAAAATTCAATTTTTGCTAGTACTCGGCCGCTACTAGTTTCTATTACTCAATCATTACTAGATTCTAAAGCTTCATTAATCCTTTTTTTTGTCACTTGGCTGCTACTAGTACAACTTCGCTTCCTAGGAATTATAACAAAATAGATTTGATTCTTCATCACTTATTTTTCAAATTGCTTTCCATTAACCATACAAATTCTCATAGTAGTACAATTAACCTCATCTAGACTATCAATCAGAGTCAACAATATTTGTTTTCTCCTATTCACCCAAAGAGTATATTGATTTAATCTTCCCTCATATATATCATATCTATCATATTGTTAAGGTCTATCCAAAAAGATATGACAAAAATCCATAGGCATAATATCATGTAGAGAACTTCATAAAAATAATGTCCAATCTTGAACTTCACTACACATTATTCACTTAGCAATATTGCATGCTCATCCTTGATCTATGAAACATGATAGGGTTTAGGATGCTTCAACCTTAGCAACTGCAACTTTTTAACCATCTCTTTTGATGCCAAATTTATTGAGCTTTCACAATCAATGATCAACTTGCAACATTTTATAGCCATCTTACATCTGGTCTTGAAATGACTTCTCCTTGGGACAGGTTCCTCATCACTTCCCTTGTTATAGAAGGTTATTCTCACCATCATATTTTCTCCAGCCTTAGTCCACTTAGTGAATCCTTAGTGTCTCCTTGAACCACAAAATTTCTATTACCTTGTGTGTTTTTAGAGAATCCACAGTTAGGATCCATGCCCTTCTTTACCACATCTGAAACAATTACCATGAAAACTACCTCTAGAATAAGAATTACCTCTTCCTTGACAATAACTAGTACCTCCTCAATAAGAATCACCACCTTTCCACTCAATCTTTCCTTTTTCATCATTCTTCCATTTATATTTTCCCTTATGTTGCATAGAATTGTCATATCAACCACCTTCTCCATATGATCTTCCTCTTCCTCTTTGAAATCTAACACCTCTACCTCTTTGTCTTTGTTCATGCTTCTTTGTCAAGATCTCCTTAGCTTTCAAGGAATATTGATATACTTCCTCCACACTTTCTAGTTTCACAAAACTTATCTCATCTTGAATCCCAGATCTCAATCTATTTATGTACCTTACAATTTTCTCCACATCACCATTGAAATGTCCAATCTATAGAATTACTTAGTATACTCTTTCATAGTCATGTCCCTTTGTCTCAAATTTTGCATCTTTCTTAACAAGACAACCTGATAATTAGTAGGAAGGAACTCATTCTTCACCTTGTTCACCATTTTCAGCCAAGTACTGATCTTGTCATTTCCTCTCCTTTGTCTATCAGTTTGCAAATGCTCCCACCACAGTAAGGCATGACCTTTTAACCTAGTAATTAAAATTTTCACCTTCCTATTATCAGGAGTGTTTTTATATTCAAAGACCTTCTCCATATCAAAGATCTAATCTAACACAACATTGGTGTCCAATTTTCCATCATAAGGAATGCCTTCTACAACTGACTCTGAATGTGCTCTAGACAATACTCTTAATAATATTTTCTCATTTTGATCTTATTTAGGTTCTAGATTAGGGTTTGGTACTAGTGCTTCATCATCACTCACATTATCAAGATGTGTTCCTCTCCTCTAGGTTTTCTCTACAACATCTAATCTAGCTATAATTTGTCTCAATATATCCAATATGACATTATCATCATTTCCTCTTCCTTAAACCATCTTTGCAATTAGGTTCTTGTAAGATCATAACCCTCAGCAAGTTGTAGGTCAAATCCTTAGATCTTCTCCCTACAAACAAATCAACTTATGGTTCTACATGGTCCAATCTTTGCAAGGATGAACCTCAAGCTCTGATACCAGCTAATATAGGGAGACTGGTAGAAACTATGGCCAAAGGTATACCCATCTACCAAAGCCACCTGCAAGAGTAAAAATAATGGAAAAACAACACAAAGAACAACAACCATAGGAGATAGAAGAGAAAAATACTTATTGGTTGATCAAGTTATCAAAATAAATGCTTGACTATGAGGAATTCCATGTTACAACCAACAATACAATTCAAAATTTTATCTTCAAGGATGATCCTTGCATTCTAACTCTTCAAACAAAAATATCCTTTTCTCTAACTCCTACTAAATCTTCTTCCTCATCAAACAATCATAATTACCTAAGACTCTACCCAAGACCCCTTTAAATAATTGCATGGCCACGAGATGTCCTGTTACAAATTACCAACTAAATAAACCCTTACATTAAATGCATAACCAAGCCACAAGTCGGATCTCAAAAAATATTAAATATATATACTAAATTAAGTGTGCACAAAGTCTACTCAAACTAGAACTAGACACAGACAAATCGATCAAAGAAGGACCAAGACAAAAATGGCACTCAAAAATTATTGAAACATACTCAAACTTGACACCAACAGGCACTCAACACATATTGAGAGCTTGGGATCAACTAGGAACTCGACACCAACCAGGAACTTGACAACAACAAAGAGATAGGAAAACATGCAAAATAGAAAAGCAACCTAGGATGCTCCTGTATCACTTAGTTTTATGCTAAAAAATTGATCACCATCTTTCCCTTAGATAGATGAATTTGTTCCCTTATGTGAAAATAAATTGATTAGCATTTGAGTGCATAAAATAATTGACTTATTTTATATTTCATTCTATTCATTTGCAACCTGGCTCTAATACCATGTTTATTTTATGATGATTGAAAATATAATAGTAATTCCTATAAAATATGTATTTACCAAAGACTACAATATCTTGCATTTATATTTAGAATGAGTCCAGAAGATACATTTCCCTTCATGGAATATGTCTATTGATTCTTATATAGCTAATATAATGAAAATTATAATTTTGTATGTTTGTGTGTCTGTATATGTATGTATGTATATGCATCTCATATTTACTAAATATGTGTACATATCTTCACAAGCTTTGACTCAGAATATTTATTTGACTAAAGCTACAAAATATCACTAGGGTGAATGAGGGCTTTCCTTGGTCAAGCCCTAGACTGAGGAATCAACCTTGAAATTGAAATGTAAATATAATGATAAAGAAAATGCTAACATGTTGTAGGATCAAATATATCAAATGGTAAATGTAAATACCTCTGTAGATGCAATTAAATTTGATATGTGATCAAGTACGTGATTGTAATAGCCTTGACTCAAAGAAATAGAAAGGAAACCAAAAAAGCCAAAAACCTCATGAATAGGAATGGATATAACATGCCATGATGAATGAAAGAAGAACTTGAATGATTTGGAATGATGGATCTTCTCTTTAGAGCTAAACTTCACTACCACCTTGAAGAAACAAACTTGATGCAAGGAGAAAATGCTTGACCTTTGGTGAATGCTTGAAGATGCTTTCTTTCTTGAATGTATGTAAGATTTCTCTTGGTTTCTTGTAGAATTATTGTGTTCTTAAAATGGAGAGCCCAAGTACCCTCTTACACTAGTTTTTGGGTGGGAAAACAATTTAAGATGAATAGAAAAAATAAATAAATAATTTTCAAGTTTGAGATACATCAGGCCTTACAACCAAAAATCCCTAGGAAAGAGGTTGAACTAGGTCAAGGTCAACCACTTCCTAGAAGAATTCAAGGTCAATCTCTTCCTAGAATAGGTCAAGGTCAACCTCTTCATCGAATAGGTCACTCTAAGTGAACCTATTCCAAAGTAGGCCCAATCAGATGGCATTGCAAGGTCATATAGAAGGTACAAATAGAATTGGAAAGTGATAACATCTCAAACAGATGTGGCCAGAAATGGGAGAAAATATAACCTAAGGGACCGCATTGGGAGATGAGAATGTCCTACAAATGTGAGCCATATTAGAGGAGGAGAAAGAGAGACCAAAAGCATACTTAGGAGGACTAAAAGGTCTCAAAATGAGGTGCTTCCATTTTAAGATGGTACACATGATATGCCAAAAAGTGGCAATGTGAAAAGAATCATCTTTTCACTCATCAATAAATACTTTAGAAACCTTGTTGACGTTTTAGTAGTCCTAGGTACTAGTACACCTAGCCAAAGAAAAAACCAATCCATTAGAGTTAATTGGATATTTGGTACTATCAAATATCTAAAAACATGTTAGTAAACATTTTTTTAAAAACTAATGGTGTGCGTTGTCTATTATCACAGTGAAAAAATAACTTCAACATCTTTCCTCATATACAATAGAAATCATATATACAAAAATTGATCCACAAATTTGTTCAAACAAAAAATAGGCATGTGTGAATTTTTTTTCGTTATGTACTATTTTAAAATGAATTTTTATCTTTTAATAAAAAGTAGGGTTTTTATGAATTTTTATTTAAATTTTAAAAATAAGTAGTAATTTCATATTAATTTGTATTGTAATTAGGCATGGATTCAAGCCAAACACAATACCTTCTTGATGATTGATGCAAGAACATCCTAGGTGTAAGTGAAATCTTGCATCACTCAAACTGTTTCTAGTTCCAATTTTCCAGTTTTGTTTTTCAATAAGGGTTATTCCTATGCAGAGTTTATATTTGAGGGAGCTTGCTAATTTTAGTAAGTTGGTATTATATGTTTAGCTTATTCTAATCTTGTAGTTACTCCCGTGTTTGCATCATGTACCTTGTTTTATTTTGGTTTTGAGAGATACTTTAATATCATGTTCAAGGACATTTGAGATGACCTAATAGTTAGCTATTTTATTTTGATTTACTAGTATCATAGATGTTAGATACCATGTTGTTCAGTTTGATCATATCTGCATGATGATGCTTATTGATGTGACATGATGCTTTATGATGATATCTGGTTAATTTGTATTCAAACATATACTATATTATGATTATATGATGGACTTGTTGGATTTTGGATACTTTGATTTGTTGCTATGACTATTCATTTCATTCCTTCTTTGAGATGTTTTATGATGTAGTGAGTGATTTAAATAGATGATTTTAATGTGATTAAATAAATGGTTATTTAATGTGATTTAATGCATTTATCACTTCAGCTATATTATTATATGCAATTGCACTTGATCACATTGTTCAATGTGAAAGATTTATATTCTTGACAATGCCACATAGAGTTAGTGATTTGACTATTCTTACCTAGCCAATGTCATCCTTGCATGGTTGACTTATCCTATTTAATTGATTAATTAAACCCTCTAGTGATTTAATAAATCTGGACTTGTTTGCATTATGTGATTAGACCAGTGAGCATGTTTGTACATTTAGAGGTTCACAATTATTGTGAAAGTTATATTGAAATATGATGATTTAATAGTTTAAGGAATTTTATATTTTATTTAATTATTTTAATTCTTGACCGCTTTTTCATAGTTGAATTCCATTTAATTAGAATTTCCTAATTTTGTTTGGGTTGAAAAGGGTTATTTTAGTGAGCCTATTATTTTCCTCATATGATATTCCACTTTTAAAAAGTGAATATATATCCCAAAAGTGAATTATTCCCTCACTTCTCACTTTTGAATTAGAAAGTTTGAGAGAAAAATCCAAGTCCTCTTTAGGAAAAATTATTGTTTGATTCATTGTGGGAGCTTTGGCATGGGATCATCATGAGGTTAGTCTCATTGGATCTGTCCTGGGGAGACTTTGGCTGTTGAGATTTTGGGCAACCTTCATCAAGAAATTATTTTATCACATGCGTTCTTGATTTGCCCCTTTTGGCTGCTATGTAGGGATCTCACATTTTAATGCTTTGGCTCTATTTTAGAGTTTGTTTTGGATAACATTTTTCTAGGAGGCAAAGAACTAGTGTTCCCCTATATTTGTGTATGCTAGTTCTACCCGGTTGGGTGGGTATGAGCATTTGATTGCTTTTTGACTTGAGGGTTTGGGGTTTCATGCTATTATGCTAGCCATTTTTGCATATAGATTCCAAACCCACATTTTATTTTATATTTTTGACTTTTGTAACCAAACACATAATGGGTTTTAATTTTTATGTTTTTGACATTTTTGGTTTTTGCCTCAAATTGTCTACTACCCTGCTTTCTCAGGTTTTCTTGGTACTATAGTTGGTCATGGATCTAGATCATTCATAGGGATATCTTTTTGACCCTTGTATTTTATTATTGCTTTGGGATTTGTGCTAAATTCATACTCCTAGATATAGGCTGGCTGAGTGATTTGTTTTCTTGTGTTTTTATGTTTCTCATCTAACCCTTATTATTTATGTTCATCATGTATTTGGTGTGGCCACACACGAGAATGTGAGCATGTAGTTGTCATGTTATTGTGACACATAAGCTCCTAATTACTTGTTAGTTGAGCTATGTTCATTGAGGTTGGGTTGGGAAATTGCATTGCCTATGGGCACTGATCATGTGATGAGAATTTATATGTAGGGTAAGGTCAGTGGAGGGGCATCTCTCATAACCTCGAGTTGTGTACTTGAAAAGGTATACATGTAGAAGTTTCTAACAAGTGATAACTAAATAAATTAATGGATAATTAACTAAGATAAGAAAATACATTGTCCACATGGCTCATCCAGGGACACAACACATTTGCCTTGTTGGTTTTTCTAAACAAAACTGCAGGTTCCAACAACCAATACTAGCTTAAAGAAGATAAATAACAACCTAAGGATTAGCTAGTTACCATATTCAATATTGCCACCTAACATAGTATTGATCTCTATTGATAGGAAAAATATGGTGAATTGCCTCTAATTTCCATACCAGGAATTTTTTTTGGATTTAACAATTAGAGGAGCCATTTTTGAATTCTCCACCAAGAAGATGATTTGGAGACAGGAGATCATGCAATCATGGTTACAAAAGACATGAGGTGCCAAGAGTAAGGTCCCTAAGACTCTGTTTGGGACTAATCTAAAGCTTGAGATTGTTGACATCATGCTCCTCTTCCACAGACTGAAAGGTGAGGTAGAATCTTTGAATTTTGTTGAATAATACTTCTTCTGGGTGCAAGTTATTTGTTTTGATACCCAATACATTTATTAGGCCTACAAGGTAGGTGAGAATCTATCTAATGCTCTTCATCCTACAAATTTTTACAACACATTCTATATGTCTTCTTTCCTCATTTATATGTTAGCTTCTTTGCAATTATGGCCAGGCCTCCCAAGGGTGGAGAATTTTCCTAATGATGTGAAGTCTTATGAGTTCAACCCTTGTTTATAATTGAAAAATAGTTATGGAGGGTATATAAGAGATAATGATGCATTTACTATGAGAATTTGTAGGGAACTTCAAGGGTGTCTAGAAAGGAGATTTAGCCTAAAAGCTATGGTAGCTATTAGTCAATTTGGGAGCTTTTTCATCTAGTTCTCATCCTTTTTGTATTTGCATCTTGTAGCTTTTGATAGGTTCCCTTTGAAGCTACCAAGTTACCCGAGTGACATGATCATGTTGATAAAGATCATGAGGTAGGTGATTTAGGTGAACATGCTGAGTGGGAGATTAAAGAAGAAGGGCTACAAGTTCCCTATGAAGGTGGGAGCTTTCAGTTGTGAATCCCATTCCAATGTGAAGAACATGCTTAAGGTGTTTGAGATGAAGTACAAGATAGAAATTTATGAGGTCTTGAGACCTATATTTGACCCAAACAAATATGCAAAAGATGTTCTTCATATTGAGAGTGTGATT
This sequence comes from Cupressus sempervirens, assembly GCA_028749045.1. Taxonomy (NCBI): domain Eukaryota; kingdom Viridiplantae; phylum Streptophyta; class Pinopsida; order Cupressales; family Cupressaceae; genus Cupressus; species Cupressus sempervirens. The sequence goes on from CM053793.1 coordinate 773,237,361, forward strand.
AAACATATCACCACCATAGAAGATTACTGGGGTGCTTACAAAGATAAGTTTGAGAGCCATGAATATGCTTTTTCCAAGCTCATAGTAGATCAAGTAAAAATGTATGAAATCAACCTTGATGTTGAAGGACTTGAGGATGATGGAAAAAACATGTACAATAATACCTATCTGACAATGTTGAGGGGCACTCCTATTAGTTTGTAGCCTTATGAAGATGCATGTGAAGATCTAGAGGTGATGATGGACAAAATTATCAAGAGAACTAGGAAGTGGATCTAGTGGACCATAGCAAGGAAGAGCCAAAGAAAAAGTGAAACAACTCAAGCCTCTCAAGAAGCTACAGGGGCTCCTTCCTCTCAAGGTGGTACATCAAGTTTAACATTAGCTATCACCCAAGGACTAGCCCAACCATCTAGCAGAGGTGATCAACCTCCTGATAAGAATGTCCCCATTGCACAAACTTGCCATGATGGCTCCCTCCTAGTGATTGGATCCCTATCAGATGCTGAGAAAAAGTAGGAGGAAGAAGCCAAAGACACTATGGTCACTCCTCCCCCTTTACCTCATAGCAGTCTAGTCCTATTAGTGAGACCTATACTACTTTTACCAAGTAGCCCTCATGTACAAGTGGTAGATTTGGGAGATGGTGGAAGTAGTGATAGAAAATCCACCAAATCTGATGAGGTGTCAAAGAAATCCAAAAAAGTGGAGAAAGCTCAAGGCTCATCATAGCTAGTTTCAAAAAGTTTGAAGAATCCTTTTCCTTGACTACCAAAGCCAACCCTCTAGCCAAAAGGAAGATGTTTAGCATAGATTCTCTGGGAAAAACATCCAAAGTAATAAGTACAGATTCATGGTTAGAGGATAGGTTAGAGATAAAAAGAAAGAGGAAGGATGAAGGCACCCCCAACAAAGATACTTTGTCCCTTACCATTCACTCTAGATTAGCATTGAGCAAAGTCAAGAAGCAAAATAATTTTTCCATCCTTGGAAAAGACCCTAAAATAGGGCATCTAACCATGGAAGTTTCCAAGCCCATCAAGGAAGGAAGATTGGAGGACATGTCTAGTGATGATTTTGCCTTACACTCCATGGATCTTGGAGAGGCCAGGTATGAAAACAAGGTTGGCTTATGCAAGTCAAAATATGAAGTGATTGAAGGGAAATTAGAAAGTTTCAAGTTGTTAAAGGTTAGAATGAAGGTAGAGATACAAGAATTGAATGGTTTCATTAGGTAATTGGTCACATCATTGGCGAACATTTCTAGGATGCCTATGACTAGTGATCCCACTGCTAGAGATGTTCAATCCCTCATCTCCCAGCTCTGGGAAGATAAGCATTTTGGGCAAATCAATAGAGAGTGGAGTGAAAAAATCAAGATTGAAGGACTCTCCATCATAGAGCAGATTGGCAATGCTTTACTTAGGTTTGAAATATAGAATGACAACATATCATCAAAGAAGACCACCTTGGCTGCAGAGGATATCTAGAATGATGATTGTGTTTCCTTATTGAAGATGGTCATTCAAATGAAGACAAAGGAGGCTGTAGGGAAGCAAAGATCTTGCTAAAATGGGATGAGCCCTTAGTTGAATGGTTTTAGAGCATGCAATTCAAGTCTAAAATAATCATAGCCATAGAGGAGGGACTAAAGGAAACTAAAGCTAAAGTAAAGAAGGAGTAGGATAGAGATTATGAACTACTAAGAACCTTGCACATAGATTCATAGTAATATGGGAAAGGAAAGGTAATAATTGGAATACCTATTATGTAGACAAATTTCTCTAATTTTATAGATGGTCTAACAAAAATAGCCTTTAATCCTCAGAACAAGATATTTGAATTAGAAAATCTTGGTGGAGGTGTGCATGTGGCCATGAAAGAACTAAAAAATCATTTGGGCACCATTAAAGACTTGGATTGAGAGGACTCTAAATGGCCCTTGAGATATAGAAATGTACACATCTATAGGCATGAGGAGCTAATTTCAATCATTGTTGCTACCAAGGCCTATAGTGTTAGGATAAACTACAAACAAAAATAAAACAAAGTACATGCAAATATAACCAATAACAGAAAATAATAGAACACACAGAAATGAACACAAGGCACCAAGATTTAATGTGGTTCACCCAATCCCTGGGCTACATCCACCAAACAGCAAGTCTGATCTTATTACAATCCAGTGATTACAACCTGATTACAATCCGTAATCCCTTACAGCTCAATACCGCCGCAAGAACCAATTTCACATCACAACATTATGAAAAATACCCAACCCTAAGCCCTTTTATACAAGTATTAAACCACTTTAGGGTTATACAATCTAACAATCTCCCACTTGGGGACTGATCAGGCTCCACTTTAAACAACAATATCCCACTTGGAGACTAATCCTGTAGGAATACCACTACCACATGGGGCTCCCATTAGATCAAACCATCCTGAACTCTACTGTTCTTTTATTCATGTTCAGTCTAAAAGACCAACCAAAGCTGAAGAGGAGTTCAACTTCTCCCTTGTTACAACCTTTGTCAACATATCTGCTGGATTGCCATTGGTATGCATCTTCTCCAGCTTTAACTGTCCATCCTCCAAAACTGACCGAATGAAATGGTACCGCAACTATATGTGTTTGGTCTTAGAATGCAGAGCTGAATTCTTAGCAAGATGAATGGCACTTTGACTATCTATAAACAAATAATTATCCTTCTGAGGATGTCCCAATTCTTCCAAGAAGAACTAAAGCCATATCATCTCCTTGGCTGCCTCTGTAGCAGCAACATACTCTACCTCTGTAGTGGATAAAGCATTAATCTTCTGTAACCTAGAAACCCAGCTCACGACTGCCCCACCAACAATAAAGACGTAACCTATAGTACTCCACTTGGTATCAATATCCCCTGCCAAATCTGAGTCAACATAGCCTTGTAAATTAGTAGTAGAGCCCCCAAAGTGTAAAAACTTATTGGATGTCCCTCTCAAATATCTGAGAATCCACTTGACAACATTCCAATGCTCAAATCCTGGATGACTCATATACCTGCTAACGACTCCCACTGCATGTGCAATATCTGGCCTAGTGCATACCATAGCATACATCAAACTTCCTACAGTGAAAGCATAGGGTACCTTGGACATCTTATCCTCCTCTTCTTGTGTCTTGGGACACATCTCCTTAGTCAATTTCAAATGACCAGGCAAAGGTGTGCTGACAGATTTAGCATTCTCCATACAGAAACGTTGCAACACCTTCTCAACATAATCAGCCTGAGATAGCGTCAAGGTTCTGTTCTTCCTATCTCTACAAATCTTCATACCAAGGATTTTTGTTGCTGCCCCCAAATCCTTCATAGCAAATGCATGTGCTAACTGGCGTTTTAGCCCCTTAATATGATGCATGTTAGACTTAGCTATAAGAATATCATCAACATATAGACATAAAATAATGTAGCTATCATCATCCAACCTCTTAAAATAAACACAATAATCTGAATGACACCTGTTATATCCATGACATGCATAAAATTGTCAAATTTCAGATTCCATTGCCGAGGTGCTTGCTTCAAGCCATATAAAATTTTCTTCAATTTGCACACTAAGTTCTCCTTACCTTTGACCTCAAAACCCTGTGGCTGAGCCATATATATTTCTTCATCCAAATCACCATGAAGAAAGGATATTTTAACATCCATCTGCTCTAAATGCAAATCTTCAGTAGCCACAAGACTTAAAACAGTACGAATAGAAGTCATTTTAACAACAGGAGAAAATATCTCATCAAAATCAATTGCCTTTTTTTGTGCAAATCCTTTTACAACTAACCTGGCCTTAAATATTTTCTTACCTCCTTCCTCTTCTTTCAACCTATAAACCCACTTATTCTGTAAAGCCTTTTTACCTGCAGGCAACTTGCACAAATCCCATGTCTTATTTTTCAGCAAAGAGTCCATTTCATCTTTCATTGCAGACTCCCACTGAATCTTAGTATCCACCTGCACAACTTCATCATAACTTTCAGGTTCACCAGCATCAGTAAGTAAAATAGAATACAAAGAGGGAGAAAACCTTTGTGGAGGTCTAATTTGTCTTGTTGACTATCTAACATTTACTGGTGTGTGTGGTATTTGTTGTTGCAGTTGTTGCACATCATGAGGAATGGCTGGAACATCAGCTTTTGGAGTATCATCCAGCACTACATAATCATCTTCTTTCTTCTCATGTTGCTGCAACAGATCTTTGTACAACACTTTCTCATTGAATATGACATCGCAACTTCTAATAATTATAAGATTTTCAAAATCCCAAAGCCTATAACCAAATTCATTAATGCCATATCCAAAAAAGACACATTTCTTTGATTTAGCTTCTAGCTTGGTTCTATTTTTAGAGTCTATATGAGCAAAAGCTTCACAACCGAAGGTCTTGAGAAAAGAATAACTCACCTTCTTACCAGTCCATGCTTCCTCTAGAATACCACATCCCAAAGGAGTAGAGGGACCTCTATTAATCAAATATACTATAGTATTGATAGCCTCCGCCCACATGTGTAAGGGCAACCCAACATGCAACCTCATGCTCCTTGCACGCTCCATTATAGTCCTGTTCATGTGTTCAGCCACTCCATTTTCCTATGGAGTCCTTGGAATAGTTTTTTGTGTACGAATACCATTAGTGGAGCAATAATCTTCAAATTCATGACTGCAATACTCACCACCATTATCAGATCTGAGACATTTTAATTTCTTACCAGTCTCATTTTCAACCAAGCATTTCCATTTCTTAAAAGTTTGAAATACATCAGATTTCTATGTAAGGAAATAAACTCATACTTTTCTAGTTGCATCATCAATAAATGTAACATAATAATGAGAGCCACCAAGGGAAGATACCTGAGCTGGTCCCCATACATCTGTATGCACAAGCTCTAATTTCTCCTTTTTGTTTTCCTTCCCTATCTTTACAAAACTCACTCTCTTTTGTTTTTCATACACACAACTTTCATAGAAATCCATATTCACACATTTTAGACCTGGTAAAACTTTCCTTGAATGAAGTACTTTCATACCTTTCTCACTCATGTGCCCAAGTCTATTGTGCCACAGCGCTGTATTAGAATCTACAGTAGCTATTTGTTCTCCCTGCTCAACTACAGTAATTGTTCCTGAATATTCATTTTTCTTTGAAACAATCAAAGTAGAAGGAACAATATCACCTGTACAAAGATATAAGGTGCCTACTTTCACACCTTTTGCTACTACAAGGGAACCTTTTGAAACCTTCCAATTTTTATCATTAAAAGTAACTACACAACCCTCATCACTGAGTTGCCCGGCTGAAATTAAATTTCTACTTAGTTTTGAAACATGTCTTACCTCATGTAGTAGCCAATGATTCCCATTCTACAGCTTAATCTTAATTTTTCCCTTTCCAACAATCTGACAGGGTTCATTATCCCCCAAATAAACAAGCCCAAAATCCCCTTGGACATAATCAATGAAATAACCTCTATGAGGTGTAGCATGAAATGAAGCACCAGAATCTAAAACCCATGAATCATCAACACTCTCTAAAGATAGAAGCAAAGCATCCTCTTCAGATTTGTTACTTACCACATTTGCCTCCTTGTCTCCATCTGATTTATCTCCTTCATTTTTCTTTCGATTCCAGCAATCTTTCTTTTTGTGCCCTGGTTTCCTATAGTACCAGCAATCATTTGGTCCTCTCGATTGAGACCTCCTCCCCTTTGACTTTCCTCTTGATTTCCCATGATTTCTAGAGTTACTTCCTCTTTCAGTCATTCTGCCCTTGCTTTGTGCATTTAAAGCACTTCCTAATGTAGATCCACCTGAGGATTTTCTACGAGTTTCCTCACTTAAAATAACACCGATCATATTATCATATTTTAGGGTACTAGATCTAGGAACAAAATTACTCACCGCCATTACCAAGCCATTCCAGCTTTCAGGCAAAGAACACAAAGTCAAGAGAGCCCTAATTTCTTCATCAAAATTGATACCCACAGAAGATAATTGACTAGTAATAGTATTAAACTCATTTAAATGATCTGCAACAGATCCATCTTCTGCCATTTTCATATTAAATAAATGCTTCATGAGAAATACCTTATTTGAAGCGGAGGGCTTTTCATATAGTGTTGCTAGGGTTTTCATCAAATCTTCTGTCATCTTTACTTTTGTAATATTAAATGCCACCGATGGTGCCAAGCATAACCGAATGCTTCCGAGTGCCTTTCTATCCAAAAGATCCCTTTTAGCCTCTGACATAGTTCCCTGATTCTTGGCTTTTCCTTCCAACGGCTTCCATAAATCCTTTTGATATAAATAGTCTTCCATTTGCATCTTCCATAACTGGAAGTTTTGCCCATTAAACTTGTCAACCCTCAACTTACCCTCATCTGCCATCGCTCCCACTCAACTGTGAGACTCCCACTTAACCGTGAGACTTTCCTACAGAGGATAACTGAAAGACGACTAGGCTCTGATACCACTTGTTAGGATAAACTACAGACATAAATAAAAAAAGTACATGCAAATATAACCAATAACAGAAAATAATAGAACACACAGAAATGAACACAAGGCACCAAGATTTAACGTGGTTCACCCAATCCCTGGGCTACATCCACCAAACAGAAAGTTTGATCTTATTACAATCCAGTGATTACAACCTGATTACAATCCATAATCCCTTACAGCTCAATACCGCCGCAAGAACCAATTTCGCATCACAACATTATGAAAAATACCAAACCCTAAGCCCTTTTATACAAGTATTAAACCACTTTAGGGTTATAACATGTCGGCCATATGTTGGCCATAATATGTCGGCTACCATGTCGGCCACGGCCAAAATTTTTTTTTCCCACTATTTATGAAGTATGTACAGTACTTTCCTGATTAGTCACCACAATCTAACATATAGGACAAAAACTAAGAAAGGAAAGAAAGAGAAATGATTCATTTTTTGCTTCTTTCATATTTTGATGTAATCATTGTAATGGGCAATTAGGCTCTTTGCCATTTGTTATTTTTGAGGGAGATGAACGAATTGAACTCTTATGTAGTGGTCATCTCTAAGTCCTATATGTATGAGATTAAAAGATTAATAAAGGGTTGACTAATTTTTGGTGTGAAGTACTTGATGTTGTAGAGTCAATTGAATGGTATTTTGTATCAATTATTTTCTGTTTGAATTTGTTAGATGTTAATAGTTTTATCTTCTCTTTATCTAAATTAAAAAGGAAAGAGAAAAGATTCATTCTCTTATTTTTTAGGCAACAAATTAAGCATGATAAGTATTGTCATTATGAGTTTGAAAGGGATCTCTTAGGAATTTTTATATGATTTAGTTTTCCTTTCCCTGCATTTAGTTTCTGATAAATTTAGCTTAGTAGCAGCTAGCATGCACATTAGAACCATTCGATATTGTGAGTTCATAGGATGTGTGAGACCCATAAACTTAGTTAATCTTCTTGAAATCATTTCTTGCCTAGGTTAAATCTTATATAGTTTTAGCTCGATTAACCTCTCCTATTCTCAGGTTAAGAACATACCCTGTTAAATTTAGGATAAACAAAATTCATTGCGAATTTGCAATAGGGAGATGTACCTAAAAATTTAGAGAGAAGTTAGCCTTCCTAGAAGAAACTTTCCAAACAATTGTAATCAAAGTTTGTTTACAAATTAGGGCACTTGTGAGTTAGAACTAGAAAGAAAAAATCTATTTACCAATTAATTTCTGGTGATTCTATTGGGGAGAAGACAAATAATTTCTTGACTAATTCACCTTATAACATGAGGGAAATGGTACTACCTCATGCAAATATTGTCCTAGTGCTCTAAGCTAACCTTAGTTTCCAATACAACGAAGAAGACATAATCTTATCTCTTAATACATTTATTTGGAGAAATATGAGGAATGTTGAACACTACAGGAATGCTAACCAAGTATTGGAAGAGGAAGAATCTAGGGCTGAAGCATTAGAAAGAGTTGTACAAAGGAGAGAAATCTTAAGGGCAAAAATATTGTTAAGATGTGAAGCTCAAAGCTAAAATTAATCTAGCACCTTGGAAAAAACAAGGTTCCTTAGAAGTACCAAAAAATAGGGTGGGCAAAACCCTATTTTTGATAAGCTCACAGAACTTGGTTTTCCCATCCTCGATATGCCTAAGAAAAAAGGTGAAAAGAAAACTCATAGTAGACCATCTTCACCTATAAGAAATAAAAGCTCTTCACATACTACCTGCTAGGTATTGGCCTTGCATGGAGTTACTATCCCCCAGTTGTCAATTTTTTGCCATACATTGCTAGAACAATTATGGTTGCTCCTTGGGCTATAGCAATAGGTCCATTAGTAGTAACAACCTAGCACCCACTTTTAGTTGGTTCAAGGAAGAATTTCCCAAAATTTTTAGGTGATGGGAAGGTTATCATAGATGAACATATTAAGGCCTTATTTGCAACTACTCACATCTTAGGGATTTTTCATGAAGGTGTTGCTATAAGATTATTTGTAGAGACCTTGATAGAGAGTGCAATAGACTAGTTTTATCATCTGGATGATGGCTCAATCACCAATTGGGATACAATGAGAATAGCCTTTGAAACTAGGTTCAAGACCACAGAAGATGAACATGTATTATTAACACATTTGAAATCCATTAAAAAACAACCCACCATGAGTATGAGGGACTTTTTTGTGACTTTTAATAAGATCACTAGTAGGATCCTGATAGTTCATAGGCCTACTACTGGCAATTTGAAAACATTCTTTATAAGTGCATTACCGTTGGATATTAATTATGATTTAGGAAGGTCTCATCCCATAGATTTAGTAGATGCACAAAAGAAAGTGGAAAAATTTGAAGATGACCTGATCTCTACTAGAAAGAGGAAAGGGGAACTCCAAACCAAGGGAAGTTCTAACCATACCACCTTGTTTGATGAATTGATTCAAAAGTTATCAAATGAACTAGTGGCTATGAAGAGATAATTACCTGGGTTAAATAACTCTTACTAGTGAAACTATCAAAACCCATTGGGAAGGAATAATGATGGAAAGTTTCCACAAATTATAGGGTCACAACCAAGATTGGAAATTGAAGCAACACCAAAGAAAGGAAACATGTGTCTGTTTTATTTGAGAACAGATCATGATAGTGAAAGCTGCCCAAAAAATACTCGTATGATGTAGTTGTTATCCACTAATGAGTTAGGCACCACTACCCCTGCCCTAAATCAGATTCATACTCAAATTATGACTCTAGAAACTTATTCTTGGAATATGAATCTGATTCTAAGCCAAAGGGTGAATGCTATGCCACTATTGACAAAACTTCATACATAGTACTAACCCATGTTGAAAAAATCAAAAGGCCATACTCCAATCATGCTTCATAAAATGACCCCAAATCTTCATCAAATAATATTCACATTGATCAAGGAGCATCAACATCTCAAATAGGTAAGGACAAGACCCCATTTGATTCATCCAATTTTGTGAAAAGTCAAAAATTCAAATCTCCCCTATAGATTGTTTGAAATTCAAAGTTTAAAAGGTTGGTAGATCACTGTAAAGGGAATGCTTCAGATTTGAATCATAATGTGACCATTGAAGAAGGGGATGAAAATTTGACATCTAAACTATTTAACCAAGAGGATTCCATTATCCTGGCAACCTCTCTTGGGCAAAAACCTGATTCATTCTATATTTCATTGTATATTAATAGATGCAAAATGAGAAATTGCATAATAGATTTAGGTGCATAAGATAATGTGATGCCTTATTCCATAGCTAAAGCCTTGGGTCTCACTCTTTCTAAAGTTTACGGAAGGTGTTACTCTATGGACACCAAACAAGCCCCCTTGCTTGGAAAAATCAAAGATGGTCAAGTAGCCTTAGCCTCTCATCTAGAAAAGAAACTATTATTGACTATTCTAGTTGTGGATATTCTGACAAGCTATGGACTTCTCTTAAGTAGGAGTTTTTGTCAATATTTAGGAGGAGAAATAAAGTTAGACTAGTCCCAAAGTCATCATACCCATTGGAAGCAAGAAAGTTAAATTAGAACTTGAAGAAAAGGAAAAATTTACTGTCCTAAAGTCATATGATCCTAAAGCTTAGATCCTCTACTAGGAACTAGGGTTCAGTAATTACATGTTGTTTACTGAAGAGGCTCTAGATGAACAAAGAAGTGAAGACATAAGAAAGGAAATCCTCAGTGAGAAAGAAGAGTCAATAGACATCTAGACATTGGAGTTTGATGGAAGTTTTTCTTCATCTAGATTTGGTGTAGGTGTGGTGTTAATACCTCTTGAAGGAGAGTCTAAACCCATGGATTTTAAATTGGAATTTGGGAACAAAAATAACATAGTAGAATATAAAGCTCTTCTACTTGAGATAATAGCCACAAAAGAGAAAGGAATAAAGATTCTAAAGGCCTAAGGTGATGGAGAACTCATCATGAAGTAGGTTAGGGGACAATACTCTATGGGGAATCATAAATTAAAAAATTATAGAAATAGGGTATGAGATGAAATAGAAGGCCTTGATGCATTTTCTAGTGAGTAAATACCAGAAAAAATGAATACTAAAGTAGACTCATTGGTAGTTTCCACTTCTTTGTTACTTCCTCATCCAAAATTCAAGGATAAGAAGTACCAAGTGGAAATCCTATATCAAGCCTCTATCCCAAACAATAAGAAATCTTAGCAAGTCTTCAAAAATGATAAGAGCCTACAACTGTTCCTAGAAAATGATAAAGTGGCCTATCAATATCAGTTTGATAGAGGCAACCATGTAGACCTTGATCATGAGTGGAAAGAAGACCAAAATAATGAAGTCTAATTGCGAGGTAAAATCATTCCCCCATACTTTATATCTTTAGAAAAGTTGTTTAATAGACATGATGCTTATATCAAGTGAAATAGGATAGAGAAAGGTCTTACCATTGGTGAGTATGAAGGGGTAAATATTGGAGATGATCATAATCCTAAAATGATCAATATTGGGAAGTGTTTCTCACCCAAGGAGAAAGAAGCTACCAAACAAATTTTCATAGAATACCAATACATATTCGCCCTAGATTTTGTTGGTAAACAGATTTATTCTTTCAGATTATTACTCTTTAATACCCAATTCAAAACAATATCTGATCACAAATAGTTGGAAAGATTTTTATAGATATTTTAGCTTTCCTCTAAATTGGTAGGTATAGCTCCCTAAAATAGATTTTCAATGATTTTTTTTTCTTCCTAAACTATTTTGGGGTATGTTCTTAACCCAAGAATAGTAGAGGGATAACCGAGCTAGACCTAAATAAAATCCAACTTAGGCAAATAAAAGCTTCTTTACACTAAAAAAAATTTATGCATCCACACATCTTATGAATCCATAAATTCCATTCACATAATTAACTGATGCTGAACTAAGCTAATTCAAATCTAAACTATGACTAATAAATTGGAAATACTAGAAAAATCTCTTCAGTGAATTAACTATAACAATACTTATCACATTCATCTATTGCCTCAAAATAGGGGTGGTAAAACTCTATTCTTCCCTTGTTCCAATTCAAACAAAAGAAAAAAAATGAACTAAATACAATACTAACTAGAATAGAAAAAGATTGACATAAAATAGCATTCAATTGTCTTGGCAACAAAAAGTACTTCACACCAAAAATTTGTCAAACTTTCATTCATCTTTTCAATTCATACATATAGAGTTTTTGAGATGATCATTACAATGGAAGTTTAATCGGTTCATCTTCTGAGGGTGAAAAATGGCAAGGTACTAGTTTTTCATATTAAAAAATTACAAAAGAAAACAAAGAGAGGGCATAACATGAATCATTTAGACTTCTTCCCCTTTTCTATTTTCGCTCTATGTGACTTGGTAGCAATCATTATTGGGATCAACTCCTCATGATTGGGCATGCATATATTGTTGAATCTCAAAAGCCATTTTGAATGTTCCCTTGCCAACTCTTTTATGACATTCAATTGATCCAACAATTCTTTTGTGGCCACATGTATCCATCCAACAACTCTCTAATTGTCATTTTGTCACTTAATTATTCAATCTCCACAAAACAACCTTTGTATCATGTTTGGCTTCCCTAGGGTCAATTGAATGCAAAGAAAAATCATCAGGAGTCATATCCTCAATTCTCCCTCCTTTGTTTGGCTTTGCTATCTCCATTGTCAAGTGTCCTATTTTTGGATCTTGCCCAAGTATGGACAGAGTCTTCTACTTCTTGACCTTCACTAATGCAGTCCCAAAATGAATCACAAGGGATATAGTGTCTTTTGTAGAAACACTCTCATCCTTTCTCTTTCTTTTCCTTTCCAAAGTATCTTCTAGCCAAGAATTAGTTCCTATCACCTTGGAAGCTGCTCTGAGTGATTCAATGCTGAACATCTTCTTCTTCACTAGAGTCATGGCTACAATGCTTGAAGAGAAAGGATTCCTTGAGTCCTTGGAGATGAGTCTAGAAGAAGCCTAGCCCTTCTCCATCTCCAAAGTCTTCTTCATCTCTTCATCCAATTCAACTAACTCACTAGTGCTTCCTTTTCCATCCCCTAAGTCTACTATCTGTATGGGGGAGCCACCTGGTCTCAAAAGGGAAGCACTTGCTGATGGCATATCTTTAGAGAAGGAAATCAAATAGTGGACCACTTAGTAAACTTAGGAGTAGATGGAGTCAATTCCCTACTCTTTAATGATGGTTCATCTCCTCCAAGTTAATCTTGAGCTCTTAGCCCTGATTATATAGTTGTCTTCTTTCTTTCCTTTTGTGTTTTCTCCTATTATTTGATGATATTATTTGTTTATTACATATTCTTTTGTTAAGAGCAGGCTTTTCATTAGATTTCATGATATGGATTCATTTTAGCTCTGGATGTGGTCTTGGAATACTAAGGCTCCTACATTTCCAACTCGAATGGTATTTATTACCACTATTTGTTATAATGTTTAAGAAATTCATTAAAATCTTCATAGACAGTCAATTTTGTTATAATAAATTGTGGGTTCTATGATGGGGCTATGATGAGGGAATGGGATTGGAGTGGTATGTAGAGAAGGAATAGGGGTAGTGTGAGGAGATGGAATGAGAGTAGTATGTGGGGAAGGTACTGGAGTAGGAGCACAATCCTTTGGTTCTGCTGCTTTCTTCTCTTCAGTGCAAGTTTGGGTTCCTATAACTAGCAAGGAACCATCATGACATATTGGGGCTATAGAAATATTCTTATCTGGGGGTTGATCACCTCCACCCATAGGTTGAGCTGGTCCTTGGGTGGAAGCTATGGTCACACTCACTATAGCACTTTGAGATGAAGTAGGCATTGCAGTTTCTGGAGAGGCTTGAGTGGCTACATCCTTACTCTGGCTCTTTCTAGTTGCCCACTTGACCAATTTTCTAGTTCTCTTAATTATCCTTGGCATTATAATATCCAAACTCTCCTCCACATCCACATATGGCTTAGAACTAATAGGAATTCCCCTTAATTTAGTCAGATATGTATTGCTATACATATTTTGACCATCATCCTCTAATCCTTATACATTGAGATTAATGTCATATGTCTTTATCTATTCCACTGTGAGTCTGGAAAAAGCACGATCATGGCTCTCCAACTCATCTTTGCAATCTACCCAATAATCCTATAGAGTGGTGACATATTTGATTACACTCCTAATTTGAAGCACCTCCCTTGCATATCCATTTGGGTCAAACATGGGCCTCAAAAATTCAAATTCCTCCAATTTTAATTACTCTCGAATGCTTTGAGCATGTTTTTAGCATCAGACCAAGAATCACAACTATAAGCCTTGACCTTCATGGGGAACTCATATCCCTTCTTCCTTAGACTGGCACTCAACACATTCACTTGGGTAGCTTGTCTTATGATCTCTATGAGCACAATAATGTCACTTGGGTATTTGGGTAGCTTCAAAAGAAATCCATCGAAAGCTACAAGACAAAAATATGAGAAGGATGAGAATTGAATGAAGTAGCTACCAAACTAACTTATGGCCGCCATCGCTTCTGGGCTAAACCTCCTCTTTGGGCATCCTTGTAGCTCCCTACAAATCCTCATTGTAAAAGAGTTATTAACCCTGACATACTTTGAATAACTATTATGTAACTACAAGCATGGATAAAATTCATAACTTTTTACATCATTAGGAAAATCCTCTATTCTAGGAAGGTCCGACCACAATTGTAAAGAAGCCAACATATAAATTTGGAAAGAAGACATGCAAAAGGTATTGTAGAACTTTGTAGCACTGACAGCTCTAGTTAGATGTTCACTCATCTCATACACCTAATCAACATAATGTGTGTCTAAATAGATGATTTGCACTAAAAAGAAATATTGTTCTACGAAATTGAGTTCTTCTACCTCACCTTTAAATGGATGCAAAAGAACTAGGATGTCCATGATTTTGGGCTTGAGATCAGTGCCAAAAAGGGTCTAAGGAACCTTGCTCTTAGGTCATCATGGCTTTTGGAACCAAGACCTCATGATTTCCTTCCACCACACCATCTTCTTCAAGGAGAACTTAGACATGGCTCCTCCTATAGTCAATTCAAAAAATTCTTCCCACTCTAGAATCTAGAGACAATTGAATATAGTTTGCCGATCAATTGAGATCAAAAACTGTATGATCCAACAAGATAATTTTTTTAGTATTCAGATTGTAATGGTTAATGCATTCAATGATCAGCTTGGGGGCTTGAATTTCTACTAGAAACTCGACTGCTTCCACTAGCCTGCTTCCTTAGTGTTTCTCTATTATTGGGTGGATTGGCTCCATCTTCAACCTTCTTTAGAAATCTTGCATATCAAAGAAGCAGAGTGAAGTATCTATAACATTCTGCAATGTCAACTTAATCTCATTCAGTCCATTGAAACCAATGAATCTTGTTGCCATCTTAACTGAGATAGAGATAAACTATAAATCTTAAAATTGAAAATAGTATAGAGAGTAGAGCTTTGCAGTTGTGAGGATTCTGAAATCATTGTTCAATTCAATAGCATAACAGTTCACATAAGAAAGTGATAGTTTGAAAATCCGTTATGTTCATCTCTATATAGAAATCCCAATCCACCTGTTAATCTTCAAGATCCATGCTACACAAGTGAATTAAAGCTTAAACCCATTAGATTAGAAAATGTGGGGTTTTCTAATAGATTTTTACATGTCATTTCACTATTCCTATTGGCCCAATGGCTACTTTTCTTTATTATAGACTTACTTTCTCATTTTTCACCAAGTTGTGGACAATTAAGAATAGAGTACTCCGTGGGGAAAAATTTGCTCAGCCAGATTTTCTCAAGATACCTTACCAAATGTGATCAACTGGTTTCCATCATCCCTTTTCAAGTATCCTATGATTGATCTATGAGCCCAACATGCTTGTAGAAGTGATTTTTCAATGGATGTAGAAAATCGCTTCAAAGGGTTGAAAATCTGGCAAGGAGAAGGAAACTTCTATTTTTTCACCTTTGTTCTTATTTTCACTTAGCCCTTTAAGTCAAGATGTCTCTAAGCTTTAAAAAATCTTAAAAGGGCTATCAAAATGAAAAAGGAACCCACTTACTTTATTTTCTCCCTTAGAAATGCCTTTGTCAGAAAATTTACTTTCTAGGTTAAAAATCGCCATGGAGAAGCTACTTCAGAGTTTTCCACCAGATGCTATTATGATCATTATGATGATTTTTGAGTAACTCTCGAGGTAGAATATTGAAATGTAGGAACAATCTATCCATAAAAAACTCATTTCCTCCTTGTTTTAGCTTGTATACCTCTTTTATTGATCTCTGCGAAAAATCACCCTCACAATTCAAAATTCTGCCAAGGAGAAGCCAATGCTAGATTTTTTGCAGATGTCATTTTCTTTATATGCAAACTATAATAAGTCATGAGAAAGTTCATTCTTGGGAATGAATTTGTGTAGATCATGATATGATCCAAGAATCTCCATCGAAAAGTTCCTATACTACCCATAAAACTCATGACAATAAGGGAAACCCACCCAGTTATGTAATGTTGGAGAAGAAGGAAGATGAAAACTTGATGGAGAAACTTTTCACTTGTGGAAAATAAATAGACTCAGACATACCTAAACCTATTTGAGACACAAGACCATTTTCCACTTTGCATAATGGGTACATGATGAAAAGTGGGGCAACAAAGTTACAAGGATTTGAAAAGTTATAGGAATGGGGAAGTCAAACACCAAATTCCCCTAAAGCCTAATGTAGTTCCTTTCTGATAGAAAAATAGGAATTACAATCCTAAAGTGGCTATTGCTATATTTAGGGAAGTTGAAAAGATGTTAAAAGAAAGGATTATTTATCCCATTCATCACTCCACCTAGTTAGCTAATATAGTTTTAGTTAGGAAGAAGAATGGAGAGATAAGGATCTGCATTGATTTCTAGAATTTAAAATAGGCATCCTTAAAAGACAAATTTTCTCTTCCTATCATGGATTATCTATTACAAATGGTAGTTAGTGCTGAAATGATGTCCATGCTCAATGGCTTCTCAGGTTACAATCAAATAGAAGTAAAAGAGAAAGATCAACACAAAATGACCTTCACCACCCCTTGGGGTACATTTGCATATCATAAAATGCCCTTTGGGCTCATTAATGTCAGTGCCACTTTTTAAAGATGCATGAGAAAATGTTTATTGATCTAAAAGATTGGATTATTGTTATATACCTAGATGATATCACTATATTTTCAAAGAAAAGAAAAAACCACGTAGAAGACTTAAAGAAAGTATTATAGAGGTGCCAAGAGCATGGAATCTCTCTAAATACTAAAAAGTCAATTTTTTGTGTGACAGAGGGAAAGCTTCTTGGTCATATACTCTCCCAAGAAGGTATTATAATTGATCCTAATCAAGTTGAAGCCATCAGAAGATTGAGCCTACTGGAAAATAAAATAGGAGTTAAGTCATTCTTTAGACAAGTGAATTTACTCAAAAGATTTGTACCAAATTTTGTAGACTAAATGCATCGTAGACATGATAAAGGACACTTGAATTTCAAATGGAATGAAGTTGGGAAACAAGCTTTCTAAGATATAAAGACAACTATTACTAATGCACTAGTATTATGTCATCCTGATTATAAATTTGACTTTATTATTTACTATTATGCCTCAAAACACACCTTATCAGCTATCCTTATGCAAGACAACAAGGAAGGGATATGAGCACCCATAGAATTTATGAGCATTCCTTTGAAAAATCATGAGTTCAAATACTCAAAAATTGAAAAAATACCTTTGTAGTTGTGAAAGCACTAAAAAAATTTAGGTTCTATATCTTTCACTCACATTCAATGGTATATGTGCCAAATGTAGCAATAAAAAGTGTACTAATGCAGAAGGATATAAGGGGTAATGCGAGGGGAACATGGATAGAGAAAACACAGGAGTATGACATTAAAATTAAGCCCACTAAGCTAGTGAGGTAATGCCTTATGAAAAGTAATTGTAGAAAATAGAATTGTCAGAGAAATAGAGGGATTAGGAGAAAAGTCGCTAGTATTAGCAGTAGACATGCAAGATTCTTGGTTTAAAAACATTGCCTACCTATTGACCTATGGAGAATTCCCTAAAGGTATGACATCAAAACAAAGAAGAGACCTCAAGCTGAAAGTGACTAAATATGTAATTTGGGATGACAAGTTGTTTAAGAAAGCTATAGATGGCACCTTCCTCAGGGGTGTAGACAAACAACAATAGGAAAAGCTATTAAGGACATTTCATGATGAAGCTTGTGGTGGACATTTTTCATCCCCAGTGATAGATTTCAAAATATTAAGGTAGTGTTATTACTGGCCCAAAATGTTTAAGGATGCCTACTCCTAGGTGTCAAAATGTGAGAAGTGTAAGATATTCACTAGGAGACCTCAATTAGTTGCTCTACCTCTTAGACCCATCATTATTGAAGGTCCTTTCCAATAATGGGGCCTCAACTTCATTACCTCAATCAATCATATATCTAGTGTTGGTTACTAGTATGTGGTCACGACAACTGATTATTTCACCAAGTGGGTGGTGTTGGTGTTTTTTTTTAGATGTTAAAACAGTGCTAAACCTACTAAGCGACAAAAGGCTTAATACCTAGATATTAGTACATACACAACCTAAAGAATAGCCAATTCTCATTGTCACTTGCATATGCAAAGTAATAGGACCCAACTTCAACAAAACCTCGGACGATTTTCTACTCTTTTGGCTCTGTAAAAACCAGGGCGGGTGTACCCGGGGATGGTTCAAAAATGGAACAATTGTATGAGAATTATTCTTAGTTTCATTTTGATTCTCATTTCTAAATCCTCAAACATATACATAACTCTTACCAAACTGGTAAACACATCCCTTGAACAGATATGGCCAAGAAATCTTCTATAGATCTGCAGATGTTTTCAACAGCAATGGCTAAATGAAGCTAAAACATTCCATGCAGGCAAGTGCTGGCCAACTTTGAATATCTTACAGGAAATAAAAGTAAAATTTGATTTTATGATGTATTTTGAAAAAACCAGTCATAATATACTTCTCTTTTGGCTGAAATACTTTTGATCAGTGCCTAATCCATTGGGGTTTAGAGTCTATAGTAAATTCTTAGATCTAATTTGTTGCTTTGCAACAAATTCTTATCAGCAATTCTTATCAGAATTTATCATTCAAAAATCCTTTTCAATACCTAAGCAATCTCATCACATTCATCAGAGCCCTTATTTAATCCATTGAATTAACAACAATAACAAATGGATGTACAACCCTACTATATTGCAATCAATTGCATAAGCTTTTACTCACACAACATCAAGGTAGCTAAGTATTTAAAAGGAGACAAAATTCAGAAAGAACTGATATGGGGACAGTTCATAATTTGTATTCATTTCCTTTGAAAATGGTATATCCTTTACAATAGACCCAGAAAGACCTTCATAAAAGAAGCACAGTTCTTTCTACATTCATGTATTCTCAAAAATTTTGGCAGAAAAGTATACTACAAACTTGCTTTCCAAAATGTTTGGACCAAAAATAGGACTAAGCACAATACTTAGTAAAAATAGAATTCAGACCATTCTTTAGCCTTGGGATCTCACTTAAATAGTGTGAGATGCAACAAGCTTCAAGCTAAAGAAGGTGACAGGTGTCCTTTCAAAAGAAAGACAAAAACAAAATAACAAAAAGATTAACAACATTTCTTGGCGGGTCCCTTTCTATTATGCTTCTGAATTGTTGAGACAAGAGCACGATCTGACCTTACAATCATTCTTCACTTTTGGAGTACATACCCATGAGGTCTGTAAGTGATGTATCATCTTCTGTTACCTGAAAACTCACTTTAACCTGGGGATTTTCCATGTCATCATTGCTGATTACAAGGGTAACTATTACTTTTGCATCTTCTTCCTCATTGTCTCCTGACATCAGTTCACTAAACTGATTTTTCCACTCATTAAAAGTATCATCATCTGGCCAATCAAAACTTAGAGTTTCTCTTTGTATCTTTATTAAAGAATTTGCATTTTCCTCTAAATCATCAAATTCTTTTCTCATAGCAGTATAATACAATTGTGCTTTTACCAGCTCCTCGTTTGTCTTTACCCAAAACCAATGGCCAGTCTCATTGATGATGTTTATTATTCTGTTATTGAATAATTCATCCATTTCCTTTTTCCATTTTTCTTTTTCCTTTACTGTATCAATAGATTCTAAAGCACAAGGAAATAGGGTGAATTTTTCACCAAGATATTTTGAAAAACAGAGTATCAATCTTCTCTGTAAAGAATCTCTTTCATTCTCAAAATTTTCTAACTTATTCAATAAATCAAAAATCTTTTCAACTTGATGATAAGGCATTTGGACTGCAGATATACATATAATTGTAATATCATTATTTCTCTGTCTCCATTTCTGTGCAAGAGAATTTAGTCCATCCTTTTCTTTATTCAACTCATCCATGAGGGTTACAATCCTTGTCAACTGATCATAAAAAGTTGACCATTGTATTTTATCCCTCAAATATGTCACACCCTGCTTCCATTTTTCTTCCTGCTAATTTCTAAATTCTATCTGCCACTCATGTAATTTGGTTTTTTCTGCTTCAAATTCCTCTACAGTATAGAATTGGGGTCTTTCAGGGGTGTCAGGTATTTCAATGATAGGGGTTAATCCAATAGATGACTGTGGAGGATATGCAATTCTCAGTGTACAGGATTCTCCCACTTTCCTTTTTCCAAGTATCTTCTCCAATTGAGATACCCTGTTTTCCAGCTCAATTCTCCTTTTTACCTCTTGATTATAAGCATCCACCACTATTTCATATTTACTGTGCATATCAATCATTTCCTTCTCTTCTCTTTCTGCAGTGGCCAAGGCAAATTTAGAATAATCCACATTCATGTGGGCTGCCTGTACATTTGAAGTATCAGCAACTCTCCTTACAATGATACTCCTTGTTAGTCCTGAATAATCAGGCTGTGATGAAGTAGTCCTGGATCCTCTTCTCAGGGACCACATAACAAGGGCAGCTTGATCATTGCTGAATGATGTACCCAAGAATTCCTCTTTATTTGGGTCCTATAGTCCTAAATTATTTGATACAGAATTAAAAATTAATGCATCAACAATATCCCAATTGGGCAATAATAAAATATTTGCATTTTTTACCATCTGTCTACCCTCATCAGGGGTTATATTCTGGAACTCTTGCATCATTTGTTCCTTTATTTGATTTTGAATGGAGGCCTCATCCATTTCTGGATGCTCTATTTTCATATTCTTACACCTTTGCTAAAAAATGTGCATGTTTACCCTCCATGCAAACTGATGGAAAACCCTAGATCTTAAAAAACTGTTATCAAACAAAAAATGCTGACTGGCTTGTTCCAAAATAGGGTCCAATTCCCTTCCTCTGAAATTTGCTACAGTTAATTCAAAACTTGGCACAGGAGGTTCCTGGGGGTTCCCTTCATCAATTTCTACTTGTGTAACAAAAATTTCTCCTTGTGACCCCATTTGTTCAAATTGCTCATTGGTGAGTTGCTCTTCCTCAATTCTTATTGGAGTTTGAGAAGGTGAGTAACCTTCATCAAGGGATTCTTCTTCCCTTATTATTTTTTTTTCTTTTGGGAGAAGGTTCAGGGGGTCTTTCTTCTAGGACAATACTGGTAGATTCAACTACCTATTTTTTTTTGTGTACAATGGGCATCTACTGCCGAACAATAGTATATCCTATCTTCTTTCGTACCATCAGTGGACCCATTCCAATGTTGGGGGTGAAACCCAATTTTCTCATAACCTCTCTGGCTTTATCTGGAAAAGAATCAATAAAATGCTGTTTCTTCTCATTCATTACTTCCATTATCTCAGAGAAAGTATTCATGAGCTTATTTATCTTATCTGCATTGGTTGCAACATTACTAAGAGGACTGTAATCTTTGTCAAAACAATTAATAAACTCCAAAATTTTTGAATAGACTCTCCATTTTTCTTTATTTATTTCTTGCTCATGGAGAGAATATTCATTTCTTATTATATCTTCAGGAAAATAGAATTCATGCTGAACTGGACGAAGCTTGATTCTAAGTCTAAGAGCAGAGTTAAAGAAACCTTCTGTATCTCAAAAATGAGCATGAGACACTGCCATCTTATATTGATCCAAAATTTTGTGGAGAAAGATCCACCCTTCTTTAGTTATCATAAATTGGTGGGCTATAGTGCAAGTAAGAAAAATTGATCCTGTTCCCCTTTTGTGCAAAAAGGCCTCCTCCACTCCTCCCAACTGCCACAAAAATTCAGCTATCCCTACCTTTAAAGGTACCCGATAAGGTAGTACATGGGGTGTTCCTTTGAATCCATAGACCCTAATGACAGTTGAGACTGAATATGGGATAATATCTCCCCAATTATGTGAAACTTTTAGACTATGGGGTTTGTCCATAGGCCTAACAAGATGCATTAGTGCCTTAGGAATTCTGGGATTATCACTCAATATGAGGCATCTTAGTTTGGAGGCAAAGTGCCTATCAAATCTAACAAAGCTAGCATTTTCTGCTTCCCAAGTCATGTCTGCACTCCATAATTGGACTAGTAGTGCCTCCCCCTCTTGTTCCCTATTTAAAACCATTTCTTTACCAAAATAAGTGGCCCCTTTAAAAAGAAACATATGCATCAATAGGGAGTACTAACCCCAAACCTTTTCCACCTTGCCCTTTGCAATCCCCACCAATCCCTGGTGAATCTCATTAGCCAAGTAAGATGCAAAATCAAAAATTATTTCCACACCAAAAGAGGAGATTTGGGTGATCATATACATGAAGCTCACCAGAATAAAATCTTCTTCGCCCTCTCCGAAGACTCTGCACAGGGTCCTATATATCTCTACTGCCCTGGCATTAAAGCATGATTTCTTGAATGGTTCTTTAGAAGACAATGTTATAGTTGGGAGGCCTCCAATCCGGCCTATGTGGGCTTTCAGTGCACCTTGTCTAACTACATCCCTTTTGGACATATATTCTTTTTCTAACTCCATCAAATTAATGGGCACATGATACATAGTGAGAGGTCCCAGACTGAAAACCTTCCTAATCTCCTCAGGACTGATGGTAACTAAAGCCTCACCATCCATTCTTCTCACTACCTTAGTGGCTTGGTCATAATTTTTTGCTATAGCTTCAAGCAGGTCAAAATCCATAAATACACTAGGGACAACAAGCTTTCCAAGATCAAAATTCCATATATTGGCATGAGGGGCATATAACTTCCTTTCTGCAAACCATTTTTTTAATAAACTCAAACCAGTTTGAGAAGTTTGAGCATCCTGGACCCAATTACCCTTATCATACAATCCATCAGCTATCCTTAGCCTAGGGTTCAGTGAGGTTAACCTCTTAACTTGCACTGTTTCTACAGTAGACTCAGGAGGCAACTCAAGCAAATCATCATGGACATTTCTATCCAAGTAGTTTATTGAACCTGAAAATCCCTTCTTCGGAGGCATCTTGGGCTATCTTTTTAGAACTTAAAAGCTTACGAAGATTATGGTAGTATTACTTACTTGAATTTTGTCTCTATTTTCCTCTGTATTCCTACAAATTTTCTGTGAACAGACAACTTGACAATTTTTATCAGACCTTGGCACGCTTTTCTTTCAGTAATGGCTTCTGCACAAGAATGGCTCCAAATCTTTGCTCGCGTGAGATGAAACTGATGAAATCTCTCTGTATTATACTTTGTTTTTCCTCACGGACAAAGCTTTCTTATCTAATTAATATAGAGAGTGGCACTAAATTTTTCATTTAAAACTGCATCGTCGATCTTCAAAGATCCTACGATCATGTGGTGCAGAGAGAACAACTAGGAGTTGTATTTGCCATGTCAGTTATTTTACCAAATGAGAACTTGCCACATACAGAATTATTTCTTTGATGGCACTTATATTTGGACCCACTAACGACTGAGAACACGTGTCAGCATATCGCTACTTCGTTATGCATAAAGAACGAGCACCTTGCCATAACGAAGCGGCGACAATCATTGATCTGATCCATAAATGATCGAAAGATATGCTACAGGGCTTCTTAAGAAGGAAGGCGGTGGGCCAAACTCATTATGTCACTATAATTATCTCCCTTGCAACTCTTCATAGTGAGGAGATGAAAGCCATTGATCACTTACCAAATCAAAGGTGAGCAAAAAGCACAGGATCTCCTGATTTATATTTGCTATGTCACATGGCTTAACAAGCATGCAACTTGTCATAGCGAGGTAGCGAGCTTCGTTGATCCACTTCAAGCTGACGTTCAGGATTTTTTGTACATTTAGTCAGATAGGCATTAATGAGAATCGGATCTCTGCATAGTTGGCACATGTCAAAATTTACCATAGTCATTTATCATTCCACGTCACCAAAGATCTTGCCGATCTTTTACCATTTTACGGGGCCTTGCTAACTCGCTAACGGTGAAGCACCTAAATTTTCCAATAGCGAGGTAGCGAGCTCCGAAACTTAAAAGGATTCCGTGCCAGAAAATGCAAGGGTTACCCAATAATCACTTATGTCAATTAAAACTGATTCTGACAACGGTATTTATGACTGGTCATGCCACCTGGTGTAATTATGATACAAGTAAGATGCAATGTCATCATCTTCATATTTTCACGTGGCCTCGCTACTTCGCTAATGGCAAAGTGCCTGATTTTTCCGATAGCGAGGTGGTAGAACGTCCGGAAAAACCATCATTCCAGCTCTGATGTCAGATATTCTAGTGGGCCCCTATCCTTTTTGGATGGTAACTTGCAAAGTGTACCTGCACAATAAATCATTTAATAAGCAAATCTCCGATCGCCGTATCTTCACTTTACAGTCCCGCCTCTTAAAATTCTCAACACTCGTTACCTTGCCATACTTAATAAGCATGCAACTTGTCATAGCGAGGTAACGACAACGGTAGATCTAGTCAGATCTGACGGTTGGGACAAATAGGAAGAAAGATAACCCGAGAGAAAGGAAAAGGAATATGACAGCATATTCGTCTCTTTTGAAAAATCAAAATTTTGCGCCCAACAATTTATGAATAGAGATGATATAGGGTTTACATGATGATTATTTCTTATGGATGGATTATCCAAAACCCTATGCTTCACTTAGGAATAGAACATTTGACTTTTCTATGATTTAACCGAAAACTTCTACTACACAAAAAGTCAGACCAATAGGTGGAAGCCAAAGTAACTAAGAAAGATACTTTTGAGGTAGTGTGTGAATTCATTAAAGAAATATACTATTTAGATTTGGTGTTCCTATCAAATTGGCAATGGATAATGCAATATATTTCTCTTTAGTTGAGATTACCCAGTTCTGTTTTGAACATGGAATTATAGTTAGTCACTTATCTAACTATTTTTTGCAAGGAAATGGTCAGGTAGAATCTAGCAATAAAAATTTGATGAATATTGTCAAGAAATTGGTGTCAAATAATTAGAAGACTTGGCACAAAAAAATTTACAAGGAACTATGGGTAGATAGGATGAAACCTACAAGGGCAATTGGCATATCTTCTTTTGAATTGGTCTATGGGACTGAAGCTAATCTCCCATTACCCTTGAAATTAGCTACAAATAAACTAAGAATAGTAATTGAAGATGATATCTGTATATGAGCAATGTTAGTATGCTAATAGAAACCAAATTTAAATAAAGCTTCTACAAACTAAACAAAATTCATAAACTTCAAGATAGACTAAGATGAGCTCTCAATTGAGAATATGAACCATTAATGGGCTCTCTCAATAAGAAGCTCTCTTGTTGAGTGGCTTTGTCTAAATAGATAGGATGTATGCTCAAGCTTATGCTTCAAAAAGGGCTTCAAATGGAGTTGGAATTTGGGTGTGAGTGTATGGTTTTGATGTAAAATGGCTTCTTAAAATGGCATTATGACTTTACTTCATGGATTGTGTTATTTTTGCAAAGGGGAAGGATCCAATTTATAGGAAAGAGGCTTGAGGGATTGAGGGCTAAGATGCAAGGATGGGAAAAAGCTTATGGAGGGCTCAGATTGCATGAGAGGAGAGTACATGGATTGTGCTTCCTTACAGCCAATCAAAGAGTGACACATGTCACATGGTGAGAGGATGGAGGAAAGGGGAAGGATGAGTCAACAAAGGAGGTTCAAGGGATAAAATCTTCATAAAGACCCTCATAATGACTTGTAAGAGCAATAAAAGGGCTTGGAAGAGTCATTTATGACCTAGTGGGCTTCATAAAGTTTTATGGTTGAGATATTTTGAGGGAGATGAGAGCAATTTCGACTTGGGCTTGATTAGGAGGGTTTTAAGCTTGCTTAGGCTTGTGAAAATGATTAGAGGATGGATTAGGATGGTTTAGGATTAGCTTAGGGATAGGCAAGTGGATGGCATTTCATGAGGGTGGGTGAAGGAGGAGATTTTTTTAACTTTGGCTTGGCTTAGTAAGTTTTAACCCATGTTTAGGGAATGTGACAAGGTTAGGAGGGGATTAGGATTAGGTTTAAAGACATCTTCTAGAAGAGTCTAGACTTTGGATGAGGATAAAGACTTTCTAGAATAGTCTAGAATTTCCTAGGATGAGGATGAAGACTTTCTAGAAGAGTCTAGAACTTCTTAGGATGAGAATAAATTAGATTTTTAGGAAATAAATAAAGGTTTATTTATTTCAAGGGTTTGGGTTGAGGAGATATTTATTAAAACTTTTTTAATAAACATGAGGATTAATATTTAATCTTAATTAAATATTTTGAGTTGGGATTAGGGGTAGGAAATGATGGGATTAGCCTTTAATCAAAATTAAAGAAGGATTACAAGATTTTGGAAGAGGTTAGTGGTCTTAAGGAAATTGGCTAAGTTTTGGGCAAAAAATAAATTTTTTATTTATTTTGGGTTTTTTGGTCAATTTATTAATTAAATAATTAATAAATAAGGAAATAATGTTTAAATAAGATTTAAACATTTTTGGGAGGGATTCCTTAATTAAATATTTTTAATTAAGATAAAGGGATTTAATGGCATAAAAATAAATAAATAAATTAAATAATTAATTAATTAATAAATGATAATGTCATCAGGACTTTTTCAAAAAATAAAAATACTTTATTTTCTAAAGGTTTTTTAGGTGTCTACAATATCTATAGGCATGGTTTAGAAAAGTGGATTCTGTACTTGAGCAAACTCAAAGAGGAAAGGGAAGAAATCATAAATCATATCACACAACACTAGATGCATGTGAAGAGCTTGTTTAATAAAAGGGCAAGGCTATAGAAATTCATGATAGGAGACAGTGTGTTACTATGGGATAAGTGAAGAGCTCCAAAAGGTATCCATAAGAAATTTGATACCTTGTGAAAATGTCCATTCACTATTCATCAGGTTTGAGAAAAAATCATTCAAATTGGCATATGCAGATGGTGAGGTGCTACCCTTGACTTAAAATGGTCAGGATTTGAAACTTTACCAAATTTCAAAATGAGAATAGGTAATCCCTATTTGTATCATAGTTTTTTTTTAATCCTTTCCCTTTTGTTTTCCTAGTTAGGTTTCCCTTGCTTTCCTTTTCTTCTTGTTGTCTTTTGCTTTTGTTTTAATGTGTAGCCCCCTTTTAGTTTGTGTGAAACTAGAGATTTTGGGATTCCTTGCTTGGATATAGTCATACCCAAGTCCCCAGATAGAGCCAACTATTGCCCCACTTTTCTTCCTCTAACCAATTAAGTAAGTGCAATTTGTGTTCCAGTAATGTCCCTAGGTGTGTCTAAGTCTAGGTCTAGGCCTCTAAGAGAAATGAGTTTTGATCGAATTTTCCATTTTCCCCTTCTTCACACTTCATAGCTAGGTGGTTCTCTTCTTCAAGTTAGGATTTTTGAGGGTAGCTTAGGACCCAATCCGATGGAAATTCACATTTTTCATACCAAGATCATTTCCAAAGTTATTTCTACTTGTGGTTCACTATTTACTTGATGAAAGTAGAGGCTTATAGAAATCCAAACTTTCTCTTCTCATTAGTGAGTTTTTTGCCCATGAAGGTGATTTTTTGCAAAGAGCCTCAAATGATACATGCCACTTAGTATGAGATCAAATTGAAGTGCCTTATGATATTTTATTTTTTTCTTCATGATTATCTACCTTGGGAAACATCTAGGAATCATCAGGGTCTTAGTAATCATTCTTTGTGGAAAACTTAAAATCAACTTCTCCTAGGTGGGTTTTCTACCAATGAAGTTGGTTTTCCACAAAAGGCAATTTTGAAGGAAAGTAGATAGGAGGTGGGCCCATAATAGATTTTCAAACTCACTTTTGACTTTCCCAAACCCAAAAGTAACCTTAGCCCAAAGGTAAGGTGAAGATGGAAGTGTGGGCAGAGAAATGAAAATTGTCTTCTCCTTGGCAGGTTTTCAACCCATGAGGAAAATTTTTTGGATTTCAAAGAAAATTAAACTTAGGAGCAAAATGGATTGATGAAATGTGTATGAAGCCTCTAAAGATAATGATAGGATTATCTTAAGCTACCATGGGAAAGTTACTAAAGAAAAATTCAACTCCATGGGATTTCTATTATGGAGCATCCTATCTATGACTTTCTAAACTTAAGGGAAAACAAGTAAGTGTGAGAGGATACTAAATTACCATTGGACCAACATAAAAGTGAAAAGACATCAAAATATCCATTGAAACCACACATTTACTATTTCAATGAACCTCTCCTTCAATTCATTTGTGTGGCATGAATGCTAAAGATTAATAGTGTTGGCGCTAAAAATTGCATGGTAAATTTTGAGCACCATTGAGAAGATTGAGCCCTATGAACACTTTTTGATGCCTATGTACCCGATTTCCAGTCTGAGACCTAAGAGGTGTTTAATGCTTCTAACACCTTCCATTTAGTTCATCTAAATGTTCCATGACATTAAATTGACATTCTGAGCCATCCCGTGAACTCTTGTTTTAAGCAATTGTCAAATCTGCAATTTTACCCAAGTGTCAAACAATGACAAAAGGCTATGTTTGTCATTGAATATCTTGCATCCATAAATGTTTCATGACAGGCCACTTTGAAAGCGTCTAGTGTCCATACCCAAGAACCTATGTTTCAGATTTCGAGTCATTTTGAGTTTGTTTGATTAGGTTTTGAATTCCTCAAAGTTGGTAGTTGACTGTTTTCATGCTGATGCATTTTGTACATAATTCTGGGAAGCCTTGTTTGACGTGTTATAACTTTTGACCAGTTGACCAAAATGCTAAATTTATTTTTGCATTGCATTGTAGACATTTGAGACTTTTTATGTTTCAAGTTTTAGCTTATGACGAATCTATTTGATTAGTTTTCAAACACGATTCCAACTGGAATTTCTATCTTTTTACTGGTGTTAGTATTTGCAGATTGATTGGAAGCCTTGTTCATGATGTAATATCTCTTGATTCATGATAGGTCAAGTCAAATGGATTGTACCTTGGTGTTGCCCTTTGAAAATACTCCAAGTGTGCCAGTTTGCAACTCATGAAAAATCCGTATGCACACCTTTCCAAGTCATTTCCATTTGCAAAAATCACTTTTTTGCCATTCTTTTCAGTCAGCAATTCTGAGTAGCCCACTTTGACTGATCGCCATTTGCGCCCAATTATTTGTCATGAGCCCAAATCACAGATCCATAATGTCCTCATGACAGAGAACCAATGCCCCAATTTTTGTCTTCCCATGTGTGAGTTTGCCCAATTTTTGAAGCCAATTCTGAACCCAATTTAGTGTTTTCTGACATGTTTATCTGCAGGTGTTTTTAAGTGGTCAACTTTGATGGTCAATATCTTTTGACCTCGATGTCTTCATGCAACGAGATTTTGTAGACCTACTGAATGTGTCAGAGAGAACAGGGATCCTAAGTTTCAGAGCTTTGCCAGATGTTTTCATCAGTTTTTAAAGCCCGGTAGCAGGCCTCCTGACACAATTTTCACAATGGTATAGAGGTGATTCAAAATGAGTTTTTAATGGTGATTTTTTGATCAAATTGGTTTTCAGTCAGTTCAAATGGGTTGATGGATCAGTTTGTGAGTCAGTTGTTCGGAAACAAATTTTTTTTTAGCCAGACCCACTTTGGGGCCCGACTTATTCCATCAAACTAATATAAGTATAGGTGCAAATCAAAATTTTGAAGGAGGAATAAAGTTGATGGATAATGTAGTATTATTAACCTTCATATAAAGATTCATAGGATGTATAGGGGGGAATGGAATTGTTTACAGGGGTCAATGCACAAATGGATCTATAGTTGCAATCACGATACTCATGGCCTACCTTTTGTATATGATTGTTGAAATGTTGTATCTGAATGGCATTTTAAAATATATATGTTGTTATGATGGAGATGAGTGATATTTTTGAAAAAAAAGAAAAGAATAAAACTCAACCACTACCTTTAGACACATCAAGTGAATATGGGAAGGTTGATTTGGTAAATGCAAAAGAAATAGAATCTCTTGATAACCCTGACATTGAAGTTAATCAAACAGATTTGAACCATCCTCCAAATGAACCACATTCTGAAGTAAGATGTGACCATCAACTAGATGGATTGATTACTCAATTACTAACTGCTCAGCATATGGCCCTTCACAAGCAGATACTGACTTGTCACCAGTAATTGTTCCTAAATTTTTGACACCTGCCAGGATTCTTCCTTATCGCACAAAAAACAAGATAACTGAGACTAAGATGAGCAGTTTGCAAGAACTTGCAGAGTCACTACCTCCTAAATTCTCTCTTGAGATAAATTGTCAATTGCAGGAATTAGCAGCTACCATTTTCAATTGTGGGAATGAAATGAAATTGTAAATGTTGCAGTGAACTGTGGAGTTCAAACTCAGAGTAACATTAGTGAGAAAATGCTGGAAGAAATTATGTTGTTTACATGTGGCACTCTTCTTTCAAGAAGTACTAAATTCATTATTTTGTATAGAGGAACATATTTCCTTTCCTTTGATGTTAATTCTCAAAGGTGCCAGTAGTCAGTAGAAGACCACACTAAGGTGGAGGGGGCAGTCTTTGGCACAGGAGAGACAATATAGAGACCCACACAATTAGAAGTAGCGCAAATCAATAGGCTGCTCATGCAAGTCATAAAAAAACCACATAGAGAGAATCAGAGACTAAGTTGCTGTTTTGAAAAGGAGGAGCCCAGGGGATAGAGGACCCACTCACAAGAAGATATAGAGAATTTTGCACATGTTGAAGGAACACACAATGAGAAAGGGAGTAGGTAGACATTCTTTAAAAAAAGGGGAGCTAGTTGTATTAAAAACTCCATGCATCCAAGTAGGGGAAGACACATCAAATAAAGGTAGATCCCACGCTTAGAGAGCCCACATGAAGCAGATTGCAGAAAAGAAGAAAGATCATGTAGTAAAGGAACCTTGACACCAAGTGAATCATGCCAACAGTAGTAGCATGGGTGGAGCACGACCAGAGCATGTAAAAAAAATGCCTAGCTAATAACAAGAGAACTCCACACAAAGAAATCTGAGATGTCATAAGAAATCTGAGATGTCATGATCAAAGAAGGCAACACAAATGTTTAAAAGAGGGAGCTGCAGATTAAGTTGTCAATAAAAAGAAAATGCAGATTAGAAATGAACCGCCCAGCAAATATAAAAGCACAACAAGTGAATGAA
The DNA here is from genome assembly GCA_028749045.1 of Cupressus sempervirens. NCBI lineage: Eukaryota > Viridiplantae > Streptophyta > Pinopsida > Cupressales > Cupressaceae > Cupressus > Cupressus sempervirens. Next base: position 773,268,621 of record CM053793.1, read on the forward strand.
AGATCAAGCTTGCATAAAAAGATGCCCACAGTCAAACAAGAAGAAACCACCGCAGAAAGAAGCTCAATAACCAGATTTGCATACTTCATTCCATAGTTCCCCATATATCAATGATGGATAGGGTTTCCATTCTGTGCAATGTGATTGAGTATTTAAAGGACCTTCTACAGCAGATCAATGATCTTCATATGGAGGCTCAACAATGGAGATGAACTAAAATCCTATGCTAAGTTGGAGACAAGAAATATGAATCCACATGCTTGGAAAGCAAGGCATAACATTGAGAAGAGGTGCCATGAAAAACAGGGGTGACATTACAATAAAAGTAATATATCCTACATGGGCTGTGGGATAGAAGTTTAAAGAATTTATAGACTTTTCTACATGTCATATGTAATGTCTAAAAGACTAGGCCTTTTGAAAGGCAAGGGTGCAGACCTTGAGGTGGACCCCATGGGTCATGGATGATGTCAGCTAGTGGGCGCGGGTAAAGTAGAAATTTTGACCAAACGCTCAGGAATGATGACTTGGCGAATCCAGAGGCAGTGAAGGAGATGATGACACGTGTCAAACTTGGTAGGCCCGCTTGCCCACATTTCCAAGATACGCACAGGATAAATAATGTGAGAAAGAGGGCAAGGTGATGTGGGTCTCGCTTGCATGATGATGTGGTGGAATCAAAGGAAGGACCATAGGATTGCACCATGTGGCATATCCTGTGGTGCCCGCTTCCCTGCAATATCAAGTGGCATGGAAGATAAATAATGCCAAGAAGTGGGCACGTGACAAGTGGCAGCTGGGCTCATAGTAGATGGTGATGTGGCATCTAATGTAGAGGTGGACCATTTAGACACTGCCACATGGCAAAAAGTCAATCAAGGACTAGTTGACCGGAGGGGAGAAATAAGGAAAAAGTAAATAGTTTTTAAAAAGTGATATTCTTAAAATTATTTCTCTCATATCCACATTCAAATATTTTAAATGTAGAACAGGGCATTTATTCTAAAGTTTAAACTTAAGATTGAATTAAATTTTTTGAAAATTTTAAAATTCAAAGATGCAGACATGAGTTCCTACCAGAGGAGTCATTTTTAAACTGATATTCTAGAGGTTCCTAGAAGGAAAAATAGGCGATGTTATATACCACCAGAACCAGGAAGAAATGAACTGTCCAATTTTGGAGTCAATTTTTGCACAGGAAGCAGCTGGTTCATGCTACAGGAGGTTTTTTCTCAAATGTCAAATCTACAACTGCATTTAGGTGAGGAAGTTCAAAATTGATTTTTGGCAAGTTAATGAATTGAATATGCATAAAATATGGTAAAAATGCAATTGGGGTTAAATTGGTTACATTCAAATCAGTGGAATCTCAATTTCATCAGCATTTCATTTAGTTCATATTTTTGGTTGCATAAAGGTTTCATCATTTAGCAGAGATATTTTAGAAGTTTGTTACAAATAATGATGAAATCAAATCAAATCAGATTAGATGGGAAGAAAGAAGAAAGAGGTTTTTTAGTTGCCAGAAGATTGAATTTCAAGTGGACACTTGTAAAGTAAAGATCAGATCCAAGAATTCATTCATCCTATATCATTCTTTCCTTCTTTCATTGTAAGGGTTGGAACTTTGGAAAAATTTCTCTGGAATGAAGATAGTTAGTAGAACTGGCCTTGGAATTGATGAATTCTAAATGGAAGATCTGGGATGTGGTGGTTCCAAACCATGAAGCTTTGCTTTGGCTATGATAGCCCCTTCCCATCCCATCAATTTCTCATTCCTGCCATTTTCTCTCATGTATGATAGCATATGTTATTATATAGTCTAGTTTATTAGGTGATTTGTGAGTTAATTTCATGCATTTTCATGTATTATTTCAAGGAATTAAATACAAAGAACAACAAGCATTTAGTTTCAGTTTAAATCTTGTCTCCATTCTTAGTTGATCTGTGATGTTTTATGATCTTTGAACAAAGAGCCTAAGTCATTTTTGCAGTCGCTTAAGGCTGTATGTTGTTTCATTCTTACTGATGATTCAAGGAATTGTGTAAATGCTTCAAAGATTCAATAGGGTTGCAGGTTTATTGAGAAGGATATCAGGTAAGAATGAGATTTGAAATGAACATTGATGTCTATTTGCAAGGTTAATGGATAGATCACATATCTAAATATATGAAAAAGTATCAGATATCAAAATACATGAGGGAGATTCATGAATTTTCCCAATGAATCAGGCACTGATCAAATACAGGGTCATTTAGTTGTTGTCCATGCATGGTTTTCATCCACTTTCCCCCACTCACATAAAATCAAAATCAAAATCATCTTTACATTTTATGTTAAAGGACCTAAATGTTATGCTCTCACTCAGCTTGTGAATATTCTAGATTTTCATTTAGCTACCGTAGATCTTTGTCATTTCATGAGTTATTAGGAGATATAAGGGTTTCATTTGCTTAATAGATTCAGGGGTATGTTTTTGCACTGGTACGGTATCGATTGAATCTTAGGTTCACCTGCCTAGGTTTAGCAGAGCCTGAAGTAGAAGAAGGGTCATGCCTTATAGTTGGCTTGTTGTCTGAAATGACATGTTGAAAATGGGAGTTAGCTACACCTAGACCTGTCACTTTCTCAATGGGATAATTGAAAACCCTCCAGCATTTTCAAACACCAACAAACAGATGGATTGAAACTCCTATATAGAGAGATATGTGAACATTTGTAAAAATTACGGCTCTTGGTCAAACTATTATTTTGTTAATTTCCACAACCTCTATTTGAAAAGCTTGCATCTATGCATTTAATATTCTTTTCTTTTCTAGATTTTGAAATTCACCCACAAATTAAATGACAACTAGATTCCTGAGTTTTAATGGATTAAATGGAATCAAGTCTTCTCTGTAGAATTTCATGGATACCTCTCTATTTTTTTGACATGTAAGATTTTTAGAAGAGAGTGAAATCAGAGCCAATCCATCCCATCACTCAAAAGATCTAAGGATGGGGGCTAGTTGAAGTAGCCTATTTTCCAATTGTAGTCTAGGGTCTTGAATTGATTTACAAATGCATAAATCATTATAACCCAGACACCAAGAAAATTGTATTGCTAGATAACACAATATTGATCTCTATTAATAGGAAAATTGTGATGAATTGCCTTTGAGTTCTAGAGTGGGAACAATTTTTGGATTTAATAGTTGGAGGAGCCATTTCTAAATTCTCAACCAAGAAGATAATTTGGAAAAAGGAGATCATGCAATCATGGTTCCAAAAGCCATGAGGTGCCAAGAGTAAGGTCCTTAAGACTCTATTTGGGACTAATCTAAAGCTTGAGATTGTTGACATCATGGTCCTCTTGCATAGATTCAAAGGTGAGGTAGAAGCTTTGAATTGTATTGAACAATACTTCTTCTTGGTGAAAGTTATTTGTTCTGATACCCAATACATTGATTGGGGCTACAAGGTAAGTGAGAATTTTTCTAATGCTCTTCGTGCTACAAAGTTCTACAACACATTCTATATGTCTTCTTTCCTCATTTATATATTAGCTTCTCTACAATTATGGCCAAACCTCCCAAGGGCAGAGAATTTTCTTGATGATGTGAAGTCTTATGAGTTGTACCCTTGTTTAAAATTGGAGAATAGTTATGTGGAGTATACAAGAGTTAATGATTCATTTACTATGAGAATTTGTAGGGAACTTCAATGGTGTCCAAAAAGGAGATTTAGCTTAGAAGCTATGGTGGCCATCGATCAATTTGGGAGCTTTTTCATCCACTTCTAATCCTTTTCCTATTTGTGTTTTGCAGCTTTTGATGAGTTCCCTTTGAAGTTACCAAGGTACTTGAGTGACATGATCATGTTGATCAAGATTGTGAGGCAGGCAATTCAGGTGAACATGTTGAGCAGGAGCTTAAAGAAGGACTATGAGTTCCCTATGAAGGTGGAAGCTTTTAGTTGCAAATCCCATTTTGATGCAAAGAACATTCTTAAGGTGTTTGAGATAAAGTACAAGCTAGAAATGTATGAGGTCTTGAGACCTATATTTTACCCAAATAGTTATGCAAAAGGTGTTCCTTAGATTGAGAGTGTGATTAAACATATCACCACCATAGAAGACTATTGGGATGATTACAAAGATGAGTGTGAGAGCTATGATTGTGCTTTCACTAGGGTCATAGTAGATCAAGTAAAAATATATGAAATCAACCTTGATGTTGAAGGAGTTGAGGATGCTGGACAAAACATGTACAGTAATAGCTATCTAACAAAGTTGAGGGGCACTCCTATTGGTTTTGAGCCTTATGAATATGCATGTGTAGATCTAGAGGTGATGATGGCCTAAATTATTAAGAGAACCAAGAAGTGAATCTAGTGGACCATAGAAAGGAAGAACCAAAGAAAAAGTGTGATAGCTCAAGCCTCTCCAGTAGCTACAATAGCTCCTTCCTCTTAGGGTGGTACATTGGGTGTAATGTTGGCTATCACCCAAGGACCAGCCCAGCCATCTAGTGGAGGTGATTAGTCTCATAGTAAGAACATCCCCATTGCAAAAACTTTCCATTATGGCTCCCTATAAGTGATCAAATCCCAATCGGATGCTAAGAAGAAGGTAAAAGAAGCCAAAGACACTATGTTCACTCCTCCCCATTCACCTCATAGTAATCTAGTCCCATTAGTGAGACCTATACTCCTTTTACCAAGTAGCCCTTATTTACATGTGGTAGATTTGGGAGATGGTGGAAGGAGTGACAGAAAATCCACTAAATCTAATGAGGTGGCAATGAAATCCAAAGAAGCGAAGAAAGATCAAGGCTTGTCATAGCTAGTTTCACAAACTCTAAAGCATCTTTTTTCTTCAACTACCAAAGCTACTACTCCATCCAAAAGAAATATGTTTATCATATATTCTCTAGGAATGAACTCCAAAGTAATACATATAGATTCATGGTTAAAGTATACCTTAGAGAGAAAAAGAAAGAGGAAAGATGAAGGTGCCCCCAACAAAGATACTCTATGCCTTGCCATCTGCTGTAGATCAGGATTGAGAAAAGTCAAGAAGCAAAAGGCTTTGTCCATCCTTGGAAAAGACCCTAAAATAGGGCATATGACAATGGAAGTTTCCAAGCCCATCAAGGAAGGAAGATTGGAGGACATGCCTACTGATGATTTTTCCTTACACTCTATGGATCTTGGAGAGGCCTAACATGACAACAAGGTTGGCTTATGGAAGTCAACAAATGAAGTGATTAAAGGGAAATTATAAAGCCTCAAGTTGTGAAAGGTTAGAATGAAGGCAAAGATACAAGAATTGAATGGTTTCATTAGGCAATTGGTCACCCCATTGGCAAACATTTCTAGGATACCTATGACTAGTGATCCCACTGTTGTAGATGTTCAAGCCCTCATCTCCTAACTCTAGGAAGATAATAATTTCAGGCAAATTGATAAAGAGTGGAGTGGAAAAATCAAGATTGAAGGACTCTCCATTATAGAGTAGATTGATAATGCTATATTGAGGTTGGAAATAGAGAAGGGCAACATATCCTCAAATAGAGCCACCTTGGCTAAGGAGAAAATCAAGAATGATGATTGTGTTTCCTTATTGAAGATGATCATTCAGATGAAGACAAAGGAGGCTATAGCAGAAAAGATCTTGCCAAAAGGGGATGAACCATTAGTTGAATGGTTTTAGAGCATGTAATTCAAGTCCAAAATGATATTAGCCACAGAGGAGGGACTAAAGGAAACTAAAGCTAAAGTAAAGAAGGAGCAAGAAAGAGATTATGAACTACTAAGAGCCTTGCACATAGATTCACAGTCGAGTGGGCAAGGAAAGGTAATCATTGGAATACGTGTTATGCAAAAAAATTTCTCTAATTTTATAGATGGTCTAACAAAAATAGCTTCTAATCCTCAGAACAAGATATTTGAATTGTAGGAGCTTGGTGGAGGTGTGCATGTGGCCATGGAATAACTACAAGATTGATTGGGCTTCATCAAAGATCTAGCTGGAGAACACTCTAAATTGCTCTTGAGATACACCAATGTACATGTCCATAGGCATGAGGAGCTAATTCCAATCATTGTCACTACAAAGGCCTATAGGAAAAAAATTGAAAAAGGAAAGAAAGCGAAGTGATTCATTTTTTGCTTCTTTCATATTTTGATGTAATCATTGTAATGGCAATTAGGCTCTTTGGAATTTTTCATTTTTGAGGGAGATGAACCGATTGAACTTCCTATTTAGTGGTCATCTCTAAGTCCTATATGTATGAGATTAAAATATTAATAAAGGGTTGGTTAATTTTTGGTGTGAAGTACTTGATGTTGCAGGGTCAATTGAATGGTATTTTGTATCAATTATTTTCTATTCCAATTTGTTAGATGTTAATGATTTTATCTTCTCTTTGTCTAAATTGAAAAGGAAAGAAAAAATCTTGTTTTCTCTATTTTTAGGCAATAAACTAATCATGATAAGTATTGTCATTATGAATTTGAAAGGGATCTCTTAGGCATTTTTCTATGATTTAGTTTTCCTTTCTCTAAATTTAGTTTTTGATAAATTTAGCTTAGTAGCAACTACCATACATATTAGAACCATTTAGTCTTATGATTTCATAGGATGTGTGAGACTCATAAACTTAGTTAATCTTCTTGAAATCATTTTGCACCTAGGTTAAATCTTGTATAGTTTTAACTTGATTAACCTCTCCTACTCTTAATTTAAGAACATACCTTGTTAAAGTTAGGATAAAAAAAATTCATTTGCAAATATAGAATAGGGAGCTATACCTAATAGTTTAGAGGGAAGTTAGCCTTCCTAGAAGCAACTTTCCAAACTATTGTAATCATAGTTTGTTCACAAATTAGGGCACTTGTGAGTTAGAACAAGAAAGAAAAATTTGTTTACCAACAATTGGCAATTCAAGAATGTCACCTAATAGTTCTTTTAGATTATAAGAATATTTACCCCATTTAGAATTAATCAAATATGGGAAAATCAAAATTGGATAAAACTTTTCATGTTTACCCTTATCCTCAATTCTTTCATTCCACATTAAAACTAGGTCTTCCGGTTCAAATTTCCTTGCCACTACTTTCCTATCATATAAATACTTAGCTTGCAACTTCTATTTAACATTCGTAGAAGAGTCTTCTTTTTTGGTTTCTATCAATCCTACAAACTCATCCATTCTCTCCTACATATCATCTATGATGTCATCATCATACATTTGGATGTAGTTTTATAAGTCTATTAGGTTATTCTAAGGCATTCTAGCTTGGATTCCATATACTCAGTCAAAAGGTGAAACACCTATTTCCTTCATGACACTTACTCTATCAGCCCATATTGTTAAATACAACTTGGAATCCCATGCTTTCTTATTATCATCCAAAGTGCTCTTAATGAATTTCAACAAGATTTTATTTGTAGATTCAACTTGTCCATTTCTCTGTGGATGATATGGGGATGATGTTGATCTTACAATACCATACTTATCACAAAACATGATAAACTATTTTGACCTGGAGCACATGGCATTATTAGTCACAATTCTCTCAGAATACCCAAATTTGGTTATGATGTTATTCAATAGAAAGTTATTCACCACTTTGGTAGTAGAATTTTGGGTAGGAATAGGCTCTACCCATTTTGTAAAGTAGTTTATACTGCCTCTCATGTTTGCAATTTGTACCTTGTTATATTTTGATATGAGAGATACTTGTTACTCATGTTATTTTTACATTTGAGATGACCTAATGGTTAGGTGTTACACTTTGATTTCTAGCATCATAGATGTTAGATTAATATGCTATTCAGTTGATCATATCCACATGATGATGCCCTTTTTGAGATGACAATATATTTTATGATGATATCTGGTTATCTAGTATTTGGACATATCCTCTAATTATGTTTATATGTTAGATTTGATGCTATGTTTATTTACTCCATTCTTTCTTTGTGAAACTTTATGCAAAAGTGAGTGATGTAAATGAAATATTTTAGTATAAATTAAAAAATGGTTAAATTAGGTCATTTAATGCATTTATTGCTTTGACTATGTTATTATATATAATTGCACTTGATGGTGTGTTTTAGTGTGCAAGATTTATGTCCCTGGCAGTGTTAGATGAAGTTAGTGATTCACCTATTCATATTTAACCAATATTGTCTCTCTATGATCAATGTACCCTATTTAATTATTTAATTAAAACCTTCTAGTGATTTAATAAATTCAAACTCATTTGCATAATGTGATTAGACCTGTGAGTGTGTTTGTGCATTTAGAGGTTCACATTATTGCAAAAGTTATTAAAGAATTCTATGATTTTGGTTTAAGGGAAAGTTTGGACTTTATCTTATTTAATTTAATTCCTAACAACTTTGCCATAGATGAATTCCAATTACTTGGAATAGCCTAGTTTTGTTTGGGTTAATTTAGGGTTTAACTAGGTGACCTAGTTATTTATCCTAATCCATTATTCACTCAAAAAGTGAATATGTATCCAAAAAGGAATTATATTCCTCACATATCACTTTCTAAAATAAGAAATTTGTGAGCAAATTTCCAAATCCTCTTCTATAGGATTGCATTTCTAATTGCTATAGGAGCTACTAGTGTGGGATCATTGTGAGATCGGTCTCATTGGATCCATCTTGGGGAGGCCTTGGATTGCTATGATTTTTGACAACTTTTGCAGGATTTTTTTTATTGTTCAAATTTCCATTTTGACCCTTTTGGTTTTTAGGTAGGGATCTCTTGTTTTGTTGTTTCAACTTTGTTTCTACTCCCATTTTTGGTAGCTGCATATTAGGAGGTTGAGAAGAAGTGTTCCCCTCCATTTTTTATTGCTAGCTCTACTTGGTTGGTTAGGTATGAGCATTTCCCTAATTTTTGGGATGGGGGTATGGGGTCTCACACTGTTATGCTGGCCATTTTTGCATATGGTGTTCAAACCTAATTTTTATTAGATTTGTGTGGCTTATTTTTCCAAGGGTAGAATGGCTTTTATTTTTCATTGATTTTTGTCAACGTTGGTTTTTTTGAGGTTTTTGCCTTGCTTTGCATGCTACTCGATTTTCTTGGGTTTTCTTGGCATGATGTTGGTCATGGATTTGGATAATCTGCAAGATGTCAATCTGATCACTATTTTACTTTTATGTTGCATTGGGATGCATACCACGTCTATACTCCCGAGCTTGTTTTTGGTTGAGTGTTATTTTGATTGTGTTCTCATCCAACGCTTGTTTTTATGATCTTTGTGTTGTTGGTGTGCCTGCACACAAGCATGTGTGCATGCATTTTTTAGGTGCTTGCGAGGCTTGATCTCCCAGTTGTTATTGATAGAGTTATGTTCATTGGGGTTGGGTTGGGAATATGTATTTCCTATGGGAACTCATCATGTGATGAGAATGGGTATGTAGGTTAGCACCATGGAGGGGCTTCTCTCACAAACTTGGTGACTATTTCCCAGGTTGGCATGAAGAAGTTTCTAACAAAGTGATAATTAATAAATTACTAGGTAATAAATCTAAGATAAATAAAAATAGTGAGCACTCAGAGTTGATCCAAGGACATAGTGCATGCATCTTTGTAGGGAGTTGAAGCTGCATGATACTAGCTTGGGCTCCTTGATGCCAAGAGAAATACCCTCCATTGATTCCCTACATCGTTGACCCATAGAGTGTTTGACCAAGACTTGTTGTACTTACATTATCTCATGATCTTGATTTCAGTCCTCTTTACTATCTAGTGCAAGTGTTAGCCATAAACATTAGCTTTATGTGTGGTTGTGGTTGGATCATGATCTCTATCAGCACAATGGGAGTGGGCGTTTGGGTTCCACATGATTGTGAGGCTTAGCTAACTATACCAATGCTAGGGATCGGTGTACATAGAGAGTCTATTGTCAGTTGAGTTCGATGATTGATAGTCACTTGGTTTATTTGGGTTTCTAAAGTATGTTTCCTTGTGATTTATGATTTAATTGGAATACTTGGATATCATATTTAAATGATATTAGTTTTATTGATGCATTCCTTTATTATGAAGTTTTAATATATTGTTAGATGATGTGATTTACTATTAGTTGGAGTATCTATGCTTTATTAGATTAGCATGCTAGTTATTCTTGTTTTATGTTGTTATTACATTGTAGTAGTAATGTCCCCATACGATAGCTCTAACCATCTAGTTGGTGATGTGACAACCAGTCTTGCTCTAAATCCTCAATATCTCTAGGGTCTCCACTATGTCATTCCATTGAACAAATAGGGTTTCTACACACGCTATGCCTCTAAGGATTCTATCCAATAGATCCTACTCCTACAATTGGTGCACATCACTTAGATAGTACAAGTTTACTCATGAACACCCATCAACACACACATTTCCCCAATGCTCAATTGATCTTCCCATAGGATAATATGGACACCTATGCATGCCTTAGGTCTCTCTCTAAGATTTCAAACCCCAAACAATGTCACAACCCTAATTGAGTTGCAATCCACAAGTGTAAATACACTCAAACACTTTGAAAAAAGCTACAAGGATTAGTCCTAATGCACAAAAACTAGGATATCTTGCAAAAATACTTAACAAGTACCCAAAAAAATTACCATTCCTAATACCATTTTCAAAGTTCTTGAATATTTTGAAGGTTTGGATTTTCCAAATTGTCCATACTATATGAACATAATTTTAGCCTAGAAATTAGGGCTTCAAGGGTTTACATACTATTTGATACAAATTTTTTTTTTGAATTCATTAGGGTATAGAAAAAGGCTTATCCTCAAGATTGGGGCTAGTCCACAACACCTGCTAACTCTCCACATGCTTGGATTGAAGTATCAACATGTTCAATCCTCTCCATAGCTCTTTCTCTACTCTGTGACCCCTAACAAAGTTGGAATGATTTGCATAGGGCATCAACTTAAAAAGAATTTCTATGCTTTCCATGGGACCGTCTCTACTATACATTGAGTACATGTAGTCTATTTCCAAATACCAAGAAATTTTACAATGTCAACGATGAGAAATGGCCCTAGGACTCCATCTTGCAATCACACCTCTGTTCAGACCAACAAACTAGTGAACACCATGATAATTATCCTAAGCACTCCAAAATCTATATAATAATAAAAAAACTCTATAAAAAATTTTAAAAAAATTACTACTAACACTTCCAACACAAAATATACTAAAACTAATCCATACACATGCCAAGAACACAAAAAACAATAAACTATTATTAAGATGCTGCTTGCTAAGTCCATACAAAAGAAAATCTAATTTCTCGAACCCCTTGAGTAGGTTGAGAATAGACTTATAAAGGATTCCCAAGATCTCTCCCAACTATTTTAGACACTTGGAAGTTTCTAACTAAAAAGTTTCTCTATTTGCAAGAAAATTGCAAAAAGTTGTCAATGACAACTTTCGCAAGTTTGAGCAATTTTTGCAATATTTAACACCTACTTCCCAAACTTGGTCCAATTGATACCAGAAAATGAAAAAGGCCTTAAATGTTTACTAAACACCTAATAAGGTCTTTAGAAGACTTACTTTCCCTATTTAGCCAACAAAACCAAAAAATTCTCTATAAACCCCAATGAGCAATTTTTGAGCAACTAGGACCAACATTATCATGTTGGGCTCTTCCAACTAACCTATCCACACCTTAGGACATAGTTAGTCCTCTTATTGATTTAGTGATGTGGCTATCATCACTAAAAGACAAAACACCTAAGAATCCCTTGTTAGAAACAATAGTCCACCAAGATAACTAGGGAGGGGGGTGAATCAGTTATCTGATAATAAAAACATTTATCTTCTTTAAAAAAACTTAAACATTCAACCAAAGTGAAAAAAAACCATAATAAAATGCACATAGACAAATACACTAGATATGTTGACTAGGGAAACCCTTGATCAGAAGGAAAACCCCAGTGAGAATGATGCCCACAAGATGATGTACTAATATGAATATTCTTTGTTAGATGATGGACCCTGTTAGGAGTCTATTACAACATTTTGTACATAAAGTCCCTGTTAGGAGACTTTGAATCCCTATTAAGAGATTCTAACCCTATTAAGAGTTTTAGTAAAATGTATGCAAGATGAACACACTACCCAAACATGCAATTTCAACTACAAGAAGAGCTCATTGCTCAAACATGTAATTTACTATTATTTTCTTCCTTTTGTTTTGTCAAATGAACCAATCACTATGAGACCTTGTAGACAAGGTCATGAACCTTGGATCCAAATATCAAACCTTAGATCACTCAGGAAAACCTTAGTAATGAAGTCTTCTTCACTTCTACACTACTTTGCTCAACTTTACATTTCTCTCTCTCTCTCTCTCTCTCTCTCTCTCTCTCTCTCTCTCTCTCTTTGCTTACTAATTATTCACATAAATATAATTCATGTCATACTTGATAAAGGAATTTCCTTCCTTTATATCGATTCCAAAAAAAAATTCCCTAAGTTGGCTATTAGACCTCAATTAATTATTATAGGACCACATTAAGAACACATTACACTTAGCAATAACATTAATCTCCCACCTTGCAACTTGAATATATTTCCATACATGAAATATTATGATGAGAAAAATTAGCCATTTCATCATCAACATGTATTCTTCACATCCTCAACCTCAATTCTTAGAATATCAAATTTGCTAAGAGATATAACAAGTTTACCAGAACATGCCTCTGTAAACTCTAGCTCAAAATAGACATCACCAAAACTTACACAACTTATTCTAGACTTATCATTTCTTCTTATGAAATTAAATACATATACTAGATACTCAAAAGTATCTCCCATAACCTCTGATGGTTAGAAGACTCAACTAGCCATTTGTAGCAATTTGATCTTTTTGTTGTTCTTCTGTCAGATACCATAGAAAATTGTTATATTGACATCAATGACAAAGTCAGTCATGAATGTAACATGTCATGATAGTAGCATATCTACAATAACCCCCCATAGGAATATCAAAAGCATTCATGCTTCCAACAATCTCCCCCTTTGGCATTGATGGTGAGATAGATGAAAAACATCTAGTTCCAAGAATACCAACAAAAGTTTGTTCAACTTCAAATCCTCTTCATCAATCATTCTCCCCCATTGACATACCTCAATGTGCTTTCTATCAAACTATCATTACATGTTGTACTTCTTCTGAACATATTGCACTCATACCAAAATTCTCCAACTACTATGCAACTATTTTTCATGCCAAACTTCTCCACCATTGAAATGAATTTTAAAGGTTTTAGCAACTAAATTTATTGCATCAAAGTCTACAACAACTAATTGCTACTTAGCTCAAGTTTCCAAAGACACTATTCAAAATAACATCCAACAAGAGTCCTAGATGAATCTATCCATCACAGATGCTCCCCCATACAGGAAGCAACAACATTCAGTCCAAACTACAATGGTACTATATTCCACTAGACTAATGCATTATTGCATCTTCTACTTTGATGTAGGAAGGGGCATAACCTCCAGAATACATTGGAAATACTCAAAAATCTCTTTGAGAAGAGGCTTAGTGAATATATTTGCATTTTGGTCTTTAGTGCTCACATACTCTAATCTGATTTCCTTTTCTGCATTTTTCTCTCACAACATATGATACTTAATAGAAATGTGCATGGTAAATTAGAATGTAACATTGGATTCTTAGACATATTTATTGTACTTGTGTTGTCACAATGTATAACAATAGGTTCATTGATCTCTATCCTTATATCCTTTAGCATCTACTTCATCCAAATGACTTGATTGCAATTATTTTCTACTATAACATACTCTTCTTTTGTTGTACTTTGTGATGTACAATCCTACTTCTTAATTAACCAAGAAACCAATCTTCCTCCAAGAAAGAAGGCTCCTCCACTAGGGATTCTTCTATCATCCATACTGCCTGCCCAATTTGCATTAGTATAAGAACTTAGAGTGAAATCATTAGATTTTTCATGCCACAATCTAAACTTAGATGTTCCTTTTAGATATCTAAATATTCTTTTGACTATTGCATAATGTGATTCTCTAGGATCAGCTTTGAATCTTGCAAGAATTCCAACTGCATTTGTTATATTTGGCCTTGTGTGAGTTAGATATTGCAGTCCTTTAATCATTGATCTGTACTTCTTCTGCTCAACAATACATGTCTCATCCTTTGTAGATAACTTGTGTCTTGCTTTGAGTAACCTTTACATACCAATCTTTCTTTTTTTTTACAACTCCACCTTGTTCATTCATTTTTTTTCTAAATACCCATTTAGTTCCTATCACATTTTTGTCTGTTGGTCTAGGGACCAATTCCCATGAACATTATTTACTATTTGATCCAATTCCTCTTTCATGGATTGTTTCCTATAATCATGTTTCATGATTCATCTTCATTCTTAGGCTCAACTTGAGATATCAAGCATAGTTCTTCATTGACTCTACTTCTTGTCATCACACCTTCATCTTTTCTTCTAATGATATGCTCAGATGGATGATTCTTTATCATATTCTTTCTTGAAGTAGGAGTTGCTATCTCAACTCTTAGTTATATTGAAGGTTCTGAGCTTTGTTCCTACCTTGGTTCTCCTTCATTCTAAAAATTATTGCCAGTCTTAAGAAATACCTCATTATTCTTTGGCTTATTAATAACATCATCATGTAAATTGTAATCAACTATTGTCTCTTATATTCTTAATTTCTCATCAATTCTCAAATTTTCACTTTCCATAATAGTCTTAGTTCCCTGATTATAACATCTAAAAGCCTTGATTTCAATGAATAACCAATAAACATACCTTCATCACTTCTAGCATCAAACTTACCAATATCATCATCTCTTTTGATATAATAGTTAACCCAAAAAATTCTGAAATACTTAACTGTAGGTGAGTGACCAAACCATAGTTCATAAGGTGCCTTGTTTGTGTCTTTCCCAACTTGCACTCTATTCATAGTATAGAATGTTGTATTCAAAGCTTCTCTCCAAAAAATTTTGGATACATCATTCTCTGCTAACATAGCTCTTCCAACTTGTATAACTAACTTGTTCATTCTCTCTGGAATAGCATTTTATTTAGGGGTTCTCAAAGCTGATAACTATCTTTTACTTCCATTTTCTTTACAAAACATGTTAAACTCATTTGAAGTAAATTATCCTCCTCCATCTAATCTTAAACATTTATTCTTCATACCAGATTAATTCTCAACCCTATTCTTAAATATCTTAAACATACAAATGCCTCAGATTTCTCTTTAAGAAATGCAACCCACATCATTCTAGAAAAATAATCAACTAGAATCATAAAATGCCTTTCACCATAGAATCCTTTAGTCTTTGTAGAACTGCTAAGATTTGTGTGTACAATGTCCAACTTTTTTGTAGTGGTAAACTTCTTGCTAGGAAAAGAAGTTTTATTATGCTCAGCCAAGACACATTCCTTGCAAATTTTGTTAGTAGGCTTTACAATCTTTGGAAAATCTCTAACTACAAACATTCTATTGGTCTTTAAAATACTATCAAAGTTTATATGAAACAATATCTTATGCCATAACTAGATGTCATTTACCTTTGTAACCAAACATGTCATTTCAGTAGGATTCAATTGAAATACACTACCTTTAGATCTAGTTCCTATTCCAATTACCTTTCCATCTTTGTCTTTGATCATGAATCTCTTTTCTATGAACTACAACTGATAACCTTTGCCTACTGATTGTCCAACACTCAAAAGATTATGCTTTAAACCATCAAAAAAGTATACATCCTTAGTGTTAGTTTTACCATCAAGAGTTATTGATCCAATACCTTTGACTTGGCATGCTGCATGGTTTCCAACTCTGACAATGCCTCCATCCTACCTTTTGAAGTTAACAAACTTGTTCATATCACTAGTTATGTGCTACGAACAACCACTATCGATTATCCAATTAGATTTCTTCTCAACTTGTGACACTAAAGCTACCTTTTCTAGACTTTCTTCTTTAATTTCCACAAATCTAGTTTCATCATCACTAGTACTTATTGCTTGTTCATCAGAATCATTATCTTCATTTGCATACAAACACTCTCTATCTTTTCTAGGTTTGTAATTTCCCCTATAATGTTTCTCTCTTTTAGGACACTTAGATGCATAATGACCATATTCATCACAAGTCCAATATTTAAATATTTTTCTTACCTCCTTTTTCTCTTTTTACCAGAAGGGCTTCTCCCTCTTCAATCTTTCTTTCCTTCTTAGATCTACTACTACTAGCAAAATATTCTCTAGAACTTATGCTCCTTGATAGACTGGGTCAAATATTCAGGACACTGAAAGCTATCTCTATTCTAGTCAATTCTCTTGATTGTCTGAGCTCATTCTCAACTACTTCAAGTCTTCCAAGTAATGAATCCTTTTTGAAATCTTTGGTACAAGATATTAACAACTGTATCATCTAAACTGCTAACTTAAATGGTGGTGTTAGATTCTTCAATATCTTCTATAGAACCTCATCATGTTCATTGGTTCCTCCTTGAGCTTTGATACCTGCAATAATTTCTAATATCCTATGTATGTATGTTCTTATAGATTCATCTTACATCATTTTAATATCTTGAAACACACAAATCCAACATTGTAGTCTCAACTTCTTAGAATATGCATCTCCTTCAAAACTATTTTCAAAAGATTTCCAAATCAAATGTGAAGTAGCAAGGGATTTTACTTGATTGCATTCAATTTTAAAAAATGCAGTCAATAATGCTTCTCTAGCTCTCACATCACACATAAAAAGATCTCTTTCTACCTTGGTACAAGTTTCCAAGTCCTTTTCAACAATGATTATTTTCACTGATTTTGTTTAGACTATCTTTTCTAAACATATTTTCCATGGATCTCCCAAAGTTGTTAAACTTTACCTTCAAGGATTTGACACTCTGATACCAATTATTAAAAACAATAGTCCAATAAGAAAACTAGGGGGGGTTGAATCAGTTATTTGATAATAAAAGTATTTATCTTCTTTAAAAAAAACTTAACCATTCAACCATAATAAAATGCACATACACAATTACACTAGATATGTTGACTAGGGAAACCCTTGATCAAAGGGAAAACCCCAATGGGAATGATGCCCACAAGATGATGTACTAATATAAATATTCCTTGTTAGAGGATGGACCTTTCTAGGAGTCTATTAAAATATTTAGTACATAGAGTCCTTATTAGGAGATTCCAACCCTATTAGGAGTTGTAGTACAATGTATGTAAGATGAGTCCATTGCCTAAACATGCAATTTCAACTACAAGAAGAGCTCACTACTCAAATATGTAATTTACTACTATTTTCTTTTTCCCTTTGTTATGTCAAACAAACTAATCACTATCAAACCTTGTAGACTAGGTGACAGACCTTGGATTAAAATATCAAACCTTGGATCACTCAACAAAACCTCAGTACTAAAGTTTCCTTTATTTCTGCACTGCTCTGCTCAACTTTGCATTCTCCTCTCTCTTCTTACTAACTCTTCGCATAAATATAATTTATGTTATACTTTATAAAGAAAAATTTCCTTTTTTTATACCAAATCCACAAAACAATTTCCTAAGTTGGCTGTTAGAACTTCTCAATTAATTATTATAGGACCACATTAAGAACATGTTACACTAAGTGATAACATTAATCTCCACCTTGCAACTTAAATATCTTTTTGTACATGCAATATTATGATGAGTGAACTTAGTCATGTCATCATTGACATATCTTATTCATGTACTCAACCTTGATTCTTAGAATATCAACTCTACTAAGAGATATAACAAGTTTACTAGAACATGCCTCTATAAACTCTATCTCATAACACACATCACCAAAACTTACATAAATTCTTCTAGACTTGTCATTTCTTCTTCTAAAATTAACTACATATACCAGATACTCAAACGTAAAGCTCATAACCTTGGATGGTTAGATTACTTAACTAGCCATCTGTACCAATTTGATCTTTTGGCTATTCTTCTATTAGATACCATAGAAAACTGCTATGTTGACATCAATGAAAAACTTAGTTATGAATGTAATATATCATCATAGTAATATATCTACAATACTCCCTCATAAGAGCATCATTAGTATTCATGCTTCTAATAGCACTAGGTCTACCTAGTAGCCTACCTAGGTGCTCCTGTACCATACTCCCCCATTAAATACTAAGTTGTACTTGATGGTAACATGCCCAGGGTAATGACATGCTTCTTGAACTTCATCTCAACAACCTAGGTAGCCTCTAAAGTTGGCTTTCTCTTCCATTGGATGAGGTGCTGCATATAGACCTTATGCCTTATAGACTTATTCACTCTTGAATCTAACACCTTCTCAACCTCCAACTTGATCAGACTAGGTGCTATAGTAGGTTCAATATTATCTTGAACAATTGGACTAATCTAAATTACTTTGTCTTTAAAAGCCACCAAGTCTTGTATACTAAAAATAGGGG
This sequence comes from Cupressus sempervirens, assembly GCA_028749045.1. Taxonomy (NCBI): domain Eukaryota; kingdom Viridiplantae; phylum Streptophyta; class Pinopsida; order Cupressales; family Cupressaceae; genus Cupressus; species Cupressus sempervirens. The sequence continues at coordinate 773,287,129 of CM053793.1, forward strand.
ATATGCCTAGATTTGATGGTAAATCTACCTTATAGGCATTTTCTCCATACTTTTTCAAGAGTGTTCCCAAAGAATTTTAGCTTTCCAGTAGATCTCTATTAAGAGTAAATTTTTCTAACTAGAATATGAGCATCTCTAAATAAGCTAGGCCACCAAAAACTAACCCTCATTACTTTTTGAGTAGTTGTATTTGTCATGTAATGACCTCCACATACTCCTTAATGTATCACATTTAATAGTCTTTTTGATTCATTTTGATCAATGCATTTCAAGAGCACTCCTTCAAAACTCATCCACCAAAGACTTCCATTAATAATAAAAAATTTAATGGCATGCAACTTAAGATTTATCCTTTCATTGTCAGTAAAATGAGGTGGGGTTTCCATATCTTGTAAATAGTGTATCACATTTTTATACCAATCACATTGATCCATATCACATGTGTTTGATTTGACATCTTCACATACTAAATTGATCTAATTAGCATCTAGGTTAGACTAAGCCATCAACTTTGCTAACCTTGGCCTCTTACCAATTTAGTAATTTGGATTTCAATATTAAACTCTTGAATCCTATTTATCCATCTGCATCTTTTGTCAAATACCTCTTGGTGAGAGAAAATATCCTTGACTTGTGCACTTGGCACAAACACAATGACAATAGCACTAAATAAATAGCATCTGAAAGCTTTTACAAATTTAACTAGGGCATATGACTTATTTTCATTGATTTCATATTTAAACTCTATAGGTTGAAGGTATTTTCTAAAAAATGCAATTGGTTTCTCATAACCATCTCCATTTTTCTAAAGTAAAATAGCTACAATAGTGTGGAAAGATGTGAAAGAAAATATATGCATGGGTTTTGCATAATTTGGTGTCTTAAGGATTTGTGCATTCTTGATAGCAATTTAAATTTATTGAAAAGCAATAGTAGGCTCACCTTCCCAATTGATGGGTGATCCTTTCTTAAGCATCTTGGAGATAGGTCTACTAATGTTAGAAAAACTTGTCACTAATCTTCTAAAAAAATTAACTGTCCCAAAGAAAGACTATATTCCTTTGACATTTTTTGGCTTAGATACTTTGTCAATTGCTGCCACTCTTTCAGGGTCAATTTTTAGTGCTTCCTTTGATACTATATGACCCAACAATTTCCCTTTTATCACTCCAAAAGTACATTACTTTGGATTTAATGAAACCCCATGCTCCAAGGATTTTATAAAAATATTTTCTAAATTTCTACAATCGTCCTCAACCTTTTTTGAGTATGTTGTCAAATCATCCTAATATAAAACCATGAATTTATCGATATATTCCTTAAATGCTACATCCATGGCTCTCTAAAATGTTGTTCCTCCATTTATCAGGCCAAAAGGCATCCTAACATTAACATAAGTTCCCTAAGTCATTTTAAAAGTTGTCTTGAACTATTATTTTTCATCCAGCAATTATTCGTTGTATCTTGAGAAACCATCCATCATGGACATTAATTCTAACCTAGTAAATTTTTGCAACATAGCCTCCATGTTGGGCAGTCCATAATTATCTTTCAAGAAGGCAATGTTCAAGTTTCTAAAACTAACACACAACCTAATATCCCCATTATTCTTGCTGACTGGTACTAGGTTGGACACCCAGGGAGAATGTCTTATAGGTTTAATTATACCCCCATCCCTTAGTTTTATAATCTCTTCTTGCATCTTAGGGGCTAGAGTGGGATTGACTGGCCTTTTTTTTCTAAAAGGCTTAACATTTTCTTTAAGGGGTTTTATGTGTTGAAAAATATCCCCCCTATAAGCCTTAAGGTCATCATATGACCATGCAAAAATATGCCTAAATTTTCTCAGTAGATCAATCAAAGGCTTCCTAATTACAAGGGATAAAATCATACCAATGTATACCTTTTTAGGAGATTCAACAGTGTCGAGATTGATCTCTTCAAGCTCTTATGGCTTTTGATCTCTAACTTCTAAATGCACCCTATCCTAATTATCAATGATACTTTCTAGTATTAGCAATCCTTTAAGTACCTTATTTTTTTAAAGTTGCAGGATCTCTTGGCCAAAAATGGTTTCCTTCCCATTCACTATTTCAACCAAGGTACTACAATCCATTTCTTGGCCATGTTACTTGTCCTCATTTAGAAAAAAGTTCAAGATATCTTATCATCTTCAAACACTTGCCAATTTTCAATATTGTCAGGGATAGATGGCCTATTCTACATCTCAATTTTAGATACATTAACAAATGATATGTTATTTGGTTTGATTGCTACATTAGCTAATAGTTCAGCCATCTTGTTATTTCTTCTGTCCATCCAAGAAATGCCAAAAAGCATCAAATGCTTATATTTTGTCCCAAACAACATTCATATTCTATTTTAGCCTCTTATTCTTAGAAGCGTATGTCTTCTTAATTTGAGACACAATCAACTTTGGATCACCATTAACATGCAATTTCTTGATTCCATAATTTTCTACCACTTTTAATCGCTGTAAAAGTGCCTCATATTTTGCAATGTTATTAGTACATATAAAATTTGGGATGAATGAATACCTAAAAGTATTGTTATCTAGAGATATGAAAACAACTCCAACTCTTGACCCATCTTTAGAATTTTCCCCATCAAAATGCATGGTCCAAAGGTTTTGAGAATCTATACAATTTGTAACCTCTTATGCAATTAATGGTGTTGGCTTTTCAATTTCCTAAATAATAAGATCATCTCTAAAAGCATTAACCTTAGTATCCAAGAAATAAGTAGCATCTCTATCAATGCTATCCTCAAGCATATGAGTGACTCTTGGTTCTCTATCAACTTTGATGGCCTTGTCCCCTATGTGGAATGTATCATATGATAGATCAAATTTTCGGCTACCTCCCATTGCAGCACTCCATTTTCTTGAGAGCAACATTCCATGTTGTGGAGGAATATCAACTACTAGGACTGTCATGGTTAGGTAAAAATTAGGGGATGCAACTAACTTAAAAGGTAAAGCATTGAGTATACCTATGACAAGAACTTCTCTTGCATCCATAGCCCTACATCTCCCTTGCTTGGTATCTACTTTCAAACCTAGGGCTTCCATTATCCTAAAAGAAATAACACTATTAATATCCATTGAGTCAATCATACAATTATTTAAGGTTTTCCCATTTATGATCAAACTCAAAAAGAATGGGTCAATGTTTTCTATGTAGGCTATAGATCAATTATCTATGAACATCTAAGGTATTTGGTACATAATCCCATTATCTTCTTTATCTTTTGTTACAAGTGGTATTTGTTGCATTATTGATATTTCTTGCTTAATAATATTACTATTTCCTAGCCCACATAACCAAGAGAGGGCCTTATTCTTGTGTTCCTCTATCCTAAACATCTCTAATAAGGGAACCTTGATAGTAATTTGAGATAACATTGAAATTCTATCAACATGATCATACACATTAGGCTTAAAAGAATTACCTCTACTTGGTAGTGCTTGAACAATAGGTTCCTCCACTTGCTTGGTAATATCAACACTTGACTTCTTTTCTTGTACACCGACCATAATTGTTTCTACACTTTGGAACTATAGTTTCTTTTTTGGTTCCCACTTCTTGCTATTACTATCTTTGATCTTTACAATCATTGGATTATCCTTTTTATTCTCATCATCCATTTTGTGAGTGATATCTTTGATGAAAATACTAGATGGCTTACAAGTAGTATTATTCATAGACCTATTTATGAGATTTTAAGTGCTATGCACTTGGCCTATCATTTCAACAGTGATCCTATCAATCTATTCATTTGATGGTTTTCTTAGATACATGTGTTATACATCTAATATCATTTTACAAATCCTATCTTTATCTTGATCTTCATTATCTAAAAATACTTGCTGATGGTGTAATTGATATATCTTTGTCTAATTTATAACATCATTTTCAAAATCTTCTAAATTAGATTCCTCACCATTATCAAATAGATTTTTCATGTTGCATGCTACATCCTCATGGTTCTTTTTTTCCTCTCCTTCATTTTGTACTTTCTGATTTGAAGAAAAAGATTGAGCAACAAGACAATAATTAGGAGAGCGAGGGGATTGGCATACAATACACAAAGGCACATCATCCATCATGTTTACAAAATTTCTTTGCAGTGGATCTATGTACCTTTATATTTGGTACATTGAGCAAGATTAGGGATGGGTTTACCATATTTCCACTATGTGGTGTAAGGATAATTTTGCATCCTAGGCTATTTATTGTAATTATTATTAAATTGGGCCTTCTTTCCAATATTGGGCTTATTAGCATGGTATGCTGGTGAATTCATGTTTTTAAGTAGATTCATGACTTGACCCACTCTATATCTTCAAGTTTATTAGTTATAATTGATTTTTCACCCTCCTTATTTCTCCTTTGATTGAATAGCTTTGGATCATCCCTTCTTCCTAACTTACTAGACACTTTTATGTTATTTTCAATATTCATAGCCATCTTGTAAGCATCTCTTAATGTTCTAGGATCCTTATCCCTTAGAATGTAATCCATTTTACTATCAAAAGCATTGAAATAAGTTGTAAGACATACATCTTCCCCTAACCTCATCACTTGAAATAACTTATACATTCCCTTTTTGAATCTCACATTGAAATTAAATGTAGACTCATTTGAGTTTTTCTTTATATCGTTAAATTCATTCAACATAAAATTTGCACTGGTGTTGTCACCATATTTTTCTTTGAAAATCTTCTCTAAGTCATTTCATGAGCCAATGCTATCATCAGACAATCTTCTAAGTTAGTCCCTAGCATCTTCAGTAAGAGAACAAACAAATAATTCCATCACTACATCCTCATGCTCCACCTCATAGTCATTGAGTATATCTATAAATTTTCTAATGCGCTCTTCACCAATCACAACATTATTTCCTAAAAACTTAATGAATTTGTCTCTTAGATCATTAGAGATAGGATTAGGAATGTTAATCTCAGATTGGTTTTGACAAGGTAGTGACAAAACACTTAGTCATTATTTACTAGAATTATAGTACAAGCTAAGTGATCAGAGAATGCCAAGCATAAGATGCCAAAAAATAAATGTCGAGTAATATACATAGTCATTATTGAGCACTAGTATGTACTGAGCAGATAGTGTATGCTAAGTCATTTAGCAACTAAGTTACAACATTGAAGATATAGTGAATGTAAAGCATCAAAAACTTCAATTGCTAAGTGAATAGTTTTGGACATAATTGTTTGTAATGGCACAAACTTCTATGTAAACAATTTTAGGACTGATTTGATGATTTCTTTATGATTTTAGAAGGTGTATATAGAAGTATAATATGAATCCCTATGTAGTACATGCAACCATTCAAATTAAGGAATGTTCTTAGTAGAAAAATGTATCAACAACAATTATTGATTCTAACCTAACCCTACCCAACTTGTGTTTGCTTAAGGAGAAGAAACCTAAACAATTTGTATGTATACAGAAAGAGAAGGAGATAGAAGAGAGATGAATTTTAAGTGCATAGAGAATTCATGGTGGCTATGGAGGTTTTGATATTGTTATGAATTGAAAAATCAATTAGAGAGGACAAAGTAGAGTAGTTAAAGGACATAAGAGATACATCTGATCAAAAGGATCAAGTACTCATCAAGAAAGAGGAGATATGATATCTAGTATAGAGGTGCTAATCAAAGGATCAAGATTGAAACATTCTAATAGGTGAATTAGTGAAAATCTCTTAATCGAATATTATTAATAGGATTTTGTAAATCCTTTAACATGGTGTTTGTTTTGTTAAAATTTTAAGTCCTCTAACAAGGCACACTTTTAAAAATATTGGTTCTCAAAAAAAAAAACTTAGAGATGGTGAGTGTTGGAAAGGGAGAGAAGAAATATTTTCAAAATTTGAACTTTGAATAGGGAAAGATTTCTTTGGAAAGTCAAAATTAGACCTCTGGCTTGGGCCATGGGTCACAAAAGGAGGATGGTAAGGGATCTTCAGGTAGAAGAGATCAGGCAAAAAAAGATGATGGGGACCCAGATGCTCCACCAATGTATCATACAAGATTCCATCAGTTCCCAAGGTAGGTCTTCCTAGATCTACTAAACGGTCATCTCTTTTCAGGGTCAATCCTATAGGTAAGTCCTCTTTCGTACCTGTTAAGATTCTCCTCAAGGTAGAGAAAGGTTCTTTTGCCATTGCCATTTTGGACAAGTTTGTGGATCATAGGATTGAGTCAATGGATTTGACTTTGGTTGTTAAATTCTTAGGGCCAATTTCAAATATAGATATTGTGAGATCCTTAATAAAGAAGAAATGGGCCCTCAAAGGTCAAGTCTCTATTATAGCAATGGCTAAGGACTTTCTATCTTTCAATTTTTATTCAATGGAAAACCTCTCAAAGATTCTGTGTGAGGGACCATGGGCTATAGGTCATTTCACTCTGGTTCTTCAAAAGTGGTCCTTTAAGCTAAAAATGAATGAATCTTTCTTTGTGCAAGCCCCTATCTAGGTAAGGCTTCCAGAGCTACCATTAGAATTCTTGAACAAAGACATTTTTGTGGGGTTAGCCACATCCTTTGGGGAGCTCCTCTCAATAGATTTGATCACAACCTCAAAAAGATGTCTTACCTATTCTCGTATATGCATAAGGGCAAGGGATGGGGTGGATATACTAGAAATAGTGACGTTCCTCTCAAAATTGGGAATGCATGTTCAAAAGCTGATTTATAAGTATGTTCCTTTTGCATGTTTCCTCCATTTTAAATCTGGGCATAAGGCAAACCAATGTCCTAGAGCCAAGGCAGAAAGAAAGAAAAGTAAGACTAATAGTACCTTAGTAAAGGGTAAGAAAATGGTCTAGAAATAGAAATTGATCAATACATCAGAGAACCAAGATGGGTCTAAAGAAATAAACAAAGTCCTTGACTAGGAAGGAGATCAGGGCAATGAAGGAGGAAAAGGAACAAAGGAGTCAAAAAATATGGTTCACATCATTGAGGGAGATTAGAGTAATGAAGGAGGTGAAGGATCAAAGGTGTCAGATAATAAGAATCATGATGTTAAGCCCCAAGCCATAGAAATGGCAAGTAAGGATTCACTAATTGAGAAAGAGCAAGAGGTCGGTACTCTGGAGAACCCTAGATAGAGGTCAAGTCAGCAGAAGAATCTTTAGCCCCAATTAGAGAACTAGGTGGACTCTCAAAGGACTCTATTCATAAACAAAGAAAAGAAAAGAAAGGAGAAGAGGTAAACTAGGTAGGATAGGAGATGGAAGCTAAGGCTTAGAATACTTTGGATCTCCCTTTGGCTTCTCTGGAAAATCCACCAACTTCCAATGCCCTAAGGAAGAAGTTTTTAGATTTAATCAACAACTCTTAGCTAGAATAGATCTCTATATTGGAGGAATGGATAAATATTTTCTCTCAAGACAATAAAGACAAGGGGAGTATGGTTAAAAAGAAGAAAAATAAGAATTGAGATCATCTTCCATTATCTCTAGCGACAACTAGAAGTAGGATCAAGGAAAATGTTGGGTTAAAACCTAAGTCTCAAGGAAGAAGAAGTTTGAGTTAGGTAATGCAAGATGAAGCTAGAAAGAACTTGGTAGATGGGAGCCAGAGAGCCATCAAGGAATGTTTAGTAAAAAAGAAATGAAGATCAAATCTTGGAATATAAGTGGCCTAAATGGTGCCCACAAATAGGAGATAGTTCAAAGTTTGATCAGAGATCAAAGACCTAATTTTTTACTAATTCAAGAAACAAAGATGAGAAAAGCCATGGTAGGAAAATTATCTTTCAGTAGATTTAGAAGGAGCTACAGGGGGCGTTCTGATACTCTTTAATAAAAAGGCTTTCTAGATCTCCACTATTCTTAATGAAGGTAATGCACTCCTTTGTAAGGTTATCCATGTTCATAGTGGTGACTCATTTATTTTAAATATGTGTGCTCTTGATATTGAAAAGGAAAGAAAGGTTTTATAGGCCAAGATTCTTGATGCAATTCACCATAGTAATATAAACAAAGGTGTTATTATGGGGGTTTTCAACATCCCTCTTTTAGATGAAGAAAAATAAGGAGGGCTAGCCTCAAATTAGGAAAGTAAATTAGACCTGTCTAATTTTATTAACAATCTAGCCTTTTTGGATGTTGATGTTTTGAGCAAAAAATTCACTTGGTCAAATAGGAGAACTAGTGGGGATTGGATCCAGGTTTCTCTAGACATAACCCTCATTTGCCTAGACTAGATGCAAACCCACATGTGTAGACTTTTTCTTCTTCCCAGAGTTGGGTTAGACCACTCACACATCTCACTTTATTTCAGTCCTCTAATGGTCAAATGGAATTTCCCTTTCTATTTTGAGAAGATGTGGACTTCCCACCTAGATTTTGAAGCTAAGATTTCCTCTTGGTGGAATATAGAGGTGGAAGGTACAACAATGTTTAGGATAGCTTAGAAATTGAAAAATGTGAAAAGAAACATCAAATTTTGGAATAAGTTAGATTTTGGGCATATCTTTTAGGAGAAGAATGAGAAGATAGATCAAGTTTAAAAAGTCTAGGAAAGGATATAGTAGAAATGACACAACGATCAGATTAGGATCGAAGAAAGGTTTATCCTTTCTAAGCTCCATAATATCATTAGTAGGGAAGAGTGCTTTTGGAGGCAAAGATTTAGAGTCAATTGGATAAAAGAGGGGGATCAGAATACCAAGTTTTTCGATCTCTCCACCTTAAAACATTGTGCTCACAATAGGATTTTGAGTATAAAGAGGGGGCAAGCCTCTTTGACAAAGGAGAATGAGTTTGCAGATGAAGCATTGCATTTCTCCTCTTCACTCCTTTCTAAGGACTCTTCACTTTTGTTGAAAGACCAAGAGGAAATTTTGACTTCAATCCCTTCTCTATTATAGGAATATCATAATTATATGCTAAAGGCAATTCCCTCCTTGCATGAAATTTACCAAGCTCTACTATCTCTCCCTGCTAACAAAGCTCTAGGGCCAAATGGTTTTTTGACTTTCTTCTTCTAAAAATATTGGCAGGTGGTTAAAGGGGATGTGGTGAAAGGAGTGCAAGATTTTTTTGGGGCCAAGAACCTTTTGAAGGAACTCAATGCTACTTTTTTGGTGTTAATCTCGAAAATCCCAGGGGCAGATACAATGGATAAGTTTAGACCCATAAGCCTATGCAATTATTTCTATAAAATCATTTCAAAAGTTTTGACTACTAGGATTCTCAGTGTTCTCCACTTGATTATATCTCCACAACAAACTGGCTTTGTCAAAGGGAGATAGATCCTAGACTCAATTATGATGGTTCATGAAGTTATTCACTCCTTGGAAGCTGGAAAAAGGGAAGGATTCCTACTCAAGTTGGACCTATCTAAAGCATATGATAGGATAGATTGGGACTTCTTGAAAGCTATTCTCTAGGCCTTTGGATTTGATGTCCAGGTTTGTAAACTAATTCTTCAACTTGTCTCTAACCCCTCTATGGCCATTTTAATCAATGGAGCTCCCTTGAAATTATTCTTCCCCTCAAAAGGGCTTAGACAAGGTGATCCCCTATCCCCTGTTCTATTCATTATTATGGTAGAGTGTATTGAGAGGTTAATCTTGAGGAAAAGATAGGATCAAAGCTTGCATGGTATTAAGCCATCTTTTAGATAGATTACCTTCACCCATCAACAATTTGTGGATGACACAATTCTTGGAGGGGAAGCAATAGTTCAAGAGGCTAAGGTGTTAAAATGTTTGTTGGATACTTACACAATGGGTTTAGGATAGGCTATAAACTAGGAAAAAATCTCTGTCTTTTTTGTAAATACCCCAATTGAGCAACAAAGAAAAATAGCTCACATCCTAGGATGTGGTGTGGGGTCTCTTCTAGCTACTTACCTAGGAATGCCTCTAGGGTCAAAACCACCAGAATCTTTCTAGAATGGCATTATCAATAGATTTAACAAGAACTTTGTAGGTTGTAAAGGAGCTACCCTAAGTTAAGTAGGTAAATGTACTTTGGTAAAATTAACTCTTGAAAACCTCCCAACTTATGCCCTTAGCCTTTTTGGGATCCTGGTTAAACATGTTGATAGAATGGAGAAAATCCAAAGGGAATTTTTGTGGACAAGGGTTGAAGAAATCAAGAGAGATCATTTAGTGGCATGGGACAATGTTTTCTTTCCTAAAAGCTATGGTGGCCTAGGCATTAGAAAAATTAGGCACCTCAAAAATGCTCTGCTAGCAAAGTAGATATGGTGCATTTTTCAAGGTCCTAGAGAATGGCAGGATATCATGGTGGAAAAATATTTGAGAATGCAATCCCTTAGCTTCATATTTAGCAAAGCTGATTTTCCCCATGGATCCTTTATTTGGAATGGGATCCTCAAGGAAAAACCTTTGGCTAAATCAAAGGCAAAGTGGAAAGTTGGCAATGTGCAAAGTATCTTATTTTGGCAAGACAACTAGTTAAGCTAGTGGCCCCTCATAGATCATCCTAACTATGAGAGATGGGAAGATTTATGTGTGAGAAGATTTGGTCTGAAATTTAGTGACTATAGAGCTGATCATGGATGGAAAGACCTATTGCTAGTTTCCCAATACCTTAAACCTCTGATGACTATCCTAAATGTCATTATCCTTAATAATAAGAGGGATGAAATCATTTGGGGAGACAATCCCAATGGGTTATATTTAGTTACTTCAAGATATTTCTCGCTATGGAATAAGATGGAGAAACCTATCTGGGCAAAGGCTTGGATGATTGGCCTCACTCTAAAAATCAATATATTCTTTTGGCTACTTCTTTAAGAAAAAATCCTCACCCTAGATAACCTAATTAAGAGGGGTCATATTATCCCAAATAGGTGCAGTCTTTGCAAGAATAATTTGGAGTTAACCAACCACCTTTTTATTCATTGTCCCTACTCCTCTAAGGTATGGGATCTTATAACCAAGGACTATGGACTTAGTTGGTGTAAACTAGCCAACATCCAGGATTTCTTTGGACAATGGACTAGTATGTACAAAGGAATGAAGACATATATGATATGTTCCTGGTCTCTTCCATATTTCTACTAGGGAATATGGAAAGAGAGGAATAATACATATTTTCAGAGATAGGGAAGCCCTCGCTTTTGTTATCGTAGATAAAATTATTACGACCATGAAGGAGAACTTCAACATTAGAAAGGGGGGAGAGATTGAAGTAGGAAATAACATAGTAAATAAAAAGGATCGGGAGAGGAAAAGATAGGAAGCTAAGTGGCTTTTCCACCCTAAAGAATGGCATAAAGCCAATTTTGACAGTGCAACCAAAGGGAATCCTAGCCCCATTGTCTATGGAGGAATTATTAGAAATGGTCATGGTAAGAGAATTGTGGCTTTTTCTTATCTCTTAGGGATTCATATGAATCACTTTGCATTGGCTAGTATGGCCTGTCATATTGTTAAACTAGCTTTGGCTACTAAAATTGAGAAACTTTGGTTGGAGGGAGACTCTTTAAATGCAATAAATTGTTTAAAAGGCTACTCTAAGCCCTCCTGGACCATCAAAAATGTGGTGGAGGAGATTCAATTAGACTTGGGTAAATTCAAAAGGATCCATGTCAGCCATATGTATAGAGAGGCCAACTCAACCACGAACTGGTTTGCAAATGAGGCAGTAGTCAAAAACATGGTGATGACATGGCACAATGGAAATATCTTCCTGGTGGTCATGAAAGATATCATAATGCTAGAATGTATCTAGGGAAGTAAGAAGGAAATCTTACATTAATTATGGAAATTTATGTATTAGCGCAAGCAAGATAAGATGTTAATGAAAATCATGGGAAAGTAATAACTCTCCATCATTTTGTGTACTTGTGGCACATTTTAAGGGTCACTTTTGCTATCCCCATTAAAATTTCCAAAGGTAAGAAAGATTTAGGGATACAAAAATTATAGGAAGTTGAAGTTTGTGAGTGCAAAATTTTCAAACAAGAATTCAAGATGTTAGGGGAGAGGAGTAGGAAGTAGCCGACTAGGGAAGTCATAAAATGGAAGAAAAGAATGAAAGTCTGGAACAAGATGGAGAAGGGTGGCATAGTGAGGTATATTGAGAAACTCCATGGCTTTGATAAGGAGATCACCAAGCTCATGGTGAATACCTCGAAGGATGGGCATGTAAAAATTGATGGGGTCTCTAATAAAATCAATGTGGAAATAATAGCTCATATCACAAAGATTCCCATGGAGGGGATAAATTTTTATAGGGATAAGAAAATGTTTGCTAATGCATCTAAATATTTTTTGAAGTATGAGGAAGAATGGAAGTGTTTAGTAAAGGTTGAGACATACTACAAAATGGAGTCAATAAAAAAGTGGAGGTATGTTTTAAGGGTAGTTATTGAATATATTTCTTTGGACACTAGATTCGATAGGGTTAGAACACACTACTTTATTCTATTAAATAATTTTAGGCATGACACAAAATTTTCATTTCTTTTTTATCTATTTACTTTGATGAGAAAGGGCATTGAGGATTTTAAGAAGAACCCTAGTGCAAACCCAACCCTACATGAGGGTTTTCTCCTACTAGTTTATGAATACCTTAAGACTCAAATGAGGGGGAAATCTTTAGGTCACTTTGGGGATGATTCAAAGGCCACTGGGAGCTCAAACTATTCTAACTCTAAGGAAGTTCAAAGTCTGAGCTTGGAAGGTGAGGATAACACCTCCTCGAAAGGAAAGAAGTCTAAGGGAGGGGAGAAAATTCCCGCTCCTTCTAGTATTGTTCCTAGCAGAAAAATCCCTTAGGGTTTAACACCCAATCTAGGGAAATAGGAGGAAGAGGAGTATAATGAAGAGGAAGAGGAAATAGAGTTAGAGGAAGAGAAGAAGGGGGAAGATAGTGAGAAGATGGGGGAAGATATTTCTATTCAGTTAGGGAACCCCAAAAAGAGAAAGGCTAAGGAGGAGCTGCAACTAGAAGAGAAAAAAGATCAGACCCCTAAGGCATAAAGACTCTTCCCTTCTATCTCTTCATCTTAGGAGATTAAGGAAACTGTAGTGGAAGACAAAAGGAGGTTGTGGAGAAACTTCAACACCCAAACAACAAAGATGGGGATTGTTAGGGAGAAAGTGAACCTAAAAGTTTTGGAAGGCATAGAAGGAAAAGCCCATTTCAATGAACTCATAGATGCTACTTTGGTTGTGATTTTAGATAATACAAGGGAAATAGAGCTCAACCTCCTCAACAATGCCAAAAATAGCATGATAGATAATTTTTTCTCTATCAAGTGGCTATTCCATGAGATTGAGGCACTCAAGGAGAAAAGGAGCCAAGAAGAAGGCCATAGGATGAGCAGTGACCAAGGTCATCTTACCAGCCAAGAGGATCATCTCTCAAAGGTTGAGAGAAGGGTTCAAAAGATGGAGATATTGAACCAATACCTAGCTAATCAGGTGAGTGTGACCCTAAACATTCTGAATGAGAACATCAATAGTTTGGGAAAATGACTGAAAAATGTAGGAATCGATGAGGATAAGGAAGAAAAGTCTAACTAAAACCTCGGGAAGACTAAGGGAGAAATGAAAGAGACTAGGGGCTAGGTGGAACAAACTAATAACCTGAACCAAGAATGTGAGGGTGTGGGGATCTAGAGCACCAACAAGGAAGCATAACATCTGTAGGATCAAGACAGTGAAAAATAATTGCTAGTGGTCTAATTTTTTTCTTCTTAATATCTTTAGTTTAGTGTTACTGGCTGTAGGCCTATCTTTTGTTTCTGTTATGACTTTTTATATGAAGTTGCATAGGGTTTGGAATTTATTTAATATTATTATTTTAGATATTAAGTAAAAACTCTTAGGTTTCCAGATCCCTATGAAACCTATTTTTCTTAATAAGAAACAAGACACACTTTTAGTAGGGTGTTGAAATCCTTTAATAGGGTGAGACTTAACAGTCTTTGTAAGCCTTTAACATGGAAGATCTTTCACATGGTAGATCATAGTTTATGGTCAAACTTATTATAACCTTCACTAGCTACACTTTATAGTTGCAATAGTAAAGATTTTTGGGTGTCATCCCCACTCCAGTTTTACCTTCTCAATGGAGGGTTTCTAGGTAACAAACTTATTTTGTTATGTATTATTTGTTTCATGCTATGGATTGACATGTGTAGTTAGCTATTTTAGTTTACATTATAAATTATGAGATGGATGTAGTGAATGTTTTATTGCTAAATTTTTGAGGTACTGATTCACCCCCTCCCTTAGAATTTACTATCCTATTGTTAATTCTAATAATTGGTACCAGGTCCTTGTTCTTTGGAAAGGAAAGCTTTGCAACCTTGAGGAAAGATCTTGAAGATGAAAGTCAAACTAAGAGGTCAAAAATCTAAAAATAGAAAAAGAAGTCCAATCAATATTACTACGTGAGGTGACTAGGCATAAAAAGAAAGTTGAAGAAGAAAAAGTCATGATTGAAGATGACAAAAGGACACTGATCAACATATTGGAAGATAGGACATTAGAGGTACAAAATAGAAATCACATGCAACTAGATATAATGAATCAACTAATGATTACTAATCATGAATTGAATGGAAAGGACACTGAGATAACAACCCTAAAATTACAAAATGAACAACTAAGGAATGAACTAAGAAAAGAAAAAGTTTTTTTCTGAAAGTTTCAACAAACCTAATGAAGACATCAAATATTTTGAGATACTGATGAGATCTCCTAGATCTAACATCGATACTATTGGATTGGGATACGCTAGTACAAAGGAAGGAGAGTAATCTAAAAGTGGTGAACAAAGAAAGAAAAAAGGTAAGAACTATAAATCCACTTGTAATGATTGTTGAAAGTAAGGTCTTACATCAAATTTTTGTAGGAGAAACAATGTAAATTAGAACCCTAAGCATAAATTCAAAGGTTATTGTTATAAGTGCAACAAAAAAGGATAGCAAGCACATGATTGTAGGATCAATACCTTAAGCACACAGAGATTTGAAGGATATTGCCATAATTGTTAGAAGTATGGACATAAAGCATATGAATGTAGATCTATCAATTGGACATCAAAAAAGTAGACAAAAGGTACAACATAATAGAAAATCCTATAATTGGGATTACAAAAGAAGGTATAGTTGTCACTATTGTCAAAACTATGGACATGTTCCTAAGAGTTGCTAGAACACATTTCAAAGGAAACTACAATAGATGGTTGAGTGAGACTACATGATTAATCTATTTGAAGATTGGTCATATCAATAGAAATTGTCTAACTAGATCACCAGTGCCAAGTAATGGAAATAACAAAGGAAAAAAAAAGGTCAATGTTGAATAGGTAAAAGTTTAGATAAACAAGACATGGAAGAAGAGGAAATATTGTAGCACATCAAATTCTTGTGACATTACTTTATTCAATGGATCAAGTAATCACATCACCTCCAACTAGGCAATCTAAAGGTATGTGTGGGACTAATATTTCAAATTTAGATTATACATTAGTTACAAGAATCTAAGTTCTAAAAATTTTATACATGCATGAATCAAGATGCAATGTATTGGTTAGAACTTGGAAGAATTCCATAGTTTTGTTAGTTTTCATGTTGTTTCCTGGCATGATAGGTTTCATAGTTACTACTAAGCATAAATGGAATTTTAGTTGTTGCTGAGTTATAAAGGTATGGTAGTATTGGTTAAGTTCTCTATATGAACTGAGTGTAGTAGAAATCATGTGTGAGCTGATTGAGTTGGAAATCCCATATTGACCAAGCTTACAACTATGTAAGTATTAAGAATTTATTGTAGAATTTTAAAGGTTATATAGTCATTTCTTGACTCATTTGCATTCACTAGTGATCAAAGAGAGAATGAAGAACATGGAGGTGAATTGCAATAGGAGATTCTTATGTTTACAAAACAAATTCAACTATAACTCAACATATTGGTCAAATTTGAAAGGTATTTTATTGGTGTCGAGTTTCACTATTTGAATTTTTATAAACCTTAAGTATCAAATACAATAGCTAGTTCTTTTGCAAGTATTAGGAAGGGAGGAAAGGAAGTGTTTAATGTGAAATTAATTAGTAATGATGTTAGACAACCATATTTTTAAGAAATACCTAAAATTGCATATAAAGGAGACCTATTTGGTCTATTATTGATAATACCACTGAAAGTATTAATGATTTAGGATGTTAGGTGTTGTTATACATGGAAAGATAGAAGTATAGGAGACATGGAGATAAGGGACATTTTTAGTCAACTTTGTGTGGATGGAGTCTTGAGGGAAGAAAATAAAATTGTAGAAAGGAAAGGGTTAACCCATGCCCTAGATTTCCCTAATGTATTCAAAGACTGAATGGATAAAGATTGTGATCAATAGAATACACAATGACTTCATATCATTAGAAAATGGATTAATTAAGATAACTAAAAGGATAATCAACTGAGTGATAGGGTATCCTACCCTAGATAGATCTAAGAGCATGTGAAGTGATTCAAAAGAGATAATTGAGAAGAATATAGGTCAGATATGAAACAAGAGGGGAATGTCTATAGATTCTATCTCATACCCCATAATTTCCTTTGATGTAAGAGTGATAGGTCACAAGTTCTTTCAATCTAGCATACCAAATAATGTATCTTGCATGGAAATAGATTTGGGATACAAAATAGTAAAGAGAGACCACACTTATGACCTTGTTGAGTTGCAACTTCAGCAACTATCTATAAACTTGGAGGCCATAAGGAAAAACAAGAGTGTATCTTTCAAGTTCGGTTCTTTTCTAGTTTGTATATTGTTTTATGTGTAGAACACATTTCCTACATTTGGAAAATCTCTTGAGCCTACAGATCTCTGTGTGTAATGATTCCATTACTTTATTACTATGTACTATCTTTTCAATCCAATCATCTAATTTATTGAACTCCTCAATTGAATATACATCCATTAACATTTGATACGTCTAGCCATTGATTGCCTGTAATGCCTATAGATCCTTTCTCCAAGTATGCACCTCATCTATTAAGCCAAAATCTTGATTCAAAATTATCGATAACTTACTGACATTATCCTTTATCACATGTAATAACTTTAAATTCCATTAGATGATCAAAATGTCTTTTTCTTCAAAAATTTCCTACCATTGCTAACAAGCATTCAAAAATGGGTCGAATTGAACTGATCCCCTATTCCTTCTCTAAATTACTACACTTAAGGCTTCCTCAAGGTTAGTGGGATCCAAAGGGCCAACAATTTTGATCAAATATCCTTTCAGGATTTCATTCTATCATTGAAGTGTTATCAACTCTGCCCCATTCTATTCTAGGCTTTTGAAAACCTCCTTCATCCTAGTAGTGACCATCAGTTTTGTAGTTTCCAAGGTTGGCCTACCATACAAAACTTCCTAGATCTGATAATCCTTAGGAGTTAGTTCTTCAACATTTGACTCTGGAGGAGGAATAGCCACATGAGAAAAAAGGTCCTGATTCTAATCACTCATAAGAAGGCTAATGGTCATGCATCCTTAGGAGGTGAATTGGGTTTCCTTAATACTTCTATTAGTTCCATTCTCTCCTCCTCTTCGATAGTGAACTATTGTTTTTTGTTTTTGATAACTTCTTTTCGGAGCCACCTTGGAACATGGTGCACTAAGGACTTTCCTTTAGTGGATGAAGTAGTTTGTTTAGCTATACCCTTTCCTTTATCACTCCTCTTTGGGGTCTTCTCTCTTTATGAAGGTTCTTCATCTATAATCCCTATAACTATGGAGCCCACAGTTCTCACCTCTGTGTCCTGGGAAGTTTTATGAGGTTGTTCACCTATTTACTCCTCTTTTGACACTTCATCTATGGATACTTGTTATGGTTCTTCTTTAGGTTCTACCTATACCTATTCAATTTTTGTATTAAGAGGTAAAGGGGTGGCTAATCCCTTGTCAACACAAAATGTGACCTATAACTGGGATTCCAGAACTATCTCAAGTCCTTGTGATTTGGGGGGCATCTGTGTCCAATCCTCCTATTGAGGTTGATTGGTTAGTGTGTCTCTAATCTTATACCCAACTAACTTGGTACCCATGTGAATAAAGTCAAAATATAACATCTTAAGAGATTAGTGCCCTCCACATACTATTCATCTATCGATTCTTGCATATCATCCTCTAATGTGGTGGTTTGTAAAGGTTAATCTAGGATAGATGGTGGCATAACCATAGAGCTTCTTCTTAATTCTTGCTCTATAGCCCTGGCTAGCTAAGTCCTTTAACTCAAGGGTAAATTATCTTCTTCATCCTCATCATCCTCTTTGTCTTCCTTTTCTAGGATGGGTTTAGGGATGGACGGAAAAGGGATCACTTTCTTGATCACCTTTTGTCTCCTTTTCATTAGAGTCTTAATTTTCTTCTTTTTAGTGCTCAAGGAGATGCCTATTCTATTTGCCAAGGTGGATAGATGTCTTGAACCTCAACCTCTACTTCTATTTGGCTTAGTGAAATTGGTGGAACTTGAGGATCAACCTGGGCTTGTGTAGCTCCAATATACTCTAGCCCTTGTATGTTTTCTTCTTCTTGCTATGGAGGTATCAAGATTTCTCCTTCTTCAAGTTTAGCTCTTTGAGGAGAATTCCTCTTCCCTTTTCCCTTGACTTTACCCTCTTGAGCTCTATAATAACCAACTAGCTCATCAAGTTGGTGCAACATTTTTAGCCTTACTAGTGACTGACCTATAAAGGTAGGGATGGTGACCCTTTTCCTTCTAACTTTTGCTAGACGAACTTGTGCATGAGAGATTATTATTTTAGGAATTGGATCAAGTTTGAAAGGTTTTTTAATCCAATCCTATGTCATTTTTATGAAGTGCCTTTCCCTATGATTAATATCCAAGATTTCTTCTTTGTCAACCTTAGCATTCATAATGGGCCTTTTGCTAATGTTATCCCTATTAAACAAAGGATCAAGTAACTCCTTTAAGTCTTACTATTGTATCTTCAATAGAATCTTTATTTTCAAGGCCTTTTCTGCTAGATATAAAGCCATCCTACAATAATCCCTAATGCATACATCATAGTCATTTGTTGTATTCATCTAATGATCCTCAATGACTTCCTCATGTTGAAATGTTTTACCTGCCAAATATTGTACTCTCTCAATATTATCAAAATAAGATCATGGAGAATTGTACTACTCCAAGGGTTATTGATCCCACTCACACTCAAAAGAAGAGATATCTTGGTATCAATCTACCCAGAAAGGTCCTATCATCATAGGCCACCTCCAACATGTTTTATGCTACTTTCTAACTCTATCATATGTAGACAAGAGTTGCCAAGATATCTCTAGGAGAACAAGTCTATCACTAAGATACCTTGGGAGCTTCTCGGGGTTAACAATTGTACCTACCACCTTAAATATGTAAATGTCCTAAATTTGATATAATAAGCCCCGACTGGTAATATATGTGTCACTACATCATCTGATAATCTCTTCACATAATATCCTTCTATGAATCTGATTATAGCGAATATGAAGGCATCATTAACAATTCTATATTCTTTGCTCTACTTTGGGAGTCTTTTCTTTACCAACTAAGGGTATGTGATATATGGCCATGCATTTGGATCTAGAATGTTTCCCCTCCTATAAAGTCCTAGATAATCTATCACTCTTGTAGCCAACAACTATACCATGTATGAAGTCATGTAGAATTTCCTTTGATTCTTCACCACCACCAACTGTTCATACAAATTCTAACTAAGAGTAGAAGCCTAGTCTAGTGGCATTTCAACATTCTTTATCATCTCAATAAAGTGTACCATGAATATGTTCAAGTGTCCTATTACCGGTAGACCCATAAATATACTCAAAAGTATGATCATGTATCCAATATCTTCCTTCATATATCCTCGAGTCATGTCTACTTTCCTTGTTTTCTTTCCCAAAGGAGTCTTCTTAATTAGGTATGATGTTTGAATGATCTCAGAGGCCTCTTCAATATGTTCTTGGTACCATCTTTTTTCTTGCTCATAGGTAAGCCTAAAGAATTGATTTTCCCTTGGGAGATGGAATACTTTCTTGATGTTCTTTCATCAAAGATCTAGGACAATCTCTCCCATTATGCTCTTTACAACCCTCTCCTCAGGGAAAAAGTGTTTTGCAAGTGTCATAATGAGTTTTGAAGATTGCACTGACACTGGGTGTGAAGCTGGATTGACAAGTCCATATCGGATGAGTGTAGAGATCATCTAGGACCTCTCAATTGGTTTATTGCAAGTCTTTAAGAATTCCCCCAAATTTGAATGTCCCAAACCTATACTTTGATCTTTGAGTTATCATCTTGAAACCTTGATTTTTTTGGAATGCCTAGAACTTAAACACCACAAGTTTTGGTGCCATTTTCTTGCCAAGAGAAGACGAGGAGGATGCCATTGAATATGCATGAATGTAATGTCCATTAGTCTAGAATTGAAGAAAATACGGAAAAGAAACTCTGATAATAGTACAAACAAGATCAAAAATCCTAATTTCCAAAAAACATTAGAAAACCTTATTTCAAACATAAAATGCATAAGTATAGCACACCTAGCACACTCATTTTGTGAGTAAAGATAATGCACTTAATTTTTTGAAATGAAACATGAAATAAATACACATCAGCACACTTGGGAAGGTGTGCTAATGGAACATATGTTTCATGTGTTCAATTAAGTTTTAAAATGTTTTTGAAAGAGATTTGGGTGTGCATCAGTGCACCTAAGAAGGTGCACTGATGCACACCTAGACTTGGGTAAGTTTTTTAGTTTTTTGGGACAAAATTGGGTGCACATCAATGCACTTGGATAGTTGCACTAGTGCACACCCAATTTTGGGTTCATGCCTTATATTTTAAGAGTAGCACAGTTTTATAGAGTGTCACACCTATATCACTACGGAGTTGTAGTTAGAGGCTGGTGGAGAGATGTGAAACTAAAGACTCAAAGGGTGCAAAAATAAGAGCAAGGTATGGAGGAGAGGGGGGAGGGGGCTTTATAGGCCTTGAGTCTTTGAGTGCTATAGAGGTCTACAACTATGGTAAAAAGTCTTCCCTCAATAATTTGGCGCATCAACCCACCTATTTAGGTGCACTAGTGCACCTTTTACTTGCAAGAAAGGGGTCCTTTGTTAAAATGTTTGATTTTTGGACAAATGAGCTTCTCAGCCAAAACTCAAACTCAAACTAGGGGACTAAGAATACCTAAAAAAAGATTGGGACCCTAGAATAGGGCTCTAAAAAACTAAAAAATAAAGTAGGGGGTCCCCATTTCTAATCAAAATGGGGCATGCATTGTGGAACCACAACAAGTATAAGGATAGACAATAGAAATCCCCATCATTTCTAGATTAGTGACAAGGTATGGCTACATTTTCAAAAGGAGCACCTTTAAGGACCTAATAAAAAGCTTCGTCATATTTGTTATGGCCCATATACCATTAAGAAACAAGATGGTGAAAATGCTTTTGAAATTAATTTTCCATAGTTTTGGGGGTTACATCCAGTTTTTAATGTGGAATTGTTGCAACCTTATTTTCCTCCATTATTGGACATCTCTCAAGCTCTTAAACATATTCATTTTATAGTCTTGAATTCATCCACTAGTAGTCTATTATAGTGTGATTATGCAACAATGTCATGCTAAAAACTTTGAGATAACAACAAATTCCTCTATATTGAGTCGTTCAAACTAATTAGTTTTCTCATCAAGGCAAGTGTTTAATCAATGAATAGATTGGAGCATGATTACCTCATTTATTGTAGAAGATTGATGTAATAGGGCCCATATCCTCTTAAGGGGGAAGGAATTATCTAGAGTGTTTAAGGACATCAAACTAAAAAAAATTCATAATTTTTTAATTTTTTTTTCTAGGTTCTAGTAAATGACATTTTTAGAGGTCTTCTACTCAAAATTTGAAGTTGAGACTTTCATTAGTCCCTAAAGTTGGACAACTAGAGGCTCCTCTTTTAAGAGACTCAAATTGGGCTTTAACTTTACCTTTCCAATAGTGTAGACAATTTCAAATTTTGAGTACTAGGTCAAAAGTTATGACTTCAACAACTTGGGGTAAATAAATACCTAGTTTTTTAATAGTTTTAAATAAATATTGTTATTTTATTATAGCCACATATACATTTCAAATTCATGGATATGATGACTTTTGATATTCCATCATTGTATATATTCTTACATTTTCAAATAATATGCTCAACTTTGGTTTGCATACAACTCTTTCAATTTTTTGCAAGTGTTTTCCAAAATTCAACATTGATATCACATATTTTATTCATACCAGATATTGTTGTTTCAGCCCATTTCATAAATCATCTCATTGGTAGCAAAGAGAAAATTCTCCTGCATGACAACTAACACAAGAACCACCTATCAAATTTTAGGATTGGTCACACAAGATTTGTCAAAGTACCCTCCTTTGCGACACACAAAACTAAAAATGTCAACTAATTTATTAGAGAATATTAAGAATATGGTGGAAGAGGCTTCGGCTAGGCAATGAGAAGAGATGATGAATCACTTTTCATAAATTTGGAAGAACTAGTAATCACCCATGATAGTAGGAGTATTGATGTTGATGTTGTTGATAATTGGTTATAAAAATTGGATTGATACTTCTCTTTGAATCATTTCTCTAATGTAGAAAAATGAGATTTTCCCTCTTGAAATTTGAAACTCATGTGAAACTAGCATGGGAAATAAAAATGTTGAATAAAGAAGGAGAATCACTTTCTAGAGAGGGGTTGAGAATACTCTTTGATAACAAGCTCAACTAGGGAGAATTTTTGGAATACATAAAAGAAGAATACTTTCCTAAAGTATATAAACATAAATATATATAATGGTAGTTGCTTCAACAAAATAGGGAACAATCTATATAAGATGACAACAATATATTCCATGTATGCTTTCTACAAAACTTGGTATAGAAGATTAAGAGAAGCACCAAATTTTGAAATATCAAAGTAGGCTTCATAGATATATTGAAAATGAGATGGAATTTATGATTATTGAAACATTAGCAACTACTTTCAAGTATGCTACTGAAATTGAAGAAAAATTCAAACATAAAGGGAAAGGAGATTACTTTTCAAATAATAAGCCAAAGGGAGAAGGTAGAAATAAACTTGTAGGAAAATAAGTGGGAAAGGGATCTCCCTTAAATCCACCCAAGATTACATGGTAGGCTAATAAAAATACACAAATTGATATAGACATGTGGTGTGAGATACGTAAGAGCCGAAAACATAACATAAAGGATTGTCAAGACATAAGAAACTTGATGGTAGAAATACAAGGATAGGAAGTTGATCCTGAATCAACACCAATAGAAACATGTGAGAAAGAAGAGAATGATTTAGTGATAGATGTAGACATGTATGCCCTAGTATCAACTAAAAAATTAGTGTCATGTGAAGATGAAGAGAGATTATTCCATTCACCAATGTTGGTTGATTGAGAGCCTCTACATTTTAATGTTGATAGTGGTAGCCAAAAGAACTTAATTTCGATGGAGACAGTCAAAAAATAAAGTTTTAAAATGACAAGACACCCACAAATATACTATATGTGATGGGTTAATGAGGGGAAAGACATCCAAATAAATCAATAGTGTCACCTGCCATACTCAATGAAACCATTCAAGGACAAAGTAATTTGTAATGTAGTACCTTTAGATGTATGTGTTGTTTTCTTGGGGCAACCACACATGTATCAAAGGCATGAGGTGTATGAATCCAAGCCACATAATGTCACAAACAATCTTGGTGAAAAGAGATATCGAATAGTAGAGTCCAGCTCAAGTTACTTCCTTGATTAGTGTTAAACAATGTAAATGTTTAATTTATTAAACTAAATTTTTTTCCTCCTCATGATTCATCCTAAGAAAACAAAGTGATTTTTTCTTAACACCCATGTTGAGGTAGCTAAAAAAATATACAAGTAAAAGAGATTGATAAATTTTTGAAAGAGTAACATAGTGTATTTAATTCACTAGTAGGGGTCTCAATTGATGAAGGTACACTCTGCTACCACTAACAAAGGTATGCTCTGATACCACTTGATGGGGACACAACCCAAGTATAGAATGGGCACAATAGGAAAGTGAAAATTGTATTAACTGTGTAAATATGCTATTACATTTAGTACAGAGAAAATAGACTTCAAAACATGCCCTAAGGGCTTACAATAGTATAAGTTTGGAGATAATTTCTCCTTTTAGTACCTCCTCTCAACTCCACTCTAAACCACCTTTTACAATGCCATAAATGTTCTTAAATAGACCCCATATGTTTAAGGATTAGGAGTACATTCTAGAAAGTGCTAGTTAGCATCCACCGACCAAGTAGAAGGCTCTAGAAGCTACATTAGAAGTCAACACAAATCTAGAAGAATGCAAAAATGGTAACCGAACTTCTGGGAGGCATAACTTTTGAACCGTAGCTCTGATTGACGAACTGTTTACATTTTTGGAAAGCTCTCAAAATGCTCTATAGCCCTATGGACAAGATTCACTCATCCCCCATTTTTTTGGTCCAATTCAAGGTCATTTAATGCCCCTAATTTGACTTTGAAGCATTCTTAGGAGGTCTCCAAAAAATTGAAAAATTGCAATAACTTTCAAACTGTGGGGCCTTTCGACTTGATTATTTTTCTAGAATGCTCTAAATTTCAATTACAATCTTTTGACCAATTTACACCTTCTAGTTCACCAAAATGATGGTTCAATTACATACTCCTATTTTTTCAACATTTACACATATCCCAAAGTGTTCAAATACTCTATCCTAGAACACTGATAGTGGAACTGTGAGAGTTGGAACCTTTATTTGACCCAAATGGGTATCCAGAAATGAAAGCACATGAAACAGAATCTAAGTCTAAGGACATTTTTTTTTGGCTGACATAGGATTGCCCTTATACCTCTGGATGCTCCTGCATCATCAATACACTTTGAAGTCAAAAACTCTATTGATTTAATTCGAGGGACACCATTACTACATGAGCCAATATATAGGAGGTCAGTTTTGGAAAATGATAAAATTAAGAGATAGATTCAAGAACTAATTGAAAAGGAACAAATAAAACCAAGGCCCTCACCATGTGGTACTCAAATTATTTTAGAAAGGAAGAAAGATGAGACATGGAGAGTTTTTGTTGATTACATGGCACTTAAAAAAATTACTTTGAAAAATAGATATCCAATTCCTCAAATTGATGATCTTTTGGATCAACTTAAGGGGGCTAAGTTCTTTACAAAAATTGACTTGAAATCTAGATACCACCAAGTATGAATTGATCTAGCGGATGTATGGAAAACAACATTCAAGTACAAGGAAGGTTTTTTTTAATGGCTAGTTATGTCTATTGGACTTACAAATTCTCTATCCACATTTTTTAGGTTGATGAATAATGTGAATAGACCATTCAATGATTATTTTTTTAGTTGTTTATTTGGATGATATACTCATTTTTAGCAAAACCCAGTTTGAGCATTTGCAACATGTTGAACAAGTTCTTTTGACTCTACAAAAATATAAACTCTATGCCAACATAGAAAAGTACTCTTTGTATGTAGAGCATCCAATACATAGGGTATGCCATTGTTAGTGAGGGTGTTCATGTGGATCCTACAAAGATACTATTGATACATTTTTGTTTCATGTACTATCAATAGAGTAACAATTGTTGCAAGACTAGAATATTCAACCAATATCACCTAAAAGAGAAGAGAGAGGAACACTTGACTTCCAAACTCCTGTAGATCAACTCTTGATCATTTTAGGAATAGGAAAAATTGGATAAGGAGGTGATTGTATTTATAATAAGGTTGGTGGAGACTTGAGTAATTCTTTATGCATATTGGCTCAAGTAATGGATCACTTGAACTTGTTAGAATATATAGTCAACCAATATAATTTTGGGGGGGGGGGGGGGGGAATCAATTATCCAACTAATATCACAATTATCAACCTTATTAAAGTTTAACAATATGATCAATATAATAAAAAACCACAACAATATACTCATACACAATAACACTAGATATGTTAACTAGGAAAACCCCAATGGGGATGGTACCCACAAGATGATGTGCTAATATAAATATTCCTTGTTAGAGGATGGAACTTTATAGGAGTCTATGAATACATTTGTTACATATGAGTCCATGTTATGAGACTTTGAATCCATGTTAGGAGATTCCAACTCTATTAGGAGTTGTTCTAACCCTATTAAGAGTTGTGGAAGATAGTTGGACCCACTTCCCAAATAAATTCAAGGATAAGACCAATGAACACACTGTCCTAATGATCTTTGTATTATTCCTTATAGAATAATAGAATTGAAATATACTTCCTTCCTCTTCCTCTATCCTATCAATTGGACCTATGCTCCTTCTGATCTTGTAACCAGATCACAAAAATTGCATCCAATAATTCCTTAGATCGCTTACACACATTTACCAACCACTCTGCTCCTTTTTACACTTCACACTTGATACAACAATAGAAAATTTACAAACAAGGAAAACATCTTTACTTATACCACATCTTCAAAATAATTTCTTGAGTCATCCTTGAGGCTTTGCCAATTATTTATAATAAGATAATTAATTAATTAGAATTATAATAGAACTATTAGCTCATAGTCTATACAAAACTTCACACGTGCAATACTAGGGCTTTCACACGTGCTAACATCACCAGCAGACTATCTTTTTTCATTGCTTGACTATACATCTTCTCATTGCATCTTAGGTGTGAGATATCAAACAACCATTAGGAACTACCTGCCTATTGCTTTCTCTGTAAATTGCTCTCTATAAATTAGGTACAACTTCCATAAGCCTATGACTTAGAATTAGTGCATTAAACCACATCATTAGGACATATTATAGAACACATCCAAGCTGCATTCATGACTATGTTTCTCATTGATTGAAACATAGATGTAAAATATCTACATTCCAAGAATGCCAAACAATACTTTGATGTTGCTGCTATCATCTTCTCAAATCCTCTTCATTATACAAATTTGAAATCCTCTAGATTGTAGGATTAGCATTTTTTATTCACAAGCTAAACAATTCTCAACACATTTGGTGCATATCTTGTACTTCATTACATGAATCTTTCTAAATCTCCCTAAAGAGGTATCTCTCCCCCATTCATACTTAGGAGTTTTTGTCCCCCATTACTCAGGAGATGTTTTTCATGCATATTCTCCCCCATTGATATCAATTTCAAAGGAATCAATATGATAGTATACCAATTGTTAAATATCAATTTTTAATACACTACTCAAGTCTTCAACCAGCTCAAGTGTCCAAAGATACTATTCACGACCAAATACCAAGAGTCCTTAATGAATCATCACATCACAGATACTCCCCCATTTGGGAAGCACAAGAATTTAGTCCAGCCTAACAATACTTAGAATTAGGTAGGGGCATAAACCCAATCATTCCTCTCAAGTACTCAAATGTATCTTTAGGCAAAGGCTTTGTAAATATATTTACTATCTGATCATTAGTACTCACATACTCGAATCCAATCTCCTTTTTTTCCTAATTTCTCTCTTGGTACATGATACCTAGTAGATATATGCTTAGTATTATAAGAAAATACATACTTTTTAGACATACTCACAATACTAGTGTTATGACAGTAAATGATAACATGTTCTTTAAATTAAATCATGATATCCTTCAATATTTTCTTCATCCACATAACTTGATTACAATTAATTGCTATTGCAACATAATTTTCCTTAGATATACTCTACAAAATATAATCTTTCTTCTTTCTTAGTAAAGAAACCAATCTTCCTCCAAGAAAAAATGCTCCACCATTGGTTCTCTTCCTATCATCCATCCTGCCTGCTCAATTTGCATCAGTATATGCACATATAGTGAAATCACTTGATCTATCATACCAAATTCCATACTTAGATGTTCCTTTCAAATATTTGAATATCCTATTTATTGCTACATAATGATACTCCTTTGGATCAACTTGAAATATAGCTACAATCCCAACTGCATTTTCTATATCTACTCTAGTGTGAGTCAGATATTGTAAACATCCAATCATGGCTCTATACTTTTTTTTCTCTACTGTAGGTGTCTCATCTTTGCTAGATAACTTGTGAAAAATCATCATAGGTGTACCAATGGGTTTACAACTTTCTAATCCAAATATTTTCAACAAGTCTTTTATGTACTTAGCTTGTGAAATAAAAATACCATCACTGTTCTATATAATCTACAATCCTAGAAAAAACTTCATTTCTCCTATCATGCTCATTTCAAAACTATTCTTCATTTCTTCAAAAAATTTATCGCTTGCTTCATTATTAATTCCATATATTATCTCATCAAAAAATATCATTATTATTATCAACAAACCATTCTCAATTTCATCCAAATACAAGTTACTATCTGTCACACCTTTATAAAATCCAAGCTTTTCCAAATAGCTATCCTACATTGTATACTAGGTTCTAGGAGTTTTCTTTAGACCATATATAGAATTAGTTAGTTGACATACCATTTTTTTATCTTCTATGAAATGAAAACCTTTAGGATGCTGAATATATACCTCTTCTTCAAGCTCTTCATTCATGAAGGTTGATTTAACATCCATCTGATATAGCTTGAACTTCTTACTCACTACATAAGCCAAGAACATTCTCACTACTTCAATTTTGGCTACAGGGGCATATGTTTCCTCATAGTTAATTCCTTGTTGTTTTGAATAACCATATCATAGAAGTCGATCCTTATTTCTCACAACCACACCTTGCTCATTCATCTTGTTTCTAAATACCTATTGTGTTCCTATCACATTCTTATATTTAGGTCTAGGAACTAACTCCCATGTTTCATTCTTCACAATATGATGTAATTCTTCCTTCATTGCTTGAATCCAATGATCATCTTTACATGCTTCATCTATACTCCTAGGTTTAATTTTAGAAATAAAACATATCTCTTCATTAATTCTATTTCTTGTCATCACACCTTTGTCTTTTCTTTTAATTATTTTCCTAGGAGGGTGATTCTTTGTCAAATTCCTATTAGCAGTAAGAGTTGACATCTCAACTCTTATCTCATCTCTAGGTTTAGATCTTTGTTGTTCTCTTTTCTCAGTAGTTAACACATAATTCTACATATCATTGTTAGTCTCAAAGAAAAATTCTTCATTTTGTATACCAATTCTAGAATTATCTTCTTCTTCATTTGAACTATAATCTACCATCTTTTCCTTAGTTCCAAAATTTTCATCAATCCTTATATTTTTGAATTCAACTATTGCCTTATTTTTCAAGAAACATACCTTCATCAGTTCTTGGATCAAAATTACCAATGTCATCATCTCTCTTAATGTAACATTTGCTCCCAAATATTCTAAAATACTTAACTGGCGGTGAATGGAAAAACCATAATTCATAAGGTGTCTTTCTCATACCTTTTCTAATCTATACTCTATTTGGAGTGTATATTATTGTATTGAATACTTATCCCCAAAATATCTTAGAATATCATTCTCAAACAACATTGCTCTTGTTACCTCTGCTACTAATTTGTTTCTTCTTTCAGCAATCCCATTCTTCTTAGGTGTTCTAGGTGAGGATAGCTATCTCTTTATTCCATTCTCTTCACAAAATATGTTAAACTCTCTAGAGGTGAACTCTCATCCTCTATCTGATCTCAAACACTTTATCTTAACACCAGATTCATTCTCAACTCTATTTTTAAATATGTTAAACTTCTCAAAAGCTTCATATTTCTCCTTAAGAAATGCTACCCACATCATTCTAGTGAAATCATCAACAAAAATCATGAAGTACTTTTCATCATAGAATCCTCTTTTTCTTGAAGGACCACTCAGATATATGTGAATGATCTCCAACTTCTCTATGGTAGTGAACTTCTTGCTAGGAAATGAAACTTTCTTCTATTTAGTCAAAACACATTCTTTGTAAATATCATTAGTAGGCTTAGTTATCTTAGGCAAGTCTTCGACTACAAATGTACTATTTACTTTCATAATATTGCCAAAATTTATGTAATAAAATCTTTTATACCACAACCAATTTTTGTCCACTTTAGCTACCAAACATGTTATTTCAGTAGGATTTAGCTGAAATACATTACCTTCCAATCTTGTCTCTGTTTTAATCAACTTACCATCTTTGTATTTTATAATGTAGGTCTTCTCAGTGAATTGCAATTGATAACCCTTGTCCACTAACTATCAAACACTCAACAAATTATGCTTCAATCCATCAACAAAATAAACATCATTAGTATTAATTTTATTGTCAAGAGTAATGGATCTAATTCCTATTTTATGATAGGTTGCATTGTTACCAACTCTAGCAATACCTCCATCATGATTCCTGAACTTAACAAAATTATTCATATCACCAATCATGTGATGTGAATAACCACTTTCAATTATCCAATAAAATTTCTTCTCAATTAGGAAAACTAGAGCTCTTTCTTCTCTAATTTCTCTATCAAGATCATCTTCCTTGATAGCCAAAAATCCCAATTCATCATCACTTTCACTTTGACCTCTTTCATCAGATTCTTCATCTTCTTTTTCATACAAACAATTTTTATCTCTTCTAGGCTTAAACTTTCCCTCATACTTTTTTCTCTCTTTTAGGACATTTAGATGCATAATGATTGAATTCATCACAAGTACAACATTTTAAGATTTTCTTACCATCTTTTTCTCTTCTCAAAAGAAGGGCTATACCTTCCTCAATCTTCTTTTCTTCATCAGATCTACTGCTACCAGTAAAATCTCCACATGTTCTTTCACTCCTTGTCAAATTAGGTTGAATGTTAAAGGTACTAAAAGTTATTTCCACTCTTGCTAAATCTCTAAACTATCTCAAATCTACTTCTCCAACTTCTAATATTCCAAGGAATATTTCCTTGGTAAAATTCTTAGTGCAGGGTATCAATAGCTAAATCATATGAGCTACTTACTTGAATGGTGGCATCAAAAATTTCAAGATCTTCCATACTAACTCATCTTCTTTCTTGGTTCCACAATGAGACCAAATTCTGACAACAATTTCTAATATTCTACTGGTAAAGCTTCTTATAGATTCATCTTCCATCATTTTAGCATCTTAAAATGCACATATCCAGTTCTCTTTGCATGTGTATCACCTTCAAAAGTAGATTCTAATGCTTTCCAAATTTCATGAGATGTTTGAAGTGATTTTACCATACTATATTCATTCTCTGCAAGAGCTGATAGTAGAGCCTTTCTAGATCTCATGTTACACATGAATAGATCTCTCTCTTCTTCACTCCATTCTTCAAGATTTCCTTAATCCATAATGGTCTTCTCACTCTTTGTCAAAATCTAATAACCTGAAACCATGAAAAAGAGACAAGTCTTTATCTTCTCCTTTCAACTATTATAGTTGGCCCCATCAAATCTAGGACTATCCTTCTTAAAAAGATTTTCTATTGATCTCCCAAAGTTTTTAAGCTTATCCTTCAAGGACCTATTGCTCTGATACCAATTTTTAGAATATATAGTCCAATAATATAAATGGGGGGGGGGGGGGGGGGGTGTATGTGGAGGTGAATCAATTATCCAACTAATATCATAATTATTAACCTTATTAGACTTTAATCATATGAGAAATATAATCAGAAACCACAAAAAGGATACTCATAGACAATAACCCCAGGTATGTTAACTAGGGAAACCCTTGATCAGAGGGAAAACCCTAGTAGGGATGGTACCCATAAGATTATGTACTAATATAAATATTCCTTGTTAGAGGATGGACATTTTTAGGAGTCTATGAATACATTCACTAGATATGAGTCCCTATTAAGAGACTTTGAATCCCTATTAGGAGATTCCAACCTTGTCAAGAGTAATAGAAGAAAACTAGACCCACTTCCCAAATAAATTCAAGGATAAGATGAATGAACACACTATTCAAATGATCTCTATGTTATTCCTTGCAAGATAATAGAATTGAAATGTACTTCCTTCCTCTTACTCTATCCTATCAACTAGACCACTACTCCTTTTGATCTTGTAACTAGAGCACAAACCTGACATCCAATAATCCCTTGGATCACTTACATGCATTTACCAACCACTTTGATCCTTTTTGCACTTCACACTTAATACAAAAATGGAAACTCTACAAATAAAGAAAATATATTTCCTTTATACCATATCTTCAAAATAATTCCTTGAGTTGGCCGTAATGCTTTCCTAATTAATTATAATAAGATAATTAATTAATTCCAATTACAATAGCACTATCTACTCATAGCCTATACAAAACTTCACACATGTGATACTAGGGCTTGCACACTTGCTAACATCACTAACAAACTATCCTCTCTGACTGCCTGACTATGGATCTTCTCATTGCATCTAAGATGTAAGATATTGAACAATCATTAGGAACTACTTTTTTAATGTTTTATCTCTGAAATTCTCTTTGTAAATCATATACAACTTTTGTATGTCTTTGACATAAACTTTTCACACTAAGCCACATAATTAGAACTTATTATATAACATGTCCATGGTTTTACATCAATAGACAATTGTACTATTATCAGTATGACTAATATCTATGTCTTCTACTCAGCCAACCTTTACAAAAACTAGACTATGTTGACATCAATGACAAACACAGTCATCAATGCAACATGTCAATACTTTCCAATGCTTAGGATACTCCCCCAAAGTAATATCATCAATATTCATGCTAACATAAATGGGTTGGGTGAATGCAATAGGATGGAATCAAGGGGTTACAAAATGTAAATAATAAAAAATAAAGAGCCTTCAAGGTTAGAGATTTAATCTACCTATAGTCTAATTTTGCATCATTATTATCAACAAGACATTCTTGGATAGTAGGATAACTTAAAGAAACACTTAATCAATAAATCTAACATTAATAAATCCTACAAATAAAATAGTACCAAAGTAACAAGATCATTTAGATTTATCGAAGCCAAGGAAGATAACAATAACAAAATAGAAAATTCTCACTGCTTTCAAAGATAAATGAATCCCATAGAAAGCACTCCAAAATTCCTCCACTCTAATAAAACCTTATAAACACCAGCATGCATGTGGTGAAATGATATTTAGGGAAGATCAATTACAAAAAAATAGATGCTAGTATTATTTTCATTCATAATGATGGTGTTACAATAAAATAGAAGAAAAACTCATCAATTTTGTCAACCCTAGAATAGTCAACATTATTTTTATCTATAGAAAAATATCTAAAACTTTAGGTAACAAACTAACTTCTTTACCTAGCTAACTCACATACTTCCTTTATTTTCGAGATCTGCAAAATCTATTGTCATCTTCAAGTAAAAATTGTTGTGGAAAAGGAAATTACACTTGAAAATCCATGATAGGAGGATGAAAAGAATTGGGGAATGAGGAAGGGGATCTCTCAAAGAAAATTAGATTCATAAATGTTGATCTTTGTATATTTTTTCCATCAAATCTCTATTAGCTATCCGCTTGAGGTATTTGGGGATTGATAAGAGAACTATACTTCTTTGACAACCTTAAATGCATCAAGTACATAGGGAAATGCATATTTGAAAAAAGAAATTCTTTATCTATCATCATTAATTTTTTTTTGCATCATAAATAATTATATTGATCAATGAATGTGAAATGCTAGATTTGAGAGGAATCAAGAACACCCACTTGGACATCAAAAGGACTTTAGTTACAAGAATCCCAAATATGGAAAGTTGAATGTCAAACAACACACAATGTAATCTCTTTTAGCATGAATTATGATGGTATTCCTTTGGAGGAATATGCTAACCATTGATAGAATAGTTAAGGTGATTAACATATTTCATTCATGACTATGTTTGTCATTGATGTCAATAGTACTATTTCTATAAAGACTATTAGAGTAGCAGAAAAAGAATGAGATCATACAGACTATGTATTAAGGATGAGGTCAACCACATTTGAGGATATTTTCTACATTGTTTCATGATAATGTGGATAAGTGTGCATGCAAAAATTCAAAGACATGTGTGATTTATTCATGATATTACATAATATAATATGTAGGCAGAATACCTAAGAAGTGTTTTCTAGTGTTTGAATTGTATCTTTTAACATGGATAGAATCATGATGAGTTAAGTTAGACAATGATAGTATACAACTTGATGAAAATGTTAGCAAGTATGTAAGGTCAGAGTTTGCATAGGTGAAAAATTTTAATTACCATAAACTGACAATGTTTAATAATTGCAAAAAGATGTAATAATTTGTAATATATTAATGAGGTACTATTATAATTAATTGGGAAATCTTTGAGGATGACTTAGTAAGTTATTTTGAGGATATAATATAAAGGAAGGTTATTTTCCTTGTGATGAAATGTAAATATGTGTGAATAAATGTAAGTGTAAGTGAACTTGTATTGGATATGAAAAGTTGGTAAATACATGTAAGCAATCAAAGGGATCAGTATGAATGTGATTTTGAAGATCTGGTATTTCAATTTGAGAAGGTATTTAATCTAGTATTGGCACAATAAGAGGATAGAGAAAGAGTTCTAGTTGCGAAGATCAATTTCATTTCTATTATTCTAAAAGAAATAATAAAAAGACTAGTTGGACAATGAGTTTGGTGGTATTTCCCCTAAAGTTGTTTGGATAGTGGGTTCATCTTCATTCTACAACTCTTAATAGAGTTGGCATAAGTCCTAATAGGGTTGGCACAACTCCTAACAGGGTTGGAGTCTCCTCATAAGGATTCAAAGTCTCCTAGTAGGGACTAATATGTACGAAATTTATTTCATTGGATCCTAATAGAGTCCATCCTCCTAAAATGAACTTTAATATTAGTGCATTATTTTTTGGGTACCATCCCCACTTGGGTTTTCCCTCTAATCAAGGGTTTCCCTAGTTAACATATCTATTGTTATTGTGTATGTGTATCTTCTTATGGTTGCTGATTATATTGTTCACATGTTTAAAGTTTATTAAGGTTGAAAAAAGTTATATTGATCTGATAACTAATTCACCCCCCCTCTCAATTATCTTGGTGGACTTTACTTTATAATAATTTCTATGAGAACATATAGTCCTTGAAGGAAAATCTTAATAGCTAGAGGAGATCAATGGTAGGTCATTTCAGAAAAGAAAGTTGTATGTTTTATGGAGTTAACTATGACAACTAGAAAGAGAAAGTGAAGAAACATCTACTATGCTTGGGTCTAGGATATTGGGTGATGACAAAGAATGGAAAGAATATTGTGGAAGAAATAAACTTGAAGAATGTAGTGAAGCTTAAAAAGGTCTATTTATGTGTAACATGCTTGCTAGAGAAGCACTAATGTCATCTCTTCCTGAAAAAAGAATATAGTTAACTAAAATCCTTAGTTTTATCTAATGAAATTTGGAAAGCTTTGGAATCTACTTTTGAAGATGATAAGCATGCTAAAAGAATCAGATTACAAAATTGGATATGTTTGTTTCAAGAGGGTAAGATGATGGAAGATAAATATGTAAGAAGTTATGTTGGTAAAATATCAAAAATTATTGCAAGAATTAAGTCTTATAATGGATCTAAAGATGAAGATGAAATTATATGAAAGATCTTGAAAATCTTGATACCATTATTCAAGAAGACAATGTAGATGATTGAACAAATGATACCTTATACTGAGAAATTCACCAGAGAGACTCTTCTTGGAAGATTAGAAGCAACAAAACTAGGCTTTAAATAAGCTAGAGATTTTCCTAGAGTAGAAACTACTTTTAGTACATTAAGTGTTCACTCTTCCTTGTTAAGAAGTGCAAGCACTAGTGGAGATTATGATAGTAATAGAAGATCTAGATATGAGGAAGATAGAAGGATTAAAGGAGATGCCTTTCTTGTAAGGAGAGAACCATATAGTAAGAGAATCTTTAAATGTTGGACTTGTAATGAATTTTGTCATTATGATTCTAAGTTTCCTAAAAGAGAGAAAAAGGTATAAAAATAACTTCAAGTCTAGAAGGCCTAGAGATTGTTTATTTTTAAACAAAGATGATGAGTCTAATGAGAGAGTTTAGAGTGGAGGTGATAATGAATTAGGATTTATAGGTATAAAAGAAGAAAATATTGAAATAGAAGTTAGAGAAGAGAAAGCCTTAGTTTCATAGGTTGATAAGAAATTTGATTGGATCATAGATAGTGGCTGTTCATATAATATTATTTGTGACATGAGTTAATTTTTTAAGTTTAGTAGTCATGATGGAGGTATTGTTAGAGTTGGTAACAATGCAACTTTTCATATCAAGAGAATAATATCTCTTATTCTTGATGGGAAAACTAACAGAGATGATGTTTACTTTGTTTATGGATTAAAGAATAACCTTTTGTGTTTGAAAGTTGGTTAATAAGGGATATCAATTGCAATTCATGGTAAATACATTCATTATTAATGATAAAGATGGTAAGTTGATTGGCATTGGTACAAGATCTAAAGGTAATATTTTTAAGTTAAATCCTATAGAGATGACATATTTGGTTGAAAAAGTTGATAATAGTTCATTGTGACATAGAAGGTTTTGTCATATAAATTTTGATAATATTGTGAACGCAAGTAGTACATTTGATGTTAGAGATTTACCAAAGATTGTGAATCCTACTAATGTTGTGTACAAGGAATGTGTTATGGCTAAGTAGAACAAAAGATCCTTTCCTAGCAAGAGGTTTTCTACAATTAAAAAATTAGAGATTTTTCATGAAGATATAAATGGTCCTACTAAGACAAGAGGATTCTATGGTGAAAGGTTATTCATGATTATTGTTGATGACTTTACTAGAATGATGTGGGTAGGGTTCCTTAAAGAAAATTTTGAAGTATTTGAGAAGTTTAAGCTATTTAAGAATAGAGTTGAGAATGACATTAAGGGACAACTATCAACTCCTAATACACTTGATAAGGATGGAATTGTTGAGAGGATAAATAAGTATGTAATAGAAGCAACTAGAGCCATAATGTTTAAGAATGATGTATCAAAGATATTTTGGAGAGAAGTAGTCAATAAAATAGTTTATACAATAAATAGAGTGCATATCATAAAAGGTATGCAAAAGGTAGTGTGTGAACCATGGTTTGGACATGGACCATCAATGAAATATTTTAGAATTTATGGAAGAAAATGTTATATCAAGAGGGATGATGACATTGGTAAGTTTGATGCAAGAAGTGATGAAGGTACATTTCTTGGTTATTCATTGAAAAGAAAAGCTTATAGATGTTTTAATTAGAGAACTAAGACTATT
The DNA here is from genome assembly GCA_028749045.1 of Cupressus sempervirens. Classification (NCBI taxonomy): domain Eukaryota; kingdom Viridiplantae; phylum Streptophyta; class Pinopsida; order Cupressales; family Cupressaceae; genus Cupressus; species Cupressus sempervirens. The sequence goes on from CM053793.1 coordinate 773,324,519, forward strand.
ATTGAGAGCACAAATATGAAAGTGGATGAGAAGTTTGGAGTTAAAGAGAAAATGATTGATTATAATTCTAATGATGAAGAAGTTAATCAAAAGCCTATCATAGAAAATATTGAAAATTTATTTGAAACTAGTAATGATTTGCATAATCATACTCAAATTATGGAACCTAGACAAGAGCCAAGATCTAAACCTAGAGAAGAAGTAATAATTAAGATAGTGACACCTACACCAAACATTAATTTGACAAAGAATCACACTACTAATCATATTATTGAAAGAAAGAAAAAGGAGTTATGACATGAAACATAATAAATGAATAATTATGTTTGATTTATCAAGTTGAACCAAAGAGTGTAGATGAAGCATGCAAGGATGATCATTGGATTCAAGAAAAAAAGAAAGAACTAGATTAAATTATGAAGAATGAGGCATGGAAATTGGTGCCTACACCTAAATATAAGAATGCCACAAGAACTAAATAGATTTTTAGAAACAAGATGAATGAACAAGCTCAGGTTGTGAGAAATAAAGAAAGATTGGTATGTGAAGGATACTCATAGCAAGAAGGTATAGACTATGAAGAAATATTTATACTTATTTCCACAATTCAAGTTGTAAGGATGTTCTTGGCTTATGCAACAAGTAAGAAGTTCAAAGTATATCAAATGGATGTGAAGTCAACATTTCTAAATGAAGAACTTGAAGAAGAAGTCTACATTGAGAAGCCTGAATGATTTCCTTTGACAAAAGAAGGAGATATGGTATACAAATCAAAGAAATAATTGTATGGACTAAAGCAAGCACCTAGAACCTAGTATGCAAGGTTGGAAAAAAATATTTGGCAAAGTTGAGATTTGTGAAATGTACTACAGATAATAACTTATATTTGAAATAAATTGAGAATGGTTTTATTATTGTGATATTTGTGGATGACATAATCTTTGGAGGCAATGATGAAGCAAGTGATAAATTTGCTGATGAAATGAAGAATGAATTTGAAATGAGTGTTAATGGTGAGATAAAATATTTCTTGGGTTTAAAGATAGTGCAAAATAGTGATACTCTTTTCCTATCACAAACTAAGTGTTTGAAAGACTTATTGAAGAGATCTATTTTGGAAAGTTGTAAGCCAATTGGTACACCTATAATAGCTAGTCACAAGTTATCTAGCAAATATGAGACACCTATAGTTGAGTAAAAAAATTATATATTAAAGATTTGAGGTTTACAATATTTGACTCACACAAGGGAAAATATAGAAAATGTAGTTGGTGTAGTAGCAAGATTTCAAGAAGACCCTCAGGAATCATACTATGAAGCAATAAAGAGGATATTTAGATATTTGAAGGCTACATATGATTTTGTCTTTTTTTATGATAGATTAAATGACTTTACTCTATGTACATATAGTGATGTAGATTGGGAAAACATTATGGATGAGAGAAAGAGTAAAAGTGATGGAGTAGTTTTTCTTGGAGGAAGATGTTAGAGTGGGGTTGTCATTGTACCAAAATATTGATCGTTCAATGCTCAATACAACCACTAAACTTATAGTACATAGGAGGCTTTGAATCCCTTGTCATGAATCCTAAGGGGAGCTCTAACTAAATTTCTAACAATCTCCCCCTCAACATTGCTCAAGGGTTTGATGATTTGAGCCTATGACCAAGCTCTAATACCACTTGTTAGAGTGGGGTTGTTGTTGCACCAAAAGACTAATCTCTTAATGCCCATTACAACCACTCAACTTATATTACACAAGAGGTGGTTAAGCCCTTGTCATGAATCTTGAGGGAAGCACTAACCAAATTTCTAACAAAAGATTGGTTTCTTTGATGAGAAAGAAACAAGATTGTATTTCACAAACTATAGTAGAAGAAGAATATGTAGTAGTAGAAAATAGTTGCAATCTAATCATGTGAATGAAAAATGTGTCAAAGAATATTGGGATAGATTTTTCAAAACCTATTACCATACATTATGATAACACAAGTATAGTGAGTATGTCTAAGAATCCTATGTTACATTCTAAGACTAAGCATATATCGATCAAGTATCATGTTCTGAGAGAGAAAGTTGCAAACAAAGAAATAATATTAGAGTATGTTAAAGTTGAAGCCTTTTCCTAGGGATAAATTTGAGTATTTATGAGATATGCTTTAGGTTATGCACCCACTTACTTCTAAGTAGATGATGCAATGATTGCATTAGTTCAATGGTACAAAGCACTATTATTTATCTGGACTGAATGTTGATGGTTCTTGTATAGGGGATTATTTTTGGTTGAGAAGAGTTACTAAGTGTATCACCTAGTTTAGTATTGAAAATTGAAAACTAACTATTAAATGAAAGCTTTAACCACACTAAACAAGCGAACACTTAAGATAGTACCAAAGAAAATAATATGGAGGAAAGTAGACCAAAAATGGTAAACTCCTCAAATGCATCTCATGATGATGAAGCTATGTCCCTGATAAGAGGGGATGTATGCTCACATTGTGCTCAAGCTGCCCATAGATGGGGGTTTTTACCAAGTGTGTGCACGAATAAGGGTTTCAACAATGGAGGTATGGAGGCATTTCAGAATTATGATGGTATTTTGGTAGTTTTTAGGCTCTCAAAATAACATTATAACATAGCATGAAAATGTGGATGATTTTGTGAAGGGAGAGGGTTTCATTTATAGGCCAAGGGGTAGAGAGATGGATGGTCAAGATGATGAGGGAGGGCTAGGATGCAAGGAGAAGAGAGCACATGGATTGTGCTTGTTTAGCACCAATAGGGAGGTGACACATGTCACAAGGAGGATGAGTGTGAAAGGATAGGATAAGGGTTGGTCAAAGGAGTAATGAGGGAGGTTGAGTATGTAAGATTCATTAAGAGAGGTGTAAGAGATATTTTGCAGATGTGAGAGGTGTGGTTGATTTTGTTGACTCTGTCTTGGGTTAGCAAGTCTTAACTCTTGATTAAAGTTGTACAGATGCTTAGGAGGGGGATTAGAATTATCTTAGAAAGGGGGTTAGGGGGTAAGTGGTTTACCTTTGATGGGATGGGTTAGTTAGGTGGCTAGGTGTGGTTAGTATGGGTGAATAGGTTGGATTAGGGGTTAGGATAGGGTTTAGGAAGGATTTTAAGTTTTTATGTATTTTATTAAATGATTTATTCAATAAAATGGGAGTATGGAATTAAATTGAATAGATTTGAGGATTTATTCAATTTAATAGAGGAATAGGGATTTAATTGATAAACTAATTTTGGGTTATCATTTGATTTTATCAATTGGACTATAGTTAATTAATTAAATTAATTAACTAGGGGATGAAGATTAATTAATTAAATAATAAATATTCAATAAATAATACCCTAGGAGATGACTAAATATGATTACCTAGTGATGTAATCAGATTTAGGTGTCTACACTAAGCACTCTTGGTAGCTAGTATAAAATAATATCTTTGGACACTTGAGTTGGTTGAAGACTTTAAGAAATTGATTGACATAATGAAGACTTTGTCATTGATGTCAATGGGGGAGAATTGTACATGAAAAAAATCTTCTAATAGTATGTCAGAGATGTATGTATGTGGGATAATTGTTCATAAGTAGATTGATGTCAATGGGGAGAAACATTGAGTTATATCAATGGGGGAGAAGTGCGAACAATTGATGTCATCTATGTAAGAATGAGGAAGTATGCATGAAGATTTGTTGTGAGTTTTAGATTGATTTATGAAAAGAATTTTAAAAGAAAAATAAAATAGGAACAACAGGTTGGATTTGTTATTCTTGGAACTTAGATTTTTTCATCTATGTTGCCATCAATGCCAAAGGGGGAGATAGTTAGGATGAATATTTATGGTATTCATTTGGGGGAGTATCCTAAGAATTGATAAAATAGTTAAGGTGATTGACATGTTGCATTTATGACTATCTTTGTCATTGATATCAACATAAAATTATTTTTGTAAAGACTGGCAGAGTAGTAGACAAAGAATGAGGTTGTATGGATTCTATATTTAGGATGAGGCCAAACATAGTTGAGGATATGTTCTAAATTGTATCTTGATGATGTGGAAAAGTGTGCATATAGAATGAAAAAGACATGTGAGAGTTATTCATGATTTACAAAAGATAATGTGCAAATAGAGTACTTGAGAGGTGGTTTTTGGGGTTTGTACTTTACCTCTTAATAGGGATAGAATCATGATGAACAAAGTTGGACAGTAACAATAGACAATATTTTAATGATGTTAGCAAGTGTTTGAGGTTAGAGGTCATATGTGTGGAAATATTTAATTAATTTCAACTAAAAATGTTCACTACTACCTTTGACATTATTTTTCTACCAAAATTTTCAACCATCAACTAAAAAAGTTTAGTTTGGTCAGAATGTAGAAGGAAAATTTTTATTTTATTTTAAAAACTAAGCCTCGTGTTGGTCAAAAAGGGGGACTTAGATGTAAAAAATAAAAACATTTCATGTTTGTTGTTTTTCACATGCATGGGATGTTTTGTTAGAGTTGGATACTTGATGCGCCATCACTAGACAAAAAACTAAATGCCCCGGTTTTGCCCTAGCTTGCTCACAGTTGGAGTTGGAAACTTGATATTTTGAAAAGGAGGTGATCAGTCTTTTGGAAGTTTAGATTTGGAAATAGAAAGGCCAAATGCATAAGATAGAGTTTCAATTATTTTCTCTTTAGATTGGTTGCCTTTACATCTACCAAAAGTGATTTCTTATTCTTTCATCTCTTCATTATCATTTGTTCCATGGTTGTATTCAATGTAGCTATATAACTTGTACATGGCTACTTCTTTTCAATCCAAGGAATCATTACATCCAATTCTCTTCCATCGGTTTGATGGGCATTTTTCCTTGTTCTTTCTTTGATGGGCATTTTTTTCCCTTGTTCTTTCTTATCTTTTGAACTTGGTAGCAAGTGCAAGGGACCCATTCTTCACTTTCCTCATATGGTATTTCTTGGCCGGTGATGTCCTCTCCTCAAAAAATTCTATGATATTTCATGCCTGAGAATATGCCTCCCTCTGAACAATCCTTAATGGATTTTGCATGACTTGGAACAATGTTCTCTTCTATGCTAGTTTCCTAATGTCAAAAATTAAAATTAATCTCTTTTATATATCAAGTTTGGACTTCATTCCTAGAAGCATCAATTCTAATTTTTGGCAATTTTGTAGAACATCTTTTGTGGATATAATTTACTCCTTACCTACATTGCAAACAACAAAGAAGGAAACATTTGTTTTGCTAGTTTTGCTATCTTAAAACTATTTTAATCCTTTTAAAGCCTTCATATCAGATCTGTACATTTCTTGATCACATGGCTACATACATCATCATGAAATATGGAAAAAAATAAATATTGTTTTTTGATAATAATTATAGACTACAGAAAGCCATATTTTGGGCATAAAAAGGGCATTGACATTTGACATAGATTAAACCTTCTTAGCTTTCCATGCCATTTGCAAAACCTTCTACAAGTTATGTGCCCTATGAACTATTGATCATAGATCTACTCAGTTTCTTCATTAACAACTTGGTGGTATTTTTTGTCATGTCAAATTATGTGATGTTTAATTAGTACCAATCTTGAAACAATTTCAAGAGTAGTGGTTTACAAGAGCTCATCTCTTGTGATTACAAATAGATCACCTAGCACTCATTGCATCCATGTGATCCTCATACATTCAAAGCATTTGAGATTTATTTGGTGTTGTTGTTACAAGACCAGTACAAATTTGTTTGCATCTGCAAAAAAGAAAGCATGGAGAGTGTGAAGGAGAAAATGTTGTAGGTCTAGGAGCTCAAAATGTTGTTAATAAAAAAATTCTGGGTGCTCATTGTTTAAAATTTTATGGAAGGTTCTCCAAGGCTTAACAACCATGTTTGAATGCTTCAAGTGGGCTAGAGTTTGGTAGGATAGACCCGAAGTAGAGGAATTTGTCATGGAGTTGACAACAATAGCATTGGATGTTTTGGATAATCTACAGTCCCCATTGGACAGCCAATGACATGTGTGTAATATGTGCAACCCAAAATCATGTTATATAAAAAATTTATATATAAATTAGTAAATTAATTAATTAATATAATATTCTTGTAATCCTATAAAGATATATAGGAGGGATGTGAAATATATATCTTCCTATTAGTTTATTCATTATTGTACTTACATATAGATTTATATATATAAATATATATAGGAATATCAAATTATATATTATATTGTACAATGAACCCAACTAGACTGATTTTGGGATTGTTTTGCCATATTGGTAAAACCAATTTTTGCAAACTAGCAAATCACCACAGAGCAGCTAGATGTTTTGTGACAAAAATCTATAAAATATAGTTGCATTTATATAGGATGAAGGTTTATTAAAATTTAAAGAGGGAAATATGTAATGGATATAACAATCCAAGAGATTTGACTAGCTAGAGATGAATACAATAAAGAACTGGGGGATAATAGATTAGATAATATAATAACATTACAATACAATGCACATGAATAAGAAAGGAAATTGGGAAACTAATGGAATTATCATCATTCTAGCTTCATCATCACCTTTACCATATATTTTCCTTAACAATATTCCCAAATGAAAACACTAAAAAAATTCCAATTTCTTGTGGCTTGTATCAAATCATAATGTTAGCATCGCAGTGAGAAAATGTGGTTATTTGGATATAGGAAGAAAATCAAGATAAGATTGTAAGAGCATGATGGCACACTAGGCTGCCTCTATGTTTGATCTTTTTGGTTCTCAGATGGTTCATGGTGATCTTGTTGGCATTTTTGCAATGATCACTACTACATTTAACCTTATTTTTCTACTACAACTATGTTTCATTTTATGTGCTTCATTTTACTAAACATTCCCTATCAACAAAATATTGATTGTGTTTCAATATTAAAATGTATGAGGGTATGCGAAGACTTTTCCTATTATCTACAAAAATTGATTGAGAAGAACATGAAGTTTTGACAACTCATGAACCCTTGTGATGCAGAGGATAGGGTGATAGACCCAAGTAAAAACCCAAAATGAGCAAGATTGTAGGAATGTTCCTAGTGACCCTTCTAGGTCCTGATAGGAAAGTTCCACAACTAGTCAACTCTAGGATTTTTTAGGGTCTCAATAGGGTTGTTATAGTCTATATAACATGTTCCCATCAAAACCTTTCAGTTTCCATACCCTACAAGCCAAAATGCATAACTCACCTAAATGTTGTCAATGCAAAATTGTAACTTCTGTAATAACAGAAAGACAAAATGGTGGATATCTTTTCATTTTCACAAATGAAATAGTTTCAAATACCCTTTATCTTCATTCAAAACATATGTAAATCTTGGATGGGCTTCCTTTGGCAAGTATCAAAGATTCTTCACAATGACCCTATTTCAACAATGAAGCAATAATACATTTACAAAGAAACTTATAGAAGTACTCAATGTATGGACTTCAAAACTTGCATATGTTTTTAAAATGTCTTTAATTAGACAAATACACACTCAATTCCACTCTATAGGTTTCCTAACCCCAAAAGCCCCAATTTATCTATTCAAAACCCTTATTTCTAGGGTATCACCAATCTCCCATGTGCCAAGGTTTCTTGGACTAATTCAAACTATAGAAATCTATGTTTTATCACCATAAACATGAATCAACTCTCAAACCCTACCCTCCTTAAGGAAAATATCTCTCCATATGATTGTTCCCTCCAAATAACCCTTATTTTCACCCTTTTTGTGTATGGTGGCCACCAAATATTTAAGTTAGTGGTTCATTACAGAGTTAGAAGCATTCATACAAGTTAGAAACCTACCATTCCATGAAGAATTAGACAAAATTTCATGGAATGACCTTGATTGTTTGAAAAAAACTTCAAATTTGTTAACAAACTACCTATTATAGCCAGAAATCTATGAATTTGAACAAACGACTTACAAATTTGGATTCAAATCTTGGTTTAAGACATCAAGAAATTTCTAAGAATATAACACAATGCATTCCAATTCAAAAGATGTGCAAGAAACTCAAAAATCCTTCAACCTGCTGTTAAAACCAAGCACATTTATTCAGTTTTTCTGAGATAGTCCATACAATCATATATTTATAGTTTCAGGAGATAGTTAACCACTTTAACTAACTCCAACTCCTTTCACTTCCTATTCCTTCATAAAATTTAAATTATGGAGTTGCCCTCCAAAATTCCCATCTAGCCGTTACATTCAAGATTTGAATTTTCTAAAGCAATAAACTATGTTTTTAAGGGACTTATTGAATGTTTTAACTTATTTAAGGAATTTAGATTATTATGACATCATACTAGACCCTATCACATGACTCTTCTATCATAGACAACCTCTAGATCCTATTCCATGCCCAATTACAACTTTTCAATATGAAAGTCTTTCAAGACATTAGACAATATTATGACTCTTTATGCTTTCAAAGGCCATGATTGGTTGTAAAATGGACCAATTGATACCATGAGATTCTCCATGTCCTCTATGATGACCTGGATCCTCAAGGTACCTATGATGAGCATATGATGCCCTTGCATCACCTTGCCTCCTCAATTGGTTTTATTTTCAGGTAACAAGTAACAAAATTTCTCTCATTCATTTTCTTATATGTTTAAGCTTAACTTACTTAATGTTCTTAGGATTATTTTGTGTTAAATCTTATTGATACACAATCATTTGGATTGGAATGCTTAGGACTCTAGCTGAAATTCTAAAGAGGAATTATTGGAGCTTTCTTTCCTTCCTTGAAATCATTCCACCTTTAGCTCTCGACATTGATGCAGAGACTTGGGTGGACTTTCAGTTATTCACAATAAGAGGGACTTTCCTAGTGTTCTCATAACACAATCAAGCTTCTTCATAGGATCACTCTCCTTGGTCCAATCAACTCCAAACCTTATCAGAGTCCACATACCATTCTCTTGTGCCACCATAGGTTCTAAATCTTATAAATCATCCCATGTCCCTCAAATGGATTCACCAAGAAATCTTGTTCAACAACCATCAAATCCCCACAATGCCTCAATAGGCTCCAATCTTGACTTCACTTCAACTAGGTGTTTTTGTCACCTTCACAAATCTCAAACAACTTCAACTAACCTATTTCCAAGGTTACCAAATACTCATCTTATTATCTAATACCAAAAACCCACTACAAGCCCTTCACTAGGCCTATTTCCCAATTAGCCCTACCTATTTGGTTTTTCACACTTTTCTCTCACTTTTCCCAAAACTCTCAAAATACTAAGACTGTATCTAGATACCATTTTGGATTCCACTTGACAAGTTGGCCAGTCAATCCAATGAAAATTGACGATGTACATAGTTCTGTCCTTGATGGAATTTTCATCTAGACCCATTGGTGATTGAGGACACGTGTCGACAGGTCACTACTTCGCTATACATAAAGAACGAGCACCTTTCCACAGTGAATCAGCGATAGCCATTGATTCGATATTGATCTTGTGGATGACATATTATTGCATTTCTTTAAAGAATAGTGGTGGGCCCTTATTTGCCACCTCACTATACCTATCCTCCAAGCTATTCTTCATGGCGAGATATTGACAACCGTTGATCTGAGACCAAATTAAACATAGAGAAACTGCATAAAGTACCTTGAAGAGTGGTGGGGCCCATACTCATTATGTCACATAGAGTAAACAACTTGCAACTTTCCATAGCAAGATAGCGAGGACTATTGATTCTAGTTTGATCCAATGATTAGAATCCAGTATATGCTTTATGAATGGGGCATGGGTCTGGGGCACTGGTGACGTAGGAAAATATGCACTACTAGCAACAAGTCAAACCTTTCTTAAATCTTAGTTACCTTTCCATGTTGCTTGAGGTCCCATCATGTATTCATTTCACAATGTCTCGCTATGTCACTAATGACGAGATGCCAAATTTTTTTGATATTGAGGTAGCAAGCTCCAGTGATCTCAACAAAACTTGACACTAGAAGAATAAAAACCAATCAAATCACCATCACCTTTATTAAGTACTTCTAACAACAATAGTTATTACTCATGATGCCACTTAGACAAATTATAGTTATCGAGAAACTTGAAGGTCACTGTGCTCTTTAATTTCACGACTACTCGCTACTTCACTAACAATGGAATGCTTATTTTTTCTAATAGCGAGGTAGCGAGGCATTGAAAAACTTTTGTTTTGGTGCCATTTTCTAGCTATCTTTTATTGGGTCCCTTTTCTTGCGTGACGGTACTTGTTGTCACTTAGGTTTGCACCCTTGTCCAAGGCCTATGTGCGAGGACAACCTAGTGAAACATGGAAACAACCTCCAAGCTGTGGGACTTGAACTACGAGGTTGAGTCTCTGGAGAAGGCCAGCTTCCTCTTACTGTCAGGGTGCACCTATCTATTCTTAGGAGAAAAAGGGAGAAAGAGAGCACTAAGGAAAATCTACCTAGTCTAATCTAAGGCGGTGATGCACCAAAACAGAGTGTTCAGACCCATTCCTGCCCATATATGCACTACAGAGCTAGGGTAACATCCAAAAGTCATACATGTCCAGACTTATATCGATCAATAATCACATACAAATCAGAAAACCAACTGAATGACACCAGGAAAAGAAGATTTCAGTTGTATATTATCCAATAGGCCAAGATAGATACAGTATGTGGACCACTAATCTCAATAATGCATCAATGAAAGGAAAAATGAAGCACATACACATTGACCACTGAAAAGAATGACAAAGGATTCTATGTAGCTCAGAGACACAAGGATTCTACACTGCAGGTCTGCAAGCAGTAGCAGAGAAAATCAGGAAGAGTCGACCCTAAGAACAAGTCACCAAATTGCCTTTATAGATCAGGCATAATTAAAGATTTCTGTGTCACACTCACTTCTTACCTACTAGCATTAACTTCCCATCTTGAGAATCCAATCGAAGATCTGATTGAGTCCTAGCTTGCATACCAAGAAATCTCATATCTTTCTGAGAAAGAGCCTGGAGAAGATAGAAATGGCGCCACAACATTCCCTGACATGGTAGATGGATCGACCAGATAGATGGAGTGTCCCTTTGCACCTGATATTCACTCTGAGTTGGTGGCAATTGATTATGAAATCAGATCCACGGCAAATAAATAAATGATTTCTATCCTTTCTGGTTCACGAAATAGCAGGGTCAAAAAGGTCAACCAGGTCCACATGCTGACTGGGCCATGTGGGGCAATCACTTTCCTCCCCTTTGCCACCTTGGCAATCCTTTTTACGTGCTGACCACACCTTTATGTTTTACTGGGTGCTATGTCGCTATGGGCGTCATGCCCTAAAGTTCCTAATAGTGACATAGCACCCAACAGTTATCTCTATCCGTGGTGGTACCAAACTGTGACTGCGATGCCCCAACCAGACTGTATCATTGACTTGACAACTAAACTGTCAATCGTAACTGTGATATTAACTATGCATCCCCCCCTGGGCCCCAAGGACACATGGTAGAAAGGCTCCAACTCACTATGGAAAACCTCGCGCAACAACCCCATAGTGTGATGGCGCCTGCCCTTGATCTCTGTAGATCTGACGGCTCAAAATTCAACCCCTAACTGTGCTAGCCGCATTGAAGATCTAGTGCCACCTCATGTCTATGTTCTTATCTGGCATATGTGGCAGTCCTTCATTGGCTTGACGTAGCACCATTTTTGGCAAATTCCCTAACACTTGGCCCCACTGACTTGGCTCATGGTAATAAGGTGCTATGTCGCTAATGAAAAACTCGTGAGTTTTTCAATGGCGCCATGGCACCCCACCAACATTTCTAAACTTTTCTGGCTACCTGACTTCTTCCCGCTGCAAAACTAGCCCGTCGTAAACTTGCTTGCCGTCACACCTCTTGGCCGGGCACTATGTCGCCAACATAACATTCGCACATCTCCGCCATAGTGCAATGGTGCCTACCGTTGATCGGCCTCGATCCAATGATCATGGAGACTTGTCATTCTGCAACTCCCTTCCCTTGTAAGTCACTGGGCCCGCTGCACATGTGGCACTTCCCTATTGGTCTGACGATTTCTTAATCCTTACTGCGCCAGCTGCGTGAAACCTGGTTCCACTGAGACACGTGGTTCTTGGGCGCTATATCGCCAACGTTAACTCTCAGGCAGTTCTTGATGGCGAGATAGCGCCAGTCGTAGATCCTTACGGATCTAACGATCGTGAAGACTCACCATTCGTGTTGAGAGTACTAGGCCCGCTGTACGCATGTCGGCATTTGATTCGTTCTCCTAACGCCGATGGGTAAGACCTAATTCCCGCTGACACATGGTGGATGGTTGCTATGTTGCCATGTTAAAACTCATGCATCTTTGCCATAGCGAGATGGTGCCATCCGCTGATCTGGATCAATCTGACGGTGTGCAAGGAAGATCATTCCTCTCAGTGTATCGATGAATAAGAACTGGCCACGTATCAATGGTCTGACTAGTCCTCACTGACATCCCTAGACCCACGAGGATGCATGTCCTTTAGGCGCAATATCATTAACATAAGACTCGCGTAGCTCTTCTATAGTGTGATGGCGCCTGCCGTCGATCGGCCCTGATCCGATGGTGGAGATCTTACCATTCCATGTACTGGTGATGCTGACTGAACTCTGACTTGGGGAACGTGGTCACTCCTTATTGGTCTAATAAAACACTTCCCTGGTCTGACAAAGCACCAACTCGAAGGGTCCGTATTGCCTTGACCCCACTGATGAATACGTGGCTACATCTAATTTGCCATCTTGACACCGTGCTGGCAAATTGCGTTGGAGAGTACCGACGGGACCCATTTGCCTGATCCTTCCTCCCCATGGTGGATTTTCTAATTGGGCGCTATATTGCCATCGGAAAATGCATTGGTTTTCTGTTGGTGCCATGGTGCCTCACCATGTTTTGAAACTTCCAGCCTGTGGAAACGTGTCGCCCGCTAACATGAGCATTTCCGTCAGGCGCTATGTCGCTATGGAGATTTTTTGACCAGCATGCGATAGCGACATAGCACCTGCGGCAACGGAAAACTTTCCCAACCTACCCTCCATTGTAGCCCACTCGCCAGACCCACCAAACACGCGTCAATTGGGCACAATGTCGTTGACACTATTTCCCGTGCATCTCTAATGACGAGATCGCGTCGACCGTCGATCCTGCTAAAATCTAACGGAGAAGATCCTGCACACTGCGAAATACATCATAATGTCCAATCTTGGCATATAAAATAATATTTCCGCGGCTAGCCGTTGGACGAGCTAAGCATTTAAAATTTAAACCTTTGGCGGGTGAGCGAAAGGTAACAATTTTGGCAACTCACAGGGGGCATGAGCCTACTCAATGCATGACCAGTGCCTAAGAATGATCCATTGGGCCAGGGAGTCGAAAGAGGGCTTGGAAGGTACAGAACTAAGAGCTGCAAGAAACCCTAACCCTAAATGAGGAAATCAAAACATTAAAAAACCCTTGAACTCTAGCTCTGTCTTGCGACTTGAAAACAAAAAATAGGTCCTCCTCAGCAACCTGAGACTTGTCAAAATTTTGGAAACTGGCGACTCAAGAAGAGATCCATGTGCGCGCGTACTTATTGCAAATAGGAATGAACAGGAAGCAGCTAGGCTAACTATGTACATGGACTCACAATCCTTCAAAAACAGGGCTTCAAATGGATCCCATTGACTGGAATGGGCAGAACTTCACCATTTGGCCTGCTTAGCTGGAACGCATTGGCCTATTTGCAATTGGAGATCAGATAAGGGCCACTCCATAGTGGATCAAATTTGGAGTGCCTTCCTAGTTTTTCCTTGTTTGAGTCCCACTTGAGAACTAAATCTCCTTCTCTGAAGATTCTGGCCCTTGCCTTCTTATCAAAACTCTTCTTCATCTGCTGCTGGTGTATCTCCAGGGTTTGCATAGCTTTGTTTCTCTTTTCTTCCAGCTCAATTAGTTTTGCCATTCTTACTGACATGGCATCATTTTCAATTAGTTCCAGCTGATGAGACAACTCCAAGGATGGGAATTCCAATGAGATTAGGAGTCTGGCCTCCCTACCATATACCAGCACAAAAGGTGAATTCCCAATAGATCTCTTGGGCATTATCCTATTAGCCCATAGAGCAGTTCTTAGCTTCTTATGCCAGGCCCTCTGGTTGTCTTCTATCGTTCTCTTTATGATTCTGATCAGATTCTTATTGGAGGATTCAGCCAAACCATTACCCTGCAGGTAGTAATTTGATGATGTGCTCAGATAGATATTGTGACTCATTGCCCATGCACAAATCTGGGTTCCAACAAAAGATTTGGCATTATCTGAGATGATAGTAGAAGGAGCTCCAAACCTAGATACAATTCCATCAAGGAATTCAACAACTGATGGCTTTGTAGCATCCTTCAAGGAAATTGCCTCTGTCCACCTAGTGAAATAATCGGTAGCAGCTAAGATCCATTTATGACTTACACTAGATGGAGGATTAATGGGGCCTATGAAATCCAACCCCCACTGGGTGAAGGGCTGATCCACCTGAATGGGATGAAGAGGAAGAGCTGCAAGTCTTTGTTTTCTTGAGAAGAAAGCACACTTCTCACATTTTCTCACATACCTATGACAATCATGAAACAAGGATGACCAGTAATAACCAGCCCTCATGATCTTCATGGAAGTTGTTCTCGCAGAGAAGTGGCCACCATCAGGGCCATCATGGAGTTCTTTAATCATCCTTTCAGCCTGATCCTTTTCAACACATCTCAACAGGGTCCCATTAAAATCCCTCCTGAATAGGATATCATCAATAACAACATAGGGAATGGATTGTAGTCTATATTGTCTTCTTTTAGCTCTGTCCAATCCCTGAGGGTATCCATTCCCTTATAAAAAGTTCCTCATGTCATCCATCCAGCTCCTTGGGGCATTAACATTTCTTTCCTCCTGCTGCTCTGTAATTACCATAGCAGCTTCTTCATCTGAATCCTGACTTGATAACATTTCTTTGCATAATCCTCTCCCTCTTACAAATTTGGTAATCTGAATGTCAACATCATATTCCATTACCCTAGTGATCCATCCAGCTCTTTTCTCACTGATATCTTTGTTTAACAGGAAGTCTTTTACACTTGCATGGGGCACCAACAAATTGATCCTATTATGGGATAAGAGGTGTCTAAATTTCTTCAAGGCTCTAATGACTGCAAGGGCTTGCTTCTCAAAAAAGCTATACTTATCTTCATATTCCTTGAGCCCTTCACTAAAGAAGGCTATGGGCTACTCCTCATTCTTGTCATTTGTTTGAGTCAAGACAACAAAAATACTTGACTCACCACCTAAAGTGTAGAGGATGAAATCTTTCTCAAAATTTTGGTTCATGAGGGTAGGGGCCGATGCTATGGCTGCCTTGATCTTTTCAAAACTCTCCTCCCCCTCCTTGGTCCATGAGAAGACCATATCTTTCTTGAGCATGGCTGTAAGGGGTTTCACCATGATGGCAAGATTAGGAATAAACCTTCTTACAAAATTTATCCTACCAAGGAAACTTTGCAGCCCTTTCTTGTGTTTAGGGAGAGGAAGGGCAAGAATTGCTTTTGTTCTTTCTGGATCAATGGTCAATCCATCCTTAGATACGATGTGTCCCAATAGTTTTCCTTGGTTTGTAGCAAAGACACACTTGGATGGGTTGAGAGAAACCCCAAACTCTCTACATCTTAGAAATACCTATCTCAAATGATCAAGATGATCTTCTATATTCTTGGAATACATAGTTATATCATCAAGGTATACTAAGACAAACTTGTCAATTAATCTTTTAAAAGCTACCTCCATTGCCTTTTGGAATGTGGCACCTGCATTTGTTAATCCAAATGGCATTTTGCAATAAGCATAGGTGCCCCATTTAGTAGTAAATGTTGTCTTGTATCTATCAGACTCTTTAACCAACACTTGGTTATAACCAGAAAACCCATCAAGAAAAGAGAATCTCCTTGACCCACTAACCTTGGACAAAATTTGCTCCATAGAAGGGAGAGGATGGTGATCCTTAAGGGAAGCCTGATTAAGATCCCTAAAGTCCACACACAGTCTTATTTCTCCATTCTTCTTCCTCACAGGGACAAGGTTAGCCACCCATGATGAGTGTTTGATAGGAAAAATTATGTTAGCTTCAATCAACTTGGATAGTTCCTTCCTCATTAAGGGTTCAATCTTGGGATTCACTGGCCTCTATTTTTACCTTACTGGTTTGACCCTATCAACTAAATCTATGGTATGCTAAAACAATCTAGGGTCAAACCCCTTTAAGTCATCATATGACCAAGCAAACACATCATTAAATTCTTGACATAGATGAATGAAATTTTCTTGCTCAGCCTCAGAACATACCTTCCCCATGTTAAGAGATTTTCCATCAGCAATAGTAACTGGAGCATGATCATCCTTTTCTGCAGCTAGATTTATTCCTTTGCCCCTTGACTGATCATTAGGATCAAAGATACTCTCCAAGGTAATGAGACCCTTGGGCAACTTGTTGGAACTGAGGTGGATGGTTTGATCACCATACTGGTCTTGTAGTCTTGATTGATTTCTTTCTGAAAATTCTGCTTCATTCTGCAAGAAACTCACAATCTTCTCATCAGACTCAAAAACTTGCCAATGAGTATTATTATTAGGAATAGCAGGCCTTATCACCACCCTTATTTGTTGCTTCTTCTCTTCCTCAAGATTTCCTGGCACATCATAAGATGCACCCACTGCTACAAGTCTATCAGCATATTTGTTTTCTTTCCTAGGAATGCTTTGGATATTAAATGCTTGGAAACCCTCAAGCAAATCCCAGACTCTGTGTTTATAAGACTTGAGCAGGCCATTTTTGGTGATATTTTGATTTCTCACTTGGTTCACTACCAACTCACTGTCCCCATATACTTTCAAGGCTTGAATTCCCCTCTTTTGGGCAAGTAGGAGACCTTGGATCAAAGATTCATACTCGACCACATTATTGGTACAACTGAATTGGAGTCTAAAAGAGAAATAATATCTTATTTGTGTAGGAGAGATCAACATAAAAACAGCCCCTGATCCATTTCTATTCCTTGAGCCATCAAAGTACATACTCCATACTCCATTTATGTAATCATTAGTCCTAACAAGGTCAGGAACTTGAACCTCTTTCTCTATTATGCAATATGTACTAAGGCCTGTTTCAAGAGTTTCTGACATAGGCTCAAACTGACATGTATTTGCCCACTCATCTAAGAAGAAATTAGGAATCTCTACTATGGAGGTGGCAGGCTCATTCACTATGTCATTTTCATCCATCTCCAAAATAGGGCAATTCATATTAATGAAGTTGGGGGTGTAGGGTTCAGTGTGATGAAGGGCTTGAGGTTCTGCTCTTATTGAAGCATTGGCCCCATATCTAGTCTTAAATGACATATAAGACCAATCAGCAGATATGAATTCACCAATTTGAGTAGTGAAGTCTCTTGAAAGACAGATGGCAAAATAGGGCTTGATCTCAGCAACAGATATGTCTTGAATCACAGTACAACCAGGGCATGCATGTAGGGCCATTTCCACACTTCTAAGGATGCCTATGGTTTTGACAGTACTCCCATCTAGTTGTAACACATCCCTAACAATGGGCTCATATTTCATCCCTAAAGCATCAGAAACACACCTAGGCATTACTGAGCTACTAGCCCCCGAATCTATCATGCAATTATGGACTAATTTGCCCCCTATAATCAGAGAAACATAAAATGGAGGAGGTATAACCTTTTTTCTTGTCTCCACATCTCCTGCTAGTTGTACTAAACTAGTGGCACTCTCCACGGTAGATGACTGATCCTTGGGTTCAATCCTTTCCAATTCTTGCTACAGCATCTTCCTCTGCATTGGTATGGTAGCAACAACATCCCACATGGAAATGTTTACATTGGTCTTCTTCATTTGCTCTACCACACTCAATGGTGCATTAGGAATTTTGGTAGAAACTTTAGGAGCTGCACTCATGAGAGGTTGAGATGGAGCAACATAGGGATCACTTGCATTCTCCTCTCTTGGACCTTGCCTTTGCTGTTGTGAAGTGTTTGTCTGCTCATTTTCTTTTTGTGTATGAGGTATAACACTTGAAATTGAGGCCTTCTTAGGAGAAGGAGGAGCAACATGTTTCATAGCTCTCTTCTTACTTCTTCTGTTATGAGAAACAGAATCTTGGTTTACGTTACAATGCTCCTCCATCTGGTGATTCATGAAAGAGCAATCGCCTTGCCTTTGAACATATGAGGCCTCCTTGGGATGATCTTCCTTGTGTGATTGCTTTACTGTGGACTCCTGGACAGCTAGGGCCAAATAACATTCTGCCTTCTAACACATGCAATAGGTATAAGAATAGTTGCAAGAAGGACAAAAATCTTGATCTTGGGCCAAGTTATTTTGAGGGACTATAGCTCTGTTCTGATTTGAGCTTGAAGCAAAAGCATGACTATTCTGCCTATTCTGATCAAAAGAGCTATTCCACTAATTAGGAGGCCTACCACCACTTGGAGCCTGATATTGTAATTGGGGATGCTTGCCACCTTGGGCTTGCTGCCTTTCTAAGGCCACCACCTTGTTACTCATCTTTTGTATTAGATAAAAACTATCCTCTAATCTCTTCCCTTGGTCTTTCAACTCCCTCCCCTGCTCTTGTAATTTTTTATCTAGGGTCTTCTCTCTTTTATCTGTGTTCAGCACTAGACCTTGGAGCATTTCCTTGAGTTCATCTATTTCATTTGAGGATGTGGAAGCTTGGGGAACTGGAGTAAGGGCTTGTGACGTAGAAATTGTAGGAAGAGGGGCTATTTCTGGTTGTGGTTGGGAACATCAGGAAAGAAAGGCATAGGTGGCCTTGGAGCCAACTTCCCACCTTGTATTAGGATATTCTCAGCTTTTATAGTTGTCTCATAAGCATTCGGTAATGTATCTCCTCCCATAGTTTGGATTGTAGTGGCAATGTCACTGTTGAAAGCTCTAAGGTAATGCAAGAAAGCATTACCAGGGGTAGGTTTCACTATAGGTGGTATTCTATCCCATGTCTTTTGGAATCTGTTATTAAAATCAGTCATACATTCATGGGGGGCTCTTTTTATTGTAGTCAGCTGCTCCAATAGTGACAAATGGTCACTCTTATCCTCAAAATGTTTGCATAATCCTGGTCCTAGTCCATCTGAATCAGTTATGGAACCATGAGCTAAGCCTCTATACCACTGTAATGCTTTTCCTTTTAAAGATGAGGCTATAAGTCTAACGGCAACATCATCTTCTGTAATACCATGAATATTGCAGACATTCGCTACCTCTTGGATATGCTCTAAAGGGGAAATAGAAGTTTCACCAGTAAAATCAGGTATACTTTTTAGTGCAGATACTGGTATATCATGTCTTTGGGCTAACAACAAAGGACTTCCACCATTAAAGGTGGCAAAAGCATGAACTCTTGGCTGTGCCATATAAACAAGTGTTCTATTGATGAGTGTTGATGGCAATCTAGGCTGAGTTCGAATAGTAGGGGGAGTAGATACAGATCTTATAGGTATATCAACTATTATTCTACCCCTAACTGGTGATAATGAAGTTCTAGTCCTTCTTCTCCTAGGGTTTGAAAGAGAAAGCTCTTGATATTGAAATTTACCTCTAGAAGACGCCCTTGTTTTAGTCCTGGGCATGAATTACTACAAACTTGGTCTAGAACCAAATTTTTTGATGTTCAGAGTCACCAAGTACTTGAAGAATCAGCCTCTGAAGGCTTGAAAACTAAAGCCAACACTACTTCTTTAGCATTTATCTCTAGAATTCTTTCTTCTTGACACCAGTAGACCTAAAATCTTCTGATATGAGTCCCATTGGGTGTGCCAAAAACTGTTGTCACTTAGGTTTGCACCCTTGTCCAAGGCCTATGTGTGAGGACAACCTAGTGAAACATGGAAACAACCTCCAAGCTGTGGGACTTGAACTACGAGGTTGAGTCTCCGGAGAAGGCCGACTTCCTCTTACTGTCAGGGCGCACCTATCTATTCTCAGGAGAAAAAGGGAGAAAGAGAGCACTAAGTCAAATCTACCTAGTCTAATCTAAGGCGGTGATGCACAAAAATAGAGTGTTCAGACCCATTCCTACCCATATATGCACTATAGAGCTAGGGTAACATCCAAAAGTCATACACGTCCAGACTTATATCGATCAATAATCATATACAGATCAAAAAACCAACTGAATGACACCAGGAAAAGAAGATTTCACTTGTATATTATCCAATAGGCCAAGATAGATACAGTATGTGGACCACTAATCTCAATAATGCATCAATGAAAGGCAAAATGAAGCACATACACATTGACCACTGAAAAGAATGACAAAGGATGCTATGTAGCTCAGAGACACAGGGATTCTACACTGCAGGTCTGCAAGTAGTAGCAGAGAAAATCAGGAAGAGTCGACCCTAAGAACAAGTCACCAAATTGCCTTTATAGATCAGGCATAATTAAAGATTTCTGTGTCACACTCACTTCTTACCTACTGGCATTAACTTCCCATCTTGAGAATCCAATCGAAGGTCTAATTGAGTCCTAGCTTGCATACTAAGAAATCTCATATCTTTCTGAGAAAGAGCCTGGAGAAGATAGAAACGACGCCACAACATTCCCTGACATGGTAGATGGATCGACCGGATAGATGGAGTGTCCCTCTGCACCTGATATTCACTCTGAGTTGGTGGCAATTGATTATGAAATCAAATCCACGGCAAATAAATAAATGATTTCTATCCTTTCTGGTTCACGAAACAACAGGGTCAAAAAGGTCAACCAGGTCCACATGCTGACTGGGCTACGTGGGGCAATCACTTTCCTCCCCTTTGCCACCCTGGCAGTCCTCTTCACGCGTTGACCACACCTTTATGTTTGACTGGGCACTATGTCGCTATGGGCACCATGCCCTGAAGTTCCTAATAGCAACATAGCGCCCAACAGTTATCTCTATTTGTGGTGGTACCAAACTGTGACTGCGATGCCCCAACCAGATTGTATCATTAACTTGGCAACTAAACTGTCAATCGTAACTGTGATGTTAACTGCACATCCCCCCTGGGCCCCAAGGACACATGGTAGAAAGGCTCCAACTCGCTATGGCAAACCTCGCGCAACTTCCCCATAGCATGATGGCGCCTGCCCTTGATCTCTGCAGATCTCACGGCTCAAAATTCAACTCCTGACTGCGCTAGTCACGTTGAAGATCTAGTGCCACCTCATGTCTATGTTCTGATCTGGCATATGTGGTAGTCCTTCATTGGCTTGACGTAGCACAATTTTTGGTGAATTCCCTAACACTTGGCCCCACTGACCTAGCTCATGGTACTAAGGCGCTATGTCACTAACGGAAAACTTGTGAGTTTTTCGATGGTGCCATGGCACCCCACCAGCATTTCTAAACTTTTCTCGTAGCCTGACTTCTTCCCACTGCAAAACTGGCCCATCGTAAATTTTCTTGCCGTCACACCTCCTGGCCGGGCACTATGTCGCCAACATAACCTTCGCACATCTCCGCCATAGCGCGATGGTGCCTACCATCGATCGACCTCGATCCAACGATCATGGAGACTCGTCATTCCCCAAATCCCTTCCCTTGTAAGTCACTGGGCCCGTGACACATGTGGCACTTCCCTATTGGTTCGACGATCGCTTAATCCTTACTATGCCAGCTGCGTGAAACCTGGTTCCACAAGGACACATGGTGCCTGGGCGCTATGTCGCCAATGTTAACTCTCGGGCAGTTCTCGATGGCAAGATAGTGCCAGTCGTAGATCCCTGCAGATCCGACGATCGTGAAGACTCGCCATTTGTGTTGAGAGTACTGGGCCTGTTGTACGTGTGTCGGCATTTGATTTGTTCTCCTGACGCTGATGGGTAAGACCTGATTCTTGCCAACACATGGCAGATGGTCGCTATGTCGCCATGTTAAAACCCATGCATCTCTGCCATAGCGAGATGGCGCCATCCGCTCATCTCGATTGATCTGACGGTGTCCAAGGAAGATCATTCCTCTCAACGTATCGATGAATAAGAACTGGCCATGTATCAACGGTCTGACTAGTCCTCGCTGACATCCCTGGACCCACGAGGATGCATGTCCTTCAGGTGCAATGTCATTAACATAAGACTCACGCAGCTCTTCTATAGTGCGATGGCGCCTGCTGTCAATCGGCCCTGATCCGATGGTGGAGATCTTACCTTTCCATGTACTGGTGACACTAACTGAACTCTGACTTGGGGAACATGGTCACTCCTTATTGGTCTAATGAAACACCTCCCTGGTTTGACAAAGCACCAACTCGGAGGGTCCGTATTGCCTTGACCCCACTGATGAATACGTGGCTACATCTGATTTGCCATCTTGACGCTGGGCTGGCAAATTGCATTGCAGAGTACCGACGGGACCCATTTGCTTGATCCTTCCTCGCCACGGTGGATTTTCCGATTGGGCACTATGTCGCCATCAGAAAATGCATTAGTTTTCTGTTGGTGCCATGGTGCCTCGCCGTGTTTTGAAAATTTCAGCCCGTGGAAATGTGTCGCCTGCCGACGTGAGCATTTCCGCCAGGTGCTATGTCGCTATGGAGATTTTTTGGCCGGCATGCGATAGTGACATAGCGCCTGCGGCGCCGGAAAACTTTCTCGACCTGCCCTCCATTGTAGCCCGCTCGCCGGACCCACTAGGCACGCGTCAATTGGGCGCGATGTCGCTGACGCTATTTCCCGTGCATCTCTAATGACGAGATCGTGCCGACCATCGATCCTGCTGAAATTTGATGGAGAAGATCTTGCAGGCTGCGAAATACATCATTAAGTCCGATCTTGGCATATAAAATAATATTTCCGCAGCTAGCTATTGGACGAGCTGAGCATTTAAAATTTAAACCTTTGGCGGGTGAGCGAAAGGTAATAGTACTAACATAGTGCATGTGAGTAAGTTTTTGGCTGCAACACAAATCCCTGACCGGTGTCCCTTTATTTTATGGTCCTTTTCTTTTAGAATTTTCGGTGCTCACTACTTCGATATGCATAAAAATTGCATATCTTTTTATAGTGAGATAGCGATAATTGTGGTTCTTTCCAAATCAGATGGTGGGGAACATGAGAGAAAAGGCTACCCGTGGAGTACAGAATAAAAGGAAAATAGGATATTCACCCAAGTTCCCTTTTCAAAAGATTTTGCACCCAAAAATTTTAAAAGGATTGAGACATAGGGTTTTAACAAAATATTTCAAAGGCTAACAAATGGATGATTAAATTAGAAACCCTAGTCACCACTAATTTATTCCAACCTACTTTTTATACTTGGACAAAGGAAAATTTTTCATGTAAAAAATCATACCAACACAAGTATAATGTTATTTTGTGTCTAGGCACACAACATGCCCTTTTCCTTAAAGAGACTCATCCTCAAAGCTAGTAAAAGTCAAAATGCTAAGTAACACTTTTAATATACAGCTTCAAAAATGTATAAAATGGGGTTTCTTTCTTAAAATATTGGCTCACATGAATTTTTTGCCACAATTTTTGAAGTCTAGGAAAATACTTCATAATTGAGTACTAGATCATCTATTGCGATTGTTTTTACTTCACCTTCCAAAATTAGATTGTTATCTTTAGCATCACTTTTGCCTCTTCAGTAGCAATCCTTCTAGGTTTTCATATTACTATACATTATATATTTGTTACTGGGATTTGCTTCTAATTTTCTATGTTCCAACATCTTGCAGACTTACCTAGGAAGACACCATGGATCCTTTGTACTACCCCACCAAGGAACACTCAGAACATAGGGTCAAACATGCATGAAAAACTATTTTATTTTCTTTTAAATGGGAGAATTTTTTGGTCTTTAATTAGGATTGTTGTTTGGAGATTGCAGTGTGGAAGAGTGTGCTTGTTACTTGGAGACAATCAAAACATACGAGAACAAGCCAACTGACAGTATTATGGAGCGCACTGACAATGACTATCTATCATGAGTATTCTTCATACCTCTGTTGAATAAAAGTTGTGCACTATTCATGAGATTCAAAACTTAGAAATATTCATTTCTTTTAGCTAGGAATAGTAAAGATAAAATGATTGAAAGAAGAAATAGATTTTGAAGAACCTCTTTAAATGAATATAAGACATTTGTGTTAAATTGTTTTGTGTTTTGAATAATTTGTATTGTATTTTTGAATGATCAATGGAAAAGCTTTCTTATATTTGCATCCTTGAGTGAGGAGTGCCATTGTATGGGACATGTCTTGTGTCCCTTCATTTCCTTTGCTAATCTTACCTTTCCATTACAAGTCTTCTAACAATAAGATCAATTAGTATAACATTTTATAATAATGAAGATTGTATCCCTTCAGGATCATTTCTAGACAGACCTTTTCCTTGTTAGATTTGCATCCTTTCATTCAATAATTAATCAACCTTTAGTTATTGATTATAATATTCTCGTTATTAGATGCCAATAGTAATAATCTCACTAGTCAGTGTGCATGAGCTAGTATAATAATATGGTTCATTGGTTTAATAAATCTCAAAGTTTGTCATTTTTTCACTTAATCATTATCATAACATATTGTTGTTCCTCCATATCGATATCGGTTATGAGTGTTGTATGTTTATTATTGCTCAATCATATGTTGATTGACGTCCTCTTGATTATTTATGTTTATTGATACAAATTCTCCTAATTTGTGTATCATCCTGTTACATAGTAATCATGGACCATCATTGGATATACATATGATCATTAATCAATTATCACTTGGTTTTTGGTCTTCATAGTAGCTATCATACTTATCAACACTTGGGAACTGGAATACCCATTATGAATTCCTCATTTTCTATTCTATATC
Organism: Cupressus sempervirens; assembly: GCA_028749045.1. NCBI lineage: Eukaryota > Viridiplantae > Streptophyta > Pinopsida > Cupressales > Cupressaceae > Cupressus > Cupressus sempervirens. Next base: position 773,349,491 of record CM053793.1, read on the forward strand.
ACTCCATATTGATTTAGTAATCGGTTCATTAACCAAATCACTTCTTCTCATGATGTTGATGTGTATTGACTACTCTTCAACTACTTCCATGTATTATGCAAATTGATATCTTAGCTACTAGTGAAAATAGTTCTAAATGATGATTTATCCATAGTTGCAATTTATTCTGATGGTATCTATAGACCATTCAATTGAACTATGTATTTGTTGTAGCCTTCCTCTAGGAGGAGGATTCAATTGAACTATTCATCTAGGATTCCACATTTTGCATGCATGTCTACTAGGGTAGTTGCAACTTAAACAAATATATTCTCTCAATATATCTATTTTGTGCATATCCAACAACCATGGCTTTTGATGATCACATTACATTCAGGCATCCTGTATGATTCCTTTTCCATTTTTTCCCAATCTTACAATTCACATGACTTATCTATGCTTCCATTTTGCAAGCACGTCTCTGAAGGAAAATGCTACTACTTCATCTACACCATCTGACAAAATCCTTTATGCTTTGATGGATGCTTATAGCTTATCCCAAAGCTCTCATTCAATAGTTATGAGATGATCAATCAAGAGGAAATAGTTGAGAGCTTAGAGTGACACAATTTTTAGATGATCATATGAAATGAAATGGGCATTCAAGTAGAAAGAAACTAGAAAGACATTGTGTATAGATGAAGGCATGAAATGTGTTGGTCTGATTTTCTACATATTAATTTTTCTTAGAATCATGGTGAAAAAATCAGATGTGAGATCTTTTGTTTGGTACAAGGGTTTTAGGTTTTGGTCTTACATTTTGACATCTTTTAAAATCTATGTAAAATGCTAGGTCTTTCCTTTTAAATATTATTTTGGTGCCAAAGTATTAATAGTAGTTGAATATTCTTTCTCACCTACGTCAAGGTCATTGTTGAGTCCTTTTGAAAAATCTTATGCCACTATTGGATCTTCTTAGAATCAACATATGTTGCATACTCACTATAAAAAGTTTCAAGGTTGTTTCCTATAGCAATGTAGTGACCATCAAAGAACTATGTCTTGGTGCTGAAAGTGAAGTCTAGCATCGATAAAATTGTATTAATATGAAGGCATTATGGTCATGTGCTATCTCCTAGGATTGTCAATGTTAGAAAGGGTGCATGAGGAGGAATTTTCAAATGGTGTCACTAGAATTGAAGTTTCTCCAGCGACTTGCTAAGTTGTTATCAGAAAATCTATACGACTTGCCGGTAGTGACATAGTGAGTGCCCAAATTTTAAAGGAAGCTGCAATTTTGTTTAAACCTAATGTGATCATAGAAATTCCCATGCAAGTTCATAAATATGCATGACACCTTCTTTGACACCAGTATTAATTGATAAATTTTCAATCAAAGTGTTTTTGTTCTCCATCACCAGAGTTTTGACTCTGTTGGAAGTTGCTATCTAGCTAGCCATGATGTTGGTGTTTCCACAAGTCGCAAAGTAATGACTAGTTAGAGGGTTGTGATGTAGTGGAAATTTTAAAAGAGATGGGCCTTGAACAAGTGATTTGTCAAAAATGAATTGTGTAGATTAAATGACATGATGGCATCCTACTTAGCATTTATAGGCCAAAAGTTTTGACTCTGCTGGAGCTTGCTATGTCACTACTGGGAAGTTTGTGTTTTCACTGATAGCAAGGTAGCAACATGCCTGAAAATGACAAACATGGCAGAGTGAAGGAAAAATGATTTCATTAGAAATTAAATAATATATATGTGTGTGAGCATGTTAAGCCAGCTCAATGATAGCAATATCTTGGACCCACTCCCCATGCATAGAACATGTAAATGATTCTAAATCATCAGATCAAGCATAAATTAAAAATACTCACTAACTCGCTATGGAAAGATGTGTGGAAGTTATGTATAGCGAAGTAGCGAGTTGATGACATGGGTCCTCAGTCATCTATGGGCCCAATTTGAAATGCTAACAATAGAGGAAAGGTACAAATGGAGATATTTTATTGGGTTGACTGCCAGTGTGTTAAGAGGAAATGTGAGTCTTCCTAATTTTCATTCCATGATCGTAGGAGTTTTCAAAGATGTACAACACAAATTTAAAAGGAAGTATGGTGCAACTCTATTTCCTCTATTTTGTGCATTTATGATGAGTGAAAGCTTTGCGTGTGATAAAAACAGAGTATAATACAAGAGATTTCATCACTTCCAATCTCACTCAAACAAAGATTTCACATTTTCTGAGCACAAGAGCTTGTTGATTATATTGTGTTAAGGCTGGTAAAGATGTGAAGCAATTCCTCATTTATTCAAGAGAAATTGTAGAGGTTCAAAGAAGAACAAGTCTGGAAAGTCAAGTAAGTATTCACATACAACCTCTATAGCATTCTAGTTCCTATTATTATGATCAAGATGCCTCCTAAGAAAGAATTTTCTAGGAAAATTAATTATATGGATAGAAATTTCCATGATGATTTGCTAGAATTTCTCCCAGAATCCACCACTGAGCCTGCACAAGTCAAAAGGTTAATTTCCTTAAACCCTAGGCTTAAGATTGTTGATGGCCTATATGACAAGGGGAATTTGGTTAGGGACATAACAACTACGCAAACTAGTCTTGTCTTGTTTAAAAAGTGATTTTCAGAGAGGAATTTGTTTGCCGCACATGCTAATGTTTGGAATTTTGATTTGGGAAAGCTAGTAGTCCCAAGTGTTTTCATGAATTATGATTTTCTTGAAGCCATTGCCAAAAATTATGACCAAGCTATTAGGGTGGTAAGAAGAAATGATGGTGTGCCTCTGATCTTGATTAGTCTTAAAGAAATTAGAGAGGTTTTTCATCTAGAACCATTGTCAGATTACCATGTGCCAATAAATCTGCCAGAACTAGAAAATGCATACAAAGCAAAGAAGGATGTGATTAGGGGAGCTGCACTAAGGGAATACATTAGTACAATAGGACCTCTGTCAGTAATTACCATAGCCTCTAGGGAACCTTTTAAGAAGAATCCTTTCACTTCCCAGGCTGTAGAAATATACAGAACCCTGTACCATGTTTTTGGTGAGGATGAGCAAGATTTCATGCCCATTGACCTTATGTATATGATGGTTCAGATTGCTTCTTTTAGTGTAGATGTTATCTTTGATTTTGTCTCCTTTTTGGTTGAGGAAATTCATACTAGTTTAGTTGGAATTGCGAAGGGCAAAGTGGATAGAACTTTTGGCCACTATTCTCTATTGATGCATATGTTCTTGTTCAAGGGGGTGACATATTTTTGTAATGAGATGGAATTGAATAGAGAAGAGAATGGGGAAGCACTACTGGTCTAGTTGTGGAGTGCAAATATGACCTAGGATGCAAATAATGCCAGTTTTGTCAGATTTTGATAGGTATTTTGCTTCTAAATTGAGATGCCTCATATTAAGAGACAATCCCAAAATCCCTAATGTATTAATGGACCTCCTCAAACCTATGGACAAACCCCATAACTTGAAAGTTTCACATAATTGGGGAGATATCATTCCTTACCTTATTTCTATAGTTTTTAGAATTTATGGTTTTAAAGGGAGTCCTCATATCTTGCCTTACCAAGTACCTTACAAGGTAGGAATGGATGAAGTTTTGTGGCAATTTGGAGGAGTAGAAGAAATGTTCTATTGAAAAGGAAACCAGGGTCAATTTTCCCTACTTGTACAGTGGCCCATCAATTTTTGATTACCAAAGGGGGTTGGCTCTTTTTGCATAAGATTTTGGATCAGTATATGATGGCTATCTCCCATCCCCATTTTTGTGATTCTAAGGGATTTTTCAATCAAACTTTGAGGCATAGAATTAAGCTGGGATGAGTCAAACATGATTCATATTATCTAGAGGACATTATAAGGAATGAATTCTCATTGTAGGAGCATGAAACTAAATAGGAAAAATGGAGAGTTTATTCCCCGGTCCTAGAATTCATTCATTGTTTTGATTAGAAATATAGTACTTTAGATAATGTTAATATAGAGACTGACAGAATAAATAAGCTCATGAATAAATTCCCTAAAATAATGGAAGCTATGAATGAGAAGAAATAATTTTTTTATTGATTCTTATCCTGATAAGGCTAGAGAGGTCATGAGGAGGTTGGCTTTCACTCCTAATTTAGGAGCTAGTCAGATAATTGTACAAAAGAAGCTTGGTTATACTATCATTCAAAATAAAAGGGCTCCTATAGATAAGGGCAAGAAAATAATGGGATCCACTAGTGCAGCCCAAGAGGAGAGGCTTGACGAACCTAGTCCTAAGAGGTAGAAGGTAATGAAAGAAGAGAGGCCTCAAGTTGAGGAATATTCACCCACTCAATCCCCTTTGAGGATTGGAGAAGAATATCTCATTGGTGAGAAGATTGAATAGATGGGATCAGAGGGAGGTATCTTTATTACTCAAGAAGAATTAGATGAGGGCAACCCTCTAGAACCTCCCCTACCAAGTTTGGATCTAACAATACTAGAATATAGAGGTAGGGAGTTGGACCCTATGTTAGAACAGGCAAGTCATCAATTTTTGGTTGATGACAGCTTCATGAGATCTAGGGTTTTCCAACAATTTGCATGGAGGGAAAACATGGATATTTTTGAAGAGAGATGCAAAAGCCTAAAAATAGAGCATCCAGAAATGGATGAAACTTCCATCCAGAAGAAAATAAAAGAGGAAATGATGAAATAATTTTAGAATATAAGCCCTGAGGAGGGTAGGCCAATGGTAAAGGCCTCTAACATTTTATTTTTACCAAATTGGGATATTGTTGATGCTTTAGTTTTTAGTTCTGTTTCAAATAAATTGAATTTGCAAGACCACAATAAAAAGGATTTTAGGGGCACTACATTTTTTGAGGATCAAGCTACATTGGTTAGTTGGTCATTAACAAGAGGATCTAGAGCCACACCATCAAAGTCAGATGAGTCTAGATTGATGGAAAACATAATTTTAAGAAGGGTTGTTGATACCTCACATGTGCAGGCAACACACTAGAATGTGGATGCATCCAAATTTTTTTTGGCCACTGCTAGGAAGGAAGAACAAGCTATGTTTGAGTTGCAGAATAAATATGAGACAATTCTTGAGGCCTATAATAAAGAGGTAAAAAGGAGAATTGAGGTTGAAGACAAGCTAATGGGGAAGTCCACCAAGCCAAGAATAAAATACCCCCATCCTCCAGTGGAACCTTTTAAATCCACCCCCCTTGTAGAAATACTAGACACACCTCAAAGGCTAGAATATTACACAGCTGAGGATTTTGAAGAAGAGAAAAGAAAGCTATGGGCCTTACATATAGAGCTAAATATGCAATATGAGGATAAGCTTAGAAAGGCTCTAATGTATTTAGTAGATAAAATTGAATGGCCCTTGTTTTATGAATAGTTGGCAAGAGTGAGAAGTGTATGGGAGGAAATAAAAACCCATGATGAAACCCTCAAGCCTATTGTTAATAAGTGGGGAAAAAGGGAGAAAGAAATCACCCTTTTATGCTATTTAGTTATAAGTTCTTCCCATGACTATATTGAAAAAGTGTATGATGTTGCTAATGACCTATCAGATTTTGATAACAGGAGAATTGCTTTGCAACTAAAAATTGTTTCTTATTTAAGTAAGTATAAGAATCAGAAATTTGATTTATTTCCTTGTGCCTTGGATAGAAAGAATAAATTGAAAAATAAGGATGAATGGAGAAAATAATTAGATGACCTATTCTACATAAGGATAAATAAAGTTGTAAATGAAAAGGGGCATGCTTGGTGGGCCATCATGATAGAGGAATTGGTTAAAGTTCAGTTATTTTTTGATTCTTTTAGACAAGAGTTTGCTGGTTTTGAAAATGAGGCTAACTATACATTAAAGAAGCAAGATGATATCCTACAATTCAGCTAGCCTGATGATGCACAATTTAATACCTGGATGGTAGATATTGCTCCTAATGAGCAGTTAAAAGAAGGCGGTATAGATGATGATGAAGAACTAAAAGGTGAGGTGTAGAACATTGACACATCAGCACCATATCTGACAGAAGAAGAAGGTGAAAAAGTAATATTTCCTATTCAAGGTGAAAGTAGTGAAAATCCACAAGAAAAAAATGATTTGGAGGCACCATAGGATAATCCTTCATTGGCTAGTTTGGTATCCACATATTGTGAAGATCTGAAATAGTAGGGGAAAAATCAAAAGTTGATGATCTGTAGCAGTAATAGAAACAGGCCTACCCAAAGAGTTTTTTATGTGCTTGGCATTCTGTTATGCTCATTTTTTTCTTGTTATGATGTTTTGTTTCTTGTTTGGAAGGACACTTGTCAATCACAACTACTCTTTGCTTGTTGCAACTCATGTCTATATAAATGAGTTTTCAAAGCAATGTGATGGTCCAAAAACTTGTATAATTTTTGTGTTTCTCAAGAAAAGTATAGATAGTCGGTCGAATAGGATGTAGTTTTTTTGAGTTTGCTTCCACTTGTACTCTCTGGTGATATTGAAATGATATAATTAGCAAGATGTTCTGGGCTTTTCTTTGAATTCTATTGGTTATTGTATTAGTCATTCAAAAGGATAATACAAAGGGGTATTAACACTATATTTGTGTCACCAATTTTTGTCTCCATTTTATGATTTTGTTTACTTTGAAGTCACTTAAATAAGGTTTAATTGGCTGAATTCAATCTGGATGGGTTGTATGCTAGTTTTATTGTTGCTTATAATTCAAGGAATTATGGAAATGCTTCAGTGAATCAGTAGGGTTTGTGAGCTTACAAAAGGGATATTTCATAAGAAGGGAAATGGGTGATTATAATTGATTTATTCATTTGCAAGTTATTTGAATTAGATCTCCCACCAATAGTCAATTTTCTACCCAGTGGATAAGGCACTGGTCACATGAGTCAGAAATGGGCAAGGGTGAATTCTGCTGCTACATATCAAATCATTTTTAAAAAATCAAAATTGTTTCATTCCATTTTGTTTAAAGTTAAAAATTCTCATTACCACTTGTTTGCATATAGTTTTTTGAGTCTTAGATAGCCACTAATTCCAGGAATACTTGTAAACTAATAGGAGATTTATAACCAAATTTACTTATAGGGGATGCGTATAGATTTGAGAAGCTTTTAGAGAAAACTGATAAACTATGTATGTCCCTGAGGATAAAAGATGAGAATTAGAATGAAACTAAGATAATTTCATACCATAGTTTTCATTAGAATCATCCCTAGGTATACCCACCTTGGTTTAGCAGAGCCTAAAGAGTAGAAGACCGTTTTTGGTTTTGTTGAAATTGGGTCAAAGTGGTTTATTCATGTAATTGCTACTAGGAATTGGCTAATCCTTAGATTGTGTGAGTAATTTCACTATGATATTGAGGATTTTTTTGCTTAGTAGTTTTAAACACCAACAAAATGGATGGTTTTGGAGCACTCAGCACAGACACTCAACATTAAGTACATCATCATTCAAGATCAAATGGGTGCATAGGATTATATGCATAGTGAATAATAAAGAAGGGAATTGAACCCTCCCTAAGGCTCACACTTTTGGAGGTCCACTTCAATAATGGCCTTTCCTATGAAATTGTTGTCTAAGACCTTTCTAATGAGATAATGTGTTATGAGCTCTTCATCAGTGGGATGGGACATGAATCTAGGAGGCAGTTGTGCATCATCCATATCATAACCATAACTAAAGTTAAGAGCCTTTATTATTGAATTCTCTTCCTTATTTCCCATAGAAAAGGAAATGAATATGGGTGATATGGAAGAGAATTCAATAATAAAGGCTCTTAACTTTAGTTACAGTCATGATATGGGTGATGTACAATTGCCTCCTAGATTCACATTCCATCCCATTGATGAAGAGCTCATAACACATTTTCTCATTAGAAAGGTTTTAGACAACAATTTCATAGGAAGGGCCATTGCTAAAGTGGACCTCAACAAGTGTGAGCCTAAACAAAATTTTGACCAAGCATTGGTCAAAATTTAGACCAATGCTTGGATGTTCTTAACCAAACATTGGTCAAAATTTCAACCAATACTTGGAGTTTTCGACCAAGTATTGGTCAAAATTTTGACCAATGTTTGGTCAAGAACATCCAAGCATTGGTCAAAATTTTGACCAATGCTTGGCAAAATTTGGGCCAACATGTTTGAAAGTTCTCAACCAATGTTTGGTCAAGAACTACCAAGTATTAGTCAAAATTTTGACCAATGTTTGGTCAAGAACTACCAAGTGTTGGTCAAAAATTTGACCAATGTTTGGTCGAGTACTACCAAGCATTGGTCAAAATTTTGACCAATGCTTGGCAGAACTTGGGCCAACATGTATGACAATTTTTGACCAATGTATTGGTTGAAATTTTGACCAACTAGTAGCTTGGTCAAAATTTTGATGAGAAGAACTCCAACCAATGGGTTGGTCAAATTTGGTCAAACTTTGGTAAAAAATTGGGCCAAAATTTCAACCAATTTTGGTCAAAAAATGGCCTCAAATGTACTAGTTGTTTTATAATTGGGAAAAGATGTAATGAATTATAATATCTTAATAAGGTCCTATTATAATTAATTGGGAAAGCCTCAAGGCTAACTCCATGAATTATTTGAGGATATGGTATGAAGGAAGGTTATTTTCCTAGTTATAAAATGTGAATGTGTGTGAATAAATGCATTTTATTGGATATTCAAAGTTGGTAAATGCATTTTAACAATCAAAGGGATCAATGTGATGCAAGTTTGAAGATCTAGTATTGAGATCTAAGAAGGTATTTGGTGTGGTATTGGCACAATAAGAGGAGAGGGAAAGATTTTGATGTAGTACAAGGTAGGAGAATCCCCAAAGGAGATGTCCTATCCTTCAAAAAATAACCACATGGTTGAAGAATAACAAAAAAATAGAGATTTAGATCTAGAATAACACCAATACTCATAACATAATCATAATATTTACATCCAACATGTCTAGCTATAAGGCCTTCCAAGTTACAACTAAATACATAAGCAAATACAACAACAAATCTCCAAGATCTCACAAGATCCAAACCCTAGCTAGCCTAGATCCATAATCTAGTTGAAACCCCAAGAAGAATCTAAACTTGTGGTTGCAAGATACCAAGCAACCTTCTTGTTTCCCAAGCCACAACTACTAGCTCTTCTCAAACTTCACTCCTCTTAGCTGCTCCTATCTAGCTGACTTCCTCCATGCTGAATGAATAATGACAAGACAAGACCCTCTACTTATTCCAAGCCAATCCACAAGTTGGCCTAACAATTTACAAATTAAATAAACTCTTACATAAAATGTATATTTAACCCACAAGTCATCTTGCAAAAAATATTAAATATGAAATAATGTCACCTATGAAATGCCCTTTTCTCTCTTTCTCCATTTTAAAAAAATTATTATTTTTGCTCTAATGTTTGTTACTTTATCTCTCCATTTTTTTATAAGTTTAAATTATACCCATTTTTATTTTGTGATGCAAGATGCTCCTGCATTAGACTCTCTAGGTAGATAGAAAAGTGTGTCCCAAACTTTGATGCCAAAAGAAATATTTGTAACTATCATCATCTTCAGTAAAGGTTTCCAATCCATGCTAGAGAAGAAAAAATTTGCACACTAAACATCTTTGATTCATCCATACAAACATCTAAATCAAATTAATCTCAACAACCCAATAAACACACTCACTCCTAGGAACAAACTAAACATAATGCTTCACCAAAAATCTCTACAATTGATCACAAGTAGCAATGGCAATATCCTTAAACATGAAACTCCAAAACCAAGTCAACAACTTGTAAATCCTTATCCATGTCAACCAAAGGAAAATCAAGAATAGACATATCCATAGTATCATGTAGATCCTCAACCACATAAAAAAACAACCAACTTCACATCAGCAACAACATCTATATCAACCATATCCATAAAAATTGGAACATTGTTAATCATTTCAGCAGAAATATATGAAGGCAAGTCCTCATCCATATTTAAATCCTCATAACCAACAATCTCATCATCCAAAATAAGATGCTCTATAATTGTAATGTCAGATCCATCTAATTGATCATGAAAACAATGATCATTTCTAGCATCAGCAAGGTTAGGAACCTCTTCAACAATAACCACAAGTTACTCTCTAGGTTTCACATTGCACTTCTCAATCTGATCAACAAAACTAACTTCTACCTCAACCTTTGCATACCCTCCTTTATCTCAAACAACTCTTTTTAGTGGCTAAAAAACTTTCTTCTGGATTGGTAGACTCCAACTCCATAATTCTCTATGAAAACCAACTATCCATTCCTCAACTCAATTGGTTAATGTAGCTCTCAACTAAGAATACATCTCTAAAATCTTCTTTGCCTCCACATCATAGAAATTTGTAATCATCCCAGGTCCAATCTTCTTGGATACATCTTCCAAGATCTTCATAAATCCTATGTATCAAATCCACACTCTTAACAATCACCAACCAGATAAAATCTTCACTCAAAAAGATCGACCTTCCATCTTCTCAACCATATCTTAATATCAAGATCCATCTACAAGTCCTCTACAATTTTAAGTTAGAGCCATAATCTACTACCTCACAAAAAAGATATTTAAGACTCCAGAAGGAACAATCCACTACAAGATCAAACTCTACTCTGATTTCACTTGATCCAGTGTAAGGTTAGAGAATACCCAAAGGAGATGTCCTTGCTCCCAAAAAATAACTACATAATAGAAGAATAACAATATGACAGTTATTTATATCTAGAACAACACCAATTCTCATAAGATAATCATAATATCTATATTTTACATGCCCATTTGTATGGCCTTCTAGGTTATAACCAAATACATAAGAAAATACAAAAAATTTCCAAAATGATTCAAGATCCAAACACTAGCTAGTCCATATCTACAATCTTGTAGAGACCACAAGAAAAACCTAAACTTGTTCTCATAAGCCACCAAGCAAGCTTCTTGTTTCGAAAGCCATAACTACTAGCTCTTCTTAGACTTCACTCCTTTAGCTACTCCTCTTTAGCTGACTTCCTCCATGTTGGATCCCATCCTCAATTATATGGTCCATGCTAAATGAATAATGATAAGACAAGACCCTCTACTTAAACCAAACTGATATACAAGTTGGGCTATCAAGTTACAAATTAAATAAACTTTGAAATAAAGTGAAACTTCTTCTAGGAAAGTATTGATGTCAAGCAAACGGATGCCTACATTCTCAAAATCTTCCTTGTTCTCATAAGCCACCAAGCAAGCTTCTTGTTTCGAAAGCCATAACTACTAGCTCTTCTTAGACTTCACTCCTTTAGCTACTCCTCTTTAGCTGAATTCCTCCATGTTGGATCCCATCCTCAATTCTATGCTCCATGCTAAATGAATAATGATAAGACAAGACCCTCTACTTAAACCAAACCGATATACAAGTTGGGCTAGCAAGTTACAAATTAAATAAACTTTGAAAGAAAGTGAAACTTCTTCTAGGAAAGTATTGATGTCAAGCAAATAGATGCCTACATTCTCAAAATCTTCCTTGTAGGGGAATCCTCATAATGCAATATTCCATATCAAGAAATCATAAATGAGAAGTATAGGTCTCATTAAGAAAAGAAGATAAACATTTTAGACTCACTTTGGTAGAGTGTCAATCATGAAAACATCCTTCCATTTGTAATCTTCTAGGTTTTAGAGCTTCCCTTCTTGAGAAACCTTATCTATTGTGTTGGTAACTAGTCCTTCCATGGTTTAGATCTCGAGACATGGCTGGCCTAGAACCCTTTGGGAATCATCTTCCCATATTTTCTTGTAGATTCCTTTTTTATTAGGTGGTCTCCATCTTGTATAATTTATATCAGTCTTTGTCTAGCCATGATACCCAAATAAATTTCTAGTCCTCCAAAGCTAGTTCCCATTAGCACTTATGGAGATCAAACACATGTTAATACCATGATCAACTTTTTAAAAGTACTTCTTTTATTAGAACCAAAATTTTAGGGATTTTAGGGTCTCATGTCTTCCCATCCTTATGAAGAGAAAATGCCCCATGCAGAGAAATAACACAAAATCTAAAATCCCTATAAACTATATTAACTTTTTATAAAAGGAAAATGAATGGCAACTAGAAACCATATCTTGGAAGCATGAAAGATATCTCTCACGAATAGTAGGAGGTGAAATACACTAGCCTTGAGAACCTAAAATTTTCAAACTCATGCTCATACAAAATAGACACATTTAGAATTTCTACCACATCACTCTATCTCTACCAAAACCCAAAAATACATTTTCCAAACAAAACTTTTGGTTATATGGCTTATGACACTGAGTTGTCCTTACATGATTGATAAGACCACTATTCAAGACTCACTCACATTACACATGGAATTAATAAATGTTGGTACTTTTGATGTGACAACCATTTAAAATTAAATACTAGAAAACTTGTTGTGAATGGCATAAGATACTCAGCCCACGGAGGGATGTTGCATACAGGTAGATGAGAAAAAGTGAAAAGCCACCACTTATAGTCACCCTAGAATTCCATAGAATTGCTAACATCATGCCAAAAACCCATCACTCATCCTACCATGATTGAGGTCATACATATGTATATAAAAGTGACAACACACTTGTACTCTCTATCTTTCAGAACTAAAAACCATCTCCTAGACACCCATGAAGGCATGTATGCAGTCCCTTAGCCAAGAAAAATAAAACATGACTGGTGAGATCCTACCTCATACAATAACCATTAATGAAATAGAGTACTAGAGGACACCTTAATGAAAAAAACCACTTACAGATAGGGCAAGTTCCTAGGAAAATAAGGGGAAGTGAAACTTGCACCACTAGACCAAATGAAATGGAAAGAGTAGAGGCATAACTAGATTTACTCTCTTGCATGGATATAGACTTAGTACTATGATTTTTTAAAGTAGGAGCATCCTAGGTTACACTAATATCCTGCATGATTTTAGTTTTCCTTTCTACTGGGTCACAATCTCTTGCATTGCTGAGCTTTTAGTGGTTGCCAAACATTTAGTTATTGCTGAGCTCTTTGTTGTTATTGAATGATTCCTTTGGTTACCAAGTGATTCCTTTGGCTATTGAGTGATACCTTTGGTTATTGAGTGATTCCTTTGGTTGCTAAGTGATTCTTTGGTTCTCAAGTTCTATGTGGTGTCAAGTTCTCTTTCAATGTCGAGCTTGTGTGATTACTGAGTGATCATTCAGATGTTGAGTGATAGTGTTTTGTGAAGTCTTCATTTTCCAAGTAGTCTATGTTTGGTTGTAGTTTGCGTTGACCTTTCTCACATTTAATCTTGGTATAGTTAGTTAATATTTGATGTGAGGTGACTTATGGCTATACATGAATTTAATGTAAGGTTTAATTTTATGATGGGCCAACTTGGAGCCATGTGAATATTTAAGAAAGTCTAGGATTGAGTTTTTGAGAAGAATAGGGAAAAGATGAAAAAGGGAATTATGTTCCTAGAAGTGCAAATTGGAAGTTTGATCATGAATTTGGAAGTTGTATATTGTAATTGGCTGTAACCTAGAAGGCCTTACAATTGGGCATGTATGATAATTATCTGATGAATCAATAAACATTTTGTTCTCTCCCTCCTTGGTATTATTTTCATTTTGTGTTTTCCACTATGTTAACTCTTGTAGGGTGGTTTGGATAGCTAGGTGTTCCTTTGGCTCTAGTTAGTTATCTTCCCTCCCTAGGTTAGGTGGTATCAAAGCTTGAGGTTCATCCTTGTGGTGATTGGATCATGTAGAACCCTAAGTGAATTTGGTTGTAGGGTTATAGATCCCAATATTTGACCTATAACTTGCAAAGGGTTACAATCCTACATGAACCTAATTTGTAATGATTTTTTGAGGTAGAGAAAATGATGATAATGTAATACTAGATACATTGAGATAGATTGTAGCTAGATTAGATGCTATGGAGATAGCCTAGAGGAGAGGAGCCCATCTTGATGATGTAATTGATGAAGAAGTAGTAGAACCAAACCCTAATCTAGAACCCAAAAAAGGACCAATATGAAGCAACGTTATTAAGAGTGTTGTCTAGGGAATATTCAAAGCTTGGTGTAGAAGTTGTTCCTTATGATGGGAAATTGGACACCAATACTATGTTAGATTTGATCTCTAAAATGGATAAGTTATTTGAGTATGAAAACACCCCTGATAATAGGATGGTGAAAATTGTAGTTATAAGGTAGAAAGGTCATGCCTCATTATGGTGGGAGCATTTGCAAACTAATGGCAAAAGGAGAGGAAAGGAGAAGATCGAAACTCATGTGAAGATTGTGAACAAGGTAAAGAACAAATTCCTTCCTATTGATTACCAAGTTAGCTTGTTGAGAAAGATGAAAAATTTGAGACAAAGAGACATGAGTGTGAAGGAGTATACTGAGGAATTCTTTAGATTGGACATCAGATCTGGACATGTGGATGATGATGTTAAGAAAATTACAAGATACATAAATGGGTTAAGGTCTAGAATTCAAGATGAAATAAGTTTTTTGAAATTGGAAAGTGTGGAGGAAGCATACCAATATTCCTTGAAGGCTAAGGAGATCTTGAAAAAGAAGCATGAACAAAGACAAAGAGGTAGAGGTAGTAGAGTTCAGAGAGGTAGAGGTAGATCTATGGAAAATATAATAATTTTGTGCAAGATAAAGGAAAATTTTAATGGAAGAATGATGAAAAAGATAAGACTAAGTGGAAATGTGGTTCTTACTAAGGAGGTATTTGTTCTTATCGAGGAAGAGGTAATTTTCATTCTACAGGTGGTTTTCATGGCAATTGTTTCAGATGTGGTATAGAGGGACATAGATCTTTTGAATGTGGATCCTCTAAAAGTAGGGAAGGTAAAATAAATGTTTTGATTCAAGAAGATGATGAAGGTGCACTAAGTGGACCTGAGGCAAGAGAAAATTTGATGGTGAGAAGAACCTTATGTAATAAGGGAAGTGATAAGGAACCTATTTTAAGGAGAAGTCTTTTCAAGACAAGATGTAAGATGACTAGAAAATGTTGCAAGGTAATCATTGATAGTGGAAACTCTCCAAATTTGGCATCAAAAGAGCTAGTTATAAAGTTTAAATTGTAGAGGTTGAAGCATCCTAATCCATATCATGTTTCATGGATCAAAGATGAGCATAAAATATTGGTAAGTAAACAATCTATTGTGAAGTTCAAGATTGGATAGTACTTTGATGAAGTTTTGTGTGACATTATGCCTATGGATTGTTGTCATAGTTTGTTGGGTAGACCATGGAAATATGATAGATATGCTATAAATGATGGAAGATTGAATCAATACACTCTTTGGGTGAATGGGAAGAATTAAATATTTCTACCTTTGATTGAAAGTCCAGATGAGGTTAATTGTACTACTTTGACAATTTGCATGGTTAATGGGAAATAATTTGAAAAGGAAATGAAAAAGAATCAAGTTTGTTTTGACATAATTCCAAGGAGATTGAATTGTGTCAATAGTAACTGAGTAAGAGAAAATAGTGTTAACCAAGTGCCAGTTAGTGGTGATTGAGTGAAAACTAATAGTGATGACTGATTACCAAAAGAAATTGTAGAATTACTAAATCAGTATAAACAGATTGTTGCAGACAATATTCTTGATGGTTTGCCACTAGTAAGAAGCATAAGTCATTTTATGGATCTGAATCTTGGAGCTAGTTTGCTGAACAAAGCACCATATAGATTGACACCTACAAAGAATGAAGAACATAACAGACAAGTGCATGAGTTATTAGAGAAAGGTTTGATCAGGGAAATTTTGAGTCCATGTGCTATACCTACTAAGTTAGTACCTAAAAGAAATGAAGAATGGAGAATTTGTATTGATTCCAAACCTATTAACAAGATCATAGTGAAATATAGGTTTCCTATGCCGAGGATGGATGACATAATGGATTGTTTGAGTAGAGAAAAGTATTTTACAAAGATTGATTTCAAGAGTGGCTATCATTAGATCAGAATTAGAGAAGGTGATGAATGGAAGATTGCTTTTAAGACAAAAGATGGTTTTTAGGAATGGTTGGTTATACCTTTTGGTTTGACAAATTCACCTATTACTTTCATGAGATTGATGAATGAAGTTCTAAAAATATTCTTAGGTAAGTTTTTGATTGTTTAATTAGAATTTTTTTTTGTATCTGGTAAGACTAAGGAAGAACATCTTGAGCATGTTAGAAAAGTATTATAGAGGTTGAAAGAGGAGAAGTTGATGATTAATTTGAAGAAGTTTTCTTTAATGCAAGAGGAGATTGTGTATTTGGGATTTATGATTTTAGCTGATGGTTTGAAGATGGATCCTAAGAAGGTAAAAGCAATTTTAGAATGGCCTACACCTAAGAATGTGGGTGAGGTAAGATCATTTCATAGTTTGGCTAGTTCTTATAAGAAGTTCATAAGGAATTTTAGTTCTATTTGTAATGCTATGACTAAGAAAATGAGAGGAGATAAAAAGGAATTCAAGTGGACACATGGAGTTGATAAGAGTTTTAAGACTTTGAAACAAAAGGTTGTTGAGTTACCTATATTGGCTTTGCCTAATTTCAATAAGGTATTTCAAGTTGAATGTGATGCTAGTGGTAGTGCAATAGGAGCCATATTAAGTCAAGAAGGTAAACCTATTGCTTTCTTTAGTGAAAGTTGAATGATGTTAAAAGGAAGTATTCTATGTATGATCAAGAGTTTTATGCTATTATTCAAGACTTGAAGAAGTGGAGACATTATTTGATCCCTAAGGAATTTATGTTGTATACTGATCATAAAGCTTTACAATACTTGGGAAGCCAACATAAATTGAATCGAAGACATATGAAGTGGGTTGAGTACTTGCAGTGTTTCATATTTGTGATTAAGCATAAGAGTTGAATTACTAATAGAGTTGTTGATGAATTGAGCATAGGACATTCTTTATTGAATGAGATGAAGGTTGTAGTTCTTGGTTTTGATGAAATGAAAGAGTTATATGATATTGACTATGGATTTTTTGAGGTGTAGAGAGAGTGCAAAGCACCAAATTTAATAGATCACATATGTAAGTTAGATGAGTGTTTCATTCAAGAAGGTATGTTATGCATTGCTAGAAGTTCTATGAGGTTGAATTTGATTAAAGAAAAGCATAGTGGTGGATTAGTTGGACATTTTGGAATTGACAAGACATTAAGTTTGCTGAAAGAGAAGTATTATTGGCCACAAATGTATAAGGATGTTTAAAAATTTATGAAGAGTCATTGATTTTATCAAGTTGTAAAAGGAGTGACTCAAAATATTGGTTTGTATACACCTATTACTGTTCCTGAGAAACCTTGGAGTGACATTAGTATGGATTTTTTTCTTGGATTTCCTAAGATAGTGAAGGGGTATGATTCTACATTTGTTGTGGTGGACATATTTTCTAAGATGGCTCATTTCATACCATGTAAGAAGACATCAAATTCCAAGCATGCTATTGAACTTTTCTTTAAAGAGATTGTGAGATTACATGGATTACCAAGAAGCATTATTTTTGACAGAGACAATAGATTTGTTGGTTATTTTTGGAATACTTTGTGGAAGAAGATGGATACTAATTTGAAGTTTAGTTCTACATTCCATTCATAGATAGATGAATAGATAGATATTGTGAATAGAAGCTTGGGTAATTTGGTGAGATGTTTAGTTGGAGATAAGATAAGTAATTAGGAGATGATATTGGCACAAGCTAAGTTTGCATATAATAATTTTGTGAATAGGAGTACAGGAAAAACACCTTTTGACATTGTTACAAGAATATAACCTAGAGGAGTATCAAATTTGAGGAATGTTGTTGGTGAAGAAAAGAGAAGTGTTGCAGGGGAAGCATTTTTTTATTTTATGGAGTATTTACACAAGTAAAATTAAGGTTGGAACAAAGTAATCATAAGTATAAAGAGAATGCTGATAAGTCGAGAAGTGATGAGGTGATGGTTAATTTGAAGAAAGGAAGATTTCCTATTGGAACATATAGTAAGCTAAAGATGAAGAATTTTAGACCTTGTAGAATCTTAAAAAAGTTTGATAGTGGTAATTCTTATGAAGGTTAGGTACCTGATGACATGAATATATCTCCTATATTCAATGTTGCTGATTTATATAAGTATCATGAGTCAGATGATGAAATTGTTGTATCAGAAGATTATCCTAAGAAGAAAATTGAAGAAGTTGAATAGATATTGGATTAGAGAATTGGTAAGAGTACAAGAGGAAAAGATTACTATGAATATTTGGTGAAGTGGAAGAATAAACCTATTGAAGATGCTTTATGGATTTCTCAATCTGAGTTGGATTCAACTTAGGTTGTAATGTCTTAATGATTTAGGAGAATCATTTCTTCTAACCCTGGTTGTCTAATGTAGGAGCATCTTGGGTTGTATTGACATCTTGCATGATTTTAGTTTTCCTTTCTACCAAGTTAAAATGTCTTGCATTTCCAACCTTTTAGTGGGTGCTAAGAATTTAGTTGTTGCTGAGTTCTTAGTTGCTACAGAGTGATTCCTTTGCTTTTCGAGTGATTCCTTTTCTTTTCGAGTGATTCCATTGGATATCAAGTGATTTCTTTGGTTTCTAAGTGATTCCTTTGATTGTTGAATGATCCTTTTATTTCCAAGTCCTCTATGGTGTTGAATTCTCTTTGGATGTCGAGCTCATGTGGTTTCTAAGTGATCATTCAGATGTTGAGTGATAGCATTTTAGGAAATCTTCATTTGCCAAGTAGTCTATATCTAGTTCCAATTTGGTGGACATTTCTCACATTTAATTTTCATATACGTAGTTAATATTTGATGTGAGTTGACTTATGGCTATGCATGAATTTAATGTAAGGTTTAATTTTGTGATGGGAAGACCTATGGCTACATGAGTATTTAAGGAAGTCTACGATTGAGTTTTTGGGAAGAAAAAAGAAAAGATGAAAAAGGGCATGATGTGCTTGGAATTACAATCTTGAAGTTGGATCATGAATCTAGAAGTTGTATATTGTAATTGGTCATAACCCAAAAGGCATTACAGCTAGGCATGTACTGTTAGTGTAAATAATTATTATTTACATGTTACTTAAGTTTACTTTGGATAAATGCATTATTTTTATTATTTCTTAGGTTAGACACCTAGGATTTTGCATGCTCATATGAGTTGTCATATTGACAACACAAGAGTAAGCAACTCTAATTTAGGACATGGTGTCTACAACACTAGAATTTGTAAAAATCACTGAGTTGTCATGTTGACAACACAGTTGTTCACACTCATAATTAAGCACATGATGTCTACAATACAATTTTACATGACACACCTTTGTAGGCTTATCTTCTCAACATTAGATTAACTCCTATGCTTAAGGGAAGATAACCCACTACTAGTGGACATGTGCTTAGTTGTGAGGCTTATCATATTGCTAACTCCTAGACATTCTAGATGCATCTTAGAGGCCTTTATATATAGGCACCTTTAGTGTACTATACAATCAATTCATGTCAATTAGAATCAATTGACTATCATATTGTTATACTAATCATACTTCATTGGTCTTTTGTGCTAGTTATTGTGCTCCAGGTTCTTGGGTGATTTTTTTCCTAAGAAAAATTATTACATGGTATCAAAGCCATAGGAGCATCATTTCATAGCCATTGGAGATAGATCTTGCTTCACCTCTCTGAGGACACCTCAATCCGGATCTAAAGTATTTGTAGATATTGGGAGCATCTAGAGCCAAAGTGAACCTCACCATTGTGTTCAAAGGAAAATTGACTATAAATTTTCCTATGCAGAGCTATAGTCAAATTTGAGGCAAAATTTATTTCCAAACCAGCACCTGAAGGTCCAATTTGCAAATTTTATATGGTCATTTATTATATCTATTAATTTATTTTCTAGATTTGAATTTTTCTCTGGAAATTTAATTTTTGGAGCACTTTTTTGAAATTTTTTTAGGCCTACTAGGACTATAGAGAAATTTTTTTGCAGGAACTAGGTGGTGAAGTCCTAACCCTTGTAGAATATTTCTTATTCCATTACTAGCTACACTAACTACTGACCAAATTCCCAAATTTTGGGTGGTATTCATATATTTAGAAGATGCTACACAAATCCATCGACAAGCACCCTCCAATTCTACCAGCCAAGCATGGCAACCAACTTGCTTTGTTTTATTCCCATGGTTGAGTGTCTATAAATTTTTTTTGGCTTCCTCACCCACTACATGTGGGATTAATCTTACCCACTACTAGTGTTAAAAAACCTACATCGGTGGAAAAGTTTATCGACACCAGATTTAACCTTTCCATCAGTGACCGAACCTAGTCCCTCTATGTGACACATGTTGCTATAGTAGGATAGTGCAGACTCAATGCCATGCAACCTTCCATGTCAATAAATCATGAACTCAACATCCATGTCAGCACATGCAAGTAGCTAGTGACATCATTATTACATCATCTGCCATATAGATAGTTTGTATGATAAGTCAACTAACACATCAACAAGAAGGACTTTTTTGCTGACATCATCTTTTATATTCTTATATTTGATAGTCATCTAGCCATCATCTATAGGAAAAATATAACTACTATGATGACCATTTGGACATCAAATTTAACCTTATGTTTTGCTGATCAGGTCCCTTGATTTAGGAGCATCCTAGGCATTCCTGCAATCTTGCATGTTTGGAGGTATTTTGGTCAAGTGTTGAGGAGCATCGAGCTTGGATTTTAGTGGAGTTATGCTTACATTTTAGAGATGTGTTGGAGACATAGTGGGGAACCTTTCCTCATGATTTCATAGAGATTGGATGGATTAAGTTGAAGTCTGAACTGTTTGAACCTTACTACTGAAACTATGCTTTTTTGGTTTCTGGTTGCTTGTTGTAGGATATATAAATAATCATCCTTAATGAATGAGAGGCTCCAAACTTCAAGTATTAAAGAGGGTCTAGATTAATATCTCTAATTAAAGGCACAAGTTCTAATTCATTATAGGTTGGTAGAAATGGAAACTCTCTCAGAGTATTGATTTCTAGTAGTTTCATGCAATAGTGTGCCATGTGTGACTTTCAGGATGGATGCACACTTTTCCTTATGGAATTAGCCTTTTCAAATTTAAGGAATTTTAGAGGACCTAAATTAATATCCATAGTTCAAATAATTATTTCTAACTTAATTGGAGCTAGGAAATATAGAAATTTTACTTGGATATTGATTTCTGGATATTTAATTGTTGTTGCAGGTTGACTTGTGGCATTTAATTTTTGTATTTGTATTTAATTTGTGTTCTATTCTGACTTGTGTCTTAGATTAGTATAAGTATGGGTCTCGTGGAGTCTTTTATTCATTGAGTAGGGATTGAATATAGAATAGATGTGAATTTGAAGAGAGTTGTGGCTTAGGAACTAGAGGATCTCTTGGTGGACTTGAGGGTACAAGTGTGGATTCTTCTTGGTGTTCTTATCTAGTTGTGTATCTAGACTAGTTGAGATTGGTTGTAAGTTGGATCTTTCAAAAATAATTTTTTAATTCCTACTTGTATTTGGCCCTAACCTGAAAGGCCTTATAGTTAGGCATATTGCATTTAATTAGCTATATTTATGAATAAATTTTTGTGAGTTGGTATTAGATCTTGCATTATTGCTTCTTATTGTTGTGTTTCCACTATGTGGTTATATTGCTAGGGGCTAGGACATCTCCTTTGGGGATTATCCTACCTTTAACTATATTAGGTGGTATCAAAGTATAGTTTTCCTTGAGCATGTAGATAGATCGCGAAAGCTGAGAAAATTTGCGCTAGGACTTGGGTCAAAGAAGGTTGATCTTGTGGTTGATTGATCTTCTAGATTGGTGGATTTGTTGTTCAAGGTTTGTTAAAACTTTGGAAGATGCCTCTAACAATATTGGAACCTAGGGAAATTAATGATCTTAGTGATGTTGTAGAAGAACAAATCTTAGAGAAGATGAGAGCATAATTCAGATCTAAGATTGCATTGATGAAGAGTGACATGATTGCTGAAATTGTAAGTACTTTAGGTGGTGTACCTAGACATGTAGGTAGTGAAGAAAGTTATGAGAAAGTTGCTAAAGACTTTAAAGCTACTAGATATAGTATTGAGGATAGAATTAACCATGTGAAGAGACCTATTGGAACTAGGGTTGGTCAATTTGCTAGGCCTGAATCTTAGTTGAAGCTAAAGCATAAGATGGAGGTTTCTAATTTTTTAGGTACTTTGAATCTTGAAGACTTGATTGATTGGAATGGTGAATCAGAAGACTACTTTGAGCTTGAGGATATTGATGATTTACTCAGAGTAAGGTTGGCACAAACTAAGTTGAAGGGAGATGCTGCTATTTGGCGGAAAGAACTACAAAGAGATAGAGAAGAGGAAGGTGAAACAAAATCACTAGATGGAAATTAATGGTGACTAAGTTGAAGGCTAAGTTCATTCCTACTGATTATGAACTTGAGTCATTTAAAAGGTTGTAGAATCTGAAGCAAAAGGATATGACTATGAAAGATTATACAGAGGAGTTCTACAAGTTGACTATTCAATCTTGGCATAGAGAATTGTTAAAAGAGAAGGTAGCTCAGTATATTAATGGTTTGAGATTCAATATTCAAGATGAGGTTGCTATGCTGAATATTTCTTCAGTTGAGAATGCTTATTAGTATGCTTTGAGATCAGAATAAAAGCTAAAGAGGAAGAATCAATGTAGTTCCCAAGGGAAAGAGAAGTAGGACAACTTAGGACAAGCTAAACCAAAAGTAGAAGGTGAACCAAAACCTATTGAATAGAAAAGAGGATAGGTGGAGGTGTGTTTAGAGGTAATTGTTTCAAGTGTGTTCAAGAAGGGCATAGATATTTTGAATGTCCAATTGGAAGGAAAAATACTATTTTGAATGAAGTTTCTAAATTGTAGAATATTTTCTTCTAATTATTAGAACCTAGAGTGTCTAATGCAGGAGCATCCTAGGCTTTCCCACAATCTTGCATGTTTGGAGGGATTTTGGTCAAGTTTTGAGGAGAATTGAGCTTGGATTTTGGTGGATTTATATTTTCATGGTTAGGGATGTGTTGGAAACACATTGGGAAACCTTTCCTCATGATTGCAGAGAGATTGGATGGATTAAGTTCAAGTTTGAGCTATTTGAACCTTGCTGCTGAAACTATGTTTTTTTAAATTTCTAGGTGCCTCTTGTAGGATATTTAACTAATTATTATTAATGAATGAGAGGGTGCACACTTCAAATATTGAACAAGGCCTAGATTAATATCTCTATTTAAGGATACAAGTTATAATTCATTATAGGTTGGGAGATATGGCAATTCTCTCTAAGTATCAATTTCTAGCAATTTTTTATGATAGTTTGCTATGTGTGACTATCGGGATTGATGCACACTTTTCCTTGGGAAATAAAAATTTGGAAATTTAAGGAGTTCTAAAGGATCTAAATTAATATCTATGGTTTGAAACATGAGTTCTAATTCAATTAGAGCTAAGAGATATCACAATTTTACTTAGATATCAATTTCTGGACATTTAATTGTTGTTATAGGCTAACTTGTGGCATTTAATTTTTATATTGTATTTAATTTTTGTTTTGGGATGAATTGTGTCTTATATTGGTATAATTGAGGGTCTTATGGAGTCTTTTAGTCATTAAGTAGTGATGGAATGAAGAATATATGAAAATTTGAAGAGCTAGAGCTATGGCTTAGGAACTAGAGGATCTCTTGGTGGACCTGAGGGGTAGAAGTGTTGATTCTTCTTGGTTTTCTTATCTAGTTGTGTATCTAGACTAGTTAAAATTTGTTGTAAGTTAGATCTCTTTGGATCTTGCATAACTAATTTTTTTAATTCTATTTGTATTTGGCCCTAACTTGGAAGGCCTTATAACCAAGCATATTGCATGTAATCAGTTATATTTATGAACAAATTATTGTGAGTTGGTATCAGATCTTGCATTATTGCTTCTTGTTGTTGTATTTCCATTGTGTGGTTATTTTTTTGGGCTCTATTACATCTCCTTTAGGGATTCTCCCACCTTACACTGTATCACCCCTCTCCAGATTCAATTTTGATTTGACAGTCCAACTTTGGAAGGCCATATCTTAGTCATCTGGGCTCCAAATCAGGTGCAATTTTTTTTTAGCTATAAATTTCTAAATTTTTTAGTGGTGATATTATTTTCTATTTTTGGTGCATATTTTTGTCATAAATTTGAGTTTTTGGTGATTATACCTATCCAATCCTACATTTTGCAACTTCAATTGCTCTGTATAGGCTCATATGGACTCCAAATTAGGTTCCTTTTTTTTTAAAGTGTGTAATTTTTCATCTACTTTCTAGATTTACAATTGGATTATAGGATTGTGTGGAAAAATATTTCACTTTCATAAATAGTCCTTTTTTTTGCAATGGATTGCTTCAAAATTATTGTATTTTTGAGCTACATTGTAAATTTCTAGATTTGAACTATAAAAGGAGGTTGTAAACAACAAAATAAAAAAGTCCACTAAGGTCAAAATTGACAAAGTGGCCCATTGTACTTGCACTACCTATAAAGTGTCAAATCATGCATTAAGGGGGTTGATTGATTATTTTTGCATTTTGGGGGGTGCATACATTCATTGATCTAATGGAGTTTTGTTTCACATGTTTCATGGAGTTAAACCCATGTTGACAAAGAGGAACTATCAGAAATGGAGTGCCTTAATCACTGATCATCTAAGAATAGATCATAAGGAAGTATTTCCTTATTTATGTTCAACAAACTGATCTCTTCCATTCAACAACCACTTGTTAAAAAACTTTTGGATATCATTTATTTTAGTATGAATTTTGATTTCTATAAAGTCATTGACAAGTTCTAGTATCCATATGATATTTGGATGTGTCTTTGGGGAATATATACAAATCCAAATATTCCTCCTTTTCCAAAAGATAATATATCTTTAGTCACTTCAGTTATGGTTCCTTCAACTCTGGATGAGATCACACATCTTGATACTCCTGTTGATTCTACTAATCTAGTTCTAGCCATAGATGCTCCTGATTTAGTGCAGTAGGAAATATCATGTCTTCCTACTTTAGCTTCATGGGATGACTTCCTTCTAGAAATTGTAAGGCTATTCGTGGAGTCTCACATTGAAGATGTGGGAGACATCATTATTGACATTAATCTTCTCTTTTTTTATTATACTTCTTCACTCATTGGGAGGGCACACTCTGATCCTCAACCACTTGATTTTTTTGACATCATTGTGGCTTATTTATAGAAGATAGAGAATGACTGAGGAGTTGTATTAGTATTTGGAGATTTTCTACTAGTTTCCATAGACATCATATTTTCTAATGATTCTTCCTCTTAGATGGGGATCATTTTGTACTATACCTATGGCACTATTTCTTCCTATAGGGAGGGCCATCATTTAGCTTTCATGGTGTAGCTTTTTTAGTCATCAAGAAGCTTCTTTCATAGGTGTGCCTACATTAAAACATTACTTCTCTTCCTCCATCTTGCTATCCAGAGTCTTCATCATCTTTGGAGTTTGATTTAACTTCATGCATAGACATGTTCCCTTGTTTTCCACCATATTTTGTGCATCCACTAGGTTGGTTCATGGAATCTTCATTCATTAAGGACTTGTTGACATTTGAGTAGAGTTCAGAGGCAACATTCACCACATAATACATCTGGATCCCTCTTCCATCTTCCTATCCATAGTGGGAAGCATACTTGCACCTATACTCAGTGTATTTTCTTCCTCATGGGAGAAACATTGTTTATCGACATTGGATTTTCTTCTATCTGTAGACACTAATCATTTGAAGATCCTTCAATAAGGTGGGATTTCATCGAGCGATTCTCTATTGTATATGCATTATGTATATCATAATGGGGGGTCTTGATTACTCTATCCATTCATGCATCTTTCTTTATTGTACTTTTCTCTCTTTTTTGAGGAGGTTTTTCTCATAAGGTTTTCCTTCTTTGTCTATTTGCAGAGAGATTGCATTTCTACTTGGATACCTAACATGGCCTAGTAGCCAGGACCCATTATGCATTTTGTCATAGCTTTTGTGAGCTTAAGTGCATTCCCCTGAGTTACATTTTAGGGGGGTGTTAGTGTAAATAATTATTATTTACACTTTATTTAAGTTTACTTAGGATAAATGCATTATTTTATTATTTCTTAGGTTAGACACCTAGGATTTTGCATACTTATATGAGTTGTCATGTTGACAACATAGGAGTAAGCAACTCTAATTTAGCACATGGTGTCTACAACATAATTTTACATGACACACCTTTGTAGGATTATCCTTTCATCATCACACTAACTCCTGTGCTTAATGGAGGATAACCCACTCCTAGTGGACATGTGCTTAGTTGTGAGGCTTATCATATTGCTAAATCTTGGACATTCTAGATGTATCTTAGAGGCCTTTATATACAGGCACCTCTAGTGTACTATACAATCAATTCATATCAATTACAATCAATTGAATATTATATTGTTATTCTGATAATCCTCTATTGGTCTTTTGTGTTAGTTATTGTGCTTCTTGTTCTTGGGTGAATTTTTCTATAAGGAAAATTCTTACATGTACACTAATTATTTTATGAATCAATAAGCATTTTGTTGTCTCCCTCCTTACTGTTTTTGTCATTTTGTGTTTTCTATAGTATAAAATCTTGTAGGGTGGTTTGAATAGCTAGGTGTATCTTTAGCCCTAGTTAGTTATCTTCCCTCCCTACATCGTTTTTGAATGCCCCCATGGGGGTCCAAAATCTAGATTACCTAGCTCATTTCTCTAAAGAACACAAGCTAGTATGAAAAAATAAAGGGTGGAGCCAAAGTGGCTCCACTCGATGAGAAAAGACTAAAACAATAGGGAACCAAGCACAAACTCAACGAGGAGAGGAGATGCACAAACACAAAAAAACATGCCAAAGTGGTGGAAAAGAAAGATGAATACAAAGATAGAGAAAAGAAAAGGAACAAGCTATGCAAGAACTAGAAAGACATGACCTAGGAACAAAAGAAAATGCAAAAGGGAAAAAACCAAACTTGGAGCACTAAAGTAGAGAATTGTTACAATGACATGACTTTTCTTTGTTTGTGTGCAAACTAGAAGCAGCTTAACCTTAAAAAAAATACCCTTGTGGAGTTTCATAATGAACACTTACATGTGAGGTAACAACCCAAATGACAAATTTTATTTATAGTTCAATTGTGACTATTGAAAAAAATGACAATTAATCCCTTTGGGCATCTTGAATGACCTATTGATCATGATAGTTAAAAGATGCATTAATTGTACTTAACCTTAATTAATGAGGTTTGACATGTGTCTAACTTTAGGACCATAAAAATATGCCCTTGTCATTGAAGACATACAAGAATAGACTCCTTCTTGAATCAAAATTATCTTTTGAAAAGACTAAGGATCCCTTGGTCGAAGGCTAGAAATCCTCACTTCCTTCTTCCACACATAAGGGACTCATATCTGGAAGAGGGATGTCAAAACCTAAACATCAAAAACTGAAACCAAAAAAAAGAAACACCTCAAGCGAGGTAAGGAAAAAGTGAAAAGAGGGGACCCAACTTTTATCTAATAGGGACGTGTATGTAGGGCATGAGAGATACAAATAATTAGAGATTGGCCACCTCCTAATTTTTTTACAAAACTTTGTAGTTTCTTTGGTTTAACTAACTTATATTGTAGTTTTGCATTTATTTTTTCAAATTTATCATGGCATCTTAATCAATCACTTAAGGGTGGAGCTCAAGAAAAATTTCAATGGACAAAGGGAAAAAACCAAGCATTTGAGCAATTAAAACTAAGATTATGTTTAGCTCTAGTATTGGTTCTTCTACACTTATAATAATCATTTGAAATAGAAACAAATGCATCAGATTATGTTCCTGGGTTGTACTCATGCAACACAAGAACCTTATAGCCTATAATAGTAAAACATTTTCTAATATAGAATGAAGGTACCCCACCTATGATTGGGAGTTTTATGCCATTGTTCAGGCCTACAAGAAATGGAACCACTATATCTTGGGAAATAAAACTGTGATACATACATACCATAAGCCTCTTGAATTCTCGCAAACACAAGAAAAGTTGTAGAATGATAGGTGTAATGCCCCCTATTTTTTTAATATCCTCTATTTAATTTAATCTTTACTTTCTTCAAAATTTCAAATAATTTTGAAAACATTTTACACTAAGAAGTATATGAAAACTATGTTCACTTCAAAAACTTCCAAGTTCTTGAACAATATATATGCATGAAAGATATTTTGTATATCAAGGAGAATACATCTACTACTATAGATATGTCTTAATAATGACAAGTTGAATTTTTTCCCTATTAATTCTACCATAGTTTACTTTCCTACCTACTATTTACTTGAACACCCCTCTTATAAATAATGAGTCCTTATTTTATCACTTATTTTACCACCTTTACTTTCTTACTTTTCCATCCACCTTATTATCATTTAAATATTCCACCTATATGAAAATACTCCCATGTATTATGGTCTCCTATAATTTTGACCTTTTATCCCTTTAGAGGATTCCTTCCTATTCAATGATATTTTAATGTTTATTTGGGTCTTTTATATCCCCCTTGATATGCTTTTTCCTTCTTATTGACCAACTATCTATTGAAAAGAGATTGTTTTGAAGTGTAAAACTTGTAACAGAACAATCTTATTTTGTCAATGATGTCAAACCTACTACTTGTTGGTGAGAAAATTGCTTTTTGGTCTGAATGCTATAATTTTGTTGATCGATGAAAAGGATTTGAAAAGAGAAGATAACAAGAGAACCTAGAAAAGGGTTGAGTTATTTGGTGTATAAAAAGAGCACTAAGACCACATAGGACATTTATAATATAGTGTATTATTTATCTACTTAAAGTCTATAATGAAAGATTAATCAAGTGAAGATTGGAAGAAGATCAAATAAAGAAAAGTGTCTGCCAAGCCTTGTTGAGAAAATAGTGCAAGCCAAGCAGAAAATAGAAGCTAAACCTATAAAGGAATCTAAAGAGTAAAAATGTGAAGAGATCAAATATACAAAGGTAAATGAAGCTAAACCTATGAGCGAACATGAAGAATACAAATCTTTTGTATACTTTTATGAAGACCTGCCTGCTAATGAAGTTGTTGTGAACCAAGTTGTAAATCAAAAACAACAAGTATTAGTGACTACCAAGTCACATACAATGGATACCAAGTTGCATTCAAGAACCGAGTTGTATTCAGGAGCCAAGTTGTAGATAGAAGCTAAGGTACATTATGATTATGAGATAAGTGTACATGAAAGGAATGCTAATTTACTTGATAGAGAAGTACATAATGATTTTGAAGTTAACAGACCCATTGAAGAAAGAAGAGTAGAACCAAGATTGTCAAAGTATGTTAGAAGACATTACCCTGCTAAAAAATTTGTTGGAAATAAAGAAGCTAAAAAAATGAAAAGGAATAGGTTGAGAAGTGATCCATGTTTTTTGAGAATGCACGAGCCTAAGTTGGTTAAAGATACATTAGAGAATCAAGAATGGAGTAAAGCCATGAAAGAAGAGATTGATCATATCGAGAAGAAAAAAATATGGACTCTAGTACCTAGACCAAAAAATAAGAATGTGATTTAAACCAAGTGGGTGTACATAAACAATTTATATAAGAATGGTGAAGTCATAAGGAATAAGCCAAGATTAGTTTGCAAGGGGTATGCATAAGAATAAGGAATTGAATATGGAGAAACATTTTCCCTAGTTGCAAGATTGGAGGAAGTAAGAACTCTTCTTTCTTACTCTACATACAAAGGTTTCAAATTTCATCAGATGGATATGAAGTCAACATTTCTAAATGGTATACTAGAAGATGAGATTACATAGAACAACCTGAAGGATTTGTTGATCCAAAAAACAAGAACATGGTATGTAGACTACATAAAGCTTTATATGGTTTAAACAAATCCTCAAGAGCATGGTATGAGAGGCTTCACAATTATCTTGTGAAGATTGGTTTTGAGAAGACTAATGATAACAACAATCTATATTTGAAGATAGAAGGAGGTAAAGGTATTTTACTAGCTGAAATTTTTGTTGATAATATCATATTTGGAGGTCAAATTCATTATCTAAAACATCTAGAAATGAAATGAAGAAATAATTTGAGATGTCCATGTTTGGAGAGATCAAGTTGTTTGTTGGTTTACAAGTATATTAGATGAAATATGGTATTTACATCACTCAACCTAAGTATGCATAGGAAATATTGAGAACTTCTGGTATGGAAGATTCAAAACTAGTTAGCACTACTATGGTGATAGAAATTAAACTTTCAAAGACTGATGGTTTTGCTAAAGTGAATCAAACATTGTACAAGTCTATGATTTGCAAGTTACAATATGTAGTACATAGTAGACCTAGCATTACATTAGCTATTGGAGTTGTTACAAGCTTTTTTGCAAATCCCAAGGAGAACCATTTGATGATTGTAAAGAGAATTATGAGATATTTAAAAGGAACATAAGATTATGGTCTATACTACAAGAAAAATGATAAATTTGAGTTAAGACCCTATATAGATTCTAATTGGGTTGGAAACATTGATGAAAGAAAGAGTACAAGTGGTGGAGCAATTTTATTAAGAAAGAGATTGGTCATCTGGACCAATAAGAAACAAAATTGTATATCCAATATATTGTTGAAGTTGAATATTTCACTATTGTAGTGAATTGCACAAATGTAGTATGGATCAAATAACTACTCAAAGGGATGAAGGAGGAAATTACTAAACCTATGGTCTTTTATGGGGATAATATAATTTCTATAAACATATCAAAGAACCCTATGATGTAGACAAAGATAAAGCACATTGCAATCAAGTATCATTACTTGAGAGAGTTGGTTTAAGACAAAAAAGAGATAGTGGAATATGTGAATACAAAATAATAGATAGCTGATATATTCACAAAAGCTTTACCTAAGGATTCACATGAATATCTTAGAGGTACACTAGGGGTGATACCCCTATCCAAAGCTACTTAGGAAGTATGAGTAGTGCCTTGCATCAACTGAGCTAAATGTTGTATCTTACAACTTGATGTAGTGGATCTTACTTTAGGAGCTACCTAAAGTAATAAAGGAGCTAAATCAGAAGATTTACAATCACATGCAAGGTGATAGAGGGAGAAGCCAAATTAATTATATTTGCATGAAAAGATGACAAGTCTTTGGCATTGCTGTCAAATAGGGAGAAAATTATCTAAAGATAGAGATATAAAAAAGAAGGAGATAGAGAGATACATTGAAGGAGATTGATAAAGCTTACATTACCCTATACAAAGGAAGGAAATATACTATAAGAGGGAGAAATTTAAAAGATATTATTTTCTTTTTGGTATTGTCATTGGTATTGGTTTTCCATCAATGCCAAAGAGGGAGATTGTTGAAAAGTGATTTTTTTGACATGTAGAACCTGTAATGGAACAATAATTATTTTATCAATGATGTTAAACCTGCTACTTTCTAGTGAGACAATTTCTTTTTGGTCTGAATGCTATCATTCAGGTGATTGATGAAGAGGATTTGAAAAGAGAAGATAACAAAAGAACCTAGAGAAAGGTTGAGTTATTTGGTGTATAAAAGGATCACTAAGACCAAGTAAGAAATTGATACTATAGTGTATTGTTTATCTACTTTAAGTTTGTAATGAAAGATTACTCAAGTGAAGACTAGAAGAAGATCAAGTAAAGAAATGTGTCTGGAAATCCTTACTGAGAAAATAGTGCAAGCCGAGAAGAAAAAAATAGAAGACATGTGAAAATAAATAAGTTCCAAGAAAAGAAGACAAATAGGAGTGAAAGTTAGTATATGTTGAGTAAAGTTTAGTTGGTGTTGAGCATCAGTAAACTTTAGTGTTTGCTGAGTGAACTAGTGTTGGTTGAGTGAAAAAAAACATAGATGTCAAGTGAAAAAAAATAGTGTTAAATCAAAGATTTGATGAATCTAAGATGACTAATTTAATTTCTTAAATTATGTGAAACACATGGAAGATGACTATGATTAGCTAGTGGAAAAGAATTCAAGGTAAACCATTTTGAGAAAAATACAAGGAAGATTGTAGAGAAAAATTCTAGAGGAACACAAATGGAAAAGTGGGTAGATTCATTGAATCTTACCTAACCCTAAAATAGACAATTATAGTTAAGTGGAAAAAGATATAAATTCTCTATTTATAGAGATAGATGGATAGAATCAAAGGTTGTCATGTGCAAGAACCTAAGGAATACAAGAAGTCTAGGGTACTACTTCATTTAGAAGTCAAATAAAAGAGACTATAGTTGGCATACAAAGAAAGAAGGCTTAAGGAGATGAATTCTTGAAGGGTGATCAAGATATTAGAGATAAAGAGTATGAATGCTAAGAAGATTGGAGGACTGAACCCAAGATTTCTAATCTACAAGTGAGTTGTAATTTTTTATCAGATCAAGTCCTCCTGTTACTTTCTAACAATTGTACCAGTGTGGATTAAATATTTTGGATTAAGATTTACCTAAATCCTTTAACCATGTGAAATTCTAATATAATTTTCTAAGTTCATCAATCAAAGCTCACTCCTAATAGGGTGATTGAAATCCTCTAACTAGGTCACATTTAATAGTGTGTATTGTAATCTTTAACAAGGTTGGCCTTTCATAGTGCATCACTTCAAAAGAGTAAAATTGGGTAGCATGTTATTGGTGATTTTTCCCAAATTGGGTTTCCACACAAAATCCTTGTGTCAAATTGTGTGAATGTGCTCATTATATTTCATGTTTACATTTTTGAAAAGTTATTTTGACCTAGGATAGTAATCTACTAAGTTAAGATATTGTATGATCTAATGGATGCATGTATATTATGGTTTTATGGATATGGATTTGTTAAGCACTAAAAATTTTTATTTGTACATCTTGAACTTTGATAACTGATTCACCTCCCCTCTCAGTTATTCTAAATAATTCCAACACTATCTCTCTTATTCATTATCCTATTTCTTGGCTTATGTTTCCCTATGTGATTATTAGAGTGGAATTTTCATTGCACCAAAAGACCAATCTATCAATTCCCCAAAAAATCACTCAACTTATATTACATAGGAGTTAGTTAAGACCTTGTTATGAATCTTGTGGAGAGTTCTAATAATCTCCCCTCAAAATTACTTGAGGGTCTAAGGATTTGAACCTATGAACAAGGTCTAACACCACTTGTTAGAATGAGGCCTTTGTTACACCAAAAGTCTAATATATCAATACTCGATACAACCACTCAACTTATAGTACACATGAGGTGGTTAAGCCATTGTCACAAATCTCAAGGGGAGCACTAAACAAATTTTTAATAGTTATCCCACGTGGATTCCTTAGTGATCGACTATAATTTTTATTATATTTCTTGAATGTTTCATTTTTATCCACCTTCTTCCTTTGAACATATTATATGGTCAAATATATATGTGTCCTGAAGCCACAAATGGGATTGACATGGTCATTTCATGTTCCCTTTCATGTGGGTCATGTCCATTCAAGGTATTATTACGAATTGGGTTTACAATAAGCATGAAATTGGCTACTGTGAACTTTTACATGAGGATTAAATATTATTATAATATGATTTTATATTGAATTAAATATAATATTAATATCTGTAATTATATAGTAATTAGATATTATTATTATTTTAAATATGATAAATTTATGATTGAATAGGATAAAACATATAATAAATATATTTTCATATAGTTGTTGAAAATGTTGTAATAAAAAAATTATTTTGATGATTGGGGAATGTAACGATGCATTGGTTCACTAGGGTAGTGAAATATTTGAGTGTTTAGATAAGATGATGATTATATTCATATTAATCACACAATATAATTTATTATATCATTATTTAGAGGGATTCCATTTAGGAGGGGTCATGAAAATAGGCATCCAAGTTGGTCAACTTATTTACAAAATTTTTAGCTCAACATTTTTCATAAAAAGGGATGTAGTAATCATGTAGCAAACTATTTGATTAGGCTTCCAATCATAGGTTTGACAAATGTGTTGGATTCCTGTGGCCATCAAACAAAAACTTGGGCTCAACTATAAATGAATGATCCTGAATTTTGTGATAATTACAATAAAGTTTTAGAAGGGAAGCATGTTCCTGATTTTTTAATACATGATGGGTGACTTTTTCATATTAGTCACATATGTGTCCTTAGTGAAGAAAGGAAGAAAGTTATATGGAAATCATACTATATCTAGGTGGAATGACATTTTTGTATTGGTAAGACTAATGCAATTCTCTAAAAGCATTTCTATTGGCAAAAAATGAAATAGGTATTATTTTATATATAGAATCTTGTGTAGCATGAAAAATTGAAAAACTGTTAAATTGTAAATTGGGCCTTTATCTACCATTATCTATTCTTGACAAACCATGGCATTCTATTTCAATGGATTTTATGTCTAGACTTCCAACTAGTAGAAGGGGAAATGATTGTATTTATGTGGTGGTAGAAAGATTTTCTTAAATGGTTATCATGGTGGCTTGTAAAAAAATAATTTCAATAGAGGAGCATGCCAAACTATTTTTTAAACATGTTTGGGTTCATTTTGGGTCTCCAAAGAGCATTATTTTTGATAGGGGTAGTATGTTCATTAGTAAGTTTTGGTCTTCACCATGGGCTAGAATTAACTCAAAGTTGACAAATTATACAACATTCTATCCTCAAATAGATGACTAAATAGAGGTAGTAAATTGAATGATTATTCATATCCTTTGAATATATCACTCCAAATACCCACAAACATGGGATAAGAACTTCCCTTATGTGCAACATAGCTACAACTATGCACTCCATACTAATACAAGGCACACTCAATTTGAGGTTTTCTTGGATATACACCATTGGCACTTATAGATGTAGCTCTGCCTATCTTACAATCTAGTAGTCCACTAAATACTAAAAAGGAGGAAATGAAAGAAGAAAGTTTTATTGAAAATATCAGACACTTAAAACAACATATTTATGATATTTTGGAGTAGAAAAATACAAAGTATAAGGATAGACATGACTAAAATAGAGTTCCCCATCACTTCTGCATTGGTGACAAGGTATGGCTACATCTTAAGAAGGAGAGACTTCAAGGGCCTAATAGAAAGTTTCATCCTATTTTTTATAGTCCATATAACATTAAGAAGCAAGTCAGTGAAAATACTCTTGGACTTGATTTTGCCACATTTATTGGGGTTAGATCTAGTTTTTAATGTGCAATTGTTGCGATCTTATTTTCCTCCATTATTGGAGATCTCTCAAGCTCTTGAATATATTAATGCTACATCCATCCACTACTACATTAAAATATAATGGCCCCCCATCTTTTAGTCCCTAAGTGGAGTTCTTAGCCTTTCATTCTTCGAAGGGCAAGTGGAGAAATAAGGAGAAATAAATTAAATTAAAGTCAATAAATAAATAAATCTAAAGGTGACTCTATATTTAATTTATTTATTTTTCTAGAAGCACAACCAATTATTGTATTGGTAATGGGGAAGTTTCTAAAGAATTCATTTTCTAGAAGTACAACTAATTACTATATTGGAAAAGGGGAAGCTTCTAGAGAGTGCAATTAAATAATATTGTATTTCCTTCTAGAAGAGTGAAGGAAAAGACTAAATAGAGGTGAGAGCTTCATTTGTAGGAATCCATTATTTTCAAATTTTATTATTGATTTCTTTAAGCTCTAAGAAAGGGTTTCAATACTTTCCACTAGAAAATGAAGTTATTTTCTGTGCCTCCATTTGTGCTAGTGAAATACCTAGTGAATTTGGTATTGGGAGGGCATCATATAGGTGTTTTATTTGAGCATATTAGTGAATGATATTTCAAAGGGTTCCAACTATTGGAGAAGACAAATCAGTATTTTAATAGTTCCAAATTTGATGCCTAGGGCTAGATTATGGAGTATGATTGAGGAAATAAGTCAGATACTAGTACAATGATTCACTATAGTACCACCACTATTATAGTGACTCCCTATAGTAAAATCCATATTTCTTGAGTAGTTTCCAGGTTCCTATACATTTTTCTTTTGCATTGCATAGAGGATATATTTGAATATCTTAGGGCATGTGTAAGAATTTAGAGATCAATTGTGATGTATTGTAATATGATTTATATCAGAGTTTTAGATTAGAATTTGTCATAAGAGATTAGGATATCATTGAACACAATAGAAGGTGTTGCCTTAATCTATTATTATTGTAGATGCAAATTTTCTCATTTGTAGTCAATACTTATATATTTAAAAAGAATAAAAAATACTTGTATCTTTATTATTGGCTATTTGGATTTTTGCAAGCATATCAATTCATGTTTTGAATTTTGACAAAAAACAGAATTTAGATTAGTGATATATTCCTTATGTGCTAAATATTTGGTGAAATTGTCAAGTTAAGGATTCAGAAAAATAAGTTAAAATTACTAGGGATATTACATTGGTATCAGAGCTATACCCCACCATCTTGAGGGTTAGGAATCATATGCAGTCACCTGAGGTTGGATCTCATAGATTTTACACTCATAGGCAAGCTTTGATAGGGAACAAGAATTTGATAGGAAGCTAGGTGCCATGGGTGATAGGAAAGAGGGTATCCCACCTAGAGGGAATAGGAATGAGGATCAAGAAGAAAGGGACTTTTTTTAGAGAAATGGTTATGGGGAAGGAGAAGATGGCTAAGGTTTTGTAGGCACTCACCACCATAGTTCAATACATGAACCTATATGATAGATAGAATCAGGGGCAAGGGTATAATGGGAGGGTAGTGGGGTCAACTAGAGCTTATATGATGTACTCTAGGATAATAGACATGCCTACTCATCCTACCTTCATGAGAGATGAGCTTGAGATAGAACCTACAAAATAAAAAAGAGAAGGGACATTCACAAATATCATCATGGTTACAAATGATGAATGAGATTTATTAGCTCTATAGGTGTGAGTGAGGATGAAATTCAAGTGGTTTGTTAACCTGAGGAGAGACCATTACAATGTATTAAGATAGGATAGATGACCTCATGGTGAGGATAATTAATTAAAGAATGCTACATGCAAGCTTTCCTTGACTACATTTGATGGTAGTAGAAAAATGATTGTGCAAGATTGGATTCACAAGATTGATATCTTCTTACCACAAAGACCTATGAAAAAAGTGGAGGCAATAAAATGTTACATTTAGAGGGATCTGTACATTATTTGTGGTACCATGGGATGGTTACCCTAACATAACTAGGTGACTTCATATTAGGACTTTGTGGATAGATTGGTAGAGAGATTTGATAAGAAGGATCTAGAAGCCTACTTCAGGGAGTTGGCATGATTAAGATAGATAAGAGGATTGGAGTATTTTGTTAGTGACTTTTAGAGGCTATCTATTGTCATGCCATATACCTCATATAGGAGATTGGTTGTTTTGTTCATTAAGGGAATATTCAAACCATTGAAGGGTTAGGTGAAAGCCTTTGACCCATTCAATTTGCAAGAAGCAATTAAGAAGGCTAGAAGTATGGAACAATTAGCCCTAGTAAATAGATTTTAGTCAAAGGGTATATCATCTAAAAAAGGCAATAGATCATTCTTCAAAAAACCTGAGAAGAATGAAACAAAGGCTGAAAATAAAGATAAATCATTTACTCCCTTTGATAGAGAGACATTGAATTATTTAAGGAAGAAAAAACTATGTTTTTATTACAAAGGACCCTATGACATGAAGCACTAATGTCCTTTGAGGACAAGGGAAAAAAAATAGGGTTATGTGGGCTTATTATGACAATTTTAATTTTGAAAATTCAGACGAGCAATCTGAAAATAAGGAATCGATTGAAGAAAAGGAAGGCATAAATGATGAAGAGTTGAACAAAATGGCTACAAGTGATGAGAAGTTTGAGGGTAGAATTAAGGAGATCCATCTCAGTACTATACAACAAGAGGGATCATTCAAGATGAGATGGGTATGGGCTAGTCAATGATTTATCACTTTTCTTGATATAGGTTCTATTCACAAATTTATTCATTCTAGGTTGATTGATAGGTGTGGGATATAGACATAGCAGTTTTAGGGTCTAAGAGTGAGGGTAATTGATGGCTACATCCTCAAATGTGATAGGAAGATTACAAGTCTTTCCCTAAAAATCAAAAACTTTGATTTCAATGTATCTTTTTATGTTGTTAACATGGGTGATACAAATTTAGTTCTTGGCATGACTTGGCTACAAGATATTGGAAAGTTCGCTCTCAAATTGAGAGACATGGAGATGAAGTTTTAGTTAGAAGGGAAGACCCATATACTTAAGGCTATTTGTGACAGTGGATTTAGGATGATGTCTTGTAGATGCATGAGACATGACTAGGCTAAGTGGGATGTACATTTCACTTTAATGCCACCACATGGGAAAAAATAATCATAATATCACCTAGACATATAAGAACTAAGAATCAAACACTACAAGGTTTTTAGTGACATACGACCAGGTAGACCTCTAGATAGAGGTATTGCACATATTATTAAGTTAGAGGAGGGTACCAAACCTATCATGATCACACCCTATAGGCATCCAAAGAGATTTAAGGATGAGATTGAGAAAACCATCAATGAACTACTTGCTAAAGGGAAAATTAGACCAAGCAAGTCTCCTTTCATTTTTTCTATGGTTTTGGTGAAGAAAAATGATTGTACTCTTAGGTTGTGCATAGATTATAGGGTCCTAAATGAGAAGACTATAAAAAATAGGTAACCCATCCCAAAGATTGATGAGTTATTAGATGACCTACATCGAGCATGTTTCTTATCCAAACTTGATTTGAGATTAGGCTATCATTAGATCTAAGTAAGAGAGAAGGATATAGAGAATATGACATTTAGGTGTCATTGTGGCCATTTTGAATTTGTAGTTATACCATTTGGGCTAACTAATGCTCTAGCTACTTTTCATTCCATGATGAACAAGATTTTTCAGCCTTAGTTGAGAAAATTTGTCTTAGTCTTCTTTGATGACATCCTAGTATATAGTAGGGCATGAGATGAGCATGTACAACACTTAGAAACTATATTGAGCAATCTAAGAAGGAAGTCCTTGTATAAAAAAGAGTCCAAATGTGATTTGGGATTATCAGAGTTAGTATATCAAGGTCACATTATCAGTGCTCAGGGAGTATGCATGGATCCTAAAAGGATTCATGCAATTATTGACCTATTTGAGTGAACCTAAAATAGTTGACATGATTTTTGGGGTTGTGTGGGTTCTATAGGAGGTTTTTTAGTAGATATTCAAGGCATGGAACACCCTTGATAGATTTTATGAGGAAGGGGGCTTTCTTGTGGACTCCTAAGGTACATGAGTGTTTTGATAGATTCAAGGAGTTGATGAATTCTTGTTTAGTGCTAGCATTACCAGATTTTAGCAAACCTTTCAAGCTACGTTGTGATGCATTTGGTGAAGGTGTTGGAGTAATGCTTATACAGGACAAGCACCCAATTTCTTATTAGCGTAGGAAGCTTAGGGGACCTAAGAGGAGCTTCAAAATTTATGATAAGGAAATGTTGTCCATAATGCATCCTTTGGCTAAATTTATATAGTATTTTTTGGGTAGTAAATTTTACATAAAAATCAACCATAATAGCTTGAAAATTTTCATGGGGCTGCGAGTGTTGACATTACTGTCATGTTCATTTTTAGTGATACACACTTATTTAGATTGAAAGTATCTACCGAGTGTATTATACAATATTAAACAAGCATTTTAGGCTTTACTGAGTTCTATAGTTGCTACCAAGTTTGAGGAATAGTCCAAGTAGTTTCTACCATGATGGTGATTAATAGTGTAAACCAAGTCTCTAAGTGTTTATCGAGTTCCTTAGTGAAAAATGAGTTGTGTAGTGCTTACTAACTTCACAATTATAGTGATATGAATCCAGTGTTAACCAAGTGATTCTATTTATACTGAACTCATTTTGATAGCATTGACTATGCTATGCAGTGTGAATCATTTGATTTAGTTTACAGGTCAAGTTTCACAGTATTCACTGAGTCATCGGTGTAGACCAAGTTTAGAATACCTCAAAGTGATCAAGCTTCTATGTCTACCATATACATGATGATGTTGAGCATTGATAGTGGATGTCAAGTATTAAAACCTCATTGAGCTAATCTTCAAAACTTGAGTTCTTACAATTGGGATGACTTTGTGTATTTTGTGTAAAACTTATATTGTACTCAACTTTGTCAATTTGTAAATTGGATGGGTATATGTAATAGATTGTATCACATCCAATGAGATGAATATATTGTATGTAACAAGTAGAAAAGAGTAGAAGTAATAAATATAGAGGCTACAATAATATAAGGATCAACAAAGATTAATCTATCATAGCAAGGTGATCATTACACTCAAAGGAATCTCATCCAACAAACCAAGTTGTAGATCAAAGATCACTCCCTATTTTATCCTAATAGGTGAATCAGTTAAATCCTTTCATGAGGTGGACTTAATAGTTTTTTAAAAATCTCTTTATCAAGCACATACTTTATTGTATGTTTTTAAATCCTCTTGCAAGGTGGATCTTGTAGTCCTTATTGCTCCTAACCAGGTAGATCATCAGAAGTGATCATTGTAAGCCTTAACAAGCCAAATTTATACTGCAGTACTAAAGCTTGTGGGTATCATCCCCAACCTAGTTTTAATTTCTACTTGGAAGGTTTTTGGGTCACCATATTGTGTGTCAAAGTCTTATGAATGTTTTAATGTTTTCAATTTCTCATGCATGCAATTAGATCTGAATACACATGAAAAATTAATTGGTAATAAAGGATTATGCTATATTGGTTACTGATTCACCCCTCCCCTCTAAGCAACTTAGCCTATCATATATATTTCCAACAATTGATATCATAGATTTTTGGTTCTTAGAGAAAAGTTTAACAACTTGAGCAAAGATTAGAGGTTGTGGTGGTATTTAGACTTGACAAGGCTATTTACATTGAAAAGCTAGATTTGGAATTGGTTATTGGACAACTCAAGAAAGGAAAGGAGAAACTCTCTTGGAAAGAAGAAAAGATCTTGTAATATAGATGAATGAATGAATCTACAGTTAAGAAAGAATTGAAGACATTCATTCAGAAAGCAATTCAGATGAAGCTAATGAAGCAATCAAAGAACTATTAGAAAAGAATGGTCCACTTTAAGAAGAAGTTAGAAAACTAAAAAGAGAACAAGAAATTAAGTCAATAAGATTATGTGAAGTCATGGAAGAGAAAAACAAGATAAAAGAAGAAATAGAAGGAAAGAACAATGAGATTCAACATCTATCCCTCCAACAAGAAGACTTCATTTATTAGCTCACAAATGCAAATGATGAAATCATGAATCTAAGATTAGAAAATGAATGATTACAGAATGATCTAAACACTGAAAGGGAAACCAATGAGAGGACATGATGAAATCTCAAGTAGACACAAATAAATTGAATGAGCAAAGCCATTAAAGACAAAAAGGAAAAGAAAGAATTGGGGATATAAAAGAAGGTGAATCATCTAAGCAAGGAGCTCAAAAGAATCAAAGACCTACTTGCAATCACTATCGTAAGATAGGTCATACATCAAAAAAATGTTGAAGTAATGACAAAGCTAAATTCAATGAAAAATACTACAAATACAATCAACATGGTTGATGACATGAAGAAATAGATGTATTTTTGACCCTTTTTGTGAACATTTATCTATAACATACTGAACTTTGTCATCCTTTAAGTATAGTATTTTATACTTTTGATGTATAAGGTAAAAACATATGGCATAAGAATGATAATTGGAATTATGTCTAAAAAGGGTTCATTTTGTTGGTAAAAATATTTCTTCATGAATGTTTGGCATGGGTAGATCTTTCTACAATCGAAGAGATTGCAAAAACTGTTAATTGAATATTAATGCTTTTTATTTTAATAAATTAATAAATATAAATAAATGTTTGTAGGAAGTCTTGTCTGCATTTAATGTTGACCAAAAGTATCCAAGCCAAGCTAGAATCAATCAAAACAATTGTGAAGGACTAGTACTGAGGAATCGTCGGTATTAAAGAGAAATATTATGGCACCATTGTAGCCGAAGACTTAGCGGAAAAACTAGAAGGGACCTATTTTAATGAAATAATAAGTGAGACTTGATAAAGTGAATGAGTGGGAAAGAAAGCATCCAAGTGATCAGTTGAACATGTAAGGAATTGTAACATGATACTTGGATTCCTAGAAGTTGTTTAAGTTAGATACCAGAGCAGATCTAGCATCTACTATGCTCTATATATATGGGAATTTAAGGAGATAACTAATGTTTTTATGATTGCATGCTTGCATAAATTTTGAGCTATAATGAACTCTCATTCATGAGGAAGTCATAATTGTAGGAATCTATTATTCTCTTCCTTTTAAATAAGACCTTTTCTATATCTATGAGGTTGGGTAGTAAGTAGATCGATAAAGTTGATAGACATCTTGTTTTCCAAGAAAATGTAATATTGTATATTTGAATGAATACATGACTTTGATGAGTTCTTAAGCTTCTATCTGAGTTAATGTTTTCTTTATCCTTCTATGGGGGCCCATGCAAAAGGTGGAGTTTACTTTAACAATTAGGAATTAGACTCAATTTTCTAAGTTAAGTTTAGAACTGATGTTCCTGTAGCCATTGGAAACAGAACTAGTCACTATTCCTGCAGTAGCAGGTGCATAGATGTAGAGTTCAGTAATTAAATTTTTCTTCCAAGTGCTTGATATTTGCCTTTCCTTTTGATAAGTTAGATTTATTTAATGTATTCAAGGTATTAGTGACTTTCAGCAAAAACCAAAGCATATACTTTGCATAAACCATCTCAAGTTCACGCTCCTAGATTGATATTTAATGAAGATCAACATAGTACTTTGGTAGTGAAGGACATGCAATCCTACAACTAAAAAGGTGTTATATTTGCTTGACATTTTTGGTATTGTTGTCAGGGATGGTATCAGTCTAGTATTCACTATTGAGTCACCTAGTTAGTTTCATTTTTAGTATTTTGCATGCATAGGAGAAGAGACCACCTTGGAAGATTTCTTCCCAACTTCAATCAGGAAGATCCCTTTCATCTTGATCCTAAGGAAGAAGAAAGAGAAGAAAGAGAAGAAGAATTATTATTATTTGAGAAGATGTTTGTAGAAGCACCTGATCAAGTACAATCACCAACC
The DNA here is from genome assembly GCA_028749045.1 of Cupressus sempervirens. Taxonomy (NCBI): domain Eukaryota; kingdom Viridiplantae; phylum Streptophyta; class Pinopsida; order Cupressales; family Cupressaceae; genus Cupressus; species Cupressus sempervirens. The sequence continues at coordinate 773,392,888 of CM053793.1, forward strand.
AAATCTAAAGAATCCTTCCATTTGAATAATATTTTTTTCAAGCTAGAATATCAAGATAATCCATTAGCTCTAGTCATTTATCAACCACCACTAGGACATCCACAAATGGTAGCTACTTAGCCAACCTTTCCCTTTCCAATCCCTACTCAGTAGGGTAATCAAAATCTAAAAAGTATACCCTTAGCTGCCCTGCCAAAGTTCTATGGCCTTATTACTGAAGATCCAGAAACCTTTCTCTTTGAGTTTGACATTCTTTGTCAAAATTATGATTACACCACAGATGCTCATAAACTAAAATTGTTTCCATCAACTCTCAAAGAAGCTGCCTTAGGATGGTTTATGAGTCTAAGTGCCAATGTTGTGATAGATTGGACAACTATGAGTAACTTGTTCCTTAATAAATATAAGGATTATTGTAGAGGCCATGACTTAAAGGGAGATGAAATTTTTAAGATGTCAAAAAAGGAGTATGAGACTTTGGAGGACTATTTTGCATGGTTCATGTTCAACTTGCAGTGTAACACACATCATCAGCTGAATGAGGAGTCCCAAAAGCATCTCTTTCTAAAAAGAGTGCATGAAAGAAGTATGGAAGCCTTAGAATTAATGGTTGGAGGTGACATTACACAAAATATGTGGGCTGAAATTTGGAACACTTGCTTGAACTATTCCAAATAAACAATCAAAAAAGGATGAGGCTTGAGAGACTTACTCCAAAAAAACCCTAGTGTTGGAGTATCTAAAATGAAATTGTCAAACTTCTTGTTAGATTTCAAGAAAGATATCATTAATGATATTGCTACACAACTAGACACCATGAAAGTATGAAGGAAGAAGGAGGATGTTGATACTATGTTAGCAAAACATTTCCCTCATTGTAGAGAGAAGAAACACAATTGCTAATGCAAGCCTATTGCTAGTTTGGAGTCACAACATGTGCCTAATAAATTTAAGGCAATTGATGAAGATGGAGAAGTCCTCTATGTTTCTCAATGAATTCCATGGGCTCCAAGATTAGGTATTCCTAAAGACCCACTTCATAATTATGGTGGTACTAGTCAATGGCAACAACAACATGGTAGTTATAATAGTTGGCAACAACCTAACCAAGGCTAGCAGCAACCTACATAGGGTTGGTAGCAGCCTAACCAAGGTTGGTAGCAACCCAATGAAGGTTGGTAGCAACCTTAATAGGGCTAGCAATAGCCTAACTAGGGTTGGAAGCAACCTCACTAGGGTTGGGAAAAATTGTAGAACTGGTAACAGTAGCAACATCAACTAGCCTTGACACAACCCCCTCAACAACAAGCCTTAATGCCTCGTATAGCCAATATGTACCTTTCCAAAATGGTCACAGTTACCTACACAACCTATGCCTAATCCCAATAATGAAAAACCTTCAACCCAACAACAAAGTTATTCCATCACCTTGAATGATATTCATCTTTGATCTAGAACAACAATTACATCACCTCAATAGCCCATTATAACAAAAGTAGATGATACAACTACTGAGTTAGTTCAAGAGCCTACAACCACTATCTCTCCTAGAGACAAGAAACTACCATTTCCTAGTAGGTTAATAGAACAAATTATTCCAAATAAAAATCAAGTTGCACTGGACTTGCTTGAACAACTCACCCAAATGACAATAAAAATCACCTTACTTGATGTAATAAAAGAGGTACCCATATATACAAAAGTCATCAAGGAAGCCTGTACTAAAAATTTAAGAAGGAAAAAGAAGGACCTAAAGACTATCCATGTCCTTGGCTACCTTTCTAATCTTATGCTTGATAACCTCAAGATACTCAAGTATGCAGATCCTAGAAGTCTAGTAGTAACACTTTCCATTCAAGGAATACAAGTGCAGAATGTCATAATAGACCTAGGAGCATCCATTAATGTAATGACCAAGGAAGTAATGTCCAAATTAAACATCATTGGTTTTAGAAAAACACCAACAATCTTGCAATTGGTAGATAATTCTACCATCATTCCTAATGGTATGTTAGAAGATGTCATTGTCACATTACATTCATGGGATTACTAGTTGACTTTGTAGTACTCTCTCCAAAAACAAGTACTGGGGGGTATCCTATTATTCTAGGATGATCAGGGTTAGCCACAATAGATTCTTATATTGCATTCCAATTAGGAAAAATGACCATTTTCAAATGGGATGAACACTAAAAACTTAACCTTGTATTCTCTTGCTCAACCTTTGTTGTAGGATGATCAAGTTGTCTAGACAAATTTGGGTGATTTTGACATGGACATAGATTCTATTAAACAATTGATGATGATCTCAAGGGACTCATTTGTAAGCATTAAAGAGAAGGATGATGTCATTTCTTCTATCATACTGAATGAGTATGGAGCACAACTTGAGACATCTTCTAAACAAGATCGTGTTTTAGAAAATATTCTGCCTTTACCATTTGAATTTCATTATTTTGAGTCAGCACAACTTCTACATTCACTCCTACCACATGAAATAGACTCACCACCAATCTCTTAGATTTCAATGGCTAAAAAAGTAGTCAAAACAACAATTGTTCTAGGGAGAGAACTAAACTTAAGCAAATCCTTATCTCCAACACAACATCACGATATCCTACAATTGTTACAAAAGTACCAAGATTCTTTTTCTTGGGAGTATATAGATATGAAAGATTTGGAGCCCACACTCTATACTCATAGGATCTATATAAGTCCTAATTGAAAACCTATGAGACAACCTTAGCATAGGATAAACCCAACAATACAGGATATTGTCAAAAATGAACTACAAAAGTTACGTAATGCTGGTTTTTTATATCCTATTTTAGACAATCAATGGGTTTCACCATTGGTTATTTTTCCAAAGAAGGGGGGAAAATGGCAAGTCTACATGGATTATAAAGAACTTCACTCAGCTACCAAGAAGGATCATTTTCCACTACCATTTGTAGATTAGGTTCTTGACAATCTTGCAAGAAAGAGGTACTTTTCCTTCTTGGATGGGTTCAACAGCTACAATCAAATCAAGATAACACTAGAGGATCAGGACAAGACCACATTCACATGTCGATAGGGAATGTTTGCATATTTTGTCCTAACATTTGGTTTGTGCAATGCACTTGCAACTTTTCAATGAGCTGTTATTAGCATTTTCTCTGATATATCTGTAGACTACTTGGAGGTATATATGGACAACTTCACCACATATGGGAAGATCTTTGAAGAAGCCAAAGAAAACTTGGAAAAGGTTTGGTAGATATGCAAAGACTAAAACTTGTCCTTAAATAGTGAAAAGTGTTTCATAATGATGCAGGAAGGTGTGGTGCTAGGACACTTTATTTCCCCCAAAGGAATTGAAGTGGATCCAGTAAAGATAGAGGTATACACACATTGTCTATACCAACTAAATTGAAAGAAGTTAGGAGTTTTCTAGCACATGTAGGGTACTATCAATGCTTTATTAAAGATTTCAACCAAATTGTAGCCCCTCTTAATAAGTTACTTCGAAAAGATGTAGAGTTCATATGGAATTTTGATTGTACAAAGGCCTTCCTGTAGCTTAAAGAAGTCCTCTCAATAGCACCAATTCCTTGAGGACCAAATTGGGAGCTACCCTTTCACATACATATTGATGCCTCAGACCATTCCATTGAAGCAATACTTGGCCAAAAGATGGATTTAGTGGAACATGTAATTTTCTATATTAGCAAAAATCTTCAAGGAGCCAAGTATAATTACACTATAACTGAGAAAGAATTGCTCACTGTAATTTATGCTTTGAATACATTTAGACATTATATTATAGGCTACCAAATATTTGTACATACAAACCACTCTTCTATCAAATACCTAATGAACAAACTGCCAATCTCTAGATGACTAGCTCGATGGTTATTACTAATGCAAGAATTTGACATTACCATTATCGACAAGCTAGGTAAGGTAAATGTTGTAGCTAATTTCTTATCTCATCTTCAAATACCTAATGATCTTGTAGCCATAGAAGATAGCTTCCCCAATGGATATCTCTTTCTTTTTTTAGCACAAAACCCTTGGTATGCCAACATTGCCAATTACCTAACCACTAGAAAAACACCTCCACATTTCTCTGCAAAAGAAAAATGGTTGTTGGCAAAGAAGAGTTTCAACTTTTCATGGATCTTTGGGTTCATGTTTTATACTAGTCTAGATCAAGTGACACGAAGATTTCTTAGAGAAGATGAAACTTATTATGTTCTTCATTCTTGTCATGATGAGACCTATGGTGGCCACTTTACTACCAAAAGGACCACATTGAAGATTTTAAATAAAAGTTATTACTAGCCCACCCTTCACAAGGATGCAGCTCAATATACTAAAAAATGTGACCAATGCCAAAGAATGGGTCAACCAATGAAAATAGATGAAATACCCCTACAACCATAGATAGTAGTAGTACCATTTGATAAATGGGGGATTGATTTTGTTGGTCCTATTGAACCACCCCTAGAAGGAAAAAGTTACATCCTAGTTTGCACTAATTATGTCACTAAATGGGTAAAAGGAAAGCCAATGAAGCACCCTCATGATAATAATGTTGCAAAGTTTCTATACGAATGTATCTTTACCAAGTTCAATGTTCCAAGAGAATTACAATCAAATCAAGGCCCTCAGTTTACATCTAATTTGATAGCTACACTCATGGAGGAATACAAATTTGGCATGGAAAATATTCCCCATATCATCCACAGGCTAATGGATAGGTTGAAGTGACAAATAGAGAGTTGGAAAATGTATTCACTAAAATAGTGTCTTTGCATAGGAAAGATTGGGCAGCTCAATTTCCTGAAGCCTTATGGGCATATAGAACAACATGGAAATCCACTAGACTAGGTTTACACCTTTTCAACTCCTATATGGGAAGACAACCATCATGCCCAATGAGTTTGAACATAAAACTCTATGGATAGGCTTGGAGCTTGGTATTACTCTTCCTGTAGTAAAAAAGACCTCATTTTCATCTCAATGAGTTCGATAAATGGTAGAAGTTAGATCTTCTTAACACATAACTAATTCAGAGTTAGAGGAAGCAATGACATGATAGATTCATTAATGATAGAGAGTTCTCTGTTGGTGATTAGGCACTCCTATATGACTCTCGATATTAGCACCACCAAGGGAAATTTCAGACTATATGGCTTAGTCCATATGAAATCGTTGCAATTTTTAACAATGGAGTAGTTAAACTATCAACAATTGATCTGATCAAATTCAAACTCCTGATTAATGGACATTGCCTAAAGTTATATCATAAACCAACCACTAGGGAGGAATTTCTTCAATAGTTCAACATAAAAAAAACATCCCTTCCTGCAGCCACTCTATCTAAGTCTTCCACTTAGACACCTATAGCCCCTTAAATTTATTTCAAGGCCTTCATATAATAATTTTTTTTCATTTTATGTGAAATCCATTTCTTTTCTACTTCATTCCATCTCATTCTCTTGTCTTTCCATTATCACTCCATCTCATCTAATTTCTATAGTATGGTACTACTTGGAGCACCCTTCCGACTATGTCTCAAGTTAGTTACACTTGACCCCTCTGCATTTATTTAATTTATTATTTATTTAGAAAAGCATGTTATTTCAACTTTTAGAGTTTGCAATCTTTAAGGTCTGGTGGGACCCAGTCTCTAATAGGTTGGGGGGAGGGAAAATTGAAATCATAAATCATAAATAGAAATCAAGGTAAATCTCAGGATGTCATGTAGGCTATACGAGGTAGGGTCATCTCAGTGATGAGTTGGTGACCTTTTGTGCTTTCGTGCTATGCAAAAATAATTAAAAATTGCAACCATTAGATTATGATTTCACATGTACATAACCTATCATTAGTATGGCGTATGTTTTGGGCATGATCTCTATCCTCATTATGTTTTGGTGATTAAAATGTCACCATGAAGTACTGGAGGATGTGATGTTTGGAAGTGCTAAAGTATTTAAAACTCTTGTTTCCTTCTTCAAATGTCATTGTTAACACCCCTGTAGCCATCTTCACCCACACTTTCAATCACCTATAGTGAATTTATTAGTTATAGCATTTTGCAAAAGATAATATGGGTGGAGAACCTTAGCAGCATGAACTAGTGGATCACATAGTTCTGCTAACAAACCTAGCAACATGCAGCTTGTTTCAACAATAGGGTTGGCTGGCCTACTATCTTAGTTTGAAGCAATTTGATCAATAAATTGTGCTCCAATTTTATAATACACTAAGGGATGGATATGTAACTATTAAAGGCATCTAGATAGAGTTTACAGAGGAGGTGGTGGTAGAGGTTACTAGTTTTCCTACAAATGGGGAACAATGGATAGAGGACATAGATGCATGAGTAGCAAAGAAACAATTTATAGTACATGGAGATCCTCGGCTAGAAGAAAACAAGAAGAAAGGTGCATTACAATTATCTCTTCCCCTTCAAGTTATCCACCTTGCTGAGTTTATCATAAGGTATTTTACCTGTGAGGGGAGGTATTCCTATTTTCATGTTGTTTATTTCAAAATTTTGAGTGGTTTGTAGTATGGTGATTGTCCTATAAATCTCTCGGGTTTCCTTTATAATATTGTCAAAAGCCAAGCTGCCTATGTACAGTAAGGAAAAACCCAGTCAATGTCCTACCATTTCCTAATCAAGGCCATCATTGAAAGGGAATTGACTAGGTAGCACTTGGGAACATGGGAGGATTTTGTAAAACTCAAAATAGTGGGACCCCAAAGAGGTGGACCTAAAGGACAAGGAATGGGGACAATAGAGAAAGATGCTATAGGAATCAGGAAAGTTGTATATAAAATAGCTCAAGAAGCTTCAATTTCTATGTCCACACCCTTATGAAAAGGAAAATTTCACCCTCAGAAGTGTCAACCTCTAAAAAAAGAAAATCACACACAACTACTATAGAAGGAGGTTTAGAGGAAGTATCTCTAGTGCCACAAGAAGTTGCACCCGATCTTAATAAAGGGAAATCTATTGATAAGGGTAAGAAAACAATCTCTACCCCATAACAAGTTACCAAACTATCCAAGGTGAACCTAAATACTAAACCTCCCATTCTACCTGTTGATTTAGAAGCTCCAGTACATACGCCTATGTAGTCCCCAAAGCATACAATCCATACTCCTAAACATGAAAGTGATCTTGAGGATGTTCCCCCAAAGCCAAATAACCCTATTAAAATTTATAGTGACATGGAATCCTTAGAGAAAATAGTGTTTAGGTTTGAATAACAAATGGAAGAAACTGATAATCTATCGCTAGAGGAATATCCATCATTTGCATAAGAAATAGTTTAGGAAATTCCTAAGACATTTAAAATTAATATAGTTGTTGTGCCCTATCCTGCAGCCGTTGTGCCTTTAGAAAAAGGTTCACAGTCTTGTTGCTCATTATATTCCTAAAGATGACAACACTGCTACTCATCAAAATGATAGCCTTGTTGATCGTCACCATCCTAAAAATGATAACAATGTTGTTTGTCCAAGTGACAACCCTGCTACTCATCCTGAACACCACCTTGAAGATAATAACCCTATTGAATATCATCATACACCATCATACATTTCTACTCTATTAACAACTAGCTTTAGTTTGTACCAATAGTTCCAATGGGAGAAAGAAAATTGGGACCTAGAGAGGAAACAATTGCTCAAAACTATAAAGGAAAAGGCATAGCAAATTGAAGGAAAAGATAGTGAAATTAAGGTCCTGTAGCAATGTGTCATAAAAGTAATAGAGCTCATTCTAGGGCTTGTGAATTGTAGTTCACTATCTCCAATTTATAAACTATTCTTAAAAGAGAAAATGATTAATTTTCAATTGTCTTGAATTAGTTGGGGGTTGAACCCTTCTTTGCACACTCTCCAAGAATTTTATGCAGCATTCAAATCAGTCCTAATGGCTCTATAGGATCTCCTCTATGAGTTATATTTTCATAACCTTTTTGTTCTAGATGATAGGGATTGGAATTCACTATTATATGTGGGGGATCTATAGTTTAGAGAAATCATGTCTTGGATGAAAAATGAGATCAGTCGAGAGAATTAGGCTGCCGCTTATAGGGAGAAAGAAATATTGGAACCATTGTACATTCAGCCTAAGGTACAAACTACTCACAAGGTGTTCTTTGATTGACTCTCTGTTAATGATAATAAAAGTGGTGTTGCTAAAATTCACCTTGTCTAAGAATAGGTATTTCTAGATTGGGAGTAGCATTGTTCCATAATTGCTCCTAATGCCATAGGAGGTTCTACTCAAAGATGGGTATGATTATTAGAAGATCTGAAAATAAGGGAATTGTACTCTCCTCAAAATTTGGAGTTTTCTATTAGTAGGATGCCTAGGTATATGATGCTAGGTAGAAATCAAAAGAGTTATTAGGTTCCTCTTCATTTCCAACCACCAATACTCATGCATCCTATGCTTGAAAAGTATGATTCTTTTGCTAGTTATAATATAGCCATTAAAGAGCAAAAATGGGAAAGGTTAAAGTAGAATCATGGATACTTTAACTACAGGGCTCATGAACCAGGTGAGAAGATCACTTATGATCTTAGGCTACAGATGCAGATTAGAAATTTGTAAATGTTGAAGGGACCATCATCAAGATGGTTGGGGGAAAAATGATGATATGAAGAAATAGATGTCTTTTTGACCCTTTTTTGAACATTTGTCTATAACATACTAAACTTAGTTATCCTTTAGGTATAGTATTTTGTACTTTTGATGTATAATGTATGAACATATGGCATAAGAATGATAATCAAAATTATGTCTAAAAAGGGTTCATTTTATTGGTTAAAATATTTCTTCATGAATGTTTGGCATCGATAGATCTTCCCGTAGTCGAAGAGATTACAAAAACTATTAGTTGAATATTAATGTTTTTTCTTTATAAATTAATAAATATAAATAAATTTTTGTAGAAAGTCTTGTGTGAATTTAATGTTGACCCTAGGTATCCAAGCCAAACTAGAATCAATCAAAACAACTACAAAGGACTAGCACTAAGGAATCATTAGTATTAAAGAGAAATATTATGGCACTGTTGTAGCTAGAGACTTGGCGGCAAAACTAGAAGGGACCTATTTTAATGAATTAATAAGCAATACCTGATAAAGTAGCTAAGTAGGAAAGAAACATCCAAGCGATCAGTTGAACATGCAAGGAATTGTTACATGATACCTAGATTCCTAGAAGCTATTTTATTTAGATAGCAGAGTAGATCTAGCATCCGCTATGCTCTATATTTATGGGAATTTAAGGAGATAACTAATATTTTTATGATTACATGCTTGCGTAAATCTTGAGTCGTAATGAACTATCCTTCATGGGGAAGTCATAATTGTAGGAATCTATTATTCCCTTCCCTTTAAATAAGACCTTGTCTATATCTATGGGGTCAGGTAGTAAGTAGATCAATAGAGTTGATAGACATCTTTTTTTCCAAGCAAATGTAATATTGCATATTTGAATGAATACATGACTTTGCTAAGTTCTTACACTTCTATTTGAGTTAATCTTTTCTTCATTCTTCCGTGGGGGCCCATGCAGAAGTTGGAGTTTACTTTAGCAATTAAGAATTAGACTCAATTTTCTAAGTTAAGTTTAGAAATGTTGTTCCTTCAGCCACTAGAAACAAAACTAGTCATTGTTCCTAAAGCAATAGGTGCATAGGCATAGAGTTAAGTAATTAAATTTTTCTTCCAAGTACTTGATAGTTTCCTTTCCTTTTGATAAATTAGAATTTCCTTAATGTATTCAAGGTCTTGGTGACTTCTAGTGAAAACCTAAGCATATATATTGTCGACACCATCTCAAGTTCACACTCCTAGAGTGATATTTAATGAAGATCATCACAGTACTTTGGTAGTAAAGAATGTCCAATCCTACAACTAAAAAGGTGTTATATTGGCTTGAAAATGGTCATAAAGCTAGTAAATTCAAAGGAAAATATTTATTTGAAAGAGAATGTCACAAATGTAAGAAGCATGGGCACAAATCTTCAGAATGAAAAACTAAGATATTGAACCTAGCATAATAGATTGTAAAAGCTATATTCAATTAGGACTATAACACTTGGTGTAGATTTCATAACTGTGGAGAATTTGGACACATTGGAATAAATTGTGTAAAACATCACATGAGGACAAGAGACACTACCAAAAGTTGTTTCATTTGTATAGAACTTGGTCATCTTGCCAAGAACTTTATGTATACTAGAAGAATTGAAGATGAAAAGAAGGCAAAGGCTAATAACATCAAAAAGTTGATGAGATAGCAATGGATTCAAAAATCTTCTAAGAATACAAGCTTCAGCAATAATGAACATGTGACTCAAGAATTGGGTAACTCAAGCATTTCCACTTGATCTCTTGCAAAGAGAGCTAGAACTAGGATTTTGAAGAAGACATCTCACATCAATTCTAGTCCACAGAATGAAATATCCATATCGATGTTCAAGATGCAAAGAGATCATTGAGCATTCCAAAATATACCAATCATTACTGAGTGAGGTTAGGTTTTAGAACTTACCAAGCGAGGTCGAGTTGCAAGACCTACTGAGCAAGGTCAAGAGCTACATAGATTGTTCTATGAACACCAAGTCATGGATGACTCTACCGAGCACTTAATGTAAGTGAAGTGGAAGATAGTCTATCATTTGAGTGAATAAACTTACTAGGCATTTATGGTGATTGGAAGGAAAAATTTGATAAAAGGGTGAAATCAATTTCATTTCTCATTGAGAAATTTTTAGAGTTATTTGTGCAAATGATTATTAATTTATCCAAGAAATTTGTGTGAATTACTATGAAAGATTTTCATATTCTCTCAAAACCATACCAATAAAAATGGCGTCCACTAGGAGAAATTCAAGGAAAGGATCTAATATGTTAGTTCAAGGCATGGAATGGAAGGCACTAGACTTCAAGCTGAGTCTAGCTATCATAGAAACCCTAGATCTAAACGGAGCACAATCTCAAATTCCATCAAAGTTACTATTGATAAATGATATTCATTCACATTTTTGGTGTGCTATTCAAGATATTGGAACTTTTGAAATGGATGAATCCTTGAGAGAATTGTGTTTAAATGGTGTGTTAAAGTTGGGGCATCAAGACATTGAAGTAAAGGGTTTGACTCACATTCCACAAATGCCACAAGACATTCAAATCAAATGGATAAGATTTATTCTCAGCTATGTGCATAATGGTTAGTTGTGGTTGGAGAAACCCATTATGATAACAAACAAGAAGATCCATAGGATCATTGGTCTTCCTATGCTAGCAAAAGCAAAAATGACTAAAACCTTAAGTTAGGTTGAACTAGAAAAGAAAACCCTTGCAGAGTAGGATGGAAGGTGAATAAAGATTAGTTGTATCATAGATATAGAATTGAAGTTTGGGATACATTTCGTCATGCACAAAATATATAGCTTGATCAGACTAATAGCATATCATGCGAAGTAGTGGATCTTGCATACAAAGTGGTCAAAAATAACTTATCACTTGACCTTGTTGAGTTGATGCTGAATCAATTCAACAAAAATATGGAGAGTATAAGAACTTCAAAGAACAATCCTTGTAAGTTTGGTTCACTCTAAACTTTTTTATTTTTCTCCGTGCAAAAGTTTTTCCCATCTAAAGGTACAATCATATGGAGGAAGGATGTACCTATTCTTAATCAGATCAATGAATATATAGCTAAAATGTGAGAAAACTATGTTAGAATAATGGATAACTAATTTGGTGCATTTAATGACAAGATGAATAATAGATTCAAGATCCCTAAGAAATGTGTTGATGATTACAAAGTTGATATTTGTTTTATGGTTGACTATGACAAAGTATATATTCAAGCAGTAAGACTAATAATTATATGGGTTAAGCCTCTAGGTTAACATAGATGAAACCAAGGACATTATTGAAGCACTATTAAATGAGTTTGTTGACCCAAAATATAAATATTTTGGCACTTATGATAAAGTAAAGGAAAGAATAGAACTGAAGGAAAAGGTGATGACATTGAGGAAGATGACGCAAAAGAAGAAGAGAAGTTAGAGGAAGAAGAGATAGTAAAGAAAAAAGATAAGGTTATTATAACTGAATAGGCCAAACTATCTACTATTGTGTTCATAAGGAGGACATCTAGGAAGAAACAAAAGATGGGTGAAGAAGTATAGGATATTATTTTTAAGAAGCCTCCACCCACCTTTCAAGAAAGGTTGAAAGAAATAGATTGAAGAATGATGGAGACACAACCAAAGACCAAAATGAACACATAGGAAAAGGGAAATATTATTATCAATGTAAAATGCCCAATGGGCTTACAATAGTATGATTTTGGAGAAAGAAATCCTCCACACAATACCTTCTCTCTAACTCCACTGAGAGCTACCTTTACAATGCCAAAAATGTTCTTAAATAAGGCCCAAATGACTTAGGGTTATTAATAAATTCTAGAATATGCTAGTTGGAATCCACTACCAAAAAAGAAGGTTCCAAAAATCATGTTAGAAGTTAGTGTAAAATTAGAAGAATCCAAAAATGGAATTCCAACTTTTGGGAGGCATGACTTTTGAACCGTATCTCTGATTGATGACCTATTTACATTTTTAGAAAGCTCTCAAAGTACTCTATAGTCTTATTGGACAGCTTTTTTTTTACCCCATTTTTTGGTCCCATACAAGGAAATTTAGTGCTCCATATCTCACTTTGAAGTTCTCTTAGGAGGTCTCCTCAAAAATTAAAACTGCAATAACTTTCTAACCATAAAGCCTTTTGACCTGATTCTTTTTTTGGAATGTTTTAAATTACAAGTAAAATCAGCCCTTCAAGTTAGACCCTATAGCTCATCATAATTTTTTCTCAATTACAAAATAACTCATTTTCTACATTTACATGTATCCCAAGGTGCTTAAAAACTAGTAAAACTCTAACCCAAAAAAATAATAGTGGAACTGTGAGAGTTGGGACCTTTATTTGACCAAAATGTGTATCCAAAAATAAAAATAGATTAAAAAAAAACTATCTCTAAGAATATTTTTGGGTGATACAAGATTGCCCTTACACCACTGGATGCTCCTACATCAAAGATTTGGCATAACAAACTTTAGATCACTAAGGTATGAGACAAGGACTTAGAAGAGAAGAAGCAAGTTGAAGACATGATAATGTCTAAGATGGGAAAATGGAAATATTCTCTAGACCAGATTGTTCAGCAAATTCTAAGTGATTTGATGGAGAAAATCAAGCCAAGATGAGAGCATACTATGAAAACTACTAAATACATCTATTAGCAGACCCTAAGGCAACTAATGTCTAGCTTAAATGACAAAGAAGTGAAAAATTCCATCAAAAAGAATGAAGAAAAACTTGCCTTGAGATTCAACACTTGTCTTATATTGACCAATAGCATTGAACATGTGTTAAGGAATGCCACCAACACATAGAAGAAAATTTACAATCTCCACAAATAGAGCGATTTTATTGTTAATGTCAGTGATAAGGATGATGATGAAGGTGATGATGTTGACAAGGAAAAAGAAGGAAATAATGAAGAAGAGGAAATAAATAATGATAATATAGATGATGAGGAATAAGAATATGGATAGGAAGCTACCGAGGAAAATTTACCTAAAGTTCAAAACATAAAGGAGACTGACCCCAAGAAAATTGTAGCATTGGTCACAACCTTACTTCCTCATTCTCCAATCAAAGAATTGAAAAGAACAAGCTCAAAGAAAGATGCTACAAGATTGATTGGTCAAACATTTTAAGTACAAGAACTCAATCAATTTTTTCACCTATTTAACTCAATACTTCCATCAACAAAAATGAAAAGCACTTCATTTATCGAGTAGACAACACTTCCTCCTCCATCAATTTCAGTTACACAAGGTATTCCTTGAATAAGTATTCTATTTACTTTTTCTACTATTTATACTATTTCTACCATTGCTTCTATTCCTAGCATGCAATTAATAAGTACAAGGATAGTTGAGACCAAGCCTCAACTAAGTACAAAACTTTTGAGTAAAGGCAAAGAAAAGGAAGAATAAATTGATCTTGATGAGGAGATTGTTATTTTGAATTGGGACATCTCCAATCTTAATCCTAATCATATGCATATATTTGGAGAGCTACTTCAAAAGAAAGCTATTCAATAGAGGCTTATAGAAGAAAAAAATAAAGAATTTTAAGTGATTGGATATGAAAAGAATATTCTAGCAGAGGCACTTAGCATAGAGGTTGCCACTTCTTAACCAATTTTGGTTTAGTTAGCAGAGGTAGTCTAGAAATTCAACAAAGATTTTAATGGATAGGAGAAACTATTGTAGAGAGTAGAGAAGCAATTTGAGAATAAATTTTTGGAGCTAATTGAACAAAATATTGCAATTAATCAAGTAGATCTATCTACTGTTCTAAGCTCATTGGAGACCTCTTGCAACAATTTGACTTCATTATTTGGCAAACTCTATAATACTTCAATTTTTACCAAAGAAATTAAAGAAAAACTTTCAAATATTGATGAAGATCTAAAGGCAAGTGCACAATAGCTACAACTTTACCTAAGTTATAGCTCTACCCACTACACAAAGAAAAATTCTTAACTAATATGCAGGTAGAATTGCTAAGAGAAGAAGCCAGAATAAGAGCTACATTGGTAGACATACATGGCATGATTCTCCCAAACATGGAAGCATTGTAGAAACATATTGCACATGCTAAAACCATCATCCATTATAGAAACTTCACAATTACAGACTACATGATAGAACTTTCAGCATACGTTCAAGTTGCATTTCACACATGTAAGGTGTTTCAAGAAAATTGGGACAAGACAATGACACTAATTCTAAAGGCACATTCAGATTTCTTGTCACATTTTGGAATTGATGTATAGTATATAACATACATCTTTGGCATTAATGTCAAAAAAGGGGAGAAGATGTATATTGTAATGGGTAAGAAAATGTATATATCATATGTGAAAACATGTAAAGTATTATATATATATATATATATATATATATATCTGTGTATGGGGAAGCATTATCATATTATATATGTATAGATGCTTAGAGATACATCTCTTAAAAAATAAATTTTGGAAAATCTCAAAAATAGAGTAGCTACTAAGTTGAAGACACAAGGTGAAGAATAAAAAGTGTTTTAAACATTTTGAGTATTTAGTTTTGACTGATAACTATTTTTGTCACTAATGCCAAAGAGGAAGATTGTTGACATTATAGTCAAGATTTTTATTAGTGACACAATTATTTAGATTGAAAGTATCTACCAAATGTATAATATGGAATTAACAAAGCATTTTAGGGTTTACCAAGTTCAAGAAACAATATTTAGTTTGTGGAGCAATTTCTACCATGATGGTGATTAATAGTGTAAACTGAGTTCCTTAGTGCAAACCAAATTATGTAGTGCTTACCAAGTTCATAGTTACAATCATGTAAATCCAGTGTTGACTAAGCTACTCAGTATTAACCAAGTGATTTAGTTTATACTAAGCTTCTTGTAATAGCATTGGCCAAGCTATCTAGTGTGAATCAAGTGATTCAATTTATATGTCAAGTTTCATAGTATTCACCGAGTCACCAATGTAGACCGAGTTTAGACTACTTGGAAGTGATTAGTATGGACTAAGTTTCTATGTTTATCGTAAACATGATGATTCAAATATTAATAGTGGATGATGAGCATCAGAACCTCACTGAACTAGTCTTCAGAACCTGAGTTCCTACTATTGGGCCGCCTTTGTGTAAAACTTGTATTGTACCCAACTTTGTTGATTTGTAAATTGGATTAGTATATATGTAGTATATTGTATCACATCCAATGAGATGAATATATTAAATGTAATAGGAAAAAAAGATTAGAAGTACAAAATACAAAGGACACAACAATATAAGGAGCAAAAAAGATTAATCTATTAGAGTAAGATGATCATTACACTCAAAGGAATCTCATCAAGAAAACCAAGTTGTAGATTAGAGATCACTCATTGTTTCTTCCTAACAAGTGAATTAGTTAAATCCTTTCATGAGATAGACTTAATAATCTTTTGTAAATCTCTTTACGGAGTGCATACTTTATTGTATGTTTGTAAATCCTCTTACAAGGTGGACTTAGTAGTCCTTATTGCTCCTAATAGGGTAGATCATCAGACGTGATCATTGTAAGCCTTAATAGGCCAACTTTATACTCTAGTAATAGAGCTTGTGGGTATCATCCCCACCCCAATTTTACTTTCTATGTGGAAGGTTTTTGGGTCACCATATTCTGTGTCAAAGTGTTATGAATGTTTTAATGTTTTCAATTTTTCATGCATGCAATTAGATTTGAATACAGATGAAGGATTAATTGGTAATAAAGGATTAAGTTTTATTAGTTATTGATTCACCCCTCCCCTCTTAATAAGTTAGCCTATCATATATATTTCCAACAAGTGAGATCTTAATGATAGGTAGTAGAAATTAGTAATTAAATTAAATGTATATTACTTTGATAATACCTATTTCAAGAGGACATAGAATGTTGTAGCAGATGTCTTATCATGAAGACCCCACTTGTTCTTGACAATAGATATATCAAAGGATTGGAGACATTTGATCCTTGCAGAGTATGTAAAGGATACATGGGTGTCAAGATTCATAGATGGATCAATGTAGAATAATGATTTCACCCTCGTGATTGAGCTCATCATTTACAAAGGGCACATTTATTTGGTGCAAAGGTGAGAGGTGATGAGGATGGTGTTGAGATTTTATCATGACTCACCCATGGTAGGACATCTAGGTGTTTTCAAACCCTACCAGTAGATTTATGATCATTTTTCTTAGCTTACTTTAACCACTTCTAATTCCTGATAGGAAGTGGGAGTGTTTTTCCATTGACTTCATCATAGGATTACCAAGAGCCTAGGGTAGAGACTATATATATGTTGTTGATTTGCTTAAGGAGTTTTCCCACTTCTTCATGATCAACACTACATATGCTGCTACAAATGTGGAAAATTTATTCTTTAAAGAGGTATTTAGGTTGCATGGTTTAGCTTGGAGCATCATCAATGATAGTGACAATAGGTTTATGAGTCACTTCTGATAAAAGTTGTTTAGATTGTGTGAGATAGAGCTCACTTTGAGTACTAGCTACCACCCCCAAATGGATCATTAGATAGAGATAGTGAATAAATGGTTGGAGGGATACCTCAAGAATTATATAGTAGGGAAAAAAAAGCTTAGGTTAAGTGGATATATCTATGTGAGCATTGTTATAATTGCACTTATGACATGTCTATATATATGTCACCATTCATGGCATTATATGGATATTAGGCACCTAGTTTAATAGATTTTTTGCTATTAAATAGTAGAGGGCCTAGTGATGGAGGCTTATTGTAGGAGATTTTGGACATTGTAAAGGCTCTTAAGGAGAATATCACTAGGGGAAAAAAGAAACAAAATTTTTGAGGTAGGTGACCTGGTATATCTAATGTTCCAGCCTTATAGCCAATGAGTGGTGCCAAGAAACTTAAGCCACGTTATTATGGGCCTTTCAAGGTGATCAAGAGAGTTGGAGAGGTGGCTTATGAGTTGAATTTTCTAGTATAAAGAAAGGTTTATAATGTTTTCCATGTGTAATGTCTCAAAAAAGTGCTAAGACACCATATTGTTGCTTCTATAGTGCTTCCACCCTTGGATGATGAGGAAAAATGGGTATTGGTGCCAAAGGCTATCATTGATTTTAGGGAAAGGAAATTAAGGTAGCTTAATATAAGAGAGTATCTAGTAAAATAGAAAGACTTTCCAGTAGAGGATGTGACATGGGAGAATGAGGAGATTTTATAGCACTTGGAATTAAAGTTTCTTGAGGACAAGCAATTTCAAGGAGGGAAGACTATAATGTCCCTCATCTTTTAGGCCCTTAACTGAGTTATTAGCCTTTCATTCTTTGAAGGGTAAGTGGAGAAATAAGGAGAAATGAATTAAATTCAATTCAATAAATGAATTAATATAAAGGTGACTTTATATTTAATTAATTTAATTTTCTAGAAGCACAACTAATAATTGTATTGGAAAGAGGGAAGGTTCTAGAGAGTGCAATTAAATAATATTTTATTTCCTTCTAGAAGGGTGAAGGAAAAAAATAAATAGAGGCAAGAGATTCATTGATAGGCATCCATTATTTGCCTATTTTCTTATTGATTTCTTTGACCAATGAGAAAGGGCTTCAAAATTTGCAACTAGAGAACAAAGATCTTTTGTGTGCATCCATTTGAGCTTGTTAAAAACCCTAGTAATTTGGTATTGGGAGGACATCATATAGATGTTCTATTCAAGCATATTGGTGAAAAATATTCTAAAGGGTTGCATCTATTGGAGAAGATAAAGTAGTAGTTTCATTGTGCCAAATTTGTGGCCTAGGGCCAGATTGTGGAGTGCAATTGAGGGAATAGGTCAGATATTGTTACAATGATTTTCACATTTGTCATTGCTACTCAGTAGATTTCTATAGTAAAATCCAAATTTCTTGAGAAATGTTTAGGTTCCTATCAATTTCTTTTTTCATTGCATAGAGAATATGTTTGATTATCTGAGGGCATGTGTAAGAATTTAGAAATTAATTGTGAGGTAATGTAATCTAATTTATATAAGAGTTTTACATAATAATTTGTTATCAGGGATTAGGATAGTATTGAACATCATAGAAGGCATTTCCTTAATGTATTATTGTTGTAGATGCATATCTACTCATTTGTAGTCAGTTCTTATATATTAAAAAACAAAAAAAAACAAAAAAAACTTGCATCTTTATTGTTGATTTTTTTGAGTTTTGCAAGGTATCAATTAGAGTTTTGGAATTTAGAAAAAATAATAGAATTTAGATCAGCAATACGTTCCTTGTGTAAAAGTGTTTGAAAAAATTATTAGGTTAAGAAATCAGAAAATTAAAATCATAATTGCAAGGGATATTACATACAATGTGATCATGTCATTGAAGTCATGCTAAAAGCTTTGAGAAATCGATAAATTCCACTATATCAAGTGGTTCACACTGGCCAGATCTCTCATTAGGGAAAGTGGCACCAAGGAATAAATTTGAATAGGATTCCCTCAATTTTTTTAGAATCTTGATTCAATGAGACACCTTTCCTCTTAAGGGGGAGGAATGATCTATAGTGTGCAAGGACCTCAAACTGAAAAGAAAAACCATTTAAATTTATTTTTTCTCTATGTCCTAGTACATGACGATTTTAGAGATCTCCTTCTCAAAATGTGAATTTAACACTTCTATTGATCCCTAGAATTACATGGTGTAAGGACAAGTGTTTCTCTCTAACCCTCTCTTCTCTTAGGGTTTTCCTCTAGGCCACTTATCTAGCCTATTAGGGTTCTTCCACTTCTCTAGCCTAAAAGAGCACAAGGAATTAGGCATCCAAACACACCCTTTGGCCTCACAAATATGAAATTTTCTTAAAAAGGTGGCAAAAAAACTCAGTATCTTGACACCTTTTTGGAAGACCTTTCAAATTTATGTCGTCTCACTTCCTCAACCTATTTGTATAGTAAGTTGCTATAATTAAGCCTAAAAATAAGGGTTTCACAATGTGTTGACAACATCCACAAGGGTTTGTTCAAACACCTATTAAAACATAGCACCAAGATTTCTCCTTGGGCATAGGGCTTCTTCACACTCATATCCTCCTCTCCAACTACTCGGATTGAAGAAACCAATGCATTCAACCCCATCAAATGCTTTTGCAACCACTATGATCCCTAACCATTCTCCTCTAGCTTACCTAGGGTATCACTATAAGAATGATAATCTTTCTTTTTAGAGCCCAAGATCTTGCACACCTATAGTACCAAGAATCTTCTCACACATTCCAATGAACTTTACAAATGCCATGGTGGCAAGGTGAGTTATGACTCCATAACAAAAAATTGTCTAGTTCAGACCAACGATAATGTTGAAAATACAAGACTTTAAAAATGCAATGAAATGAAACCAAAGAACCTATCTAATCACACACAAAATCTAGTCTTTACATCTACAAAATCATGCATAGGTTATAGTGTAGAGATCAATCCATTAAGTGACACAATGAAACAAAAATACACTAAGTATGATAAAATTGCTTGTTAATTAATCAACTTTACTTCAAAATGTCATCCAACTCCTGTCATAGGTCAAGAGAGGCCTTATATAGGTTCAACACACATGTATCAACCACTTTTGAGTGGTTATTCCCCCCTTTCTTGGAGTTACACTCAAAGAAACAAAATTTGTCATAACTTTTACAATTTTACAAAGTTGTCATGCAACTTGACAATATTTTGCATAGTTAGACCAAAAATTTTTAAAGCCTCATGAAACTCTACCAAATTCTTAAATATGAACATTAGGACATAAAACCACCATTCCACCCTTTCTCTATCTAATCTAGAACTCTCAATGCACAAATGTCCAATTTGGTAATCATGACATCATTTGCACAATACCTAGCAACTTTTGGAAAAATAAGTAACATTGAACATTTCCAATGACCTAATTAGACCTCCTCATTGTAATACCCCTAAATTGGCACATTTGAATTTTGAGCCAATTTTAGTGCATCAATCTCACATTCAATCTAAACCATACATTTATTTTAATCTTGATCGTTGATTGGGTTCAAGATTCTATAAAAAGAGACCCCCAACCTCTCATATGGAGGGATGCACAAGAAGAGTATCAAATCACTATTAGATTGATCACTCAAGTCGTACTTTGCATTCGAATCTCTTTTTCTTTACATGCTCATCATTTAGACTAAAATGCACTCATTTAGCTTAACTTACTCTTCATTGTTCTTAGATTAATTTGATATTCATTTAGATTAATTCATAATTTTTCATTTAAAAACATAGATTAGATTGCATTTGCATTCATTTTGTCATACTAGTTTAGTCTTGTTACTGAACTCTCAATTTTGAGAGTGAATAGTAAAACCTCATCTACTTAGAAGGCAATAGATTGCCTTATTTAGGCACACCAAATGAATAATCTCATATTCATTTTGGGATGTTATTGAAAAATTATGATCATGTTGAAGTGTGTATAGAATTAGAGACCCATATTTAACACTTACATTTCTAGCACCCACCATGGGGCTGAAGCTGATATTTAGCCTCAAATTCTTGATTTTCAAATGCTGATTAATTTTTGCTTCCAAGATTTTAAAGAATTTTTTTTCATATCTCCTAAAAGACATGGAAATTATCAAAGATTTTTTTTGTAGGTTTATCTTGATGCTTTTAGGCCACAAAAAAATCAAATTTCTTTCGATTGATTTTTGATATTTTTATGATTTTTATGATTTATCCATAAAAAATCATTTCGAGCACAAATCATCAAATTGGGAAATAATTTTTCTTTCTTTCTATAGATTGATATACACATGTGCAACTCAAAAAAATCAGATTTTTTGGGTTAATTTTTTATTTTTTAATAATTTAAAGTTATTTTTCATAATGATATCATTTTGGGCACAAATCATCAAACTAAATAATGTTTTTTTTTGTAGGTTTGTATAGATATGAGTATCTCATAGAAAAAAATTCAAAGTTATTGGATCATGGTTTGGTATTTGTTTTTTTTTATGATTTAGTATGAAAAAGCTTATTTCACGAGAAAATAAAAGAAATTACTAATGATTTTTTATTTGTAGTTTCCTACTAATGTGAGTAGCCTAGAGAAAAAAAAATTAGATTTTTGTAATGATTTTTCTATGATTTTTATTTTTTATGAATTCTTCATTAAAAAAAAATTAAATGAGGAGAAAGAACTTTCAAAGAGATTATTTTTTAAAATTGGAAATGCTATCAAAAGGGTTTAAAAAAATTCAAATTATTTTGATCAAAATTCCTTTTTAAACAATTTTTTAATGTATTTTCAAAAAAAAAATCATGATGCAAATCTTGGAGTTCTAATCAGATATTTTTATTGTAGGTCTTTGGAAAACAACAAGGAAGCAAACATGACATTCAAAGTGTTAAAACAAAAAGGGACACTTCTTTTTAGTTAAATCATACTTCCTTTTGGGTACTAAAAAATCAACCAAAGCTCAATCTTGAATGCCTAAAGGGAACCGACAATTTTTAATTGGAATGAATGCGCTAAAACTCAATCTTCAATGCCTAAAGAAATCTACAAATATTTGATTGGAATGAATGTCTAAACACACTCTTGAATGCCTAAAAGATCAAAGAAGGATGCAATGAAACACTCAAATTTGGTGATTAAAATGAATACACTCAATCTTGAGTGATATAAAGGAACTTTCTCTATCCCTATCAAATTTCTTATGTTGATGACATTCAATTTACTTATGTTGATGAACTCTCAATTTATTATGTTGACGACGCTATAAGTTAAAAATAAATTTGCATGCTAAACATGAGTTTCTTTAAGAGTAGATTGCAAAATCTAAAGACTCATTGGGCAAGAACAAGTGTCTTTTAAATGTAGAAGTTGATGAAAGCCAACTTCACAGTTCACCAAGATCACCTGCATACATATAACCTATTGAAGAGAAACTGAAGAAGGAAAGCTAGGGCTTGGAGAATCTCAATGGTGTGAGAAAAATTATATTGCAGTAATGAAAAATAAAATTTATGTACAATATGATATGATAATACACTAGGAGAGCCTATTTATAAAGGCCTCTAGGAAGCTTCTATTACAAGCTAGAAAGAGCTAGGAGATAAGAATGAAAACTAAGCATACGTCCACAAAAGGTGGATTACCCTCGAAGTAGGTTAGAGGATAAGTATGAAAAGGTGTTGACATCATGTACACAAACTTCTGTATTGTCAACAAGTCAACATGTAAAGGTATCCTAACTCCTAGGAGACTAATACATTTAACCTAAGTAAACTTTAGTAAAGTGTAAATAATAATCATTTACTCTAACACCCCCCCTTAAGTACAACTTAGGGGAATGCACTTAAGCTCACAATAGCTAAGATAAAATGCAGATTAGGTCCTAGAAACAAGGCCATGTTAGGTAACCATGTACAAATGCAAAGAAATGCAATGCAATATCTATAAATTGGAGGAAAAGGAGAAAACTTAGTGGGAAAAACCCCTCTCCAAAAAGTAATAGCTAAAAACCTAGTGAAGGACTGAAGAAGCCTCCAACTAGAGAAATGCCCCAAAAAAAATGAACAAAGAAAAGATCATGAAGAACATCACTGAAGCATGAAGAATCCACAAAATCTATCAAAAGGAAACTATTGCTCTGAAGAACCTCCTTAGAAATAGAAGGCTACAAATAAGAGAGTGTCTATATAGTAGATGATCCATCTCACTAAAATGCATAGGTAGCCAACCATTGTAATTGCCTAGTATATAGGATCAAATACTAAATACATAGCTCACTCCATCAAATGATTGAACCAAGGAAGCATTAGAAACAATAGAAGACTCCATAAATTTTGAGAGTGAATAGTAAAACCTCATCTACTTAGAAGGCAATAGATTTCCTTATTTAGGCACACCAAATGAATAATCTCATATTCATTTTGGGATGTTATTGAAAAATAATGATCATGTTGAAGTGTGTATGGAATTAGAGACCCATATTTAACACTTACATTTCTAGCACCCACCATGGGGCTGAAGCTGGTATTTAGCCTCAAATTCTTGATTTTCAAATGCCCCCCCCCCCCCCCCCCCCCCCCCCCTTAATGTAGACAGGGTGAGGTGACAAGCAACTGAAAAATTGGGCCAAAAGTCCTCTACAGAAAGAACCAAGAATAGTGAGAGAGAGGAAGAACGACAAACACATCATAGAAGGGACACTCACTTGACAAAGGAAGAGGGCACAAAATGGCATACAACTAACTGCCCATGGTATTTTATAATATAGTGCTAGTACAACTATCTCAAAATAATGTTCAGGGTCCTGAAATGCAAGAGTGGCACTTTATCTCAGCATATTTACATAAAGATTCTTACAAATGATATCAAAAATGATCAAAAAGGGGAAAAAGCTAATACAATAGATAGTACAACCCAAAAGAAAAGATCCCATGCCATGAAAATGATACTCAAACCTAGAATACCCAAGATATCACCCATAGCGCAACAAAGTAGAAAGCATGATAGAAAGAGCATGAGGTAGAATCTAAAGGAAGTTATAGCATTTCTAAAAAGATGATAGAACTAGCTTTCCAAAAATATAATGTTTTTAAAAAATAGAGATGGGATGCACAAGATATGCTTGCTGGGGTGAAAAATAGAATGTCCAACTTTGACTACAAAAATAGGCAACAAAACTACATCTAAACCAAAAAAATACCTACACTAATGTGTCCATCTCAAAACCCCCTTTTCAGTGCTTCTTTCAGATCAGAAAAAGACCTTTGTATGCTAAAGTTACAGGCCAAAAACCAAGAGTAGGTCAAAAAGGACCTATGGAGCTTGTAAGAAGGCTAATGTAGTGCTAACATCAACATTTCACTAGCCTAAAATTGATGACTTGAAGGATGTCATAGAAAAAAAGACTACCATGTGGTTACTATGTGATAGTGCCACATGGCATCCATGTGGTAGAATGATTGATGTGGCATGACCACATGGCATATTCTGACATGGTAACTGTGCCATATGGAAAGCATAGAAAAAAAGACGTGTTAGCAGTGCTAGTGGCCAAAGGGATGGTTGTTGGGAGGCCACAGTTGATGGAGGTAGTCGTAGAGGTAGCAAATTTGGCAGTGCTATTGAGGAGGGTGGTGGGCTGGTGGTAGATCGATGACTGTGTTTCAATTATGCTACTTGTGGAGGTGGTGCCTTGGCTATGTTGCAGTGGTGGGCTGCTGGCCCCTGAGCAGTGGCTACTTTGCAATTTTTTAAAAAAAAATTCATAATGAATGCATTCGTATGACTTACCAGAGGGCAAAAAAAATTGGCCTGATGCTACGTTAGTCAAAAATCAAAAGTTTTATATGGATTCTAACTATAACAAGCCTTCTAAGCACAATGGAAGCATCCATTTAGGCCCAAAGTGCCCGAAAAAAATGCTCTTCCTCTTGATTGAAGAAAAAATTACAAACAAACTAGGGTTTGTGTCTCTGAATTGTGGCTTCAAAAATCTTTCAAACAAGGAAGTAGTAGGGAGGCTCTGATATCATGTAGAAGTTGATGAAATCCAACTTCACAATTCACCAAGATGACTTGCATGAAAATAACTTGCTAAAGAGAAATTGAAGAAGGAAAGGTAGGGCTTGGAGAATCTCAACGGTGTGAGAAAAATTATATTGCAATAATAAAAAATGAAATTATTGTACAATATGGTATGATAATACACTAGGAGAGTCTATTTAGAAAGGCCTCTAGGAAGCTTGTAGAACAAGCTAGAAAGAGCTAGGAGATAAGCATGACAACTAAGCATACATCCACAAAAGGTGGATTACCCTCCAAGCAGGTGAGAGTATAAGTATGACAAGGTGTTGACAACACATACATAAACTTTTGTGTTGTCAACAAGTCAACACGTAAATGTATGCTAACTCCTTGGAGACTAATGCATTTAACCTAAGTAAACTTAAGTAAAGAATAAATAATAATTATTTACTCTAACATTAAACCCCAAGGCCACTTATGAATTCACTCCTCTTGCACCTTTGGGTGATCTTGAGTGCACAAGAAAAAAGTAGACTTTTTAAAAAAATTTACAAGGCCTACTTGGGGATTTTGTCACCCTTTGGGATGACCTGAAATCCCATGGTCTAGTGGAGTATAAATATTGGGAGGTGAATTGAAAGACACCTCTCTTGGAAGTATAATATTTTCACTCTTGGCTAAGCCCCAAAGAAGTGTATGCCTTTGGGAAGTAAAGGTGGATATTTGGATTACTCTCTCCTCTTGACTATGTGGCATTATTATCTATTATCTATAGATTTGGGCCTCATATACCTTTTTTATATTGAGGATAGCTTATAGTTGATCTTTGTATATCCTAGTTAAAAGCCTTGATAGTATTGTTGATGTGTTTGTCATGCTTCAGTATTCAAAGTCCCAAATTTGCATAAACATAAAAAAAGCCAAAAATTGTGATATGGCGAGTTAAACATTTGATGAGAAATTTCTTGAAAATGATGATTACATCATCTTCTTGAATCTTCACTAGTCTATGATACCCTACACAACTCTATTTGTAGCTACCTAAAACTAAACTATCTCGACTGAACACTTCTGACCCACATCTGAACTAGTCTCTTTGCTCCACTACTATACTTGTTCTACTATTTTGTTATCTATTTTTGTCATGATAGTCAATCTCTTAGTTTTTCTAGCCACTCTTTTGACTATTCATATCTTGGAAAATATCACCTTTTATGTAACTTACACCTACTTCAATATGATATTTTAACTATGGTCTTAGTCTAAACTTATAAAACCTTTTATATATGGTTGTTCACATAAAAACTAGGGTTTCACAATGTCTAACAAAAAATGCACTAAATCCAATATTCCTAGTGAGTAAGAAGAGATACTTATTGCAAACATGAAGAAATAAATCCAATCAATGAGCAGTCAACTTCAAAGACCGAAGGAGGAAGATGAAACATCATCAAGAAAATTCTCTTTGTGAGATTATTTACCTTCCTCTAATGACAAAAAACTATCAAATTCATGTAATGTCGAGTCTAATCCATCCAAAAAAATCCACAAAACCCAAGAAATCTAGAAATATCTTTGAAGAAAAACCTTGGGAACCTAAACCAAAGTGTGATTTCACCCCTTTAGGAAGATCTTATGAATCAAATTTGGAAGAACTTCTTCAAAATAAACTTATTATTTTACCTAAAGTCTCTTTGGCTAGAGTCTTCTTTATGAATAATTATTGTGCCTATCATAGACATAATCTACATGAAACTTCACATTGCATGGAGTTGAAAAATAAAATTCAAGGTCTATTTGATGTTGGTATATTTCAAAAATTTAATAACTTATCTGTCAAAGATGCTAGTCTCAAGCTTGATCAACATCACAAAACCATGTCTAGTAATAGTTCAAATGCAACATCTACTTATTACAAAATGCATTCACCTTATAAAGTGTCTAAAATTTCTGACATACCTCCATAAAATAAAACACCCAATGCTTTCACTATTGACTATGTGTACCCTCAAGGGATACCTCTAAAAGAAACTCAAGCTAATATTGACTTGTTTGTGAACCTCTTGCATACTACTAAGACTACATATCTTCAACCTTCACATAATGCTATGCAAACTAGACACACTCCAACTATCCCTTAATCATCTCTTCAAGATCCTACCATGCAATCTCCACATTCTACCTTGTCCTTAGAAGTGGATCCATGTCAAGTGTATTCTAAAAAAGGTAAATATCAAGATCAAGAACCATCTTGTCTCCCTCAAGATGTCATCACTCTATTTCAAGAGCCACATAGTCCTCCGCCTCCCATATTGTGCACCTCTACTAGGAAAGATCAAGACATATCTTCCACCATACCTAATAAGATTATTAAAGATCAAGAGAAGAATACTTTTCCTATGCTATTTAAAATTCCTTGTGAAGATCAAAGTATTCCTTTACCCTCTTGTTGTACTTCTCCAAACCTACTTCAAAATTATACTCAAGCTTTAACTGCTCCTATCAAAGGTGTTTCTCTTATAAAAGTTACTCATGAGTCTATTAATGTCATAGGTCATGTTTCTTACTCTAAGGATGTTGATATCCCTATCCACTATCTATTTGTATCTTCTAAATGTTGATCTCAGATTTGTTTTGACTAATGAGTGTTTATACACTTAAGTACTTAGTTCATACTGAACAAGTAACATATGTTGAGCATAACATCAAAGATAGTACATGCCAAGTAAACAGTGGTTGCCAAGTCCCTCAGATGTTGAGTAAATAGTGGGTGTCAAGTCACTCAGATGCCAAGTAGATAGTATGTGCTAAGTGATTCTAGTGCTGAGAAAGTACTGCATGCTAAGTCATTTAGATACTGAGTGACAACATTGAAGTCATAGTTAGTGTTGAGCATTAGGGACTTTAGATGTCGAGTAATACAATTTTGACATAGTTTTTTTTATTGGCACAAATGACTATGTAAACCATTTTTAAGCCAACTTAAGTTTTATTCTATGATCCTTGTTGATAAGGATTTATCTTAATTATGAATACCTATGCATTGCATGTATCCAATTAATGAAAGGGAAAGTTTAAGTAGCAATATGGGTGAATCACTATCATTTATTCATACCTAACCCTAAAACACCTAGGTCTTCTTAAGGAAGATAAATCCTAAACTTAAAAAAATAAAGGAATCCAAATGAGAATTGAAGAGAGTTTTCATGTGTAAATAGAGTACTCATGGTGATTAAGGTGTTATGAATTGAGTTACATTATAGAATTTTTGGATACAATTGATTAATTGTGTATTGTCTTTGATGTTACACAAATGTCATAATCATTATTAGTCAGTATATGCTAAACTCACTCAGGTAGTCAAGATAGTTTTTTGTGTCTACCAAGCACTCCTGTGTTTTCCTAGTTCAAAAGGCAATGTCTACCAAGTTGACTCGGGCATCAAAGGAAAAGATGCAAAAAGTGACTGTTAACTAAACTCACTCAATTAATGAAAGAAAGTTGGATGGAACCAATGCTAATTAAGCTCACTCAGTTGCAAAAGGTTTTTTGTGAGTTTGCAACGTTAACCAAGCTTCTATTGGTTAATAAAGGAAATTGTTTATGAGTTAGTTTCTACCTAGCTAGGTTGGCTAATGAAGGATTTTCTTATTTTTACATATTAAGCTTAATTTATTTATCTATTGATTCCAGCCAACTAAGGTGATGAATATTAATTATTCTAGGTTGTATTTGAGACAACTTAACCAAATGGAAGATATCAGTATATGGTCAAGTTGTGATTTCAAAGTGTGTGTGTGTAATACATGAAGATGTTATTGAAAATTTAATGATGAGAAGAGGAAGTGAATTTGAAGGATAAGTAGAATATCCTTGTGGAGAAGCAAAGCTATATTCTATTAGGAAGGATTAAGTACAAGCCAGAACAAAGATCTATAATCATCAAATCAGTTGCATTCAAATTAGGTCATCTCATTGTTACTCTCTAACCATTGTAGTAGTGATCTAAATCTCTTAACAGAGTTGGCTTAACAACTATTTGCAAATCCTCTGACAAGGTGGCAGTTTTATTAAATTATCTTAAGACCTCTAACAAGGTCACTCCTAACTATATGATTAAATCCTCTAACAAGGTCAGAGCTAACAATGTATTTTGTAACCTTTAACAAGGTTGGCTCCAAATAGGGCTCACTTTAGAAGAGTGAAATATTGGTGGTTTTTTCCAAATTGGGTTTCCACATTAAATCCTAGTATCATATATGCTCATGTTATTTTCTTTTATATGTTTCCAACTTAGTTAAAGTAATGGTAATCATAGACAACATCTAAAGTTTATATGTTAAAAATTTACGAAGCTAATTCAGTTATTATTGAGTTACAACATTTTATGTGTATTTATCGAGCTTTAGTAATATTCAGTCTTTAGTTTGCATTTTTGTATTGACATCTAAGGGATTTGGGATTTATTTTAGTAGTAATTGATTCACCCTTCCCCTCTTAGTTACTCTTCTTATATTTAAAAAAATTGTTATCAAAGGTTTTGGTGCTTGTAGAGAAGGTTTCAAAGACCTAAGCCAAACATTGGGATGTCTTACAAAAGAGAAATTCCCAAGCTAAATAGAGACAATTTTGCAACATGGAAAGGACTTATGAGATTACATCTGGCTATCATGAGTGATTAAAGTTGCAATCATCTTGATGTTGAATACAAAGCTCTCATTGGAACATTATTAGTTGAAGATATTTCTGAAAAGAATGATTATAATATGATAATGATTGATATTGCATCTGCTCTCAGTTATGTTGAATTTGATGAGGTAAAGGATTGCAAAAATACTCATGCAATGTGGACCAAATTGAAAGATATCTATGGAGGAGATGACAATGTAAGAAGAGCCAAAGCTGAAATCCTTAGAGGATAATTTGACCAAATGAGAATGAGAGAAGATGGAAACATTGTAAAATATGTGGAAATGATCAAAGCAAGTGTAACTACAATCAAAGCATCTAAAGGAAACATTGAAGGGAAAATTGTTGTAAGCAAGGTAATTAGAGCTCTTCTTCCTATTTATGCAATTAAAGTAACTACTATTCAAGAAATTAGCTACGATCCAAATAATAAAATATCTTTGGATGTTCTAGTTGGAAGATTGGTAGCTTTTGAGTTAGATAACTTTGATAACTATGTTCCTAGTTCAAAATGTATTGAATATTCTTTTAAAGCTAAAATCTCACTCAAAGAAAAGGGTAATAAATCAAAGTCTAGTCAATCAAGAAGTGAAGAAGAAGGAGCATAAAAAGAAAGTTTAGACAATAATCTTGAAGTTGTT
This sequence comes from Cupressus sempervirens, assembly GCA_028749045.1. Classification (NCBI taxonomy): domain Eukaryota; kingdom Viridiplantae; phylum Streptophyta; class Pinopsida; order Cupressales; family Cupressaceae; genus Cupressus; species Cupressus sempervirens. The sequence continues at coordinate 773,423,445 of CM053793.1, forward strand.
GAAGCCCTACTTGCAAGGAAGTATTCCAAAGGAAGAAAAACGTACAAAGGTAAAGTTCCTTTGATCTACTTTTCTTTTGAAGAAGTTGGTCACATTGCTACTAGGTGTCCAAATAAGGAAATCAAAGATGAAAAGAAAAGAAATAAGCATAAAGGCAAGAAGGACTCTAAAAACTACAAGAACTATAAGGAAAAAGGTAAGAAATCTTGTTTTATAGCTAAAGATTCTGATAATAGTGAAGATGAAATGGTATATATTGCTATGAAAGATGAATCTAATGATGAAGGAGATAAGATGGAACTTATATCTCATGATAGAAAAAATGATATATGGATTATTGATAGTGGCTACTCACATCATATGACTAGAGACAAAAAAAAAATTGAGCACATGGAATATTATGATGGAAGGAAACAATAAACCTTGTAACATAAAAGGAAAAGGATGTATTTTATTAACAAAAGAACTTGTATGTGACAATGCTTATTAGGTTGAAGGACTAAAGAATAATATAGTGTGGAAAAATTGAATAACATTAGATTCAAAGTAGAATTCATAAATTGATAGGCCAAACTACTGGATGGAAAAGGAAATTTGGTTGGATCTAGCAAGCAAACAAAAGGTAATCTATTTTATCTTGATCTCAGTGATTGTTCATGTTTTATTGCTCAAATAGGGGAAAGGTGGTTATGGCACAAAAGGCTATGTCATGTGAACTTTGATAATTTGGTTAAAAAAGCAAACATAGAAGAGTAAGAAGTATTCCCAGTTTAAAGAAGCCTGGCATGGGTCTATGCAAGAATTGCCAAATTGCTAAGATGGGAAAGACTAGCTTCAAAAGTAAAAACTATTAGTCAAAAGAAGTCTTGGAAATTGTTCATATATATTTATGTGGACCTATTGGAAAAGAAATTTATAGTAGAGAAAAGTTTTTCATTCTTTTTGTTGATGACTATTCTAGAATGATGACAGTAATGTATCTAAAAGAAAAATCACAAGCCTTTCAAAAATTCAAGTTCTATTTGGCAAGAGTAAAAAAGGAAGTTGGAAAGAGGTTGAAATGCTTAAGATTAGACAAAGGTGGTGAATTTATCTCCAATGAATTTAATAATTATTTCATTGAAAGAGGAATTAAAAGATAAGTATTAGCCCCTAGTACACTACAGCAAAATGGTATAGCTAAAAGAAGAAATGGATCTATTGTGGATTGTGCTAGAACCTTGATGATTGAAAAGAAGGTTGCTCTCAAATACTAGAAGGAAGCTATCAACACTGTAGTTCATACTTTGGACAGAGTATAGTTGAAGAAAGATTTAAAAAAAATGCCTTATTAGCTATGGTATGTCTACAAACCTAATATAAGTTACTTGAAAGTATTTGGAAGCAAATATTGAAAGAATCTAGAAAAGAAAAAATTGATGTAAAAGGTGATGAAGGCATATTTCTAGGATACTCTTGAAAAAATAAAGCATACAAATGTTTGAATTTGTCTACTCATAAAATTATAGGGAGTGCATATTTTACAGTTGATAAGTTTGTAGAAAAGAGTGAAGAAGAAAGCAACAAGGAACTAGAAGATTATAGAAGATTTGTTTACTATGAACTTGATGGCCTACCAAATTTATCTAAAAGAAAGGAAGATTCACCTCTTGAGTTCCCAACAATTACTGTGTTGTAGATGGTGCAACCTAAGCTATAGTTTGAAGGACCCAAGTCATAATTAGAGGCTACTAAGCTAGTATAATCTGAGCTTGATGGACCTGAGTCACAAATAGAAGGACCCAAGCTCGAAACTAAAATTCAAGATGAAGATGGTGGAACTCATTCAAATCCCAAAGAGCCTATATTAGCAAGATATTTTAGAAGGAATCATACACCTAATCAGATCATTAGAGATAAATTAGATGAAACAATGAAAAGACGAAAATTAAAAGGTACATGTTTACTTGTTGAATTTGAACCTAGAATTGGTAAAGATGCTTTGGAAAATGAAATCTGGATTGAAGAAATGAATGAAGAGATAGAATAGATAGAAAAGATCAAAACTTGGACTCTTGTTCCTAGACCCAAGGATAAAAATAAAATTGGTACAAAGGGTATTTAGAAATAAGTTGAATGAAGATGGAAAAGTTTCAAGAAACAAAGCAAGATTGGTGTGCAAAAGTTATTCTCAAGAAGAAGGGATTGACTATGGTGGGACTTTTTCTCCTATGGCAAGGCAAGAAGGTGTTAGAAATTTACTAGCATATGCAACACATAAGGGATTTAAAGTATATCAAATCAATGTTAAATCTACATTCTTAGATGGAATTCTTGATGAGGACATTTATATTTTACAACCAAAAGGTTTTGTAGATCCTAACAAAAGGGACATGGTCTAAAAATTACACAAAGCATTATATGGTCTCAAGAAAGCTCCCAGAGCTTGGTATGAAAGACTTAATAATTAATTGGTATAGATTGACTTTCAAAGGACAAATGATAAATGTAGTCTATATATCAAGGAAGGACTAGACAAGAAGATTGTGTTGGTAGAATAATTTGTTGATGATACTCAATTTATAGGAAATGATGACTTGTGCAAAGTATTTTTAGAAGAAATGAGTAAATAATTTGAGATGTTCATGTTTGGTGAGGTAAAGTTCTTTGTTGGCTTGTAGATACAGCAAAACAAAAATGGTATCTACATCACTCAATCTAAGTATGTCAAGGAGATACTAAAAAAATTTGGAATGGAAGATTCAATACCAGTTAGAATCCCTATGTCTACTAGACACAAGCTCTCCAAAAATGATGATTCCAAAGAAGTAGATTAGACCTTATATAGATCAATGATTGTGAAATTATAATATGTGGTACATACAAGGCCTAACATTACCTTAGTAGTTGGAATAGTGGCAAGATTCTTAACAAACCCTAAGGAAAATCACATGATGGCAATAAAGAGAATCATGAGATATTTGAAAGGTACTGAATGTTGGAAATATTCAAAACTAAGCTATGTTATTGAGAGGGGAGGGGTAAATTAGTAACTTCTAAAACTTTAACACTTTCAATTCTTAATCCAATAAGTCAACTAGCACTTAATTCATCACATCTAATCTAATTGCATGCATGAGAAATTGAAAACATGAAAGCATCCATAACACTTTGACACAAAGATTTGGTGACCCAAAAACCTTCCAAATAGAAAGTAAAACTAGGGTGGGGATGATACTCACAAACTTAGTACTACAGCATAAAGTTGGCCTATTAAGGCTTACATTGATCACTTCTGATGATCTACCCTGTTAGGAGTAATTAGGAATACTAGGTCCACATTGTGAGAGGACTTACAAATATACAATGAAGTATGCACTCGATAAAGAGATTTATGAAAGACTTGTAGGTCTACCTTGTTAAAGGTTTTTGACTAGTTCACCTATTAGGATGAAGTAGTAGTAGATCTTTGATTTGCAACTAGATTTTCTGAAAGAGATTCCTTTTAGTATTGATCACCTTTCTGTGATAGATATGTCTCTGATGCTCCTTATACTATTATGGCCTTTAGAATTCACTCTTTTTCTTCTACATTCATAACATAAACTTTTTTGCATCGACATTCACATTACATCCATGCATACATTGGATATGATACAATGCATTACATACATATCAATCCAATTATACAAATTACAAAGTCAGCCATTATACAAGTTTAAAAAAATATTACAAAGTTGGCCCACATGAAGATGCTTATGTTCTAAAGACTGAATTGGTGAGGTTCTAATACTCGACATCCATTATGAATGCTTGGCATCATCATGTAGTCAGTAGATGTAGAAGCTCAATCCATATTGATGACTTTCAAGTTGTCTTGAACTCAGTCTATATTGGTGACTCAGTAGATATTGTGCAATTTGGCAAACACTGAATCACTTGGCTAGCATAAAGTAGCTTGGCTAACACTCTCTTCACATCAAATGAACTATGAACTTGGTAGACATTGCAATTCTTGGTAACCATTGATAAACTCAGCATATACTAAAATTCATGATTTAAATTGTTGAACTTCACAGTGACTAAATCTGCTTGGTAACTAGTGGGTTTTGTCCAAAGGACTCAGTAGAAACTATAGAACTTGGTAGAAATTAAATTACATGGAAAATGCTGTAAATAGTTCAATAAGACTGGTGGTTGTATACAATCTAAATAAGTGTTTGTCACTAATAATAAACTTGATTGATATGTCACCAATCTCTCCCTCTGGCATTTGTGACAAAAACACTTATTAGCCAAAACTAAATACCTTGTATTCATCACCACATGATACTAACTTGGTAGAGTATACCATATTTTTGATATTTTTCAAAATTGATTTTTTAAGGAGTTATATATAGCATACTATACATCTTTTTCTCTATATAGCATGTCTTACTTGATACAAGTTATCCCCCATAGCATATATCTCCCCCATACTACCTTCTATCTTTTTCTTCATACTATGTGTCTCTCCCTCTTTTTGATGGTAATGCCAAAGATCTATTCTAACTTATTTACATAGAAACACCAAAATGGGATAAGAATTTAGAATTTACCTTGAGAATGATTGCCAAGGTTTTATCCCAATTTTCTTGTAGGAACTTGCATGTATGAAGTGAAATTTGTACCTCTGTTGATAGTGCAATCATATGGTCTGTAATAGAGAAGTTATTATTATGGATCAGAGTTTTTGAATATACAATAAACTTTTGCATTGCATCCATGTTTAGAAGGATGATACTTTGTATGTTGATCAATGTTGATCTGATCCTTGCTTCTTCTCTTAGACACTCAGCTTGCAGGTCTGACTAAAATCTAATTTTCTTGAAATGTACAGAGCTTGAGCTAGGGTTAGGTTATAGCTATTGAGCACTAGCCTTTGGATCTATATCTATTTTGGACAATTTGTTCTTTATTTCCTTTGTAAACTTAGAGACATCACATAGTTTCCCAAAAAGTGACAACACATTTGAAAAAGATAATTCAAGATTGACGAAAATTGTAGAAAGCTCTACTTGATGAATGGCTATTTGTTGAGCAATGTGCTCAAACACTTTATTGTTAAATTTCTTTTTAGCCTTTTCCAGTAGTTTATCTTGTCTGTCAGTGTCCTCATTGAATTTTTGGATTGCTTCTACTAGCTGATGCAAAATAGGTTGAGAAGAATCAACCTCAATTCCTATTGCCTTAGTCAAAATGTTCTTGGCATCCTCAATTATCTTATACTCTTTACCTATCTCCTCTCTCAGTCTTTTTTGTTTAGCCTTTTTCTAGAAGAGTTCACCAAATGTCTGCATTTGGTCTAGAGTAAGCTTGTAAATATCCCAATAGGGGATTCTTATTTCCTCATCTAAATTGATGTCTTCCTCTATTTCCTTTCCTTTCCCCAAATTTTTTTTCTTAGTTGACCCTTTGGCTCAACTGTCTTTGCACTTATTTCTTTTGTATCTAGAATGGAAACAATGGTAGACATACTTGGGCTTGCAGTAAAAATTGATATTGCACTAACTGAGGGAATACTTACAGAAATACTTGAAGAATCCTAGATTGATGAAGTCAAAATTGTAGTACCCAAAACTAAAGTAGCCAAAATTGGTGTGCTTACCACTAATGTACTCAAAACCAAAGAAGTAAAAATTGGAGAAGTTAAAACTAAAGTACTCAACTTAGTAGATGAAGAAGGAATCTATAGCTTGTTGGATGAAATCAAAGTCACTTCTGTTAGTGATGTGCTGAGTTGACTTGGGGAAAAGAGTGATTGGACATTTGATGTATCGCTAGTAGTCACAATCAAACTTGTTGAAGTTGTCTCCATACTTGATGTAGTCAACGGTTTGCTCAGGGAGTGAGGAAGTGAGGCAATTACTATTGTATCTATTTTGATTGGGTTATTCTCCTCATCATCTTTCATTTCTTCCTCAACAACCTCTAGTCCTTGATCCTCTTCATCTTCTTCATTATCAAAGTGAGTCACCTCTTCAACATTATCTTCCTCATCTTTCTCGTTATCTTCTTCTTCATCATCATCATCCTTTACTTCAACTAGAAATTCACTTGGCTTATGAAGATGATAGATACTTTTTCAAGTGTTTGTAACATTCCTAACAACATGCTTAATGTCCTTTACCAAAACTAGACAAGTATTAAACTTTAGAGCCAATTTTTCTTCATTTTTTTTAATGACTCTTTCACCTCAACATATGATATTCTCAGTAATAAGTACCTTAGGGTTTGTGAATATATGTCTTTGAATATTTTCATTGAAAAATCCCATCTTGGCTTTATCTTTTCTATTAATTCACTGGGGACTTGAGAAGCAATTTGATCTGATGAGTATTTCCATTTACCTATTTTATTCAGCACTAGGTCTCCAACTTGCTTCTGCTCTTTTTTTGTTCTAATCTCATATTTCAATGATTTAAAATTTGTTATCTCTAATCCTTCTTCTAATTTCTTTAACATATCCTAGAAGGTGGGTAAAGGTCTACTGAATATAATGTCACCTCCTTCCTTGTCAACTTTCTTTCATGACCTCCTTGTGAAGACTACAATGGATGACTTTTCTGGCTTGGTGATGATCACCTTACCCTTTTTTTCAAAGGTTCTTCTTCTTTATTAGATTCTTCCTCATCCTTTGCTTCCTCTACATCCTCACCTTTTCCCTCAATTAGCAAGAGAGTTGCACTTGAATTTAACTTTGTTATAGTTCTCTTTCCTTTGTTGACTTCCTGTGGGAGCTTTATTTCTTGTTCAATTCTTGCCTTGGCTTCATCAAACTTTCCAAAGTAAGGGACCTTGGGATCAAATAGATCATTGACAAGGGCTTCAATGATATCCTTTGTCTCATCAATATTCACCTCATAGCCAAGAGGTTTCACCCATGCAAATCTAGGCTTAACTACTTGGATATGCACCTTGTCACTATCCACTGTGAAGCATACATCATCCATATAATCTTCAACTAAATTCTTCAAAATCTTGAACCTATTGTTCATTTTATCCTTGAATACATTGAAGTAATTTTCCATGATGTTGATGTAGTTTTCACCCATCTCAGCAATATATTCATTTATTTGGTAGTGAATAAACACATCATTTATCTAGACTATAGTGCCTTTAGAAGGGAAGAACTTTTGTACATAAAAGAATAGGCATGTTAACAATGAACAAAACTTGCACAGGATGTTCTTTGATGTTCCTATTCTTTCCATGTTTTTGTTGAACTATCTTAACAATAGGTCAGCAAGGTCATATGACAAGTTGTTCTTAACCACTTTGTATGCCAAATCCACTGCTTCACATGACACACTGTTTAGTTTCCTTGAATAGTATATCTTGTGTACAATAACATGAATTCCAAATTTTAATTCTACATCAATGACACTATTGATTTTCATTCCTCTACCATCCCATCTAGCTAGGGTTTTCATCATTTTAGCTTTGGATAGCATAGGGAGGCAAATGATTTGATGAATCACCTTCTTTGTTATCAGAATTGGTTTTTTTAACCATAGTTTCCCATTACACACCCAACTAAGGATAAACCTAATCCATTTTATTTGAAATTCTTTGGGTATATGAGGGATATGTGTGAACCCTTTGGCTTCAAAATATTGATGCTTTGGTTTTAAGGCTCCATTTACACATAGTTGACCTAGGGCATCATCCATTTATAGAGTACCAATTTCTTGACTAACACATTTGAAATGAATAAAAATGTCATTGATAAGAAGTACCTTAGGAGGAATTTGGGATTGAGCTCCACTTGGATCTAGGGTTTCAGCAACCACAAGAGTGAGTTTGAAATTTTGTACTTTCCATTCAACTCTACGAACCAAAATGTAAAATTCTCACTTGACCTTGTTGCTAGTAGATGCCATTTGCACTTGGTAGATTGAGAGAACTTTGAAAAAAAATTGCTAGAAATTTTCTGAAGTCATTTTGATTTCATTGAAAATTTCTCTTTGCAATAGCACTTGAAAATTCATGGTAAGAAATGAATTTGATTTCATGCCTTTTGATAAAAATTTTACATTAATGCTCATTACAAAAGTAGATATGTTGACAAACTATCATCCACTACATGGCATTGACTAATAGGTGACATCTTTATGACTCAATAACCATAGGTGTCTTTATTACTCTTGACCTTTCTTGGTAGAGTCTATGACTTGACCTTACTCAGTAGAGAAAGTAACTCGGTAATAACTAATACCGCTCCTACTTAGTTATCCCTTTGTATCTTGTATATAGATTTCAATCTTTGTCACCTTTCAATTAAAACTAATTCAGATGTCTTCTTTGATAGGTTGGTTCTAGTTCTCCCTTGAGAACTTAATTAGAAATGGTAGAGTCACCCAATTCTTGAGTGACTTGATCATCATTTCTCAAACCAGTGTCCTCGGTAGACTTAGGAATCCATTGATGTCTCATTTACTTTCAGATGTTATTAGCTTTTTCCTTCTTTTCATCTTCAATTCTACTAGTAATCATACAATTCTTAAGAAGATGACCATGTTCTATACAAATGAAACATCTTTTGGTAGTATCTATTTTCCTTATATGATGTTTAACACAATTCATACCAATGTGTCCAAATTCTCCATGGTAATGACATCTATATTAGGTATTGTAGTCCCAACCAAATATTGGTTTCACAATTTGTTTTGTAGGATTTAATGTCTTGGTTTTGCATTTTGATGCCTTGTGTCCATGTTTCTCATATTTATGATAGTTGCCTTCAAATCTTGGTTCCTCTTTGCATTCATTACCCCTATGACCATGCAGATTGCAATTGTAGCATTTTCCATTAAATTTTATTTTTCCATTGCTCCAACATTTTTTTGATGTATGACCTATCTTACCATAGTGATTGCAAGTAGGCCTTTTATTCTTTTGAGCACCTTGTTTGGAGGATTCACCCTTTTTCCTATAGAGGTTTTTCTCATTTAGTCCATTCATGTCTACTTGAGATTTCATCATTCTCTCATTGATTTTCTTTTTAGAGTTTAGATCATTCCTCAATCTTTCATTGATTTGATTTTTAGATTTTAGATCATTTTTCATTCTTTCATTGATCTACCTTTCATAATTTAGATCATTCCTCATTCTTTCATTTTCAAATCTTAGGCTCATGATTCCCTCATTTGCATTGGAGAGCTGATCAATAAGGTTTGTATGCTAAAGGGATTGATTTTGGATTTCATTGTTCCTTCCATTTATCTCTTGTTTTATCTTGTTTCTCCATTCAAAGACTTCACATAACCTTACTAACTAAATATCTTACTCTCTTATTAGCTTTCTTACTTGTTCTTGTAGACAACCATTCTTTTCTAGAAGTTCTTTGATTTCTTCATTTGCTTCATCTGATCTGCTTGAAGGGTGAAAATCTTCAATTCTTTCTTCAATGTAGACATTATCATTCATTTGATTTGCAAGTTCATTTCTTCATTTTAGGGATTGTGAAAGTTTCTCCATAGCTTTCTTGAGTTGGGAAATGGCCATTTCTAGATCCGAATTTTCATTATCAATAGCTCTGTCAAGTTTGAATATCTCCATATCCTTGATCTTTGCTTGAGATGTTAAATTTTTTTTGAGAACCACATAAATCTGATACCAATTGTTGGAAATATTCAAGACTAAGCTAAGTTATTGAGAGGGGAGGGGTGAATTGGTAACTTCTAAAACTTTAACACTTTCAATTCTTAATCCAATAAGTTAATTGGCACTTAATTCATCACATTTAATCTAACTGCATGCATGAGAAACTAAAAACATGAATGCATCCATAACACTTTGACACAAAGATTTGGTGACCTAGAAACATTATAAATAGAAATTAAAACTAGGGTGGGGATGATACCCACAAACTTTAGTACTATAGCATAAAGTTGGCCTATCAAGGCTTACATTAATCACTTCTAATGATCTGCCATGTTAGGAGCAATTAGAACTACTATTTCCACCTTGTTGGAGGATTTATAAACATACAATGAAGTATGCACTTGATTAAGATATTTATGAAAGACTAATAGGTCTACCTTGTTAAAGGATTTTAACTAGTTCACCTATTAGGATGAAGTAGTAGTAGATCTTTGATTTGTAACTAGGTTTGCTAAAAGAGATTCCTTTTGGTACTGATCACCTTTCTATGATAGATATGTCTCTACTACTTCTTATCCTATTATGGCCTTTACAATTCACTCTTTTTCTACTGCATTCATAACTTGAACTTTTTGCATCCACATTCACATTACATCCATGCATACATTGGATATGATACAATGAATTTCATATATATCAATCTAGTTATACAAATTATAAAGTTGGCCATGATACAAGTTAACACAAATATTACAAAGTTAGCCCACATGAAGACACTTAGGTTTTAAAGACTAACTCGGTGAGGTTCTGATACTCAGCATCCACTATCAATTCTCGACATTGTCATGCACTTAGTAGAATTAGAAACTTAGTCTATACTAATCATTTTCAAGTAGTCTTGAACTCGGTCTATACTAGTGACTTGGTAGATATTGTGTAATTTAGAAAACAATGAATCATGCGGTTAGCATAAAGTAACTTGGTTAACACTAGCTTTGCATCACATGAATTATGCACTTGATAGACATTGCAATGCTTGGTAACCACTGATAAACTTGGCATATACTAAAATGCACAATTTAAACTACTATACTTCACACTAACTTAATTATCTCGATAACCATTGGGTTTTGTCCAAAGGACTCGGTAGCAACTATATAACTTGGTGACAACTAAATTACATGGAAAACACTGTAAACTATTCAATAAGTTTTGTGGTTGTATACAATATGAATAAGTTTGTGTAACTAATAACAAAATTGATTGATATGTCAACATTGAATACTATGGTTTATGGTACAAACTTAAAGGTAATCTAGACTTAAAAGTGTTTATTGATGTTGATTGGGTAGGAAATCCTGATGATAAAAAAAAGAACTAGTGGAGGAGCATTCTTCCTTGGTAAAAGATTGCTATCCTGGACAAGTAAGAAACAAAATTGTACATCTTAATCCATAGCAGAGGTAGAATATGTGGCAATAGCAATCAATTGTTCTAACATTGTTTGGTTCAAACAACTATTGGAAGGAATGAAGGTAGAGATCAAAGATCTAGTAGTCATATACCATGATAACACTAGTGCAATCAACATATCAAAGAATATAATGATGTATACTAAAAAAAAACACATTGCAATAAAATATCACTTCTTAAGAGAGTTGGTACAGGATAAAGAAGTCAGATTGGAATATGTGAATACAAAAGAACAGATTGTAGACATATTCACCAAGCCATTACCTAAGGATACATTCTTGTAATTAAGAGGTAAGCTAGGGGTCATTACCCTATTAAAGTTCACTAAATAAAGTTTAGTTATGCATCAACCAACACCTATTGAAGATTACTCAGTTGGTGCAGAATTAGCAAGGGCATATTCCAAATGAATCAGTGCTTAAGGTACATTGGTATTTACAAAATTGTTGTCTTTGGCATGTGTTGTCAAAGAGGGAAAGGTTTACTATCATATCCCTAAGAAGTTTTTGGAACTAGAATGAAGTAAGGAACCAAAGACGGAGAAGTTTTCTAAAGAATAAGTTTGCTAAAAGAGGGAGAAAAATATGAATGGACTTGGTAGCCATTGTTGCAGATAGACTCCAATGAAAGGAAGAGCTCACATTGACAGAGGGAGTTCACAAGTCTAAATTCAAAATTTCATTGTGCTATGACATGTTGTGTTGCCATCAATACCAAAGAGGGAGATTGCTAGATACAATTGATTAATTGTGTATTATCTTTGATGTTACACAAATGTCATAATCATTATCCGTCAGTATATGTCAAGCTTGCTTGAGCAGTGAAGATAGATTTCTATGTCTACTAAGCACTCCTATGTTTGCCTATTTTAGAAGGTAGTGTATACTGAGATCATTTAGGCATCAAAGGAAAAGATGCAGAAAGTGAGTGTTAATTGAGCTCACTCGGTTAATAAATGAAAGTTGGATGGAACTAGTGTTAACCAAGCTCACTTGGTTGCCAAATGATTTTTGCAAGTTTGCAGAATTAATTGAGCTTCTATTGGTTAATAAAGGAAATCATTTATGAGTTAGTTTCTACCAATCTAGGTTGGCTAACAAAGGATTTTCTTATTTTGACATATTAAGCTTAATTGATTTATCTATTGATTCGAGATGACTAAGGTGATGAATATTAATTATTCTAACTTGTATTTGATCTAACTTGACAAAATGAAAGATATAAGTATGTTAGTGAATAGATTGTCCTTTTAAATAATTTAACAGATTTACTCTATACCCAAGGTGTTAAAAACAAAAAATGCTCACAAAAATTGAGAAAATCTCATATTATTTGACTCTCTCTAAATTTTAAAGGTACAACTCCCTTATTAGATTTTCAATGAATTCAAATTATCCTTTGCACTTTTACCTGAAAGTTCATAAGGATCTCTCGACTACTCTTAGGTAGTGAGGTAAAAATCAATTCAAAAATCTCAAAGAAACATCCATTTGAATATACTTATATAGAAAATCTACTTTTAAAAGAATGATTAACATCACAAACTGATATCAATCATTCAAGCACCATAACTAAAATGAACTTACAGTCAGAATAGAAACCAATATCTCAAATCATTAAACCACTATCCATAGAGTAATAGAGATTTGAACACGTCAAACATTAAGTTTCAAAAGTAGAATCTAAGATGATTTATATATGTGTATTAAACTTTTCCATGCACACAATCATTTAAAAGCAAAACATCCACATACTATCCTTTGATTGCTACTTAAAAAGTACCTATTTTATCAGAGTTTTTCTACTATCTACCTTCTAACTATCTATTGCTAACCCTAAACTAGTTCAATGCCCCAACATTTATAGTTTTCCATACAAATCTAAAAGGCCTCCATCAAAACCTACCCATTTTGGTTAAAACAATAAATGATTACAAAACAAGAAAGTAGGTTAAAAACAAGCGCCAAAAAGTAGCTGAAAGTAATGGATCAGTTCAAGCTTCATTGCCAGTTTTCTCCTCTTCACCAATGGTCTGACATACTAAATTCTAGCTTTAGAAAGTATTCATAAACTCCTACATCAAATGGGAGTGTGGATTCTTTAGGCTTAGCAATCGAGCTCTACATGCATCCTTCTGCCATTTGAATTCCTTTATGTTTAAACTCTGACATGGCATCAGGTTCTTGTTGAGACATAGCATCAATTCAGTACTTGCCAATGTAGTGAAATCATTGGCACTTGGTGATTTACCATCCCTAATTTGTTCCACAACTTCATTGAAGCTCTTCATTAGTGTCTCAACATCCATGATCCCATTGTCAAACTATAGGATACCTATAGGATTAACTACCTTCATATCCTTAAGGAAGTTCTTTGTGCATTTTAGTAATTTTATTTTCTATGCCCTACACCTCTTTAATTGTCTCCTTGTAAACTGACTCCTTCTAGCCCATGTTGTTCTTCATGGCATTAGCTAACAACTTCCCTTTTTTCATCTACTTCATTAATTGTTGACTTCTTGACAAATTGGGATCAAAGGGCTATGGAACTTGAACAATCGACAATGCACCAAGGTTCATTGAGGAATTAATATATGTAATGATTGTGATTACCATGCCTTTTAGTTCCTTTTTCTCTTTGCTATCCTTCTCAGATTGTGTCAACATATGATTAGCAGAGAATTTAAAGAAGTGATTATCGGTGTTCCTATTAATGGTCCCCAGTTCAATAGAGGTAACTTTAAAACCTTCATCATCAATATCCCTGGACTCCTTCTTCTACTTGTAGGTAGCTATTTCACCAGTAATTTTTCCTATTACCAGGTCTTTGGTAAAGTAAGCATCTATCTTGAACTTCTTTACCTTCAAACCCGTAGTCGCATATTTAGTGATGATGTCTTTCACCATTATGGACAATGGTTGCAAATTCCCTTTTTTTCTTATTGTGTTAGATAGCAAGGAAGGAATAGTAGGGCTTATGAACATTGCCTAGGCATCTCTACTAGGAGTTAGGAATCTGGGGTGATCTACCTTAGGAGCCTTGATGAACTGAACATCACCATCTTCAACATCTAAGAAATTGAGGCTGTCATTTGAATCATGCCCCCAAGTCAACATTCTTTCCTTCTAAAATTTATGTTTCTTCAGGGCTTCAAACTTAGACTGAGATCTAGTCCTTGGAGCCATAGTTTACAAATGAAGGGGCATCTTCTTCTATTTATCTTGAGCTAATATACTACCTGCAACAAGAGATAATGAGATGTCAAATGGAGATGGTTCTAAAAAAGAAACCACCCCTGAAGAGTGTTCATTGATAATTCCTTTGCTCTTTTAATTTAACCAGTCATCTATGAAGGTGAGTATAAATCTAGCCCTTAGATTGATATCATCTTCTTCATCCTTATTCTAGTCAATTGCCAAAGACTTCATTTCACTAGATTATTCCTAGCTAGGTTCAATTATATTCGAGCCATCCTCAACCACTCCCTCTATTTTGAACTTCAACTTGAAGGAATTAATTTACTGTAAAGTCAGCCTTGAATGATCTTTTCTCAAAACTTCTCCTTCATCCTTACAATCTTGCCATAGGTCTTCCAATTGGGGAATTTTGGGTGGGTAAACTTCAAGGCTAAGAATATGGACTGCATACCCTTTACTATCGAAGTTCCTTCTTCTATGGTAAGAGCCAAAATTGAAGCCAAGAAAATTACTTCCAATGATAGAAGCATTGGTCATGCTACTACAAACCAATGAAGCCAACTTGATAGGAAAAAATGTTTCCCAATCCTCTTGTGGTAAATTATCATTTATAATAGAGAAAAGTTGCCTACATATCTCAGCCAAAACAAAATAGTCCAAAGCACACCGTGGCAACTTTGTAGGTTCTTCTTCAAATCCACCTATCCTCAAGCACGTAAACCTGGAAAACTATATGAACTAGCTTCCATATTGCTGAACTAACCTTTGGGCTTTAGGAGACAACCTAGGCATCAACACATTCTTTAGAGACACAAAAGCATTCTCCATTAACACATCATGAACTGCCTAAAGTCTCCCAAGACTCTATATTTTTGTAGAAAAGGGTAATACTAAAAGACTATTATTTCTTCACTCCATACTCCATGAGGGAGAGGGGTAAGATCACAAGTACATGAAATGTAGTAAGTTAAATAGGAAGACATATAAAAATCCTCTTAGGATTCCTTACAATGTTTGAGTTGAGCCCTCAATGAACTGGCAATAATCTCTACCCAATCCATCCATTGTTCACCCTTAAAGATGATTTCTATTTATCTATACATCCATTCTTCAAAAAGAAACACATTGGTTGAACCTTTGACTCTATGCAATAACACCACAAGGTCATGGATATGAGGTTTAAGGTAATCTTTTTTGATGACCTTGGATAGCCTGTAACCTTTGCTATACATGGTCTTGGTCCATTTCCTAGCTAGGGTATTATGAAATTGGTTTGGGGTTTCTTGATATTTGGCTAGGGCTTGAATAGGGGAAAATGTAGCAAAGGTATCCTTTGGCAAAAAAAGTATAGAAGCAATCGTGTCTCTTGAAATTGAGAGTATCATGTTGCCATTTTTACTTACAATACTTTTTCTTTGAACATCGTATTGATCAATACAAACTTGAAGAATTTCAGGACTCACAAAGGCTGGGGGAAAGCAACAACCTCAATTAACCCACTAGTTAGGACTTCTGTGCACCCATTAACCTCATTAGCATATTCAAGAAAATTTTCCTATAAATTCTCCAACTTAACCCTCTCCAAATTTGTATCACAAATGACTAGCTTTCTACATTCTAAACTTGAGACATTACTGAAGAAATGCAATACAGATCTCATTCTTAATCAAACAACAAGACTTTGAATAGATAATGATAGAAAATTTAGAGATTTTCAAAAAAAAAAAGAATTGCTAAGTTCTCACCGGTATTCTACTGAAAAATCAACAATTTTTTTTTTCTCCCTTAACATCTTCTTCTCCACACTTTTAGTTCTTTGCATGAAAAATAGAAAAATAAAGCTAAGCAAGTTTTAAAAAGGAAAGTACTTACATGTGGAAGTACAAGCTCATTATAAAGCATTAATGAAAAATCACTCCTTGTTAACATTCACACATTCGAAAGCCTTGTTGCATAAACTTTCCATTTAATGAATTCCTTTTCGGATGTATTTGTAATGATTAGTTTTAATACGACATCCAATCTCTTTTTTGGCTGAAGATTTCCCACTTTTCCCATACTGATGACTTTCCACATTGGTAATAGAAATGTCCTTTTATTTATTATTCTCTAACATGGCCTTCAATTTCCTTGTGGGATGATGGCACATTGTACACCAGGATTTAATATTGCCAAAACACCTCTACCATTGAACAACTTTGAACTACTTCGAACTGAGGTTCAAAGTGGTTCAAAGTGATTCAAAAGAAAACTCAACCAAGTTGACACATGTATCACCTGCCAAAAAAATTGTTAGTACAAAACCTTTCATTGAACTACTTTGAACTACTTTGAACCGAGGTTCAAAGTGGTTTGAGGGAAGGGATATTGATTGGGGGTAAAAGGGACTTCAAATAATCACTTTAGGAGATGGTGAATATGCAAAGAAAAAAGGGAAAGACTTCAACAAATGGATAGGAAAAAGTTGAAGGAAAGACCTTTGAAAAATGGAGACTCAAAGAACTACTAACAAAGGCTCTGACTAGGGACTATGTACACGGAGTACACAGAGAACTCAGAAAACTAGAAGCATGAAAAAACCTAAACTAACACAAAGGAAAATGATAGGAAAGGAAAATAGGAAACAAAAAAAAAGGCTATGTACATAGCAGGGGACTTCAAAACTTAGAACTTTATTAACTTCAAGTCTTGCCCATTATAAGTGAAGGGTAGAACTGTTCCATTTGGATACTTTAGATAAAAAGTGTTTGGGCCAACAACTTCTAAAATAATAAATGGACCTTTCTATAGAGACTTGAATTTTCCATGTGCACCCTTGGGTTCTCTCCTTTTCTCCCAGAGAAGTACTTCATCATTTTTGAGGAAAGTACATGGTTTGGATTTTTTGTCAAAGATTTTCTTTACCCTCATATGATGCTCGGTAATATGATCAACCAGCTTGTTCCTTTCCTCTTCCAACCTATTTAAGTTCATTATTCTTTTCTCCAATGAATCCTTGAAGAACTTATCCTTAACAATAGATTGCAGTTTAGTAGAAGACAACTCTAGAGGCAATGATACTTGAGCTCCAATCCAATACACCAATTCAAATAGATCCATGCCGATAGCTCTCTTTGGGGTAATCTCGTCAGCACATAATGCTTCATAAGGTTTCTTATGCAAGTCTCAGGGATTACAAGACACCAATTTTTTAGTTATAGTTATCAAGTTCTTATTGCTAGACTCTGTTTGTCCATTCCCTTGTGGGAAATAGTTTGAAGAATGAGCTAGTGATATGACATCTTCATAGAAAAAAACGGAGATCACTTTAGATGAAAAGTAGGTTGCATGTTTGAAATTATCTTTTGAGGAACCCCAAATCTGACAAAAATATGTTCCATCAGGAAATCACATACTACCTGGGAGTTGGCCTTTTTAGTTGGAATAGCATTGACCCATTTGGTGAAATAATATATTGCTATTAATATGTATGTATGTCTAGCACTTGATGGAGGATTTAAAGGTCCAAAAAAATTGATACCCCATTGCTGAAAGGGCTCATCAATAACAACTGGCCTAAGAGGAAGTGCTGGTAGTTGAGGGCAACCAGTAAAAAGTTGGCATTTCTCACAGTTCTTTACAAATTTATAAGCATCCCTGAACATACCTAGTCAATAGAAATAATTCCTAAGGAT
This sequence comes from Cupressus sempervirens, assembly GCA_028749045.1. NCBI lineage: Eukaryota > Viridiplantae > Streptophyta > Pinopsida > Cupressales > Cupressaceae > Cupressus > Cupressus sempervirens. The sequence goes on from CM053793.1 coordinate 773,441,413, forward strand.
CTTGAAAGTATTTACTGTCGATGAGAAGTGCCCTCCACAAGCCTCTGAATGATATGCCTTTAACAATTTTTCTTACTGCACTGTATCCACACACCTTAAAAAGGTTCCATCAATTCCTCTCTTATATAGAACACCATTTGAAATGACATACTTAGTAGCCTTTAATCTAAGGTTTCACCTTTCCTTATAGCTCATGTTCAGGGCACATTCAACATATGTTAGAAAATATGCAATATTTGAGAACCAAGGATTCATAAGGCTAACAAACAAAACAATAGGTTTTTCTTCAGTTTCATCAAAAGATGTACCCTTTCTTTCAACCATTAATTTACATTAACCATGTACTCTCACCAAAGAAGTTAGCCTAATGATTAATTCATATTCTTGGACTTTAGTTACCCATACAACCCTTTTATTCATCCCTACTTCTTGCTAAGTTAGTATACTCTTAATTGTTGTTTTTGGCAAATACACAATTGAATGAGAATGCAAGATATAATACCTAAATGTTTCAATGACTTTACCACAAAAAATACAATTTTTTTCTACTTGGGTCTAGTTCAACTCATGCTTCTTTAATAGAACACTCATAAAGGCAATTGGAGCCTCATTACCCTCATCATCTTGTTTAGTTAAAATACTGGACAAGGAATGCTCATAAGCATAACAATAAATCATGAAGTCCTTTTAAAAATGTGGGCTTACCAGCATTGGGGCATTTGCAATAGCTATCTTAATATCCTCAAACGCTTTCTTACCTTCCTCTTGACATCTAAAAGGATGTTTTTCACTCATCATATTCAAGAACAAAACTTCATAAGAAATTGATTTGATCAAAGAAGGACTTCAAATCACTTCTATTGGTGGGTAGAGCCAGCTTCTATATTGCTTTCACCCTCTATGGATCAATTTTTATACCATCTTTAGAGACAATATGCCCTAGCAATTTACCTTCTTCCACAAAGAACATAGACTCTTTAGGATTCAAGGATATACCATGTTGTCTGCATCTATTAAGCACCTTTTCTAAGTCCCTTAAATGAAATTTTCTTCTCTTAGAGTAAATGGTCAAATCATCAAGATATATCACAATTATACTATCCCTCAAATCCTTAAAGGATGAGTTCATTGCTCTTTGAAAGGTTGCTCCTGCATTAATCAAATCGAATGGCATCTGACTATAAGCAAATGTACCCCAAGGAGTAATGAAGGCTATTTTATGTTGGTCTTTTGGTGCAACACTAATTTGGTTGTACCCTAAATAGTCATCAAGCATTGGCATGACCTTGGATCTAGCAACTGTCTGCAAAATATGATCCATAGTGGGAAGCACATAGTTGTCCTTGAGGCTCGCTTGGTTCAGATTTCTAAAGTCCAAAAAAATCCTTATTTTACCATTTTTCTTTCTCATAGGTACAATGTTTTCTATCCACATTGGATTATGAATTGGGTATATTATGTGAGCCTTTAACATTTTCTCCACTTAATAACTTCAGATACTTTAGGATTATAATTTCTAAGTTTTTGCAAAAAAGTAGTTGCTTCTGGTTTCAAAGGTATATGATGAATGAACTCCCCATTTCTAAAATTATTTAAGTCTTCATACCCCCAAGAAAAGACATCCTAATAATAAGTAAGAATCTTAGTTAGCCTATCTTTCTCCCTCTTAGAATAGGTCTTACCAATAGAAATCCATCTAGGATCTTCTTCAGTTTTGATATTAATTTTTTCATTTTCTCCTACATTTTTATCATAATCAACATTCCTTTACAAGGCACTATCATTCTTTCTCCGAAAAAGGTGCTCCAAAGAAACCAGTCCCTTAGGAATCCAATTCCCTTCGAGTTGAACAATCTCCCTAGACTCAACTGACTCTTCTCTAATTGGATTACCATCATGATCTGACCCTTTAAAGAAAATTTCAACAAAATTGCCCACACATTCAATGAATTCTTTCAATTGTGCATCATCATTAAAGACCTACCAATGATTAACATTGTTTGGTACCCTAGGTTTATAAATCATTTCAATTCTATAGGTATCACTTTTGAATTCTAGATGTGGTAATAACAAGGATGATGAAACAACCAAAGAATCAACTTTTTCTTTTTGAGAGTGAGGTATAAATTCAATAAAAAATGCTTCAAAAGACTCAATTTCATCCCATACTAGATTTCTATAATGCTTTAACCTATCATTTTTAATAGAGAATTTCTTTCTTACCTATTTTACGATAATTTTAGCATCACCTCTCACTCTCAACTACTTCACTCCTTTCACCTTGGTTTCTTGCAGCCCCAGAAGCAATGCTTCATATTCTGCAATATTATTCATATTATGGAAGTCCAATTTGAAAGAGAAAGGGAAAATATCCCTTGTGAGTGAAATGAGGACAACATCAACACCTAAACCTGAATTTGAATAGCTTCCATCGAATTCTAGAGTCCATACGGCTTCTTCAAACTTACTATCTCTTCTTCTTTGCATGGTTCTTTAGGCAAAATAATATAATTTCCAAACTAAAATTCCTCATACAATATCTGTGCTTTAGGGTTATCTGAGGGTACTACTATATATTTATTCTTTGGCTCAGGCTCTAGATTTATTTTCTTCTTTCCTTCTGGAATATATGCTTCTGACCAATCCATTTTAATTTGTCCACCCATATCCTTACAAAAGGTTCTGTTGAGCAACATTCCATAGCTAGCTAGTATATCAGCTACAAGAATGGTAAGCTTTAATCTTTTTTCTAGACAAGCATGAAGGATAGCTTGTACATCTTTCACTTAACTGACTAGGGGCACTTGTTTTCCATCCATAGAATAGTAACACTCTAAAGTTTTTGTGAGCTCCAAACTGAGAGCCTTTACAATAGGCTAGGGCATAATATTATTTGACACTCTAGAATTAGTGATGTAATGACTGAAATTTTGGCCATTTAATAGCAATGATATATAAAATAAATTTTTCTTTTTCTCTTCCATTTCCTTTTGAATAGAGTTAGCAGTTGCCTCATGGTAAGAGGCATTGTTAGTGCACCTTTCAAACACAAAAATAGGTTCATTAACAGCCTTTGAGCTCTTATAAAAAATCATCAACAAAATTTACATTAGTGGTAGAAGCCCCCTTTACATATTGAACTAACTTGTCCAACTCCTTAGGATTAAGTCTCATATACTTGGCTAGAGAAATTGATATAGAAGAGGATTTACAAAATTCCACAATATCAAATGCTGAAGTACTAGCCATAGTTTCTGTTCTGGACAAGATTCTTGGTTCTATAATTTCTGCTAAATTGGCATGTATATGTTCCTTACCTTTGGAACTTGACACATTCGGGCTGACTCCTGGGTAAGATTTATGATTCCTTTTCCCTCTAGTCATCAATGTGCAGGCAGGGTCTTGAAGGGTTATAAAAATAGTGCCTCCTCTCTCTGAATCAGATTCATACTCAAGAAAATAAGCACCTAAATCTCCACATTCTACATTCTCATTTTTAGGCATTTTCTCTACTATAAGAGTAGTTTTTACTAATTGAACACAATTGAGCCAATCATGACATTCTTATTCATCATGGTCTAAAGTCATATGAAAAGAACACATTGCTTCCTTAGGAGCTTCTTCAATTTGTAGTCTCAATTGAGGAGCAGTCAATAGGGGAGTTTTACCAAAATTTTGAGGTTGTTTCCATCTATGAATATCCTAATAAGGAGTCTAGCAAGGGCCATGGATTTTTTTTTGTTGTATCTTCATCAGCATTACATTGCTCATCAATTTTTTTAGAATAATATTAGTAGAATTAGAGGATGAAGTTGTTCCTAGTGTTTGAACTTCTCATTTCCATTTACCGGCATTGATAAATGCATCCTCTAACTGAATAGCCAATCTTTGGGTAGTATCCAAATTAGCAGATGCATCCTTTATGAGATGAATGATTATGTTTGGATGAACAACATTTATAAAGAATGACTTCTAGCTCTTTTCATTTGGTCTAGATGTAGCAGGGATTCTTTGAATCAATCTATTGAGCTTAGCAACAAATTTCCTCATAGGTTCATGCATCTCTTTTTTCATCTGACTAAGTTGGAAAAATAGAGAAATTTCATTTTCAAGGGCTTTGAATCTATCTTCAAAAGCATTTTTCATATCATCCCAAATGGTGATGGAATGATGAGGCAGGTGGTTAAACCAATTTGTGGCAGCATCAGTCAATGTCCACACAAACAATCTTATAGAAACTTCTTGCATGGGAACACTTATAACAATACAAGTAGAATGAAAGGCACTTAAGTGATCATCTGTTGAAATCTTTCCATCTCCACTAAACTTGGGTAAAATTTCAATGTCTCCTTTGGGTAATACTGCAGGATTTACACCCAAATTTAATGGCCCTATGTTTTGTCCCCATGGTTGATTTACGGCCATGTTTGGTGGTACAACTTGCAAAGGTTGGATGGTTATCAAAGTAGAGACAAGAGTATTCAACATAAGAAAAGATTGCACTAATGGTGAAAGAGGAGATTGCTTCAGTGGTGAACTGGGTCTACTTTGGGATTTGATACTCTTCTTCTTAGGGTCATTAAAATCTAGTAAGAGTTTTAGATTCTTCAATGGCTCAAAATTTTCATCAAGAATCCTCTTTTCTCTTTCCCCTCTTATGTATCTATGGGTAGCCAACTCTAACTCCTAGTTCTAAGTTTAAGGTCTCGTAAGTGCTTGAGCAAGTCTATTCACAACCACTTCCTCTTGAACCACTGGTACCCCTTTCAACAACTTATCCCTTTCTACTTCTCTTTCCAAAACACCCAATACTTGTTGATATTGCTAGTTACTTCTATGCAACGCCCAAGTAGTTGAAACCAAGTCTAAGATTATGTCTTTTTGAGTATCTTCAAATTAGAGATTAGGTTGTAGTATAGGGAAGATGTTGTTATGTGGTATGGGATGAAATTGAGTCTTTTGAAGCATTTTCTATTGAATTTATACCTTGGTCTCAAAATGCAAAAGTTGATTCTTTGTCTATTTCAACATGCTTGTTATTACCATACCCAGAATTCAAAAGTGATACCTATAGAATTTAAATGATTTATAGACCTATGGTACCAGACAATGTTAATCATTGGAAGGTCTTTAATGACAATGCACAAATGAAAGTATTCATTGAATGTGCAGCCAATTTTGCTAATATTTTCTTTGAAGGGTCAGATCATGATGGTAAGCCAATTGGAGAAGAGTCAGCTGAGTCTGGGGAGATCATTCAACTCAAAGGGAATTAGATTCCTAAGGAATTGGTTTCTTTGGAGCACCTTTTTGGGAGAAAGGATTATAGTACCTTGAAAAGGAATGTTGATTATGATAAAAATGTATGAGAACACAATAAAATTAATATCAAAACCAAAGAAGATCCTAGATGGATTTCTATTGGTAAGACTTATTCTGAGAGGGAGAAAGATAGGTTGACTAAGCTTCTTACTTAGCATCAAGATATCTTTGCTTGGGGGTATGAAGACTTAAAGAATTTTAGAAATGGGGAGTTCATTCATCATATAGCTTTGAAACCAAAAGCAACTACTTTAAAGAAAAAACTTAGAAATTATAATCCTGAAGTATCGAAAGCTATTTTTAGAGAAGTGGAGAAAATGTTAAAAGCTTACATAATATACCCAATTCATGATTCAACATGGATAGTAGACATTGTCCTTGTAAGAAAGAAAAATTGTGAAATAAGGATTTGCATGTACTTCAAAAATTTGAACCAAGCGAGCCTCAAAGACAACTTTGTGCTCACCACTATGGATCATATTTTGCAGAGGGTTGTTGGATCCAAGGTCATGTCAATGCTTGATGGCTATTTAGGGTACAACCAAATCAGAATTGCACTAGAGGACTAGCATAAAATAGCCTTCATTACTCCTTGGGGCATCTTCACTTATAGTTGAATGCCATTTAGTTTGATTAATGTAGGAGCGATCTTTCAAAGAGCAATGAACTCATCCTTTAAGGATTTGAGGGACATGATAATTGTGACATATCTTGATGATTTGACCATTTACTCTAGGAGAAGAAAACATCATTTAAGGGACTTAGAAAAGGTGCTTAATAGATGCTGACAACATGGTATATCCTTGAATCCTAAAAAGAATGTGTTCTTTGTGGAAGAAGGTGAATTGCTAGGGCATATCATCTCTAAAGAAGGTATAAAAATTGATCTAGAGAGGGTGAAAGAAATACAAAAGCTAGCTCTACCCACCAATATAAATGATTTGAAGTCCTTCTTCAGTCAAATCAATTTCTTATGAAGTTTTGTTCCTAAATGTTGTGAGAAGGTGAGATACATGTTGAATATGATGAGTGAAAAACATCCTTTTAGATGGAAAGAGGAAGTTAAGAAGGCTTTTGAGGATATTAAGACAACTATTGCAAATGCCCCAATGATGGTAAGCCCAAATTTTGAAAAGCACTTCATTGTTTATTGTTATGCTTCTAAACATTCCTTGTCCAATATTTTAACTCAATAGCATGATGAGGGTAATGAAGCTCCAATCACCTTTATGAGTGTTCCATTAAAGAAGCATGAGTTGAACTATGCTCAAGTAGAAAAACACACATTTTCTATGGTAAAGGCATTGAAACAATTCAGGTATTATATCTTGCAATCTCATTCAATTGTGTATGTGCCAGAAACAACAGTTAAGAGTATACTAACATAGCAAGAAGTAGGGATGAATAAAAGGGTTGTATGGGTAACTAAAGTTCAAGAATAGGACTTAACCATTAGGTATACTTCTTTGGTGAGAGGGCATGGTTTATGTAAATTAATGGCTGAAAGAAAGGGTACATATTTTGATGAAACTAAAGAAAAAATGTTGTTTTTTTTGTTAGCCTTACGAATCCCTAGTTCTCAAAGATTGCATATTTTCTAACATATTGTGAATGTCCCCTGAACATGAGCTATAAGGAAAGGTGAAACCTCATATTAAAGGCTGCTAGGTATGTCATTTCAAATGGTTTTCTATATAAGAGAGTAATTGATAGAACCTTTTTAAGGTGTGTGGATATAGAGCAACAAGAAAAATTGTCAAAGGCATACCATTTGAAGGCTTGTGGAGGGCACTTCTCATCCATAGTAACTACTTTCAAGATCCTTAGGAATTTTTTCTATTGGCCAGGTATGTTCAAGGATGCTTATAAATTTGTAAAGAACTCTAAGAAATGCCAACTTTTTACTAGTAACCCTCAACTAGTAGCACTACCTCTTAGGCTAGTTGTTATTAATAAGCCCTTTCAACAATGGGGTATCAATTTTGTTGGACCTTTAAATCCTCCATCAAGTTTTGGACATACATACATATTAACAACAATAGATTATTTCACCAAATGGGTCGAGGCTATTCCAACTAAAAATGCCAACTCCTAGGTAGTACATGATTTCCTGATGGAACATATTTTTGTAAGCTTTGGGGTTCCTCAAAAGATAGTTTTAGACAATGCAACCTACTTTTCATTTGAAGAGATCTCCCTTTTGTACTATGAACATGGCATATCACTAGCCCATTCTTCAAACTATTTCTCACAAGGAAATGGATAGGTGAAGTCTAGTAATAAGAACTTGATAACTATAACCAAAAAATTGGTTTCTAATAATCCCTAAGACTAGCATAAGAAACTTTATGAAGCATTATGGGCTGATTGGATTACCCCAAAAAGAGGTATCGACATTGCTCCATTTGAATTGGTGTATGGGATTGGAGCTCAAGTATCATTGCCTTTGGAGCTGTCTGCTGCTAAAATACAATCTATTGTTGAGGATCAGTTCTTTAAGGATTCACTGGAGAAAATAATAATGTACTTACATAGGCTAGAAGAGGAAAAGAACAAGCTGGTTGATCATATTACTAAGCATCAGATAGGGTAAACCAAATCTTTGATCGGAAATCCAGACCATGTGGTTTCCTCAAAAATAATGAAGTACTTCTCTAGGATAAAAGGAGAGAACCTAAGGGTACACATGGAAAATTTTCTAGAAAGTTCAATTTATCATTTCAAAAGTTGTTGGCCCAGACACTTTTCATCTGAAGTACCCAGATGGAATGGTTATGCCCTTCACTTATAATGGGTAGGACTTGAAATTAATCAAGTTCTAAGTTTTGAAGTCCCCTACCATGTACATAGCCTTTTGTTTTGTTTCTTGTTTTCCTTTCCTATTAGTTTCCTTTGTGTTAGTTTAGGTTTGTTCATGCTTCTAGTTTTCTATGTTCTCTATGTACTCCATGTGCATAGTTGCCAGTCAGAGACCCTATTAGTAGTTCTTTGAGTCACCATTTTTTAGAAGTCTTTCTTTCAACTTTTGCCTATCCATTTGTTGAAATCTTTCCCTATTGCTTCTCATATTCACCATCTCCCAAAGTGATTATTTGAAGTCTCTTTTTCCCCTGGTCAATATCCCTTCCCTCAAACCACTTTGAAACTCAATTCAAAGTAGTTGAAAGTAGTTCAACCAAAGGTTTTGTACTAGAAATTTTTCTAGTAGGTGATATGCGTCAACTTGGCAGAGTTTTCTTTTGAATTTCTTTGAACCACTTCGAACCTTGATTTGAAGTAATTAAAAGTTATTCAATGGCGAAGGTGTTTTGGAAATACTAAATTCTAGTGTGATGGGGACACAACCCAAGAACAGAATGGACACAACAGAAAAGGGAAATTATATTAATTGAGAAATAAGCTAGTACAAATAGTACAAGAGAAAATAAACTTTAGAACATGCCCTAAGGGCTTACAATAGCATAAATTTGGAGAATATTTCTCCTTATGGCACCTCCTCTCAAGCTCCACTCTGAACTGCCTTTTACAATGCCAAAAATCTCCTTAAATAGACCCTGAAGGGTTAATGACTAGGAGTACATTCTAGAAAGTGCTATTACGCATCCACCGACGAAATAGAAGGTTTCAAAAGCTGCGTTAGAAGCCGGTGCAAATCTAGAAGAATCCAAAAATGGTAGCCAAACTTCGGGGAGGCATAACTTTTGAACTGTAGCTCCGATTGACGAATTGTTTACATTTTCGAAAAGCTCTCAAAGTGCTCTATAGCCCTATGGACCAGCTTCACTCGTTCCCCATTTTTTGACCCTTTTCAAGGTCATTTAATGCCCCCAACCTAACTTTGAAGCATTCTTAGGAGGTCTCCAAAACTCAAAAAATTGCAATAACTTTCAAACCGTGGGGCCTATTGACTTGATTCTTTTTCTGGAATGCTTTAAATCATGGTTACATTCATCTGGCCAATTCACACCTTCTAGTTTACCAAAATGATGGCCCAAATACATGCTCCTATTTTTTTAGGATTTTCAAATGCACTGATAGTTAAACTATGAGAGTTGGAACCTTTATTTGAGCCAAATGGGTATCCCGAAATGTAAAGACATGAAATAGAAACTAAGTCTAAGTACATTTTTTTTTGGGTGACACAGGATTGCCCTTATACCTCTGGATGCTCCTACATCAGACACCCAAGGTAGATTGAAAAGTGACCCTGTCACTTTATGGATGGTAGAGGAAATCCCAAATGGGAAACCTCAGCTGCTGAAATCCAAGTTGAGTCCTCGATCGACCGTCCTTTCCATTTGACCAAATACTCTTCATATTGCCTATTTCTGGTACTCCTACCCACACAATGATCTAGAATGTCTTCTATCTCCTCCTTCTTAGAAGCAGGAATTGGACATGGCTCTAAAACTAGCTCCTCATTTGCACCATCATCATGATACTCTGTTAAATCTACAATGTTGAAAATGGGAGAAATGTGAATACCATCTGGCAACTCCACCTCATATGCATTTCCTGAGTTATGTTTCTTCAAAACTTTGTAGGGGCCAAATTTCTTCATTTTCAGCTTGTTGTAAGTACCAACTGGAAATCTTTCTTTTCGTAAGTGCACCATGACTAGATCCCCTACTTGGAATTCCTTATGTCTTCTCCTTTGATCAGCCCTAGCTTTATACTCTTGATTCATCTTGATAATGTGTGCTTGAACCTCCTCATGTAGATGCTTGATGTGTTCAAAAAATTCCTCAGCTTCAGTACTTGTTCTCTCCCCTTGTTCTATCTTCCTCAATTCTGGTGCAGTCCTTGGGCTATTCCCATATACAATTTGAAATGGTGATTTTCTAGTACTCCTATTTACAGAGTTATTATAAGCAAACTCTACTTGTGGTAGAATCAAATCCCATCCCTTGGGCTTATCTCCAACTAAACATCTCAGAAAATTGCACAGACTTCTATTTACCACTTATGTTTGGCCATCAGTCTGTGGGTGATGCGTGGAACTGAATTTCAAGTCTGTTCTCAACTTCTTCCACAATGTCCTCCAGAAATACCCCACAAATTTAGTATCTCTGTCAGGAACTATACTCCTTGGAAGACCATGTAGTCTTACCACCTCTTTGAAAAACAAGTCTGCAATATGGATAGCATCATGAGTTTTGTGGCATGGAATGAAATGTGCCATTTTGGAGAACCTATCAACCACCACAAATACTGAGTCATTACCCCTTTGTGTCCTTGGCAATCCAAGAACAAAATCCATACGTATGTCCTCCCATGGCCTTGATGGAATAGGCAATGGCTGATATAGACCAGTATTGTGACTAAACCCCTTGGCAACTTGACAAACCTGGCAACTTTGTACAAACTTCTTCACATCTTGTGTAATTTGAGGCCAAAAATAATGTTCTCTAAGAATGGCAATGGTCTTATCCTAACCAAAATGTCTTGCCATCCCTCCACTGTGTTTCTCCTTAATCAGATTTTCCCTCATGGAACTCCTTGGAATGCACAATTGACTACCTTTAAACAACATGCCATCCTGAATGAAATAGTCTAACCACTTGGTTCTATCTACAGCAACAGGTTCTTTACAAACTTTCCATGCTTCAGCAAAATCAAGATCCTCAGGGTACAAATTCTTGAGTTCATCAAACCCAACTACTTCAACCTGCATTGTTGTAAGCAACAATTGTCTCCTACTTAGTGCATCTGCAACCCTATTAGATTTTCCACTTCTATGCTTCAACACAAATGTATAACTCTACAAGAATTCTACCCACTTCATATGCCTCTAATTCAATTTACCTTGGCTATTTAGGTACTGTAATGCCTGATGATCAGTATACAAAACAAATTTCTTTGGTAATAAATAATGCCTCCATTTCTTTAAGGCCTGAACTATTGCATAGAACTCTTGATCATAAACAGAATACTTCTTCTTTGCATCGTTCAATTTTTCACTAAAATATGCAATAGGCTTACCTTCTTGGCTTAATACAGCCCCAATAGCGCTACCACTAGCATCACAATCCACCTGGAATACTTTTCTAAAATTTGGAAGTGCCAACACAGGCTGTTCAGTCACCTTCTTCTTCAGCAATTCAAAACTTCTTGCAGCTGCTGCAGTCCATTTGAACTCTTTTCTATCCCCTCTTATTGTATCAGTTAGGGGTGCACATATGCCACTGAAATTCTTAATAAACTTCCTCTAAAAACTAACCAGACCATGAAATGATCTTACCTCAGTAGAAAACCTTGGAGTAGGCCATTCCAAGATGGCTTTTACCTTCTCTGGATCCATTTTGAGACCTTCAGTTGATATAAAAAATCCCAAATAGACTAACTCCCTTTTTGCAAAGATACACTTCTTTAGATTAATTAACAGTTTCTCTTCCCTTAGCCTTTCAAGGACACTATGAATATGCAGTAAATGTTCTTCCAAAGTCTTTCTGAAAATTAAAATATCATCCAAATAGAAAATAACAAATTTTCCCAAGAACTTCTTAAGTACCTCATTCATGAGCCGCATGAAGGTGCTTGGGGCATTCGTCAATCCAAAGGGCATGACTAACCACTCATAAAGACCCTCCTTGGTCTTGAAGGCTATTTTCCACTCATTTCCTTCTCGAATCCATATCTGATGATAGCCACTCTTCAGATCTGTCTTTGTGAAGTACTGAGCTCCACTCAAGCAGTCCATAAGATCATCCATCCTTGGTAAAGGAAATTGGTACTTGATGGTTATCCTATTTATAGCTCGAGAATCTGTACACATCCTCCACTCTCCATCCTTCTTTGGTGCAAGTACTACAAGTACTACACATGGACTCAAGCTCTCTCAAATCAAGCCCTTCCTCAACAACTCCTGAACCTATCTATTTAGCTCCTCTATTTCAGTAGGAGTCATCCCATGAGCAGCCTTGTGAGGCAAACTAGCTCCTGGAATCAGATCTATCTGATGACTGATTTGCCTTACTGGTGGCAATCCATTTGGAACATTATCAAAGATAATATCTCCAAATTCCCCTAGTAAATCTGAAACTTCAAATGGTATTTCACTACTACCTTCTTTATCTTTCCTAGGAATCAAAGCATAGCACATATGCTGATGTTTCATGCCATCTAAAAACTTCCTTCCATCAACAAGACAAATCCTAGCACTGCTACATACCTTTTCACCTTCCTTTTTCATGGGCTTCAATTTGTGGTGAACTCCAACCTTTGTCAGAGAGTATGTGTTTGCATGTCCATCATGTATTGCATGTCTATCAAACTACCATAGTCTACCCAACAATAGATGGAAAACATCCATCGAAATAACATCACAGAGAACTTCATCATGGTAACTCCCAATTTTTAATTTTACTAAACATTGTTCACTTACCAGGACCTTATGATCATCTTTTACCCAAGAAATCCGATAGGGTTGGGGATGTTTCTCTCTTTTGAGCTTTAGCTTAGAGACCATCTCTTTTGATACCAGGTTATCAATGCTACCACCATCAATGATCACGTCACAACATTTATCCTCACAATTGCATCTGGTACAGAACAAACTCCTCCATTGTCCTGGTTCATTCTCACCACTTAGTAGGACTCTTTCATTTACCAAGGTCTCTCCTCTTTCTGCATCCTCTGAATGTGATGATTGTGCATCCTCATCCACATGAGCAACCCTAGCTTGGCCCTCAGCTCTCCTATCTGTCCTTCCTTGTCATTGAGGGCATTCAAAGGCACGATGACCTTCTTCATTGCAATGGAAATAGGTACCATAGAAGCCTCCTCTTCCTTGTCCATGTCTCTACCTCTTCCTCTTTGATTTCCAAAGTCTTGATCATGGGAGTGGTTGAAACCCTCATTCCTCTGGTTTTTTCTAGTACCCACATCTTCATTTTTCTTTTGGGTTTCATTGCGGCCTCCAGATGATCTACCACTTCCCCTTCCTCCTTGATCGTGCCCTCTTTGTCTTCCTTCAAACCTTTTACTCAGCTTCTCTTCAACTCGTAGGGAAAACTAGTATGCTTCTTCAACACTGGCCATTCTTACCAGACTTAATTCCTCCTAGATGCTAGGTCGCAACCCACTGATATAATGAGCAACCTTCTCCTTATTTGCTTCTGCATGCCCCGCTCTAATCAAGAGTCGGTAAAACTCCTCTGTATATTCTTGGACTGATCTTCCTGCTTGCTTTAACCCATGCATCTTATTAAACAGATCAAGCTCGTAGTCCATAGGAATGAACTGCTTCTTCAATTTGTCCACCATGCGATCCCATCTTGTGATCTTCTCCTTTCCTCTTCTAAGTCTTTGTAGTTGAACCTTTTGCCACTAGATTTTGGCATGGCCTTTCAGTTTGGCCTTTGCAAACTTAACCCTATCTGGGTCCCTTATATCCTCATACTCAAAGTATTCTTCCAGTTCATTGATCCAATCGATCAACTCATCTGGTTTCAAATTTCCTGAAAATATACCCACTTCAATTGTAGGTCTTTTCCCAAACTTAGTAATGGCCCTAAAAAGCCTTTCCTCTACAGGATTCAGAACTTCCCCGTCAACTTCCTCTTCTGGTCCCATTACTTCCTCTTCATTGTCATCCTCACTATTGTCACCTGCGGCAACATTTGCTCCTCTACGAAGCTCCTCTTGCAATGCTTGTACCTACCTCCAGAGGGCTCTAACCTCCTCAGGATCAATAGCTCTAGCCCTTTCGCCACACTCTCTTCATGGAGGCATCTTCTAACTTGAACCCACAACCACACAGTCCTGGTGCAAACTACCTCACAGTCGGCACTCTGTCTACACACTCAGGAAAACCCGCTTTGATACCACTTGATGGGGACACAACCTGATGGAGACACAACCCAACAACGGAATGGACACAATAGAAAAGGGGAATTATATTAACTGAGAAATAAGCTAGTACAAATAGTGCAGAGAAAATAAACTTCAAAACATGCCCTACGGGCTTACAATAGCATAAATCTGGAGAATATTTCTCCTTTTAGCACCTCCTCTCAAGCTCCAATCCGAACTGCCTTTTACAATGCCAGAAATCTCCTTAAATAGACCCCGGAGGGTTCAGGACTAGGAGTACATTCTAGAAAGTGCTAGTAGGCATCCACCGACAAAATAGAAGGTTCCAAAAGCTGTCTTAGAAGTCGGTGTAAATCTAGAAGAATCCAGAAACGGTAGCCGAACTTCCAGGAGGCATAACTTTTGAACCGTAGCTCCGATTGACGAACCGTTTACATTTTCGGAAAGCTATCGAAGTGCTCTATAGCCTTATGGACCAGCTTTGCGTGTCCCCCATTTTTTGACCCTTTTCGAGGTCATTTAATGCCCCAAACCTGACTTTGAAGCATTCTTAGGAGGTCTCCAAAACCCGAAAAATTGCAATAACTTTCAAACCGTGGGGCCTATTAACCTGATTCTTTTTCTGGAATGCTCTAAATCATGATTACATTCATCTGGCCTATTCACACCTTCTATTTTACCGAAATGATGGCCCAAATACATGCTCCTATTTTTTTAGGATTTTCAAATGCACTAATAGTTGAACTATGAGAGTTGGAACCATTATTTGAGCCAAATGGGTATCCAAAAATGTAAAGACATAAAACAGAAACTAAGTCTAAGTACATTTTTTTTGGATGACACAGGATTGCCCTTATACCTCTGGATGCTCCTGCATCACAACCCAAGAACAGAATGGCAACAACAGAAAAGGAAAATTATATTAACTAAGAAAATAAGCTAGTACAAATAGTACAGAGAAAATAAACTTCAGAACATGCCCTAAGGGCTTACAATAGCATAAATCTGGAGAATATTTCTCCTTATGGCACCTCCTCTCAAGCTCCACTCCGAACTGCCTTTTACAATGCCAGAAATCTCCTTAAATAGACCCCAGAGGGTTAAGGACTAGGAGTACATTCTAGAAAGTTCTAGTAGGCATCCACTGATGAAATAGAAGGTTCCGAAAGCTGTGTTAGAAGTCAGTGCAAATCTAGAAGAATCCAAAAATGGTAACCGAACTTTTGGGAGGCATAACTTTTGAACCGTAGCTCTGATTGACAAACCGTTTACATTTTTGGAAAGCTCTCAAATTGCTCTATAGCCTTATGGACAAGCTTTGCTCATCCCCCATTTTTGGACCCTTTTTGAGGTCATTTAATGCCCCAAACCTGACTTTGAAGCATTCTTAGGAGGTCTCCAAAACTTGAAAAACTGCAATAACTTTCAAACTGTGGGGCCTATTGACCTGATTCTTTTTCTGGAATGCTCTAAATCATGGTTACATTCATCTGGCCAATTCACACCTTCTAGTTTACCAAAATGATGGCCCAAATACATGCTCCTATTTTTTTGGGATTTTCAAACGCACTGATAGTTGAACTATGAGAGTTGGAACCTTTATTTGAGCCAAATGGGTATCCAAAAATGTAAATACATGAAACAGAAACTAAGTCTAAGTACATTTTTTTTGGGTGACACAGGATTGCCCTTATACCTCTTGATGCTCCTGCATCATAGTGTACAACATGCCATCATCCTACAAGGCAATTGGTGGTCATGTCAAAGAATAATGAATGAAAGGACATTTCTATTCCCAATGTGGAAATTCATCATTATGGGTAAAGTGGGAAATCTTTAGCTAGAAAAGAGATTGGATGTCACATTAAAACTAATCATTACCAATACATCCAAAAAGGAAATCATTAAATGGAAAGTTTATGCAACAATGCTTTTGAATGTGTGAATATTAACAAGGAGTGATGTGTCATTAATGCCTTGTAATGGGCATGTACTTCTACATGTAATTACTTTCCCTTTTAAAACTTACTTAGGTTTCTTTTTCTATTTGTCATGCAAAGAACTTAAAGTGTGGAGAAGAAGTTGTTAAGGGAGACAAAGAAAATTGTTGATTTTTTAGCAGAATATAGGTGAGAACTTAGAAATTCTTGTTTTGTTTTGTAAATCTCTATATTTTCCAGCATTATCTATTTGAAGCCTTGTTGTTTGATTAAGAATGTGGTATGTATTGCATTTCTTCAGTAATGTCTCAAGTTTAGAATGTAGAAAGCCAGTCATTTGTGATACGAATTTAGACAAGGCTATGTTGGAGAATTTGAAGGAAAATTTTCTTGAATATGCTAATGAGGTGAATGGGTGTATGGAAGTCCTAACCAATGGGTTAATTGAGGTTGCTACGTTTCCCATAGCCTTTGTGAGTCCTAAACTTCTTCAAGTTTGTATTGATTACTATGATGTTAGAAGCAAAATTATTGTAAGTAAAAATGGAAACATGATACTCTCAATTTCAAGAGACACTATTTCTTATGTACTGCATTTTCCAAAGAATACCTTTGCTACTTTTTCCCCTATTCAAGCCTAGGCTAATTATCAAGAAAGCCCTAACCAATTTTGCAATAACCTAGCTAGGAAATGGATCAAGACCATTTATGGTAGAGGTTCTAGGCTACCCAAGGTCATCACAAAATATCACCTTAAACCTCATATCCATGACTTTGTGGTGTTATTGCATAGAGTCAAAGGTTTAAGCGATGTGTTTCTTTTTGAAGAATGGATGTATAGGTACATAGAAATCATCTTGAAGGGTGAAAAATGGATGGATTGGGTAGAGATTATTGCCAGTTCACTGAGGGATCAACTCAAATATGCTAAGAAATCTTGGGAGGATTTTTATATGGCTTCCCATTTAACTTACTACATTTTTTGTACTTGTGATCTTACTCCTCTCCTTCATGGAGTATGGAGTGAAGAAATAATATTTTTTTATTATTTCCCTTTGCTATAGAAAGATAGAGTCTTGGAAGACTTTAGGAAAGTTCATGATGCGTTGATGGAGAATGTTTTTGTGTCTCTAAAGAATGTGTCAATGCCTAGGTTGTCTCCTAAAGCCCAAAGGTTAGTTTAGCAATATGGAAACAACTTCATATAGTTTCCCAGGTTCATGTACTTGAGGATAGGTGGATTCAAAGAAGAACCTACAAAGTTACCACGATATGCTTTCAAATTTTTTATTTTGGTTAGGATATGTAGGAAAATTTTCTCTATTATAAAGGATAATTTACCACAAGAGGATTGGGAAACAACTTTTCCTATAAAGTTGGGTTCATTGGTTTTTAGTAGTATGAACAATGCTTCTATCATTGGAAGTAATTTTCTTGCATTCAATTTTGGCTCTTACAGTAGTAGAAGAAACTTTGATAGTAAAGGGTATGTAGTCCATATTCTTGGCCTTGAAGTTCACTCGTCAACAACTCCCTAATTGGAAGACCTATTGAAAGATTGTTAGGATGAAGGAGAAGTTCTGAGAAAAGATCATTCAAGGCTGAATGTGCAGCAAATTAATTCCTTGAGGTTGAAGTTCAAAATAAGGGGAGTGGTTGAGGATGGCTCAAATATAATTGAACCTAGCTGGGAAGAATCTAGTGAATTGAAGTCTCTGGTAATTGACTGGAATAAGGATGAAGAAGATGATATCAATCTAAGGGCTATATTTATACTTACCTTCACAAATGATTGGTTAAAGAAAAAGAGCAAAGGAATTGTCAATGAACCCTCTTTAGGGGTGGTTTCTTTTTCTAAACCATCTCCATCTAACATCCCACTTTCTCCTATTGTAGGTAGTATATTGGCTCAAGATAAATAGAAGAAGATGCCTCTTAATTTTTAAACTATGGCTCCAAGGACTAGATCTTAGTGTAAGTCCAAAGCCTTGAAGCAACATAAATTTCAGAAGGAGAGAATGTCAACTCAAGGGTAGGATTCAAATGATGACCTCAATTTCTTAGATGGTGTAGATGGCAATGTTCTATTCATTGAGGCTCCTAAGGTAGATTAACCTAGATCCCTAACTCCTACTAGAGATGCCCAGGTGATGTCTATGAGCCCTGCTATTCCTTCTTGGCTATTTAACATAATCATCAAAAAAGGGAATTTGCAACCAGTGTCCACATTGGTGAAAGACATCATCACTAAATATGCGGCTAGGGGTTCAAAGGTAAAGAAGTTGAAGATAGATGCTCACCTTACCAAAGAACAAGTAGCATGAAAAATCACTGCTGAAATACCTACCTACAAGTAGAAGAAAGAGTCTGGGGATATTAATGATGAAGGTTTTAAAGTTACCTTTGTTGAACTAGGGACCAGTTATAGGAACATTGGTAATCACTTCTTTAAATTCATTGCTGATCATATGTTGACACAATATGAGAAGGATAGCAAAGAGAAAAAGGAACTAAAAGGCATCGTAATGACAATGGCTGCATATATCAATTCCTTAATGAACCTTGGCACATTGCCAATTGTTCAAGTTCCACAGTCCTTTGATCCCAATTCAGCAGGAAGTTAACAATTGATGAAGCAGATACAAAAAGGGAAGTTGTTAACTGATGTTGTAAAGGACTGGGTGGACATCATCATAAAAGAAGGTAATAAATTTAGTTTAGAATTTTCTAATGTTTATGCTAAGGGAGAATCATTTTTGGGAGAGATCCAAACTTTAGTTCTAGTTTGGGAAATAGAGCTAGGTTGATGTCAAGCCATTATTTTTCATGTAGCTAAAGTCAAGAGGTTCGGGGTCCTCAAGTTCTTAAATGAGAACCCAATGAAAAATGTGGATCCCTACATGTTGTTCATTATGAAGAACAACATGGGCTAGAAGGAGTCAGTTTACAATGAGACAATTAAAGAAGTACAGTGTATAGAAAATTAAATTACTAAAATGCACAAAGAACTCCTTAAGGATATGAAGGTAGTTAATCCTACAAAGATCCTATAGTCTAATGATGGGAACATGGATGCTGAGACACTAATGAAGAGCTTCAATGAAGCCATGGAACAAATTAGGGATGGTGAATTGCCAAGTGCTAAAAATTTCACTATGTTGGC
Organism: Cupressus sempervirens; assembly: GCA_028749045.1. Taxonomy (NCBI): domain Eukaryota; kingdom Viridiplantae; phylum Streptophyta; class Pinopsida; order Cupressales; family Cupressaceae; genus Cupressus; species Cupressus sempervirens. The sequence goes on from CM053793.1 coordinate 773,460,652, forward strand.
AAGTATTGAATCGATGCTATGTCTCAACAAGAACCTAATGTTGTGTCAAAGTTTAAAGATAAAGGAATTCAAATGGTAGAAGGATGCGTGTAGAGCCTGATTGCTAAGCCTAAAGAATCCACACTCCCATGTGATGTAGGAGTTTATGAATACTTTTTGAAGCTAGAAGCTAGTACGTTAGATTTTTGGTGAGGACGTGAAAATTGGCTGGGTTTTGATGGAGGCCTTTCAGATTTGTATGGAAAACTATAAATTCTAGGGAATTGAACTAGTTTAGGGTTATCAATAGATATTTAGAAGGTAGATAGTAGAAAAAATTTGATAAAATAGGTACTTTTTAAGAAATTATCAAAGGATAGTATGTGGATGTTTTTCTTTTAAATGACTGTGTGCATGGAAACATTTAATATACATATATAAATCATCTTGGATTCTACTTTTGAAACTTAGTGTTTGAAGTGTTCAAATCTTAGTGACTTTGTGGACTGTGGTTTAATGATTTGAGATATTGGTTGGTATTCTAACTGTAAGTTCATTTCAGTTATGTTGCTCGAATTATTGATATCAGTTTGTGATGTTATTCATTCTTTTAAAAGTAGATTTTCTGTATAAGTATATTCAAATGGATGTTTCTTTGAGATTTTTGAATTGATTTTTACCTCACTACCTAAGAGTAGTCAAGAGATCCTTGTGCACTTTCAAGAAAAAGAGCAAAAGATAATTTGAATTCATTGCAAATCTAATAAGGGAGTTGTACCTTTAAAATTCTAAGAGAAAATCAAATAACATGATATTTTCTCAACTGTTGTGAGAATTTTTTGTTTTTCACACCTTGGGTATAGAGTAAATTTGTTAAATTAGTTGAAAGGACAATCTATTCACTAACAAATTATAAGGTCAAGTTGTGATTTCAAAGTGTGTGTGTAAAACATGAAGATGTTATTGAAGATTTAATGATGAGAAGAGGAAACACATTTGAAATATAAGTAGAATATCCTTGTGGAGTAGCAAAGCTATATTCAATCAGGAAGGTTTAAGTACAAGATAGAACATAGATCTATAATTAGCAAATTAGTTGCATTCAAGTCAGGTCATCTCATTGTTACTCTCTAACCATTGTAGCAGTAATCTAAATATCTTAATAGAGTTGGCTTAAAAGCTATTTGCAAATACTCTAACAAGGTGGCAGTTCTATTGAATTGTCTGAAGACCTCTAACAAGGCCACTCCTTATAGGGTGATTAAATCCTCTAATAGGGTCACACCTAATAGTGTTTTTGTAACCTTTAACAGGGTTGGCTCATAACAGGGCTCACTTTAGAAGAGTGAAAATAGTAACTGGTTGCAATTGGTAGTTTTTCCCAAATTGGTTTTCCATGTTAAATACTAGTGTCATATGTGTTCATCTTATTTTCTTTTATATGTTTGCAACTAAATTAAAGTAATGGTAATCGCAAACAACATCTAAAATTTTATATGTTAAGCATTTACCAAGCTAATTCGATTGTTACCGAATTACAACATTTTATGTGTGTTTACTGAGCTTCAATAGTATTCAGTCTTTAGTTTGCATTTCTACTAGCATCTAAGGGATCTGAGATTTATTTTAGTAGTAACTAGTTCACACCTTCCCTCTCAATTACTCCTCTTATATTTCCAACATGAATCGGTCATAAGGAGAACAAAGGAAATGAAATAGAGGATAGCAAAGGTGTATTTGATTAGAAAGGATCAAGTACGCATCAATATAGAGGCTATTTGACATCAAGTAATAAAGTGCTAAACAAAGGATCATTGTTGAGATATTTTAATAGAAAAATCAGTTAAATCTCTTAATAGAGTAGTCCTAACAAGCTCTTGTAAATCCTTTGATAGGGTACTTCATTATGAGTTAAAGTCCTCTTACTAGGAACACTTTTAGCAGGGTGTTTTAAATCATTTAATAGGGTAAGATCTAACAAATCTTTTAAGCCTTTAATATGGTAGACCTTTCATACGGTAGATCATATTTCATGGTAAAATATTCTAACTTGCATTGGATAGATTTTATTACTACAATAGTGAAGACTTGTGGGTCTCATCCCCACTCCAATTTTTCCTTCTCCTTGGAGGATTTTTGGGTAACTAAATATTTTGTGTCATACATGTGTTGAATATTTACTTTACTTTCATACTATGAATGTATATTCTTAATTTGGTATTTCAATTTATATGCATAGACTATGAGATGGATGTGTGGTGAATAGTTTTAGAGGTTGAAAATGTGTAGTGTTGATTCACCCCCCTCTTAGAGTTTACTTTCCTATTGTATTTCCAACAATTGGTATTAGAGCATAGTTCTCTAAAATAAAATCTTTGCAACTTTGAGGAAACATCTTGAAGATGGAAGTCTATAAATTGGGAAAGACTATTGAGAACTAGACAATTGAAATACAACTTTCCCTCCATTAGCTAAATGAAGTAAGACATGAGTTAAAGAAATCACTAAAGAGAAGGAAGGAAATTGCTATTAAAGAGGATGAAACACAATACCAAGAGATTGACATCACTAAATTATTTGCAAATGGAAACTCCAATGAATTTGATGCAATAGTTGTAGATCTCATGGAAAAGAATGGAAACCTAACTGAAGAGGTTAGAAATCTAAATAGAGACCAAGAGATCCAATTGGTATTGCTATGTGAAGTGACTAAGTAGAAAAAGAAAGATGAAGAGGACAAAGTCACAATTGAAGATGAAAAAAGGATTTTTACCAACAACCTAGAAGAGAAAACATCAAAGGTAACTAGGATTGCTAACATGCAATTGGAAACCTTGAGTCAAATGATTACTACAAATCATGAACTAAATTGATGCAAGAACATTCTAGGTTGCCTTGTAATCCCTCACTATTGTTCACTGTGCCAATTGTTGACAAGTTCTAGTTATTATCAAGCATTTAGTTGATGCTAAGTTCTAAGCTACTTTCGAGTGATTCCTTCAGATGCTAAGTGCCAATATTTTGTGAAGTCCTTATTTACTGAGTTGTCTATGTTTGGTTCCAATTTGGGCCAACCTTTCTCGCATTTAATTTTGGTATATGTAGTTAATATTTGATGTGACCTGATTTGTGGATGTGCATAAATTTAATCTAATATTTAATTTTGTGATAGGTTGACTAGTGTTTGCACAAGTATTTAAGGAAGTCTATGATTGAAATGCAAACTTGAAGTTGGATCGTGAATCTAGAAGTGATATTTGTAAATCATTGTAACCTAGAAGGCCTTAAAGTTGTGCATGTATGTTAATTACTTTATGAATGTATAAACATCATTTTCTCTCTCTCTCCTTGGTGTAGTTCTTATGTTGTGTTTTCTACTATGTTACCTCTTCTAGGTTGGTTTGGATAGTTGGGTGTGCCTTTGGCCCTAGTAATTTCCCTCCTTGAGTTAGGAGGTATCAGAGCTTGAGATTCATCTTTGTGGTGATTGGATTGTGTAGAACCCTAAGTTAATTTTTTTATGGAGCAGCAAATCTATGGATTTTACCTATAACTTGTAGAGGGTTATGATCTTGTAGGAACGTAATTTGTAAAGATGGTTCGAGGTGGAGGAAATGTTGATAATGCACTATTAGATACATTGAGAAAAATTGCAGCAAGGTTAGATGCTATGGAGACAACCCAAAGGAGAGGAGCACATCTTGATGATGTAAGTGATGATGAACTAGTAGCACAAAACTATAATCCAAAACTTGAAGAGAAATAAGATGAAGCGAGGTTGTTGAGAGTATTATCTAGAAAAAATTCAAAGCCTACTATAGAAGTTGTTCTTTATGATGGGAGATTGGATAACAAAGTTGTGTTGGATTGGATCTCTAAAATTGAGAAGTTCTTTGAGTATGAAAACACTCCTAATAATAGGAAGGTGAAGATTGTAGTTACAAAGTTGAAAGGACATGCCTCACTATGGTGGGAGAATTTTCAAACTGATAGAAAAATGAGAGGAAAGGAGAAGATTAGAACTTGGGTGAAGATGGTGAACAAGGTAAAGAAAAAATTCCTTCCTAATAATTACCAAGTTAGCTTCTTGAGAAATATGCAAAATTTGAGACAAAGAGACATGAGTGTGAAGGAGTATACTGAGGAATTCTATAGATTGGACATCAGATCTGGACATGTGAATGGCGATATTGAGAAAATTTCAAGGTACATGAAATAATTTTTGTGAAATTGGAAAGTGTGGAGGAAGCATACCAATATGCCTTGAAGGCTGAGGAGATCTTGATGAAGAAGCATGAACAAATAAAAAGAGGCAAAGGTGGTAAATTCTAGAGAGGTAGAGGTAGATCTTATGGAGAAGGTGGTAAATATAACAATTTTATGCAAGATAGGGGAAAATTTGAATGGAAGAATGATGAAAAAGGAAAGATTGAATGAAAATGTGGTGAATATTGTCGAGGAAGAGGTAATTCTTATCTTAGAGGTGGTTTTCATGGTAATAATTTCAAATGTGGTAAATAGGGACATAGATCTTTTGAATGTAGATCCTTTGAAAGTAAGAAAGGTAATAGAAATGTTGTGATTCAAAGAGATGATGAGGGTTCACCAAGTGGACCTGAGGTTGGTGAAAATATGATGGTGAGAAGAACCCTATATAATAAGAGAAGTGATGAGGAACCTATCTTTAGAAGAAGTCTTTTAAGACCAAGTGTAAGATGGCTTGAAAATGTTTCAAAGTGATCATTAATAGTGAAAGTTCAAAAAATTTGGAATCATAAGAGTTGGTTACAAATTTATAGTTGTAGAGGCTAAAGCATCCCAAACCCTATCATGTTTCATGGATCAAAGATGAGCATAAAATATTGGTAAGTGAGCAATGCCTTGTCAAGTTTAAGATTAGATATTACTTTGATGAAGTTTTGTGTGATATCATGCCTATGGATTGCTGTCATATTTTTTTAGGTAGACCTTGGAAATATGATAGATATGTTGTGCATGATGGAAGATGGAATCAGTACACTCTTTGGGTGAATGGGAAGAAGAAAATATTACTGCCTTTGATTAAAAGACTAGATGAGGTTAATTGTACTACTATGAGAATTTGCATGGTTAATGGGAAATTTTTTGAAAAAGAAGTGAAGAAGAATCAAGTTTGTTTTTCCATACTTCCCAGAGGACTGAGTTTGGGTAGTAATGGCTGAGTGAAAGTAGAAGCTAGTAACAACAGAGTGACAACAGATGGTGGTAGTTGAGTACTAGAAGAAATTATAGAATTGCTGAATGAGCATAAAGAGATTATTGTTGATGATATTCTTGATATTTTTCCACCAATAAGGAGTATAAGTCATTGCAAGTATCTAATTCTTGAAGCTAGTTTGCTGAATAAAACACCATATAGATTGACACCTATAGAGAATGAGAAACTTAATAGACAAGTGCATGAGTTGTTGTAGAAAGGTTTGATTAGAGAATGTTTGAGTCCATGTGTTGTACTTGACATATTAACACCTAAAAAGAATGGAGAATGGAGAATGTGTACTCATTCTAGAGCTATTAACAAGATCATAGTGAAATATAGGTTTCCTATGCCGAGGATGGATGATATAATGGATTGTTTGAGTGGAGCAAATAATTTTACCAAGATTGACTTAAAGAGTGGCTATCATCATATCAAAATCAAAGAAGGTGATGAATAGAAGACTACTTTCAAGACAAAAGATGGCTTGTATGAATGGCTGGTTATGCCTTTTGGTTTGGCTAATGCACCTAGTACTTTCATGAGGTTGATGAATGAAGTTCAGAAAAGATTCTTGGGTGAGTTTGTGATTTTTAATTTGGATGATATTCTAATATTTAGTAAAACCAAGGAAGAACACCTTGAGCATGTTAGACAAGTAATGTAGAGGTTGGAAGAGGAGAAGTTGATGATTAATTTGAAGAAGTTTTCTTTTATGCAAGTGGATATTGTGTAATTGGGATTTGTGATTTCATCTAATGGTTTGAAGATGGATTGTGAGAAGGTTAAAGCAATTTTGGAGTGGCCTACACCTAAGAATGTGGGTGAGGTAAGATCATTTCATGGTTTGACTAGTTTTTATAGGAGGTTTACAAGGAATTTTAGTTATGTTTGTAATGCTATGATTGATACAATGAGAGGAGGCAAAAATGAATTCAAGTGGACACATAGAGCTGATAAGGGTTTTAAGACTTTGAAATAAAAGGTTGTTGAATTACCCATATTGGCTTTACGTGATTTCAATAAGGTATTTCATGTTGAATGTGATGGTAGTGGTAGTGCAATAGGAGTTGTTTTGAGTCAAGAAGGTAGACCTATTGCTTTCTTTAGTGAAAAGTTGAATGATGCTAAAAGGAAGTATTCTATGTATGATTAAGATTTTTATGCTATTGTTCAAGCCTTGAAGAAGTGGAGACATTATCTGATTCCTAAGGAGTTTGTGTTGTATATTTATCATAAAGCTTTACAATACTTGGGAAGTCAATATAAATTGAACCAAAGACATATGAAGTGTGTTGAGTATTTGCAAAGTTTTAAATTTTTTGATTAACTATAATAGTGGAGTTACTAATAGAGTCGCTAATGCATTGAGTACAAGACATTCTTTATTGATTGAGATGAAGGGTAAAGTTCTTGGTTTTGATGAAATGAAAGAGTTGTATGATGCTGATCCTAATTTTTCAAGGGTGTGGAGAGAGTGTAGAGCACCAAATCTGATAGATCACATGAGTAAGTATGATGAATATTTCATTCAAGAAGGTATATTTCTCAAAGGTATTTAGTTGTGTATCCCTAAATTTTCTATGAGGCTGAATTTGATCAAGGAAAATCATAGTGGTGGATTGGCTATACATCTTGGAATTGATAAGACATTGAGTTTACTAAAGGAGAATGATTATTGGCCACAACTATATAAGGATGTTTAGAAATTTGTGAAGAGTTGTGGAGTTTGTCAAGTTACAAAAGGAGTAAGTCAGAGTACTGGTTTATAAATACCTATTGTTGTTCCTGAGAAACCTTGGAGTGACATCAGTATGGATTTTGTTCTTGGATTGCCTAAAACAATAAAGGGGTATGATTCTATATTTTTTGTTGTTGATAGATTTTCTAAAATGGCTCATTTCATACCTTGTAAAAAGAAATAAGATGCTGAGCATATTGTTGAGCTTTTATTTAAAGAGATTTTGAGATTGCATGTACTACCAAGAAGTATTATTTTTGATAGAGACAATAAGTTTTTTGTTTATTTTTAGAAGACTTTGTGGAAGAAGATGGGTAGAAAATAAGGTTTAGTTCTAAATTCAATCTACAAATAGATGGATAGATAGAGGTTGTGAATAGAAGCTTGGGTAACTTGTTGAGATGTTTAGTTGGAGACAAGCCAATTAATTGGGAGATGGTATTGGCACAATTTGAATTTGCATATAATAATTCTGAGAATGGGAGTATAGGGAAGACACCTTTTTAGATTGTTACTAGAATGCAACCCTTAGGTAAATTAGATTTGAGGGATGTAGCTAACCAAGAAAAGAGTAGTGTTGTAGGGGAAGTATTAGCTAATTTTATGGAGTCTTTACATAAGAAAGTGAAGTTGAGGTTGGGACAAAGTAATTAAAAGTATAAAGAGAATGTTGATAAGTCTAGAAGACATCATGATTTTCAAATTGGTGACGAAGTGATGGTTCATTTGAAGAAAGGAAGATTTCATATTGGAACATACAACAACCTGAATATGAAGAAGTTTGGACCTTATAAAATCTTGAAGAAGTTTCATAGTGGTAATCCTTACAAAGTTGAGTTACCTGATGACATGGATATCTCTCCTATATTTAATATTTCTGATTTATATAAGTATCATGAGTTAGATGATGAAGTTTTTGTATAAAAAGATTATCCTAAAAAATAGATTGAAGAAGTTAAGTAGATATTGGATTAGAGAGTTGGTAAAAGCACAAGAGGAAAAGATTACTATGAATATTTGGTTATCAAAAAATTATCCTAAGAAATATATTGAAGAAGTTGAATAGATATTGGATTAGAGAGTTGGTAAAACTGCAAGAGGAAAAGATTACTATGAATATTTGGTGAAGTGAAAGAATAGACCAATTGAAAATGCTACATGGATTTCCCAATTTGAGTTGGATTTAGCTTAGGTTGTGATGCTTTCATGATTCAAGAGAATCATTTCTTCCAACCCTAGTTGTCTTATGTAGGAGCATCTTGAGTTGCCTTCTAATCCTGCACTTTTGTTCATTCTACTAGTTGTTGTCGAGTTCTAGTTATTGTTGAGCATTTGGTTGATGTCAAGTCCTTTGATTTTTGAGTGATCCTTTGGTTGTTAAGTTCTTTGTGGTTGCTAAGCTCTCTTTGGTTGTTGAGAATTGGAGGATATCAAGTTTTTAGTAGTTGCCAAGTGATTCCTTCAGATGCCAAGTGCCAGTATCTAATGAAGTCTTTGTTTGCCAAGTTATCTATGTTTGGTTCTTGTTTGGGCTGACATTTCTTGCATTTAATTTTGGTATATTTAATTAATATTTGATGTGAGTCGACTTGTGGCTATGCATGAATTTAATGTAAGATTTAATTCTATGATAGGCCAACCTATGTCTGCATTAGTATTTAAGGAGGTCTACGATTGAGTTTAGATAGATTTTGGGGGAAGATTGTAGGTAGGAGTCTTAAAGGATTGAAATGAAAACTTGAAGTGGGATCATGAATTTGGAAGTGATATTTGTAACTAGCTATAACCCAAAAGGCCTTACAACTAGGCTTGTATGTTAATTACTTGATGAATGTATAAACATCATGTTCTCTCTCTCCTTGATATAATTCTTGTGTTGTGTTTTTTGCTATGTTAACTCTTGTAGGTTGGTTTGGATAGCTGGGTGTGCCTTTGGCCCTAGTTATTTCCCTCGTTCCTATTGTTGTCACATAGGTTTACACCCTTGTCCAAGGCCTATGCGCGAGGACAACCTAGTGAAACATGGAAACAACCTCCAAGCTGTGGGACTTGAACTACGAGGTTGAGTCTTCGGAGAAGGCCGGCTTCCTCTTACTATCAGGGCCCGCCTATCTATTCTCAGAAGGGAAAGGGAGAAAGAGAGCGTCAAAGCAAATCTACCTAGTTTAACCTAAAATGGTGATGCACCAAGACAGAGTGTTCAGATTCATTCTTGCCCATATATATACTACAAAACCATAATAACATACAAGATTCATACACATCCAGACTTGTATCGACCAGTAATCACATACAGATCAGAAGAAACCAACCGAATGACACTAGGAAAAGGAGATTTCACTTATGCATTATTCGATAGGCCAAAGATAGATACAGTGTGCAGATCATTGATCTCAACAATACACCAATGGGAGGCAAAGTGATGCACATTCACACTGATGGCCGAAAGAGATGATATAGGCTATTACATGGCTCAGAGATAAAGGGGGTTTTACACTATAAGTCTGCAAGCAGTAGCAGAGAAAATCAGGAAGAATCGACCCTCAGAACATATCACGAAACTGCCTTTATAGATCAGGCACAACTGAAGATTTCCGCATTACATTCACTTCTTACCTACTGGTATTAACTTCCTGTCTTGAGAACCCAATCGGGGATCTGGATTGAAATCCTGGCCTGCATACCGAGAAAAAATCATTTCTTCTGAGAAGATCCTGGAGAAGATAGAAACGGCGCCACAACATTCCCTGACATGGTAGATGGGCCGACCAGATGGGTGGAGTGTCCTCATGTCCTGCATTCATTCCTGGTAGGTCAGAAATGATCATGAAGATCAGATCGCAAGATACGTTGATCACCTCTGCATCTTGGTTCATGAATCAAACTAGCCTATTAGCCGACCCAATTTTCTATATGCCGACTAGGCCACGCGGGCCATTCATAATCCTTTGTCTTGCCACTTGGAGAGTCCTCCTGCGGTTGACCACCTTCGTTGGACTAACCGCGCCACCTTATCACCTAACCGCTGGCCGTCAACTAATTGCCACATCAAAAACCAAAACGCGAGGACACATGTCAATCGGGCGCTAACTCGTTATCGTAAAATCCACGCAGTTCCTCCATGGCAAGATAGCACCAAACCTAGATTCCTGCAGATCTGATGGTAGAGAATTGACCCCTCAATGCGCTGATCGCATCAAGAAATTCGGCCCCTCGATGCATCTGTATTCTGACTCGGCACACTTGGTTGTTTCTGATTCACCGTGGACTTTCTTTCCTGTGACTGGGCCCCATCTGAATCAGTGCCACCTCAATGGTGCATTTGATGAGACCTGACCCCACCGATGCGTGTCAATCGGGCACGATGTCACCATGGTAAAAATCTTGCAATTTTGCTAAGGCGACATGGCACCTACCGTTGATCTTTTCTCATCTGACGGTGGAGAGCCTGACCCTCTGTAACCCTCCGTTCCTATTGATTCACTGGGCTCGCCAACACGTGGTGTCCCCCTGTTGGTTTGTCAGTCACCCCACCCTATCTGCTTCTGACGGCATGAAACACAGCCCCGCCAGGACACGTGGCACACGGGCGCTATGTCGCTGATGCTAAAGACCGGGCAGCTCCTGATGGCGAGATAGCGCCAGCCGTAGATCTTGTAGATCTGACAATCAGAGTGATATCGTACTTCCCTCGCCATCCCTCCTGAAAACTTTTGGGCCCGTGGTTGCAGTGTCCCGACATATACACATGGCATCATCCGGTTGGTGAACCCGAGACCTGATCCGTAGAATGGCCACGCGGTGGATGGGCGCTATGTCGCCATGATAATATCTGCGCATCTCCACCATAGCGAGATGGCCCCATCCATTGATGTAATCAAATCTGATGGTGGAGATCGCGAACCTTGACTGTGCCAACTGTAGATCTAGAGACTCCAGCCTGGTTACACGCGGCGGTTCCTCACTGGCCCAGCGGAACACCACTAGGCAATCTTGCGACTTGGCCTCACAGGGTGACCACGTGTCAACCAGGTGCCATGTTGCTATGGGAAAATTGAGGTTAAATTTCCATAGCGCCATAGCGCCCAACCGATGACGTGTCTCACTCTATGCATGTTTCTTTTTTGATTCATCGCCGTGACACGGGCTCTGCCAACTAGGCAGATGAGGTACGCAATGGGGCCCAATATTTGTCTAAAGTTCTCATCATTTATTTTCTCCAGCCCGCCAAACTCTATCCGATTGTCACAACATTTTCTCGGCCACGTGACCCGCCCGCCAACTTTAGCATCTCTGCCAGGCGCTATGTCGGCATGGAGATTTTTCGGTTGGCGTGCAATAGCGCCATAGCGCCTGTGGCACTGGAAAAATTTCCTGACCCGCCCTCCGTTGTGACCCACCCATAGGGCCCACCAAACACGTGTCAATCAGGCGCGATGTCACCGATACTATCTCCCATGCAACTTTCGATGACGAGATCGTGCCTACCGTCGATCCATCTAAAATCTGACGGAGAGAAACTTTGGCGGGTTGGGGCATTAAAATAACAATTTTTTGGCTAACTGTTGAACAGGCCGTGGATTTGAATTTAAATCTTTGGTGGTAAAACCAGAGGTAACACCTATGTCATAAATACAAAGGATATTGAGATCACAACATTGAAGTTTCCTAATGAAAAATTTAGAAATGATCTAAAAAGAGAAAAGGAGTTTGTTAATAATTTAAACAAAACTAGTGAAGCCATCAAATACTTTGAACAATTGATGAGATTCCCTAGATCCAACAGTGATACTTCTAGATTGGGATATGCTAGTATTGAAGAAGGAGAAACATCCAAAATTGGTGAAGAGAGAAGTAAAAAGGGTAAGAACTCCAAACCTACTTATCATAATTGTGGTAAGTTACGTGATGCTAGTAATGTTTGTAGGAGGAAGTCTGCAAATCATAATCCTAAACATAAATTCATGGGTCATGGCCATAAATGTAATAAATAAGGACATTGGGCACATGAATTCATAACCAAGACCACAAGCTCACAAACATTTTAAGGATACTAATATAACTATCAGAAGTATGGACATAGAGCATATGAGTGCATATCCAAGATTAAATAGTCATCAAACAAGTAAACAAAGGTAAGGGATAATGACAACTCTTATAATTGGGATTATAATACAAGGTATAGTTGTCATTACTGTCAAGAATATGGACATATTTTTGAAAATTGCATAAAAACACATTTTAGAAGTGACTATAATAGATGGTTGAGTCAAACCACATGTTTTAGCTATTTGAAGATTGGTCACATAAGCAACAATTATCCAACAAGGTCAAAGGCACCAAACAATGAGTTCAACAAAGGCAAAGAAAAGGTAGATGTTGAGAATATTAGAGATGAAATGAAAAAGACATAGAAGAGAAAGGAAGATTGTAACACAATAAGTGTAGAAGGGATCACTTCACCCAATAGGTTAGGTGATCACACCTCCTCCAATTAAGCAATAAAGAGGTAAGTGGAACTAATATCTAAAAGGATATACTTTACATCAGTTCTAAGGATTTAGTGCTAAAAAGATTACATATGCATGGAGAAAGATGAAAAGTGTTGTTAAGAATAAAAGAAATCATTTAGCTTTATTAGTTTTCATGTGGTTGTCGAGCATGAAAATTTTCACTATGGTTGCTGAGAGAAATATTACTTGATGCCAAGCTATTTCAATTTTTAGTGTTGACTAAGCTTGTAGTGGTTGCCGAGTGGAAAGGAAACTTCACGGAGTCTGAGTGAGTCAAAATCTTTATTGAAGTTGAGCTTACAACTATGTAATCACTAAGCATTAATTGCAAGGTTTTGAGGTCTATATGGTCAACTTATACTCATTTGACATTGTTTAAATTTGAAGGAGAACATGAAGAGCTAAAGATGAACTAGAGAAATTGTTCTAAGTTTTTGCAAATGGATTCAACAATCACTCAATGCCATCACTGTAGAATTCTAAAGGTATTTATCTAGTATTGAGTTACCATTAGTAGCCAAGGTTGTAAAGGGAAAGGAATTTTTGAATGTGCAATTGATAAGAAATGAGATTAAGAAACCTAATTTTAGAGCTATTTTAGACATATCTTGTAAACAAGATCCTTTTGGTGTGTTGTAAATGATACCACCGCAAGTCTTAATGATCCAAGATGTTAGATGTTTCTATACATGTAAGGTTGGAAGCATAATAGACATGGAAACAAGGGAGACATATGGAAAATTCTATGAAAATAGAGCATTGAAGGAGGAATTCAAAATTGTTGAGAAGAAAGGGTTAACCCATGTCCTAGATTTCCCTAATGTCTTCAAGATAGAATTGATAAAGATAGTTTTGAGCAGGATACATGATAATTCTGTATGGTTAGAGAATGGAATAGTGAAAATTACCAAGAAAATTGTGCATAGAGTTACATGGTATCCATCCCTAGATCAGCTAAAGACATTGAGAAGTGAAGCAAAATAGGTAATTGAAAGGAATATAGGGGCTATGTGGAATAAATGAGGGATGAAAATAGATATAATCATAGATCCCTTAATTTCTTTTGTATTGAGTATAATAGCACATAAGTTCTATCAGTCCAACATGCTTAACAATGTTCCATGTATTACAATGGATGTGGGATACAAAATAGTGAAGAAAGATCATACTTATGATCTTGTTGAGTTGCGATTGCAACAATTGATTGAGAATTTGGGAGCCATAAGAAAGACCAAAAGTACACAATGCAAATTTGGATCTATTCTTGTATGTATATTCTTTTATGTATAGAATACATTTCCTACTTTTGGTAAAGTTGCATGGCAGGTAAATAGATCTATTGTAGTGCAAATAGGTGAATTCATTGAGAAACTAGGTGATAATTTTGAGTCATTAATGATAAGATACTTTGAAGACTTCAAGAAGACAAAGAAGAAAAGACTAAGGATACTAGTTTCACTAGTGGAGAAGCATTTTGGTGATGTTTGCTTCATAGCTGACACTGACTTTGCATATGTCTCGACAATAGTTCCTAGAGTTAGATGGTTAAGACCATTGGGATATGAAATCAAAATTGATGAAGCCTCTACAAAAATAATAACATTACTTATAGAAGTGGAAAAGGAGGCTACAAATTTTGGAAACTATGGTATGGCCATGTAGAAAATTACAATGGACTTGAAGACTACTTTAGTCATTATAAAGAAGAATAAGATGGTAAAGAAACTAAAAGAGAAATTTGATGAAGGGGTAGAAGAAGAAAATGATAATGATGAGAAGAAGAAGAGAATGCACTTGTCCAAGCACCACTTACCATCACCCAAAGTCAAGGAGGGGACCAATAAGAAGAGGAAGTAGAAATTGTAGAAGGCGTTGAGGAAGAAGAAGCTAGTGAAGCACCTACATCTATTGAACAAAAGAAAAGAAAAGATAAAGAACTTATAGTAAACAAATAAAAGAAGGTTACAAAACCTACTTAGCCAAAAATACCTACAACTAGGGCTAGCACAAGGGCCACTACACAAAAGACTAAGGAAGTAGCTAAGCCAAAGGAGAAAAGAGCTAGTCAAGCTATCAAGGGTGAAGAATCTTAGAAGAAACTGAGGATAGAATATGTTACTCCAGCTAAATTTGATGAAGAGAATACTGAATCTAATGACAAAAACCAGTTTCAAGCAGTAAGTCATAGTTCTTCTTCAAATTTATGTAATCTATGTGAGAATATTAGAAATCATGATGATTTATCTGGATTCTCTCACATTGAGTTTGACAATCTTGGGAAGATTGAAAATAATCAAGTTGAAGAGGAAGTATATGCCATGATAGCAATATTTAAAAAGGCTCCTTTTGAACTTGCCAACTCCATACCCAAGAGTTTGTATGAGAGAGTTGAGCAAAAGTGGCACTATTGTCCAAATACTACAAAAAATAATAAGAGAAACAACACTTGCCCAAGGAATGTAAGAACTAAGTAAGGGTGCAATGGAAAAATCCATTAAGAAATATACTAGAAAATTTGCACTAAAATATATGACATTCAGTATATTGAAAAATAACATTGAGGATGTTGTACAAAAGATTACTTTGATGTGGATATCACTATATGGTTTGAGAACATCCCAGGCAATATTGCAGGCACCTATTGAGGTAGGCGAACAAAAAGAAGGAGAAAAAGAATATGGAATAGAACAAGATATAGTTGAGGGAGTCATGGACATGAACATTGAAACACATGCACCAGCTAAGGATGAGCATCCCATAGAATAAAGTGTACTAGATACACTAGTGTTGAGTGTGTTGGGACTCAAAATTGTCTATTCTCAATTTTGAGTACCATTAAGAAATTGAGCCCTATATATGTTTTTGATGTGATTGTACGTGGTTGTACCTTTGAGGCCCCTGAGGTGTTTAATTTTTCTAACACCTTCCATTTAGCCCATCCACATGTTCCATGATGATAAACTATCATTT
Source organism: Cupressus sempervirens (assembly GCA_028749045.1). NCBI lineage: Eukaryota > Viridiplantae > Streptophyta > Pinopsida > Cupressales > Cupressaceae > Cupressus > Cupressus sempervirens. The sequence continues at coordinate 773,476,091 of CM053793.1, forward strand.
CAAGTCATTTGGTGAAGTCCTATTTTAAGCAAATGTCAAATCTGCATTTTTCACCAAAGTGTCAAATAGGGACAAGAGCCTTTGTTTGCATCTGAATATCTTGCAGCCAAAAATGTTTTGTAATTTTCCACTTTGGGAGTGTCTAGTGTCCATAACTAAAAAAGTATGTTTCTGATTTTGAGTCGTTTCAAGTTCTTTTGATTAGGTTTCGAACCCCTCAAAGTTGGTCAGTCACTGTTTTCATACATTTGCACTCTGCACATAATTTTCGAAAGCCCTATTTGATGAGCTATAATTTTGACCCAATTGACCAAAATGTGAAATTTCTTTTTGTGCAGCATTTTAGATATTAGAGACTTGTTATGTTTCAAGTTTCACCTTATTATGACTCCATTTGATTAGTTTTCAAATGTGATTCCAAATGGAATTTCTATCTTTTATTGGTGTCAGCATTTGCAGATTTGTCAGGACCCATGTTCATGATGCTATATCTTGAAACTCGTGATTGGTGAGATCAAATGGATTGTACCACTATTTTGTACTATGAAAATACTTTAACTATACTTATTTTCAAGTCTTGACAAATCCATTTGCACACTTTTCCAGGTCAATTTCATTTGCAAAAAATCACTTTTCTGCCATTATTTCCAGTTTTTAATTCTGAGCAGCCCACTTTGACTGATTGCCATTTGCGCCCTATTATTCATCATGAGCCCAGATCATACATCCGTATTGTCCTAATGATAGAGAATAAATGCCCTAGTTTTTGTACTCCCACGTGTCAATTTACCCAATTTTTGAAGCCTATTCTAAATGTGATTTGTTGTTTTCTAACATGTTTATCTGTAGATGATTTTAAGAGGTCAACTTTTATAGTCAATATATTTTGACTGAGAATTTTTCATAAGATGAGATTCAACATGGTGCAAGTGTGCAGAATAGAGAATCAGTTTGTCAGATTTCAAAGCCCAGTCAGATGTTTGGGTCAGTTTTTAAAGCCAGTGAATAGGCCCTGTTAGCAAAAAGTCATAGTTTGTAGATAATAGAAAAGTGAGTTTTAATGATGTCTGAGTACTGGATTTTGTTTTCAATCAGTTTGAGATGCTAACGAGATTAATTTGAAGGATCAGTTATCTGGAAACAATTTTTTTTTTAGCTGGACCCACTTTGGGGCCTAGCTAAATTCATCAGATTTGTGATAGCCAGTAAGGATTTAAGATGTTTTGAAAAAGAATAATCATAATGATTCTGATTACTATAAACTATCAATATATGAAACAAGTTTTATGAGATTGAGTGGATCTATCAAAATATGCACTTGATGAACTTAGTTGGACATGCCTAGTAATATTAGCAATGGAAAAGTTGAAAGGAACGCCATGAAAGTCTATATTATAGAAGTCATGTTAGCTGGAAATGTTTGAATTGGATGTCTGTCATAATTTGGAAACTCAAATTCATGGAAAGTTTACTGAATGTGACAATAAGATTGCAGTTTCAAAATGTAGCCTAATCTATCAAAGAACATTTCATGAATTCATCATGAAATATAATTTTTTTGGAAAGATGATTATATTATTGAATGAGCTTAAGGGTGCATTTGAAAAGAGAAGCATGAAAGAATTCAAGTTAACAAGCAAGCTGCTTTAGCTAAGGGAGAAGTTGAGGAGGCAATGAGAAGTATTATGAGGCTTGAACAAAAGATTGCATTTCTTAGCAAAGAAAAGGAGTCACACAGAAGGCAGGTAATATTTGTGGAGAAGCCATAAAAAAGCAATAAACACGGGAGATCTAAGCACTAGTAGGTATAGCAAGAAGAGCTCAAGAATTGACCATGTAGCATGTGTAGACAAAGAGGAAATCCTCCAAAGATTGTGTAAAAAGTTGGCTACACTTGAGGAAATGCATGAAATGTCCAACAAGCAACAAGAAGACTAAGCTACAGGGGAAGATTGAGTGCAAAGGGGAGATACCGACACAGAAAGGAAACCACTTCTTGTTTTTTCTAAAAAAGAAGTAAAAAAAAGTGGAATTCATTTAAAGGAAGAGGTAGTTGGCATGCAGGGGAGTTTAAAGCCCAAGCCAAGCCCGATGCATTTAGCAAGATAGAAACATAGAAGCATTATGCCATCAGTTCTTTGAAGAAAGGTAAGGTGCCAACAAATAGGATAGCAGGTAGATAAATAGAGTGATGCTAGTCAAACAAGTTCCCCACACAATGAAAAAGAGATCTCATACAAGCAATAAACAAGAAAGATCCAGAAATCAGCAAGGCAGCATGCCATTTTTTAAACAAAAAATGCCCCAAAATAATGATGACTCAGCCGTATGAAGAGCAATCCATGATTGAGAAGGAGCAGTTAGCTAATAAAAAATATAAAGAAGAGGCTCACGCTAGCAAACAAGAAGCTATGAGTGATGAATGGAAATCCACACATAGGAAGGAGGTCTATGCTGAATAACAGAGCATCTAGTTTCAAGGAACAGTTGGCATGAAGGGGAAGCCATGACCCAAGACATTGGAACAAGCCATAGCTTGCAAGAAGGAGCTTCATGGGAGACATTTTCTTTCAAAGAAATGGAAATTAAAAGAAAGAGGAAAATTGAAAGTTAAATCCGCAACAAGAAAAGGATAGTGAACATGTTTAAAAAAGAAGATTTAAAAGCTACAAGGCAGTTTAAAACCCCAAGCCAAGCCACGATATATCCACTCCAAGATGTTGTTAAAGGTAGAAACCCATGTAAGAACAAAAAAGTATTTTGCACCATATAAAAGAAAGATCCACATATTGCAAAGAAGCCATAGGGCAATGAAATACCAAAAGGGCATTGAGAAAACATATATCCCACATGCTCTGTGGGGGAAAATAAAAAGTTCTTAAATACTATTCATCTCACTAAACAATGTGTCTTAAAGAGAGAGCATTTTGTAAAGGCAAAGGTAGGCACAGGTGGGGACCTACTCATCTGGCTAGTTGGATGAAAGAAATAAAATTTGATAGAACTCCTCGGTAAAAGGGATGACATCAATTGATTGTAAGTGCCAAAAAAGTTAAAAAATCTGGGTAGCCACTATGTCGCTAGCGAAAAATCCAAAAATTTTCTGCTAGTGACATAGCGACTAGCCAAAAAACTTCAAAATCCGATGAGGGGTTGATAAGTCAGCATGGGTCTCGCTTTCAAGGAGGTCAACAAATCAAAGAGTGACAAGTGGCAACCATACAGTGTGTACATCAACATGATGATGAAATGGCAATGATGTAGAGCTCTGGGCCAATCACAAGGTGCCATGTGGCACAAATTTTGAGGCATGATGACTTGGCGAGTAGATCTTGCAATGTGCTAGATTGTTCCACATGGTAGATCCAAAGGTTCTTGCTATATCGCCAAAGGAAAGTTGCAAGGAAGATAACATGGTGACATAGTGAGTTGTGATAGGAAGATGACACATGCCATTGACATTAAGGTGATGTGGACAAATATAATGCTAACACATGGCACTAAATTAGAGGTGGATGACTAAGTACAAGAATGAACCAATCCTTTCTCGACATGTGTCATCAAGCTGGTCAAACTAGGTTTGACCCAGATGGAATTGTGAGGGAAATTTAAGAGGTTCAAAATAAAATAAAATTTTATTTCTCCTCAATGTTTCACGTACAAGGAAGATTTTTAAAAAAATAGAATTTGACTTATCATATAGTTTGAAACTATATATAAGGATAAATTTTTGCAAATTTTTAATGAAAGCCATGGAACAGAGGTATAAACTTTAGAGGCCATAACCAGGGCATTTTTAAAAAATCTAAAATAGGTGTTCCAATATACCATCAGAACTAGGAATATTTGAATTTTTTGAATATGAGGTTAGTTTTAGCACAGGTGTTCACCAATTCCTGTTATAGGTCAATTTGTGTTTCCCAGGGTATTGGAAATAGAATAGGAATATTTGATCATTAATCATCAGAGTTTGTTAGAGGGCATATTTGATGAATTTTTGGAGCCTAAATGTGGTAAAAATAAGTTGGAAAAGACTATATTGCATTTTGAAGGCCATATTCAACTAATTTTTCACTTTTATCATGAGTTCAACTATAGCATCAGAAATCAGTTATGATGGTGAATCAAATATCCAAGAAATTTCTTCCTTGTAGAGGCCAAATGATGCAATTTGATATGTAGTTGAAGACAGAGGGTAGAAAGAGGGTTTTTCATCTTCTTGGGAAGGAATTTTGAGTGGACACTTGTCATCTCTTGATTAGATTTAGGAATTCCTTCTTCCTATATCATTCCCTTTCTTTCTCATTGTACAGGTTCTAGTTTTTGGAGAAAAATCCACTCACTACTGTGATACAATGTTTTGGATCTAGTTTTGATGTATTCCCATATTGTGATACCACATATTCTTTAGCATAATTCTCATGTATGAATAGCAGTAGGAGGGAAAATACAGATAGTTTTGATATGTTAGGTGCTTTCATGTTTTGATTTCATGCATTTGGTTGTATTGTTTCAAGAAAATGAATACAAATGAACAAGAATTTCATTAGTTTCATTCTAATTCTTGTCTCCTATCTCAGTGAGCTTCAATGTTTTATGATCTTTGAACAAAGAGCCTAGATCGTAGTTGCAGTCCCTTAAGGCTGTATGTTGTCTTATTGTTGCTTGTAACTCAAGGGGTTATGTAAATGCTTTAGTGAATCAATAGGGTTGTAAGTTTATTGAGAAGGATATCATGTAAAAATGAGGTTTGGATTGAGCACATATGTTTATTTGCAATGTAAATGGATAGATCATATAACTAAATATATACATAAGTATCAGATATCCATATGTATGCATTTGATTCATGGATTTGCCCAATGGTTAAGGCACTGATCGGCTATAGGGTCACTTAGTTCTTGCTACTGCATATCTGAGATTTTGTTGAAATCAACATTATTAATCAAATGTTCTTTCCCTTTCATGTTGAAGGACCTAAATGTGATGACCTCACTCATCTTATGAATTTCATAGATTTGCACCTAGCTATCATAGATCTATGATTATTACATGAGTCATTAGGAGAAATAAGGGATTTTATCTACAATAAATAGATTCAGGGATATGTTTTGCACTGGTATAGTATAAATTGAATCTATAGGTCCACCCACCTAGGTCTTGCAGAGCCTAAAATGAAGAAGGAGTTATGCCTTATAGTTGGCTCAAGATGATAGTCTAATGCATTCATCATAGGAATTTGCTAGCCTTAGATGCATTTGTCTGGTTTCTTGGTTGTTTTCAAAAATGTTAAATCAAGAGCCAACAGAGTGTCAATCCTTTACATGAGGCAAACAAAGAAGATGATATTGTAAAGATAAAGGATGTTTCTGATACTATCACTTAGAACATCAATCCCCTCACAAATGATAACTTGAAAAAAATACTGGTAGAATCCACCACCCAGGCTAAACATTGTGAGAATCTTGTACTGGTGAGTATTAATGAGATTGAGAAGGATAAAAAGGTATTTGTAGGGGAGGTAGTAGAGAAATTTTTTTTTACACCTTTAGGCTCTCCTTAATTCACAATGATACAACCAACACTACCCCTTGTGGTATATCAAAGGAAGGAGACAACTACTCCTACCATTAGTACAATGAAAAAAAGTACTCTAGTCTTTGTCACTATAGAGGAAATTGTACATGACAAGGATAAAACAGATGGAAAGTAGAAAGATGAGATAGGAAAGAATGAAAAAAATCAAACTCAAATAGGTTAGGTAGATAGTCTTGCACCTACAACACATAATCAAGGTGTTACTAATAATACAAAGGAATAGAAGGACACACCTAAAGAGTCAAGTTTGACAACAAAGGCAAAAGAGAAAATAGAAATACAGACATTGGTAACATTACCAAAATCTGCAACTCCTCCTAGTCAAGCTCTCTAGAGGTCGAGCATAGAAGCCACACCATTACAATCCTCAAGGCCAAGTCCAAGTACATCTAAGGGAGCTGAAGTTACATCATTTGTTGATATAAACCTAGATGAAGTAATTGAGTTTCCCAAATTTGATTATGCAACTATTATTATTGAGCAGATGGGTATACTCTAGGAATCTCTAGCAAAAAAGAAGCATCAAGAATTGCTTAGATAGGAGTATAGGTAGAAGCAAGCTTTGATTGATATCAAAGACATTTTTATTGATGCATTTAGTCTACTAGATCTAGAGGAAAACAAGCCAATAATTGAACAATTTAACTATCTTAATGGATAAGCTGAATGACATAGACCTAGATTTTAATGTAAAATTACTTGAATGGTCAAAGAGAAAGTTCTAAGATAAGGTTGATGAAAAGATATCAATTGTTATTGTACTAACACAGGTTGAATTAGCAACCAAAATAGAAAGTGTGAAGAAGATACTAGAGAATATTCTCTCTTTGTATACCAAACTAAATAATACTACACTGTTCACAAGGGAAGTTATGAGTCATATCCTAAATTTGGAGAGCATTATGCAGACATCTAGCATAACTCTACCAAAGTCTCCAGTCCAAAGTGAGAAACACTTCAGCACCCTCCTACATTCCCAAAGTCAGTTAGCAATATTACATATAGATAAAGCCAACATTAGGGCTAAACTAATATACATCCAATTGACATTGACTCCACACATGGAGATACTTCATAAAGAACTAGCCTACACTAAAAATATCATGAAGAAAGACTCTCATATTTCTATACATGAAGGCTTAGTACACCTTTCTACTAAGCTAGCCATCTAAATTAAGTCATTGGAGTTAGCTTGTGATAATTGAGATGTAGCTCTAAATTTTATCCTTGAGATCCACAAACCATTTTTGGGAAAACACATTATTAGTGTAAAACCCATTCACATAAGTGTCAAAAAGGGGGAGTATGAATAAAGGAGGATTAAACACAAAAGGGGAGTAATAATGAGAAAGAGTATGGGGGAGATAGAGATAAAGCTGCATAGATAGAAAATCTAATCAATAGGAGAAAGATTTTGTATATAGAATATAGCACAGAAAAATCAACTTAGAAGGAGTTATTAAATTTTGAGGTATGATTGATAAGTCATCTATTGCCAAATTTTTCTATTTAGAAATTTTTGTATAGAAGATGAAATGATACTAGTTATCTATGTTATGCTCATGAGGATAAAATTATTAATGCTTGATCAAGTGTTTATTTGATACTCATGTCAAAAGGGGAGATTTTTGATCTCAGATTGGTTTTGACTAATGAGTGTCTCTACACTTAAGTCATATACTTAGTTCATATCAAACAAGTAACATATGCCAAGCATAACATATAAGATAGTGTGTTGGTGTTTTAAAAAGTACTAAAACTACTAAGCGAGAAAATGCTTAATACCAAAATGACAGTACATACACAATCTAAAGACTAGCCTATTCTTATTATCAATGGCGTATGTAAGGTATTTGGACCCAACTTCAACAAAACCACAAATGGTTTTCTACTCTTTTGGCTCTGCAAAACCAAGGTGGGTGTACCCAGGGATGGTTCAAAACTAAAACAACTGTATGAGGATTATTCTTAGTTTCATTTTGATTCTCATTTCGAGATCCTCAAACATATACATAATTCTTACTAACTTGATAAACACATCCCATAAATAGATATGGCCAAGAAGTCTTCTATAGATCTGCAGATGTTTTCAACAACAATGGCTAACTGAAGTTAAAACATTCCATGTAGACAAGTGCTGGCCAACTTTGAAGATCTACAAGAAATAAAAGTAAAATTTGATTTGATGATGCATTTGAAAAACCATTTGTAAGATATTTCTCCTTCAACTGAAATAACTTGATCAGTGCCTAATCCATTGGGGTTCAAAGTCTATAGCAAATTCTTAGATCTAATTTGTTGCCTTAAAACAAATTCTATCAGCAATTCTTATCAGAACTTATCATTCAAAAATCCTTTTCAATACTTAAGGAATCTTATCACATTCATCAAAGCCTTTATTTAATCCATTGAATTAATAGCAATGATAAATGGATATACAACCCAACTAGATTGCATTCAATTGCACAAGCTTTTACTCATACCACATCAAGGTAGCTAAGTATTTAAAAGGAGACAAAATTTAGAAAGAACTGATATGGGGATAGTTAATAAGTTGTATTCATTTCCTTTTAAAATGGCATATCCTTTACAATAGACTCAGAATGGCCTTCGGAAAGAAACACAGCTCATTCAATATTCATGTATTCTCAGAGAATTTGAAGAAAAATACATTACAGACTTGTTTTTCAAAAAACTTTGGACCAAAAACCAGACTAAGCACAATACTTAGAGGAAATAGAATTTAGACCATTCTTTAGCCTTGGAATCTCACTTAAATAATGTGAGATGCAACAAGCTTTGGGATAAAGAGAGTGACATGTGTCCCCTAAAAGATACTAACGAATGTCTATAGTAAAAGACAAAAAACAAAAAACAAAAAAGCTAACACATCAAACCATCCTAGGTGGGTCCCTTTTTTTTATACTTCTCATTTGTTTTAACAAGAAGATAGGATTTGATTCTTCAATTATTCTTCATCCTCAAAGTAAGTAGCCATGAGGTTTGAAAGTGATGTATCATCTTTAGTTACTTGTAAATTTACTTCAACCTGGGGATTTTCCATGTCCTCATTATTAACTTCGGGGGTGACTTTTACTTTTACATTTTCCTCCTCATCATCTTCTGACATTTGTTCTAAAAACTGATTTTTCCATTTATTAAAAGTATCATCATCTTGCCAATCAAAGCTCAGAGATTCTCTTTGTATCATTATTAAAGAATTTGCATTTTCTTCTAAAACATCAAATTCTTTCCTCATAGCAGTATAAAATAACTGTATTTTTACTAGCTCTTCATTTGTCTTTGCCCAGAACCAGTGGCTAGTTTCACTCATGATGTTTATTATTCTTTCATTTAATAACTCATCCATCTCCCTTTTCCACTTTTCTTTTTCTTTTATTGTATCAACAGATTCCAAAGCACAAGGAAACAGGGTGAATTTTTTAGCAATGTATTGGGAAAAATAGAGTGTTAATCTTCTCTGTAAAGAATCTCTTTCATCATCAAAATTCTCTAGCTTATTTAATAAATCAAAAATATTCTCAACTTGATGATAAGGCATTTGGACTACAGATATACATATGATTGTAATATCATTATTTCTCTTCCTCCATTTCTGTGCAAGAAGAGTCATTTTATCCTTATCCTTGTTCAACTCATCCATGAGGGTTGCAATTCTTGTCAACTGATCAAAAAAAATTGACCATTGTATTTTATCCCTCAGATATATTACACCCTGCTTTAACTTTTCTTCATATTGATTTCTCAATTCTATCTGCAATTCATGCAATTTTGTTTTTTCTTCTTCAAATTCCTCTGTAGTATAGAATTGGGGCCTTTCAGGGGTGTCAGGTATTTCAATAATAGGGGTTGATCCAGATCCAACCAATGGTTGTGAAGGGTATGCAATTGTAGGTGCACTGGATTATCCCATTTTTCTTTTCCCCAGTATCCTCTCCATTTGAGACATTTTGTTTTCCAATGATTGTATCCGTATACCCCTTTCCTCATATGCCTTCAAAACTTCTTCAAACAGAGCATTGAGTTGGGAAAACTTATCTTCTTCTTGTCCAGATACAACACCACCCAATTTTAGTATTTCTAAAGCCATTCCCATTACTTGTTTACTACTTACCTCACCAGCCTTGTATACTGTCAATGTACTAGTATGTTCGGCAGTGGGAAACTCATGCATCCTGGTACTTTCTCTCTTATCTATGGACCACAAAACAAGGGCTTGGTGGTCATCACTAAATTTGATCCCTCTATGAGCTTGTAAGACTTCTTTAGCAGTTGTTAGTTGAACATCCTTCTACTTCCTTACTAAATAAAAAACAATAGCATTCGCTATATCCCATTCTGGCAGAAGGAGGACTCCTGATTGTCTAACTATTTGCCTTCCAACTTAAGGAGTGAACTGGGCAAAATCACTCAAAAACTTTGATTTTACCTCTTCCTTGATAACCAAGTCAAATTTATTTGGTTGCTCAACATTGATCTTCTCACAAGCTTTCTCAAAATTCTTTATATTTAATCTCCATAAAAATTGAGCAAAAGCCCTAGATCTTACAAAATTTTCATCATTAATAAATCTTTCAGAAGCCTGGGCAACAATTGGGTCAATTTCCTTACCTTGGTAATCAACAATGGTCAGGTCCAAGGAAGGTGTAGGAGGTTCTTGTGGGTCTCCAACATCCAGGTCTATAGAAGTGACAATCACATCCCCATCTCCTCCCATTTGTCTAAGCTGTTCCTTTAGAGATGCCTCATCATCTATTTGGATTGGAGACTGGCTTGGGGAGTATTGTTCTTTTTGAGAAGAAGAAGACCCCTGCTCCAATTTTCATCTTTTTGGAGAGTTGGCTGCAGATGGACTTCTTGGCCTTGACTTCTCATGAGTGGGTACCTATTGCACACTCTGAACCATGACATAACCTACCCTTTTCTGCAATGTATATTGGCAAGGAGTTACTACATTTCTACCACTCCTTCTTTGTATTTCTGCTGCCTTGTCTGGGTGTGCCTTAATAAATATATCTTTCTTTTCATTCATAGCCTGAATTATTATAGCAAAATTTTTCATTAATGGCTGTATTTTATCTCCCCAGTATTTCTTATCTTTCAATGGGTCGTATTGGGGGTCAAAAGCATTAATGAATTCTAGGTTTTTACTAAAAACTATCCATTTCTCTTTCCTTAATTCTTGCTCCTGCAATGTGAACATATTTCTGATTATATCTTTTGGATAGTAATCCTGATGTACCATATGGGAAGCTCTCACCCTTTCTCTTAATAGATCATAGAATCCTTCAGGGTCAATGAATCTGGCGTGAGATTCTGCCATGTTATATTTATTCAAAAAAAAATTTAAATGCTTCCACCCCTTTTTAACAAAAATAAAATCATGCACTACAATAACCATTGGAAAGAAAATTCCCTTCTTGACCAATTCCCTCTCATCTATAGTACCTATCTATCATAAGAGCTCGACTATCCCTATCTTCAAAGGTACATGAAAAGGTAACACATGACGTTTTCCTAAGAAACCATAAACTCTTATTACTGTTGAAACATTGTAGGGAATTATATCCCCCTAGTTGTGACTGACAAGTAGCCTTTTAGCATGGTCCTTGGGTCTAACCAATTCTAATAATGCTTGTGGGATTCTAGGGCTATCTCCTCTTAAAAGCACTCTAAGCTTTGATGCAAAATACCCGTCAAATCTTACATAACTAGCATCAGTGGCCTCTGAAGTCATATCCACACTCCATAATTGTACTGGATTCCTTTCTCCATCCTTTGTGGTTTCTAACTCCATACTTTTGGAGAAGAAAGTATATCCTTTGTATAAACATACATGCATCATCAATGAATACCAATAGAATGGTTTGTTTACTTTCCCCTTTGCTATTCCAACCAGCCCATTGTGAATCTCTTTTGCTAGGAAAGTAGCAAAATCTAGAATGGTACTCATTCCAAATTGAAGGGTTTGAGCAATTATAAGGACCACAGAACCTGTAATTTGATCACCCTCATCTATCCCCAAGATCTTGCAAAGAGAAAAATATAGTGCTTGAGCTCTTAGATTGAAATGTCTTGTTAACAATGGCTTTGGAGTACTGGCTGTGATCACAGGCAAATTTCCAACCCTAGCAGCATGCTCCTGTAGTGGCCCTGTTCTCAAGTACACCTGTTGTGCATCATATCTAGCTTGAAAATCATCCAGATCAATGATTTCATGCACAGCGTGGTTAGGGTTTAGGTTGAAAACCTCACTGAACAATTTAGGGCAAACCCTAAAAAGGTTGACCCCTAAATGATTTTTTACCCACCCTGTTATAGGATCATACCTCTTTGCTAGGTCCATCAATAAATCACTATCAAAGAAGACACTAGGGACTACTAATTTTCCAATGTCAAATTCCCATACATTGCTCATAGGAGTGTCCAGTTTTTGCTCTGAAAACCATTTCTTAAAAAACTCCAAACCTCCCATGGAAACCTGGGCATCCCTTATCCAATTAGCTTTGTCATAAAATCCTTCTGCCACAACCAATCTAGGGTTTTTTAAAATGAGCTCCCTTCCCTTTGTTATTTCATGCACTGATAAGGGGAATTGTTCAAGAAAATCATCATGCATTAAATGTTTTAGATAATCTTTTTGTCTAGTAAACTCTTTTCGGGGCGGCATTTTTAATGAAACTTTGGAAAATTCACAATAGCAGATGCTTCAAATTTTACTCAGAAAGTCACAGAGCACTTACTTGCCAGAAATCGCACTTCTGCACTATATGATGTCTTCTGCAATTTTATTGGAGTATTAACTAAGAAATTTTGTGCCTTAGCTCTAAAATCTTGAACGCCTTTTTCTTTCTGTACTTTGGTGATTCATTAATGGTGAAATTGTGGGCTCTTTTTATGAATTAAAACCGCATGCACTAGGTCTGGATCACATTTACTCTTAGTAACCATTGCCTGCAATTTGCACTCAAATTTGAATCCCATCCATAGATTTTATTAGATCGCACAATCCTGATTTAAAAATAACAAGGCTTTATAGTCTCTTTTGAAAAATGCTACATGTCACCATTGAACTTCCCCACATTACTTAAAAACCTGCATCTTTATTATGCGGGGATGCGTCAACCGTCGATCAAGACAAGATCGACGATCGAAATAATCCATTTCGTATTAACGACCAGCTAGCTATATTGACCAATAGGAAACTACCATATTAGCTTATACTGTCTGACAACACTTCATGCTAGCGGATACCGTATCTTCTTTTGAGCAAGCAAGTGTTTGAGGTCATCATGGACATGTGTCACCACTGCGCTTCGCCACATTACTTAAAAACCTACATCTTTATTATGCGGGGATGCGTCAATCGTTGATCAAGATAGGATCAATGGTGATACTGCTTCTCATTCATTAAGCAACCAAAAATGTTTTGTGCATACCTACCATTACACGTCATCAGTCGTTTGTAGTGTAGCATACTGAAATACAAATATCTGACCCCACTTTGCCACGCATCACCATTGCGCTTCCCCGCATTACTTAAAAAACTTGCATCTTTATTATGCGAGGATGCGTCAACCGTTGATCAAGACAGGATCAGTGGTGATACTTCTTGGTAAGCAATCTTCATAGCTCTACCAATGAATCCACCAATGATATCGCGGAAAAACAAAATGTGTGCAAAAGTACTAACAAATCTGACATACAAGAGCTTTTGCAGCGTACTGGATCTCATAAAACATTAGGGGCTACGTGTCATCATCGCACCTCCTCGCATTATTTTAAAAACTGCATCTTTATTATGCGGGGATGCACTGACCCTTGATCTCTAAGAGATCAACGGTGAGTGAAAAACACTTCAACTTGGCATCCTTTCAAATGAAATATCACAATTAAAGGTACACAAAGGGTTTTCAAAAGGCATTCTGACTTAAATAAAATATTTAGGATAAAAAACTTGCTAGAATATTTGAAGAAAGTACCTTTTTAAAAAAAAAATTGAAAACGAGGGCACCACAAAATAAAGACATAACTGATTTTTCACCCAAATATCAGAAAATTTCGTATACTATGAAAAATCACACCAACAGTGGCTTTGTCTGGGGATGATAGACTACTTGAGTCTATGCAATAATTCATAATCTCTAGGAGAGTAGACCACATATTTGGTAAGATGACAACTTCTTCAGAGAGCACAAAGCAACACACAAAAACAAGGAACCAGACTGCACGAGGATATTTACAAGGATTTACAAAAAGCGCAAAAAGCACAAAACAACAAGAAACCCTAAAACTACTGTTAATGGAAAAAAATAAGTATTTTTCAAGAAAAATACCTCTTCAAGAACTATCCATGAACTGACAATTCAAGAATATTGTCAAATACATCTTTGAGTATATAAGAATCTTCACCCCAAGTATTTTCAATGAGATATGGGCCTAACCAAATAGGATCAAATTTGCCATGTTTTCCTTTATCTTCAATTCTGGCATTCCACATTAAGACTAAATCTCCATTTTCAAATTTTCTGCTTACAGTTCTTTTATCATAGAGTGTCTTGACTTGCAATTGCAACTTTTGGTTCCTTAAAGATGCTTCTCTTCTAGTTTCGATCAGTCCTACCAATTCATCCATTCTTTCTTGCATTTCATCTGTAGTATCTTTATCATATAATTGGATGTAATTGTATAGTCCCATCAAGTTATTCTAAGGCATTCTGGCTTGAATCCCATACACTAAATCAAATGGAGCTACACCAATTGCTTTCTTTACAGTTACTCTATCAGCCCATATTGCCAGCTGTAACTTGGAATCCCATGCCTTTTTATTATCATCCAAGGTTCTCTTAATGACCTTCAGCAAGCTCTTATTTGTGGACTTAGCTTGTCCATTCCCTTGTGGATGATATGGAGTAGATGATGACCTTGTTATTCCATATTTATCACAAAACTTGATGAACTCCTCAGATCTGAAGCACATAGCATTATTTGTGACAATTCTCTGTGGAAATCCAAATCTAGAAATAATATTATTTAATAGGAAATTATTTACCACTTTACTTGTCGCATTTCTTGTGGGGATAGCCTCTACCCATTTTGTAAAGTAGTCAGTGGCAACCAGAATCCAAGAATAGCCAGTGCTAGACTTGGGGAAAATCTCTCCTATGAAGTCGAGACCCCATTGTTGAAAAGGTGCTTGAACCTCAACTGGCTTCAATGGAGTATTTCCTGAGAATTTCAGCTTTCTAGCAAACCTCTGACAAGGATCACATTTCCTAACCATCACTTGAGCATCCTTGAAAAGAGAAGGCCACCAGAATCTAGCTCTCATTATCTTATGTGCAGTAGTTTTGGCCATGTAGTGTCCCCCACAGACTCCAGCATACATTTCCATCAAAACCTCTTTCGCCTTTTCTTTATCAACACACTTCAACAGAACTCCCTCAAAATTTCTCCACCATAGGTTATTTTGGACAATTACATACCTGATGGCTTGCAATTTAGTATTCCTCTTTTCATTGTCAGGCAGATGGGGAGGAGCTTCCATATGTTGCAAATAATATATGATATTGGTGTACCAATCACATTGGTCCATGTCACATAAGTCAGTTCTAAGATCATCATTTACCAAATTTATCTGATTAGCCTCTAGATTAGTTTCAGCCATGAGTTTGGCCAAACCTTGACCTCTTACTAATTTTTTTATTTGTATATCAATGTTAAATTCCTGGATTCTATTAATCCATCTACACCTCCTACCTGATACTTCCTCTTGAGAGAATATATCCTTGACTGCAGCACTAGGTACAAAAGTGATAATAGTAGCACCTACCAAGTAACTTCTAAAAGCTTTTACAGCCTTTACCAAAACATATGCTTTCTTTTCATTTATTTCATACTTCAGTTCAGTAGGTTGTAGTGACTTGCTGAAAAAGGCAATAGGCTGCTCATATCCTTCTTGATTTTTCTGTAATAAGACTGCAGCTACAGTATGGAATGATGAAAAAGAGAAAATATGCACGGGCTTTGCATAATCTGGGGTCCTTAATACTGGAGAATTCTTTATTGCAGTTTTTATATCTTGGAATGCTTGTGAAGGTTCACCATTCCAATCTATAATGGCTCCTTTCTTGAGCATCTTTGAGATGGGTCTACTGATTTTAGCAAAATTGGTAACAAATCTCCTTAGAAAATTGACTTGGCCAAAAAAGGACTGAATTCCTTTCACATTTTTTGGTTTGGGGACTTTTTCAATAGCTACTACCCTTTCAGGATCTATTTTTACCCCATCCTTAGACACTATGTGTCCTAATAATTTTCCTTCTGTGATCCCAAATGTGCATTTCTTTGGGTTTAAAGATACTCCATATTCCAGGGCTTTTATAAAGATTTTTTTCCAAATGTTTGCAGTGATCTTCCACCTTATTTGAATACGTTGTGAGATCATCTTGGTAGACAACCATAAATTTTTCAATATACTCATGAAATGCTACATCCATGGCTCTTTGGAAGGTATCTCCTGCATTAATCAAGCCAAAAGGCATCCTCACATACACATATGTTCCCCAAAGGGTTGTGAAGGTTGTCTTGAACTGTTCACTTTCTTTTACTAGAACTTGATTATATCCAGAAAAACCATCCATCATTGACATCAATTCAGAGCCAGTCACTTGTTGTAACATGGTGTCCATATTAGGTAAGCCATAATTGTCTTTCAGAGATGCAATGTTTAAAAATTCTAAAATCAACACAAAGCCTAATATCTCCATTCTTCTTCCTGACAGGAACCAAGTTTGAAACCCAGGTAGAATGCCTGATTGGTTTGATTATCCCACCATCTCTTAGTTTTGTCAGTTCTTCTTGCATTTTTGGGGCAAGGGTAGGATTGATTGGTCTTTGTTTTTGCCTAAAAGGTCTTACATTTTCCTTCAATGGTATGACATGCTAGAAAAGATCCTCCCTGTAAGCCTTAAGGTCATCATATGACCAAGCAAAAACATGTTTGTATTTTCTAAGTAGGTCAATTAATGTTTTCCTGATTTCAACAAGCAGATGTTGGCCAATATAAACCCTTTTAGGAACTTCATCAGTACCCAAGTTTATTTCTTCTAACTCCTAGGGTTTGGGGTCGTTAACTCCTGACTTTACTCTATCTTGGCTATCAAAAATATTTACCAAGACTACTAACCCCTTGGGCATCTTATTTGTTTTCAATTGCATTATTTCTTGACCAAAAATGGTTTTCTTCCCATTTATGGTTTCAAGCAGTCCACTGTAGTCCATCTCTTGACCGTGATACTTGTCTTCATTTAACAAAAAATTTGTAATATATTTTTCATCTTCAAAAACTTGCCAATTTTCAATGTTGTCAGGTATGGAAGGCCTATTTTGCACCACAATCTGGGAGATTCCTGCAAATGATATTTCTTTTGGCTTGATGGCTACATTTGCCAACAGATTAGCCATCTTATTTTGGGTCCTATCTCTCCATGAGATCCCAAATGCATCAAAGAATTCTATCTGATCCCAGACTACATTTCTATATTATTTCAATCTCCTATTTTTGGATGAGTAGGTTCCTTTGATCTTAGAGATAATTAGTTCATAATCCCCTATGACACATAATTTCTTAATTTTATGATGTATGGCAACTTTGAGCCCTAGCAGCAATGCTTCATACTCTGCAATATTATTAGTACAGGCAAATTTCAAGGTGAATGAATACCTAAAAGTGTTATTTTCAGGGGACACAAAGACTACACCTGCCCCTGCACCCTCTTTAGAACTAGCCCCATCAAAGAACATTGTCAATAATTTCAGTGAATTCATGCAACATTCACCTTCATTTTCAATGATAGTAGGTAAATTTTCAACTTCCTGAATAATTAATTCAGCCCTGAAAGCATTAATCCCAGTATCTAGGAAACAAGTGGTATCTTTGTCAATTTCTTCACCTAAGATGTGTTTAACCCTTGGTTCCCTATTTACCCTGATAGCTTTGTCCCCTATATGAAAAGTGGCATAAGTAAGATCACATTGTAGGCTTCCCCCCATGGTAGCACTCCATTTTCTGGAGAGTAACATTCCGTAGTGTGGAGGTATATCTACCACAAGGACAAACATGGTCAATTCTACTTTAGGATAAGCAACCAGTTTGAAAGCTAAGGCATTTATAGTACCTACAATTGGGACTATCCACCTTCAATCCTAAGGCTTCCATTACTTTTAAAGGCATTATAGTATTGGAACCTCCTAAGTCTATCATGCAATTTTTTAAGGTCTTCCCTTTTATGATTAGACTAAGGAAAAAAGGATCAATATCTTCAATGAATGCCACTGAGGAATCATCTAGAAACATTTGAGGAATCTGGCATATGATACCACTATCCTCTATTACTAATGGGGTCTGTTGGGACATAGTTTGATCAACAATAATATTATTGTTTGCTATTCCACCCAACCATGACAAAGCCTTATTCTTATGCTCTTCAATTCTAAAAAGTTTAGACAAGGTTACTTTTACAGTAATTTGAGATAACATGGATATCATATCAATAGGTTCAACCACAATAGGTTTTACAATAGTACCTAGAATTGGAGTCTTTTGAGTATTAGACACCACATTCTACTTGATAACATCTGGTTCTGACTTCTTTGGTTGCACAACTAGTTTTTTTGCTTCACTTATCTAAAATTGAACCTTCTTCTTTGGTTCCCATTTCTTACCCTTGTTCTCCTTGATTTTAGGCACATCTACATTGACTTTCTTGTCTTGATCATTCATCTTATGAGTGATGTCCTTGATGAAGACACTAGATGGCCTTCCTGCATCATTATTTATTGCTCTATTTCTCAAATTATAATTACTATGGACTTGTGAAATCATTTCGGCTATAATTCTATCAATTTCCTCCTTGGAGGGCATTCTTAAATTTGTGAGACCTACATCAAAAAATGTATTGCATACCTTATCTGTATCATACCCTTCATCATCTGAGAGTACTTGCTAATGATGTAGCTGGTAAGCAATTCTCTGGCTAGTAACATCATTTTCAGGCTCTTCTAAATTAGAATCTATTAGATCATCACACATACTCACCATATTGCAGCTTATATCATCATGGTTTTTCTCTTCAGTTTCTTCCTCAGCTTGCACTCCTTGGGCTTGGGAAAATGACTGAGCAACAACACAATAATTAGTAGAATGAGGTGATTGGCATATAATGCACCATGGTACATCATCATTCATATTTATAGTGTTTCTTTGCAGGGGATCTGGAGTACCCTTATCCTTTACATTTTGGGTCTGGTTGGGAACTAGTTTACCATCTTTCCACTGAGTGGTATAAGGGTAATTCTACATCCTAGGCTACCTATTGAAGTTGTTGTTATTCACAGGGAGTCTTTCAGCAACATTTGGCTTATTGAAACTAGTGGGATTCATCTTCTTGAGCATTTCTAAAACCTGGCCTATAGTAGGTTCTTCGAGCTTTTTTCCTATAGGAGTTTTGTCACCCTCCCTTTTATTATTGTTTTTAGGATTAAAAAGCTTAGGATCATCCCTCCTACCTAGTTTGCTAGATGCCTTTTTATTATTCTCTATATTTACTACAACTCTATAGGCATCTCTTAAAGTTTTAGGATCTTTATCACTCAATTGATAAGCCATTTTGCTATCAAAAGCATTGAAATAGGTTGTGAGACAGACATCTTCATTTAACCTCATGAATTGAAAAAGTTTGTACATACCTTTTTGGAATCTCACATTAAATTAAAATGTGGACTCATTTGGATTCTTCTTGATATTGTTGAACTCATTCAACATGAATCCTACATTAGTGTTGTCCCCATATTGCTCCTTGAACAATTTCTCCAAATTGCTCCATGAGGTAATACTGTCATCAGGCAACCTCCTGAACCAATCCCTTGCATCCTCTGTTAGTGAATGCACAAACAATTTCATTACCATGTCTTCGTGTTCAACTTCATAATCATTCAACATGTCAATGAAAATCCTCAAATGTTCTTCACCAGTAACAACATTATTTCTAGAAAACTTAACCACTTTATCCCTTAAATCAAATGATATGGGATGGGGGACACTAGGAATACTAGCAAATGATATCTGTCTATACTTTTCTAGGTATATAGGTTTCTTCTAGAAACAAGGAACATTTGAGGTACTAGCTATATTAGCTTGACTCAGGGGAGTAGCTTGGGACTGTTGTGGTGGGACAAATGGGACTTGGGTGCCAATAGTGGAAGATGGGGTAGGAGCAGATTGGGGTATTCCCTGAGTTGAAATTGTGGGGGCACTAACTGGTGTAGGATTTGTAGGTGGGATAGACAAATTGGGCCATGAAGCCAATGCAAAATTAGATTTTATGAATTGGATTTTCCTTCTAGTTTCTGCAACTTGAGCTTCATTCTCAACCTTCTCAAGTTCTTTTGCAAGATCTTCCCTCTCTTTTCAAGCCTTCTCAAGATCTAGATCTAACTTCGACATGGAGGGTTGTATAGGTCTTCTTGGTATAACTTGAGGCTCATTTATTTGGATTCCTATAGCCTTGCCTTTCCCTCTATCTGGAGCTTTTGCAGTAGGCTCTACAGGATCAACTTGAACAGGTTTATAGGCTTGAACTTGAGCAATAACTGGTTCTTGCCTTTGATCTAGGCATTTCTCATGTTCTTGAACTTTAGCTCTCAGATTATCCACATCTCCAAAAACATCCTTATGGAGAGTTGTGGTATTCTCCTCTAATTTTTTATCTTGCTCTTTCAAAGCAGCCATCCTTCTTAGCAAAGTATCTCTTTCTATTATGGCATCTAAGGTGGCTTGCTCCTTCTCTTTTTCAAGACGAATGTGTTTAGCTTCTTCTTTAGTAATCTATTTCTTCAAAAATTCTATCTCAAAGTGCACTTCTTTAGGATCTGTAGAAGTTGCCTCAGAATCAGCAAGGTCATCTAGATCTATAAGGTTTGGTTCTACATATGGGGCTACTCTGGGATTAAAAGGATTATCAGATGAACTCCTAAATCCTAGCCTATAATTCATATCTGCTATAGGATCTGGTCTTAATGAAGCAATTCCCATAGTAGACACATCCTTGTCTTAAAAAACTCTCTCATCTGGTAATGAGGTATTGAAAATGCCTCCTAAGAGTCTTGTAGTTTCAGATTCAGAGCTAAGCGAAGAAGACTCTCTTCCTATTACTGGTTGATAATGGGAATTGATGGATGCACTACCTCTTGGTTTCCAAGTAGGCTTTGGATCTATCTTTTTCTTAATTTGGTTCTTCCTACCACCTTGGGGTAGATCAGTATACATTGATACATCAGGATTGGCTCTCATGTAAGCTCTTGTATTTTTTCTCTTGTCAGCCATATTCACCTTTTTGTTACAATAAGCACTAGCTTCAAAACCTTGATTGAGTCACCACCCTATTTTGGGAAAATATATAATGACACTTTAGCAGGACCAAAGAAACTGCAATACTTTTCACAGATGCGTTGGACAACTCCCCAACAGAGTCGCCATTTTGTTGGTGTTTTAAAAAGTACTAAAACTACTAAGCGACAAAATGCTTAATACCAAAATGATAGTACATACACAATCTAAAGACCAGCCTATTCTTATTATCAATGGTGTATGTAAGGTATTTGGACCCAACTTCAACAAAACCACAAATGGTTTTCTACTCTTTTGGCTCTGCAAAACCAGGGTGGGTGTACCCAGGGATGGTTCAAAACTGAAAGAACTGTATCAGGATTATTCTTAGTTTCATTTTGATTCTCATTTCGAGATCATCAAACATATACATAATTCTTACTAACTTGATAAACACATCCCATAAACAGATATGGCCAAGAAGTCTTCTACTTGTCTGCATGGAATGTTTTAACTTCAGTTAGCCATTTTTGTTGGAAACATCTGCAGATCTATAGAAGACTTCTTGGCCATATCTGTTTATGGGATGTGTTTATCAAGTTAGTAAGAATTAAGTATATGTTTGAGGATCTCAAAATGAGAATCAGAATGAAACTAAGAATAATCCTCATACAGTTGTTTCAGTTTTGAACCATCCCTGGGTACACCCACCCTAGTTTTGCAAAGCCAAAAGAGTAGAAAACCATTTGTGGTTTTGTTGAAGTTGGGTCCAAATACCTTACATATGCCATTGATAATAAGAATGGGTTGGTCTTTAGATTGTGTATGTATTGTCATTTTGGTATTAAGCATTTTTTCACTTAGTAGTTTTAGTACTTTTTAAAACACCAACATAGTGTATGATGGGTAAATAGTGAGTGCCAATTCATTTAGATGCCAAGTAAATAGTGGGTGCTGAATCACTTAGATGCCAAGTGGATAGTATGTGCCAAGTGCTTCAAGTGTCGAGCATGCAGTGCATGCTGATTCATTCAAATGCTGAGTGATAGCATTGAAGTCATAGCTAATGCCAAGTACCAGGGACTTTAGATGCCAAGTAATACAATTTTGACATAGTTGTTTGTATTGCCACAAACTACTATGTAAACTATATTTGAACCAACTTAAGTATTTTTTTTACAGTATTTGTTGATAAGGATGAATCTTAATTGTGAATACCTATACATGACATGCATCCAATCAAAGAAAGAGAAGGTTTAAGTGGCAATATGGGTGAATCGCTACCATTGATTCACACCTAACACTAAATCACCTAGGTCTTCTTAAGGAAGATAAACCCTAAACTTTAAAAAGAAAGGAATGCAAAGAAGAATTCAAGATAATTTTCATGTGCAAATAGAGCATCCATGGTGATTAAGGTATTATGAGTTGAGCTACATTGTAGAATCAATTAGAAGGAGAATAAAGGAAAGGAAACAAAGGATAATAGAGGTATATCTGATTAGAAAGGATCAAGTACACATCAGTATAGAGGTGATCTAATATTAAGAAACATAGTGGTAACTAAGGGATCATTACTAAGATATTTTAATAGGTGAATTAGTTAAATCTCTTAATAGAGTATTCCTAACAAGCTCTTGTAAATATTTTAACAGGGTGCTTACTTTTTTGTAAGTTAAAGTCATACTACTAGACACACTTTTAGTGATGTAGGAGCATCCTAGGTTTCCTTATAATCCTACACATTTGTTCATTTTACCAGTTGCTGTTGAGTTGTAGTTATTACCGAGTGCTAATTTTTAATTACTGCCAAGTGTTAGTTTCTATTTATTACTAAGTGCCAGTTTCCAATTACTATTGAGTACCAATTTCTAGTTGCTACCAAGTGCCAATTTTTAATTATTACCAGGTGCCAGTTTCCAATTCTTGTTGAGTGCCAATTTTTTAGTGTGTGTCAAGTTATCTAGTGTGTTCCAAGTTGTCTATGTTTTGGTTCTTAGTGGGAGCTAACTTGCATATTTAATTTTGATCATGAATTTAATGATAATATCTTGTTTAGGGATGAGTGTTGAACATTTGGGGTCAGCCTTTCTATTATTTAATGTTATAGAATCTTTTATAAGCCATTTTGGAAAGTATAAATAGAATGCTTAGGCTTAGATTAAAGAAAAAGAATGTAGAGGGTTTGAAAGGGGAATTCCTAGGTGTCTAGAAATGCAAATTTAAAGGTGGACAATAGATCTAGAAGTTTTATTTTGTTTTTGGTTGTAAATCAGAAGGCCTTATAACTGGGCATGTATGTTGATTATTTGATGAATCAATAAAAGTGTTTTTCTTTTCTTCCTCCTTTGGTTGTGGTTCTTTTTGTTGTGTTTCCATTGTGTTAACTCTTGTATGGTGGTTTGGATAGCTAGGTGTGCCTTTGGCCCTAGTTTTTCATCCCTTCTTATGTCAAGTGGTATCAGAGCATCAAAGTTTGTCCTTGTGGAGATTGGACTATGTGAAACCCTAAGTGAATTTGGGTTGTAGAGTATTAGATTTGAGGATTTGACCTATAGCTTATAGAGGGTTATGATCTTGTAGGAACCTAATTTGTAAAGATGGTTCAAGGTAGAGGAAATATTGATAATTCAATATTGAATACATTGAGACAATTTGTAGCTAGATTAGATGTTGTGGAGATAGTCCAGAGGAGAGGAGCACATCTTGATGATGTAAGTGATGATGAAGTAGTAGTACCAAACGCTAATCCAAAACTTAAAGAAGATCAAGATGAAGCAAGGTTGTTGAGAGCATTATCTAGGAAAAATTCAAAGCCTACTGTAGAAGTTGTTCCTTATGATGGAAAATTGGACACTAATGCTATGTTGGATTGGATCTCTAAAATGGAGAAGTTCTTTGAGTATGAAAACACTCTTGATAATAGGAAGGTGAAGATTGTAGTTACTAGGTTGAGAGAACATACCTCACTGTGGTGGGAGCATTTGCAAATTGATAGACAAAGGAGAGGAAAGGAGAGGATTAGAACTTGGGTGAAGATGGTGAACAAGGTAAAGAAGAAATTTCTTCTTGCTAATTGTTGGGATTTACAAGTGGGAAGTATACTTCTGAGAGGAGGGGGGTGAATCATAAGCACTAACATTTATCTTTAAAAAATTGTATGCATAAAAATATGAAAATAACATGTAAAGTAAATGCATCCACATAAACACTTGACACTAGATATGATTACCCATAAACCCTCCAATGAGAAGGTAAAACTAGGGTGGGGATGATACCACAACTCTTCACTACTGCAGCAACAAAGTTCACTTGTTAAGGTTACATATTTTTGACCATTCTCATAATCTACCATGTGTAAGGTCTACCTTGTTAAAAGATTACAAGGAGTGTTAGATCCTACCCTATTAAAGGGTTTTAACACTCTATCAGAAGTGTATCTAGCTAAAGGATTTACAAAACATTCACTTGGAATGTCACCCTATTAAAGGCTTTATACAATGGTTGTTAAACCAACCTATCTCTATAGGATTTCATTTTGCTAATACAATTGTTAGAAAGTACAATAGAATGTTTGACCTAATTACTTGCAATCTGCTATTGCTGATTTTAGATCCTTGTTCTATCTAGTCTGATCCTCACTGATCTAATATGAAACTATTGTGACCTTGATTCTCTATTTTTCTAATTGATTCTACAATACTGTCTTTCTTCTAAGTCAATTCACCCCTTTCACTTCCTTCAAACTTCGCTAGAATTATCTCCTTGCATGCATTCTTTTTTTGCACACTATATCTCTCTCACTAAATTATGGGGCTTTGACCACCTTAAAAGGATTTGATGACTTAGGGTTAGGTATGAATCTATGATTGAGATTCATTCATCTTTCCCACTCAAATCTTTCCATTTTTATAGTTGGTTGCATGTTGATTGCATAGGGAATCAAAATAGATTTGTTCTTATCTTTTAATCCTTGGAGATTTATCCATATGTCAGCTCAAAAATGGTTTACATCTTAGTTTGTGAAGGCACAAACTCTTATGCTAATTCTGTGTTACTTGGCACTTACTGATTACTAATTCTTGGCACATCCTAAATTCTATCTTGCTCAACACTTGAACTTTTCTCGACATCTATTAGTCATTTAGCATCTAAAAATTGCTTGACAGTATTTGTTTGCTCGGCATTTGAATGACTTGACACTTGTTGAATTTCTAGCTCGACACATATTGTAACTTGACATCTATATTATACTCGACATCAACTTAGAAAATTTCTTAAGTTGTTGACACTCAATTGTCAAAATCAATATGAGATCAACAATCCGCCCCTTTGACATGAGTGTCAAAAACACTTAACTATACATGATGAAACTAATCTCTTTGAGTATAATATGCATTTTGTTTGGCATATATACAACACTTCATAATTGTATAATTTTTTTTGAAGAACTATATACCTCAATTTCTTTTATCTCCCCTTGAGTTGATGTGTCATATCCTTGTAACCAAAATATCTCTGAATAGATTGATGTGCCTCAACTACTACTCCTTGTCTACAATTTTGATACTCTTTATCTGATGTGTTTTGTTATGCTTTGTTTTGCTCTATTTTCTCTCCTCCCTTCTCTATTTATTTCTCCCCCTTTCATTTTAGGTCCCCTTTTCACATGTTGCCCTTGTAGTTAAAGTGTCCTTATGGCTTTACCATTTCTCCCCTTTTTGTCTTTTAATTTCTCCCCCTTTTTGACACTTATGTCGAAGGTTCTAGACACTGACTAAATATTTGGCCAAGAAGTTCTTATTTACTTCCATTACAATTCTCAGAGTAGCATCCTAGTTTCATATTACAACTTCTAGGGATTTATTTTGAATGGTTTTCTCTAATGCAAGGTGAACTAAGCCATCTAATGTGGAAAGATTAGGATATTTCTTTATCACATTCTCTGTATAGGCTAGTTCCTTTTGCAAAATTTCCATTTAAGGGGTTAGGGAGGCTTGTATCTGCACCAATATGGCTCTTGTGTTAGCCTCTTTTGTTGTTAATACAACTAGTTCCTTTTGAGTGTGAAGTGTTGTATTAAAGTTCTTCTCACTTTGAGTTGGATATTTGGATAGTTGCATGCTTGATATCTTTAAGTTCCTCTCCAAGCTCATGATTCTCTAGCTAGTTTCCTATGTGAAGATAGAAGGATCACACAATTTTGAGTATAATGAGAAGATATTCTCAAGTACTATCTTCACCTTTTCAATTTTCTTGGCTAGCTCTACTTGTGATAATGCTATCTCATTGGATATTATTTTATTTACCTTTTCTTGAAACTTCCTTTCTGACCATTCCATCAGTTTTGCATTAGTATCATGGTCTTCACTTTGCACCTGGTCCACTGTGTATGAAAATTGCTCCATAATGGGTTTTGTTTCATTAGGTTCCTATGAGTTAAATACATCTAAAAAGCTGTCATTTATTTTAATTAATGTCTACCTCTATTTATGCTCATTTTTTAGTATGTCCTACTTCTTTTTCCTCTCTAGTATCTCTTACACTTCATTGATCTAATCAATGTTCATGGTTTCATAGTCATACTTAGGAATGACTATTTATTCATATAGTGTAGGGTCTCCATTGTGAAGTACCCTTGCAACCTTTGTAGACCTTGAGCTTGGTGCTAAAATTTGAAGTGGTATTGCTTCAATGCTTGGTTTTTGTGACATTTTTGTTGGAGTCCCAGAGGTTGGCAGATTAACCAAAGTTTGAATTTCTTGTTGCTCCTTCTCCTTTGGGGTCTCCTTATCCTCCTCTAATCTTCCTTGATCAATGACTATCATCTAAGGTGGTGCACCTTGTACTTTTGTAGTAGGAACAAAAGTATCCATCTATCTTGTTTGGTCCTTTGGTGGCTCCTTAGTAGTTGTAGTGACTTTAATTGTGGAGTCAACCTTAGCTAATGTATCTTGTGCATCTTGCTCTTTGGGTTGTCCACTTGTAGCTATAGGGATGATAGAAGGTGTTTCTTATGTTGCCATCTTATCCCTAGTCAAATCATCTACTACTTTTTGTAACTCATCTACACTGACCAACACTGGATTGCTACATAATTGGGCTTGTAGAGTTGTTTGGTCAAGTATCTTTTTGAGATCCTCTACAATAAATTGCTTTATGTTTTGACTAGAATTTTTAGGAACATCCTTTACTTTTATTGTTTCTATAGGTGTAAAAGTGTCATGTGGAGGACTTGGAGGTGGCAATTGTGTGTCTTACACACTTTCTTCTATTTGTTGTTCTTTAGTAGTTGCCATATCATCCTTTTATGTTTCCTTCTCTACTATATTATCTTCCCTTTATTTTTCTCCTTCACCTTCCTTTTCATTTTCATCCTCTTCTCCATTGTTTCTCCCCTCAAAGGGATCTTCTTCTCCTTCTTTTATAGTTGTGAGGCCATAGATTAACTTCCAAATTTGTGTAGACTTTTTCACAACATCCTCAATCTTATTTTGAAGAATACTAATTGCTCTATATTTCAGTGCAAATTTTCTCCCATGCTTCTTATTTTCCTTGCTTATTTTCCCTTTTGTGAGTTTAGGCATTACTTGATCCAATTTTGACTCTCTTATTTCTTTTTCCATGTTAAGACAGTAATGCCATTTATTTTCAACAATAACATACAACTCTTTGGGCATTGAATTTTCAAGTTCAAGTGGAGTGTTCTTGAACTTTGCCATCATAGTGTAGAATGATACTTCAAATATGTTCTATTATTCTCTACTCAACTTATTAAAAATAAATTCTTTTCAAACCAGATAAATCTACATTATCTCTAATATTATCACATATATTTTCTAAGTCAAACTTGGTTGTGTGATTTACCACTCTAAGTTGCCTAGTGTCTTCAAATTCAGTCCTTTCCTCATCTGATTCAGGTGGTGTAACATATTTTCTTCTCAAATTTTTCTTTGCTGGACCTTCCTACTTGGTGCCCTTCTTCTTCTCTTGCTCCTTAGCCTCCTTTTTTGTAGATCTTGTACTTGCCCTTATAGTAGGCTTAGTTGGAATTGGCTTGGCTATCTTTTTGTGTTTGGGCTAAGCTACAGGCTATTTTTGAGCTTTTCTTTTCTTTGGCTCTAGCTTGGTAGCTACTTCCTTGGTTTTCTCTTCCTCAACACCTTCTTCCTTTTCAACATATTCACCCATCCTATGTGTCAAGGAAAGTGGCCCTTGGCCTTGTTCTTCTTATTCTTCATCATCATCATCATCTTCTTCTTCTACTTTTGTTGACCCTTCACCAAATTTGGCCTTTAGCTTTTTGACCATTTTATCCTTCTTCTTTAGGGTTGAAATAGTCTTCAACTCCATCTCTATCTTGGATTTCACAATATCAAAAGTGCCAAAGGGTTTTTCACTTTTATCAATGTCTTTTGAAGGCAATGTTGTCATTGTTGTTGATGCCTCATCTATGTTAATTTCATATCCAAGTGACCTTAGCCATCTTACCCCTGCTACTGCTACTTGGATATATGTATAATCAATGTCAACTAAGAAACAAATCTCATTAGTGTATTGATCCACTAGAGAAATTGGTATTCTGAGCCTTTTTTTCATAGACTTTTTAAAGTCTTCAAAATAGCTTGTCATTAAGGTTTCAAAAATGGCTCCCATTTTCTCTATGTACTCATTAAGCTGTACTACTATTGACCTATTTGTCTTCAAACTAATTTTACAAAAAGAGGGGAATTCATTCTAAACATAAAAAAATATGCATATCAAAATTGATCCAAACTTACATTGATCACTCTTGGATCTCCTTATTGATGCAGAGGGATTTTAGAACCTTTAGAAAATCAAATGCATGACTTAAGGCTTCACATGCATGAATGCAAATTTCAGCAAATGCATAGAAATTTAATGAAATGAGGGTCAACACATGAAGATGTTGCCCATTCAAATCTACATTACAATTGGGTTTTCCTATAACCTGATATGAGACAACAATACAGAAATAAATAAATACATGAAATTACAGAGGATCCTCCAATGGCTGACAAAGACCATTGGAGGATCTTTAGAAAACCCCCATGCAAAGACCACTCTCAAAACAATAGAGAGATCCGGCTGATAGGAAATGAACAATAAGAAAATATTAAACTATTAAGATCTAATTTTCAGATTTCTTCCAAGATGTTGATCTAAATACAAATAGAAAAATGTATGTAGAATACTACACAATCACATCTGTACAACACTAGAAACTTCAAAAAATTACAAGAAAACTCAAGAACTTAATTCTATTCACTTTCTTCCAAAAAAAATCTCTCTTCAAAAATCTCTCTTACAATATGCACTCTTTCTCTTTTTGAAAAACCTTCTAATGTAACTCCCAAAAATCCATCATAGCTTTCTTGTGGCGGTTACATTTTGAATGCCTAGACATGGTTCTTTAGGAATATTCACCTTCTAATGTAACTCCCATAAATCCATCATAGCTTTCTTGTGGCGGTTACATTTTGAATTCCTACATATGGTGCTTTAGGAATATTCATCATTTTCTTCCTTTTGATTTTTCCCATAAACATTTTCAAAAATTAGAAACCTTTAACTCACCCAAAATAATCTAAAATAAACTCATACTAAGTCCTAAGTGGATAATGTTGGGTAGGCTTATAAGAATGCCACCTAAACATTTCCACCACAAAAAAAGGACATTTATTTTAAAACATAAAACTCTAAACTCACACACAAACATTTCAAATTTTAGATTTTAAACTCAACTTTTTGATATTTGCTTTGCACCTTGCATTTTAGTCATATTGTAGGTTGTCTTCCTGTTGCAGATGTGCTCCTGCACCATACTCCCAAATTTCAAAAGTTTCCAAGTCCCTTGGAAACACCTGCAAAACAAAGCATTAGAAAAACATATGGATCCCTTCATCTTGACTTTTGGTTTGTACTTTTCCTCCATTAGAAAACTTGTCCTTTCTTGAACTTGTATCATTTGAATTTTCTCTTTCTCCTTCATCTTTACCTTTGGTTTGTTTTCCATTGGTAAGATAAAAATTATTTTCTGCTCAATATGCATCCACTTCATCATATTCTGAATTTGTATGGCTGCTACATACACTTGTAACTTCATCACATTCTGAATTTTTATTATTGCTGCATACACTTGAATTTTTATTCTGAATTTTATGTCCCAAAAATAATTTGTTGCCCTGTCATAAATATATTCAGCCTCATCTTCTTTGTCCATAACATCATCTGATACCTCTTCTTTGGAAACTTCTTCATGCTGAGTCTCCATACTACCACCATTCCTTTGCCATTCTCTCATGATGGTTGTAAACTCTTCCCATAAATCATATTCTTCTTCAGAACTTGCTGCTACACAATCTTTATCTCCATCCTCATGCCATTGCTCTTGACATTTCACTACACCATGCATTTTGAAGGCTTCATTATTTTCCTCCAAACTCTTTTTCATAGGAGTACCTTTCAGCATTATACTCATCTCTATTTTCAAAGGACACATTACTGTTCCAACCATAACTTTATCACACTCAAATTCCATAGGACTTTCCTCTTTATTCTTCTCATCAACATTTACTTGCTGCACTGCTTCTTGCTGCAATTTATCTTCTTTCTGCTCTTCATGTTCTTTCCCTTCCAAAGGACAACTCACATCTATCATTGTTGAGATTTTTGTACCAACTTCACATACATCTACCCTCTTTATGGCTACCTTCTCTATAGTTTCATTTGCCTCTACCAAAACTTCTTTCACTTCCTCTTTCACTTCATCATGCATTGGAAATGCTATCCTATCAATAAGACCTATACTTCTTGATTCCTTCCATGTTGTATCATCCTTCAATGAAAATAAAAGCATCTTCTTCCCATTCTTGTTGACGGTATATGTTTTTTTCTCTACAATCATATATGGTTGACCTGTCATATTGCCATGCTCTTCCCAAAATCAAGTGACAACCTTTTAAAGGCATAATATCACATTCAATGGTATCAAAATATGGTCCAATATTAAAAGAAACATATGACTTTTCAAACACATCAATCCACTGTTCATCTCCTAACCCATATGCTCTGTAAGGTAAATCATGAGGTACTCTTAGAAGATTCAATTTCTCAACCATTTCTACTGAGATTATATTTTCAAAGGAACCATTGTCAACTATAACTTTGCATACCTTATTCTTGCACTTGCACTTTGTTCGAAATATAGAATGTCTTTGGCTATAGCTTTGTCTTTCTACTTATTCTTCTTCCATTATAATGCAGAGCTACACTCTGGAAACCTTTCATGGATATACTCAACTCAAAGGGTTGCTTCAAAGGCTCACACTCATCAATCTAGAAATGTTCACAATCTACACATTGTATTTTGCTACAGTAACATAATCTGCTACATGAACATAAAATGCTTCAGAAACATAGGACACTTAAACAAAAAAAATCTTTTTCCACCCAAAAAATAAGTCTTGTTCTTTCACTCATTGACTCCAAGTAGTGGTAATTGTGTCTTCACAATGATAGGAATTTTGTCAAACACTTATCCCCTCAACTAAAGAAAACTAACCATACTTTAACCATGACCAAAACAAATTGTCCAACTCAATGCTGCTGATTTTAGAGCTGGGAATTTATTTTCAAATATTAAAATTGAATTTTTTTCAACCACATTCCTTCTTGACACCGTGAAAATCAGGAAAGAAAAGACTTTCCAAACTGCTGCCTTCCTGTAGCAACAGTGATAGTAAATAGGACAGTTTTTAGAAACGGGTCTGTTTGACCCCTCAAATCATGAGATAAATTTTTTTGGAAAGAATGAAAGTTGTTCAAAACATAATGAACTATCCTCCTAGTAATTTTTAGGTCTCTATCAAACCATACGTGACTGCTATAAATTTTTCTTTGGACTGTAAATCTAAAATCTGAACAGACCAGCTTCACAGAATTGTGCATAACTTGCTCATTTCTAAATGAAAATGAACCAAACTTGAACCAGATGAGAGTATATTCAATGATATTTCCGAAAATATATCATGCATAATAAGAAAATACTTCATGAAAAAATAAGGAAAAAATTTCCACCACACTGCTCGAAATCAGGAAGCTTCAGATTTAAGGAATCTTGACATGCATGCAATAGTTTCAACTTCAGATATTTCTCTTTCAAATGATAGTGATTTACTTCCTTTGATTCATCCAAGTGATTTAATAAAAAATCAATCCAAAAATCCTTTGGATCCCTTCTCCTTCAGCATTCATAAGCAAATATGTGATTCAATTTATTTTTTTGCATGGAGCCCCATATAACTTCAAAATCAAATACCAAATCACCTTTCCCTACCTAGACCTTTTTCTGGGCTCTAATACCAAAAATGATGTAGAGGGATTTTAGAACCTATAGAAAATAAAATGCACAACTTAAGGCTTCACATGCATGAATGCAAATTTCAGCAAATGCATAGAAATTTAATGAAATGAGGGTCAACACATGAAGATGTTGCCCATTCAAATCTGCATTACAACTGGGTTTTCCTATAACCTGATATGAGACAACAATACAAAAATAAATAAATACATGAAATTACAGAGGATCCTCCAATGGTTGACAAAGACCATTGGAGGATCTTTAGAAAACCCCCATGCAAAGACCACTCTCAAAACAATAGAGAGATCCAGCTGATAGGAAATGAACAATAAGAAAATATTAAACTATTAAGATCTGATTTTCAGATTTCTTCCAAGATGTTGATCTAAATACAAATAGAAAAATTTATGTAGAATACTACACAATCACATCTGTACAACACTAGAAACTTCAAAAAATTACAGGAAAACTCAAGAACTTAATTCTATTCATTTTCTTCCAAAAAAAATCTCTCTTCAAAAATCTCTCTTACAATATGCACTCTTTCTCTTTTAAAAAATCTTCTAATGTAACTCCCAAAAATCCATCATAGCTTTCTTGTGGCGGTTACATTTTGAATGCCTACACATGGTGCTTTAGGAATATTCACCTTCTAATGTAACTCCCAAAAATCCATCATAGCTTTCTTGTGGCGGTTACATTTTGAATGCCTACACATGGTGCTTTAGGAATATTCATCATTTTCTTCCTTTTGATTTTTTCCATAAACATTTTCAAAAATTAGAAACCTTTAACACACCCAAAATAATCTAAAATAAACTCATACTAAGTCCTAAGTGGATAATGTTGGGTAGGCTTATAAGAATGCCACCTAAACATTTCCACCACAAAAAAAAGGACATTTATTTTAAAACATAAAACTCTAAACTCACACACAAACATTTCAAATTTTAGATTTTAAAATCAAAATTTTTTGATATTTTCTTTGTACCTTGCATTTTAGTCATATTGTAGGTTATCTTCCTGTCGTAGACGTGCTCCTACACCACTTATTGCTCCCAAATTCTCCATAATTTGTTACAATTGTAGTTCTGCTAGATCATATGTATGATCTCTCTTAAAAAATTTGTATCCTACATCAACTATAATGCATGATACACTATTTATTCAGCTTGACTAGTAGAATTTATAGGATATAACCCTAACAACAAATTCTACAAGTGGATCTCTGATTGTGTCAATTTTCATGTCCCTTTTGTTTACTTAGCTCCAGTATACTTCTCTATGGCTTCTTTTGAATCACTCCTTAGGGTCTTTGGCTATTCTAGGGTTGGGTACCTTATCACCCTTTGTATGATTCTCTTTTACAATTTAATAGGTTCACCATCCAACCATAGGCATCCATCATGAATTCTACTCAACACTATTCTTATCTTTTTTATTTTGAAAATTGCAAGGAAATATAGGGCACAAGTTAAGCCCTTCCTTTCAACAATTTGAAATTCTTCATTTAATACCCTATTCTCACAAAGTTTTTCATAGGCTTGCCTAATCACCATGTTAGCTATTGCTCCAAATTTACAATTATAACATTTCTTGACATCTTGCACCATAACAACCTTAGGTGGAATAATAGACAAAGCCCTAGCAAGGTCATTTTTGTAAGTAACTTTAGAAATTGGTCTGAAATCCAATTGTTTTACTTCATTTCTAACCAAATGAACCACAAATAGTTCCTTGTTCATGGGATTCCTAGAGCTAGATGCTATTTCTGAAAACTAGAGTTTCAAGATATAGAAATTTCATAACTACATAGCTCGACACTTGAGTAAATACCTTAGATAATTCAAACAATGTTGAACCTTAGCTAGAATCTTTGCAAAAGAATCAAAATCTACTTGGAAATTGTTTTTGTGCTCTTTTTTCTTTCTCTCTATATTTTTAATGATGAGAAATGATAAAAAATTCAACCTTATACCCTTTATTTCATAGCATTTAATGCTTAGTGCATATTGATGCAGGAGCATCCAGAGGTATAAGGGCAATCCTGTGTCACCCAAAAGATGTACTTAGACTTAGTTTCTATTTCATGTGTTTTCCTTTCTAGATACCCATTTGGGTCAAATAAAGGTTCCAACTCTCACAATTTCACTATCAATGTTTTAGGTTAGAGTATTTGAACACTTTGGGATACGTGTAAATGCCAAAAAAATAGGAGTATGTAATTGAGCCATAATTTTGGTAAATTAGAGGATGTAAATTGGCCAAATAAATGTAATTATAATTTAGAGCATTCTAGAAAAAGAATCAGGTGAAAAGGCCCCATGGTTTGAAAGTTATCACAATTTTTTGGTTTCTGGAGACATCCTAAGAATGCTTCAAAGTCAGGTTAGGGGCATTAAATGAACTCAAATAGGGCCAAAAAAATGGGGGATGAGTGAGGTTGGTCTGTAGGGCTATATAGCACTTCGGGAGCTTTTTAAAAATGTAAACAGTTCATCAATCGGAGCTACGGTTCAAAAGTTATGCTTCCCGAAAGTTTGGTTACCATTTTTGGATTCTTCTAATTTTGTGCTGACTCCTAGTGCAACTTCTAGAGCCTTCTACTTGGTCAATGGATGCCAACTAGCACTTTCTATAATGTATTTCTAATCCTTAACCCTTTGGGGTCTATTTAAGAGCATTTATGGCATTATAAAAGGTAGTTTAGAGTGAAGTTTGAGAGGATGTACTGGGAGAAGAATTTATCTCTAGATTTATGCTATTGTAAGCCCATAGGGCATGTTTTGGAGTTTGTTTCTTTGCACTAAGTGTACTAGGATATTTTTAGAGTTAATAAAATTTTCCCTTTCCTATTGTGTCCATTCTGTGCTTGGGTTGTGTCCCCATCAAGTGGTATCAGAGCTAGTTTTCTTGAGTGTGTAGACAGAGCACTGACTGTGAGACAATTTTCCCTAGGACTATGTGGTTCTGGGTTTGAGTTAAGAAGATACCTCCATAAAGAGAGCATGGTGGAAGGGCTAGAGCTATTAATCTTGAGGAGCTTAGAGCCCTCCAAAGGCAGGTACAAGCATTATCGAAGGAGCTTCGTAGAGGAACAAATGTTATTGTAGGTGACGAAAGTGAGGATGAAAATGAAGAAGAAAAAATTGGACTAGAAGGGGAAGTTGATTGGGAAGTTCTGAATTAGGCAAAGGAGAGGCTTTTTAGGGCCATTACTAAGTTTGGGAAAAGACCTACAATTGATGTGGGTGTATTTTTAGGAAATTTGAAACTAGATGAGTTGATCAACTAGATCAATGAACTAGAAGAGTACTTTCAGTATGAGGATATCAAGGATCTAGATAGGGTTAAGTTTGCAAAGGCCAAACTAAAAGGACATGCCAAAATATGGTGGCAAGAGGTTCAATTGGAAAGAAATAGAAGAGGAAAGGAGAAGATCACAAGATGGGATCACACGGTGGACAAACTAAAGAAGCAGTTCATTCCTGTTGACTACGAGCTTGATTTGTTTAAGAAGATGCATGGGTTAAAGCAAGTAGGAAAATCAGTCTAGGAATATATAGAGGAGTTTTATCAACTTCTAATTAAAGTGGGGCATGCAGAAGCAAATAAGGAGAAGTTTTCTCGTTATATCAGTGGGTTGTGACCTAGCATCCAGGAGGAATTAAGTTTGGTAAGAATGACCAGCGTTGAGGAGGCATACCAGTTTTTCCTATGAGTTGAAGAGAAGCTAAATAAAAGGTTTGAAATGAGGCAAAGAGGGCATGGTCAAGGAGGAATGGGTAGTGGTAGGTCATCTAGAGGCCGAAATGAAACCCAAAAGAAAAATGAAGATGTGGGTACTAGTAGAAATCAAAGGAATGAGGATTTTAACCACTCCCATGATCAAGACTTTGGAAATTAGAGAGGAAGAGGTAGAGGACATGGAAAAGGAAGAGGAGGCTTCCATGGTAACTATTTCCATTGCAGTGAAGAAGGTCATCATGCCTTTGAATGCCCTCAATGACAAGGATAGATAGGAGAGCTGAGGGTCAAGCTAGGGTTGCTCATGCTGATGAAGATGCACAATCATCACATTCAAAGGATGCAAAAAGAGGAGAGACTTTAGTAAATGAAATGGTTCTACTAAGTGGTGAGATTGAACTAGGACAAAGGAGGAGTTTATTTAGTACCAAGTGCAAGTGTGAGGATAAATGTTGTGATGTGATCATTGATGGTGGTAGCACTGATAACTTGCTATCAGAGGAGATGGTTTCTAAGCTGAAACTCAAGAGGGAGAAACATCCCCAGTCCTATCAAATTGCTTGGGTGAAAGATGATTATAAGGTCTTGGTAAGTGAACAATCTTTAGTGAAGTTCAAAATTGGGAGTTACCATGATGAATTTCTCTATGATGTTATTCCAGTGGATGTTTTCCATCTATTTTTGGGTAGACCATGGCAGTTTGATAGGCATGTAGTACATGATGGTCATGCAAATACATAATCTCTAAAAAAGGATGGAGTTCACCACAAACTAAAGCCCATGAAAAAGAAAGGCAAAAAGGTATGTAGTAGTGCTAGGATTTGTCTTGTTGATGGAAGGAAGTTTTTAGATGGCATGAAACATCAGCATATGTGCTATGCTTTGATTCCTAGGAAAGATAAAGAAGGTAGTAGTGAAATATCACTTAAAGTTTTAGATTTACTAGGTGAGTTTGGAGATATCATCTCTAATAATGTTCCAGAAGGATTGCCACCAGTAAGGCAAATCAGCCATTAGATAGATTTAATCCCAAGAGCTAGTTTTCCTAACAAGGTTGCTCACAGGATGACTCCTGCTGAAACTGAGGAGCTAAATAGATAGGTTTAGGAGCTATTGAGGAAGGGCTTAATTTGGGAGAGCCTGAGTCCATGTACAATACTTGTAGTACTGGCAACAAAGAAGGATGGAGAGTGGAGGATGTGTACAAACTCTCAAGCTATAAATAGGATAACCATCAAGTATTGGTTTCCTTTGCCAAGAATGGATGATCTTATGGACTTCTTGAGTGGAGATCAGTACTTCACAAAGATAGATCTCAAAAGTGGCTATCATCAAATATGGATACGAGAAGGAGATGAGTGGAAAATAGCCTTCAAAACTAAGGAGGGTCTTTATGAGTGGTTAGTCATGCCCTTTGGATTGACAAACACCCCAAGCACCTTCATGCGGCTTATGAATGAGGTACTTAAGAAGTTCTTGGGAAAATTTGTTATTGTCTATTTGGATGATATTTTAATTTTCAAAAAGACTTTGGAAGAACATTTATTACATATTAGTAGTGTCCTTGAAAGGTTAAGGGAAGAGAAACTATTAATTAATCTAAAGAAGTATATCTTTGAAAAAAGGGAGTTAGTCTACTTGGGGTTTGTTATATCACCTGAAGGTCTCAAAATGGATCTAGAGAAGGTAAAAGCCATCTTGGAATGGCCTACTCCAAGGTCTACTACTAAGGTAAGATAATTTCATGGTTTGGTTAGTTTTTACAGGAAGTCCATTAAAAATTTCAGTGGCATATGTGCACCCCTGACTAACATAATAAGAGGGGATAGAAAAGAGTTCAAATGGACTGCGACAGCTATGAGAAGTTTTGAAATGTTGAAGAAGAAGGTGACAGAACAACCTGTGTTGGCACTTCCAAATTTTAGAAAGGTGTTCCAGGTGGATTGTGATGCTAGTGGCAGTGCTCTTGGGGCTGTATTAAGCCAAGAAGGTAAGCCTATTGCATATTTTAGTGAAAAATTGAATGATGCGAAAAAGAAGTATTCTATTTTTGATCAAGAGTTCTATGCAATAGTTCAGGCCTTAAAGAAATGGAGGCATTATTTATTTCCAAAGGAATTTGCTTTATATACTTATTACCAGGAATTATAGTACCTAAATAGCAAAGGTAAATTGAATCAGAGGCATATGAAGTGGGTAGAATTCTTGCAGAGCTATACATTTGTGTTGAAGCATAGAAGTGGAAAATCTATCAAGGTTGTAGATGCACTAAGTAGGAGACAGTTGTTGCTTACAGTAATGCAAATTGAAGTAGTTGGGTTTGATGAAATCAAGAATCTGTACCCTGAGGATCCTAATTTTGCTGAAGTGTGGAAAGCTTGTAAAGAGCTTGTTGCTATAGATAGAACCAAGTGGCTAGACTATTTGATTCAGGATGGTATGTTGTTCAAGGGTAGTCAATTGTGCATTCCAAGGAGTTCCATGAGGGAAAATCTGATTAAGGAGAAACACAATGGAGGGATGGTAGGACATTTTAGTCGAGATAAGACTATTGTCATAGGATGTGAAGAATTTTGTCCAAAATTGCCAGGTTTGTTAAGTGGCCAAGGGATTTAGTCACAATACTAGACTATATCAGGCATTGCCTATTCCATCAAAGCCATGGGAGGACATATGTATGGATTTTGTTCTTGGATTTCCAAGGACACAAAGGGGTAATGACTCAATATTTGTGGTGGTTAATAGATTCTCCAAAATGGCACATTTCATTCCATGCCACAAAACTCATGATGCTATCCATATTGCAAACTTGTTTTTCAGAGAGGTGGTAAGACTACATGGTCTCCCAAGGAGTATAGTTTCTAATAGAGGTACTAAATTTGTGGGGTATTTCTGGAGAACATTGTGGAAGAAGTTGAGAAAAAACTTGAAATTCAATTCCAAACAGAAGTGGTAAATAGAAGTATGGCCAATTTGCTGAGATGTTTAGTTGGGGATAAGCCCAAGGGGTGGGATTTGATTCTACCACAAGCAGAGTTTTTTTACAATAACTCTATAAATAGGAGTACTAGTAGATCACCATTCCAAATTGTATATGGAAGTAGCCCAAGGACTACACTAGAGTTGAGGAAGATAGAGCAAGGGGAGAGGACAAGTGCTAAAGTTGAAGAATTTGCTAAGCATATCAAGCATCTACATGAGGAGGTTTAGGCACACATTACCAAGATGAACCAACAGTATAAAGCTAGGGTTGATCAAAGGAGAAGACATAAGGAGTTCCAAGTAGGGGATCTAATCATGGTACACTTAAGAAAAGAAAGATTTTCGACCGGTACTTACAACAAGCTGAAGATGAAAAAATTTGGCCCCTGCATAATTTTGAAGAAACATGACTCAGGAAATGCATATGATGTAGAGTTGCTAGATGGAATTCATATTTCTCCTATTTTCAACATTGTAGACTTAATAGAGTCTCATGATGATGGTGTAGATGAGGAGTTGATGTTAGAGCCATATCTAATTCCTACTTCTAAGAAGGAGGAGATAGAGGAGATTCTAGATAGTCGTGTGGGTAGGAGTACCAGAAATAGGTAGTATGAAGAGTATCTAGTCAAGTGGAAAGGATGGCTGATAGAGGACTCAACTTGGATATCAATAGCTGAGGTTTCCCATTTGGGATTTCCTCTACCATTCATAAAGTGACAGGGTCACTTTTCAATCTACCCTGGGTGTCTGATGTAGGAGCATCCAGAGGTATAAGGGCAACCAGTGTCACCCAAAAATTGTACTTAGACTTAGTTTCAATTTCATGTGTTTTCATTTTTGGATACCCATTTGGGTCAAATAAAGGTTTCAACTCTCATAGTTCCACTATCAGTGTTCTAGGTAAGAGTATTTGAACACCTTGGGATACATGTAAATGTCAAAAAAATAGGAGTATGTAGTTGAGCCATAATTTTGGTAAATTAGAGGGTGTAAATTGGTTGGATGAATGTAATTATAATTTAGAGCATTCCATAAAAAGAATTAGGTCAAAAGGCTCAACGGTTTGAAAGTTATTTTAATTTTTTGATTTTTGGAGACCTCCTAAGAATGCTTCAAGGTCAGGTTAGGGGCATTAAATGACCTTGAATAGGGCTTAAAAATGGGGGATGAGTGAAGCTAGTACATAGGGCTATAGATCACTTCGAGAGCTTTCCAAAAATGTAAATGGTTCGTCAATCGGAGCTACGATTTAAAAGTTATGCCTCCTGAAAGTTCGGTTACCATTTCTGGATTCTTCTAATTTTGTGCTGACTTCTAGTGTGACTTTTGGAGCCTTCTATTTGGTCGGTGGATGCCAACTAGCACTTTCTAGAATGTATTTCTAATCCTTAACCCTTTGGGGTCTATTTAAGAACATTTCTAGCATTGTAAAAAGCAATTCAGAGTGGAGTTTGAGAGGAGGTACTGGGAGAAGAATTTATCTCTAGATTTATGCTATTGTAAGCCTATAGGGTATGTTTTGGAGTCTGTTTCTCTGCACTAAGTGTACTAGCATATTTTCATAGTTAATAAAATTTTCTCTTTCCTGTTGTGTCCATTTTGTGCTTGGGTTGTGTCCCCATCACATATATAGCTATCCACTTGGCTCATTATGCAATTCCTCTTTACTCAGCCTCCATTGATTTTTCAACACTTGGCATCCA
Organism: Cupressus sempervirens; assembly: GCA_028749045.1. Classification (NCBI taxonomy): domain Eukaryota; kingdom Viridiplantae; phylum Streptophyta; class Pinopsida; order Cupressales; family Cupressaceae; genus Cupressus; species Cupressus sempervirens. Next base: position 773,516,916 of record CM053793.1, read on the forward strand.
TTAGAGTTTCCCTTACTTGGCTTCAATAAAAATTTCCTTTTACTTAGCAACCACTACTAACTTTGGCAAACAACTAGGCATATACTAGGATTCCACTAAGCATCTAAAGGAAACTTTCCTCACTCGGCAACAGTGTGAAAACTTTTGAAGACTTAACCTTGCATCTTTACTCATGCTGATCTATCTTTTTCAATGCTAACTCATTCTAGGAACTAATGTATGATAAAGCATTTAAATATTAGTCCCACATACCTTCTTTCTTAGTTTGATGAAGTATGACCACTTGACCCTTTAGTTGATGTTATCCCTTCATTTGATGTTCTGTTTCCATATTTCTTCTTGCATGTTTTATTCATCTCTCCTCTAATGTGCTCAAAATCTATGTTGCCTTTTCCATTGTTTGACTCTAAGTTAGGTGCCTTTGATCTTGTTGGATAGTGTTTAATAATATGACTAGTCTTCAAACAACTAAAGCATGTAGTTTGGCTCAGTCATCTACTATAGCTTCCACTAAAATGTGTTCTTATGCAATTTTCAAGCATATGTCCATACTCTTGACAATAGTGATAGCTATATCTTGTGTTGTAATCCAAACTATGGGAATTTTACCTTTTTTGTTAGACTTGTAACAATCGATCATGTTCTTTGGCTTAGCATTTAGACTACCATTCTTATTCCTACAAACATTAGTTGTATGTTCTTTCTTATCACAATGATGACAAGTGGGTTTGGTGTTCTTATCTTTGTCATTCCTTTGTTTAGCAGTCTTGGATGACTCTCCTTCAATGTTTGTGTAGCCCAAGCTTGATGTGTCTTTAATAGATCTAGGGGATTCTAGTAGTTGCTCAAAGTACTTGATGGCTTCATTTTGCTTGTTGAAGCTTTCAACAAACTCCTCTCTTTTTAGGTCATTCTGTAGTTGTTCATTTTGCACTTTCAATGTAGTTATTTCAATGTCCTTGACATTCAACTCATGATGGGCATTCATCATTTGGGTCAAGGTATCCAACTGCATGTTTGAGATCCTAGACAACATTGCTGATTTTTCTTCCAATATGTTTGACAAAATTATTTTACCCTCTTCAATCATGACCTTATCCTTAACGGCTTTCTTCTTTTGTTTAGTTACTTCACATAGTAGTATTGCTTGTGATTCTTGCTCCAACTGGAGATTTCTAATCTCTTTAGCTTGTGCTCTATTCTTGTCCATGAGATCTACAGTTGTTGCATCAAACTCACATGAGTTACCATCTACAAATAAATTTGTGGTGTCAATGTCCTTGTATTGAGTGTCATTCTCAACTATGGCAATCTCCTTCCTTCTCTTTAGCAAACTCCTCAAGGCATTTCTAGCTTCATCTAATTGTTGCAGTAAGAGGTGTATCTCAATTTGTTGATTCTCAGTGGTTTTTAGCAATTTGTAGACTTCCATCTCAAGATCTTTTCTCCAAGATATAAGGCTTCACCTAATGAGAACTCAACTCTAATACCAATTGTTGGGGTTTACAACTGGGAAGTATACTTTTGAGAGGGGGGGGGAATTAGAAATACTAAATTTTAACCAATAATTTTTTTATCTTCTATATGCATAAACATATGTAAATAACATGTAAATTAAATGCATCCACATAAACACTTGGTACCTTATTAAAATGATTTTGTGACTTAGGGCTAGGTATGAATCTATGATTGAGATTCATTCATCTTTCCCACTCATATCTTTCTATTTTTCTAATTGGTTACATGTTAATTGCATAGGGAATCAAAATACATTCATTCTTATCTTTTAATCCTTCCAGATTTATCCATATGTTGGCTCAAAAATCGTTTACATCTTAGTTTGTAAAGGCACAAACTCTTATGTTGATTTTGTGTTACTCAACACTTAATAATTGTTGATGCTTGGGACATACTAAATTCTATCTTGCTCAGCACTTGAACTTTTTTGGGCATCTATTAGTCACTTGACATTTGAAACTTTCTTGACATTGTCTATTTGTTCGACATCTGAATGACTTGCCATTTGTTGAATTTTTGGCTCAACACATATTGTAACTCGGCTTCAACTTAGAATTTTTTTAAAGTGTGATGACACTCAATTGTCAAAACCAATCTAATATCAACATTGATTACCAAGTTAACTTGTTGAGAAAGATGAAAAATTTGAGACAAAGAGACATGACTATGAAGGAGTAAACTGAGGAATTCTATAGACCTAACATCAGATTTGGACATGTGGATTATTATGTTGAGAAAATTGCAAGGTACATAAATGGATTGAGATTTGGAATTCAAGATGAAATAAGTTTTGTGAAGTTGGAAAATTTGGAAGAAGCATACCAATATGCCTTGAAAGTAGAGGAGATCTTGACAAAGAAGCATGAATAAAGACAAAGAGGTAGAGGTGGTAGATTCTAGAGAGGTAGAGGTAGATCTTATGAAGAAGGTGGAAGTTTTGAAAATTATGTGCAAGATAAGGGAAAATTTGAATGGAAGAATGATGAAAAAAGAAAGACTAAGTGGAAAGGTGGTATTTTTATCGAGGAGGTACTAGTTCTTACCAAGAAAGAGGTAATTCTTATTCCAGAGGTGGATTTTGTGGTAATTGTTTTAGATGTGGTAAAGACGGGAATAGATCCTTAGAATATAGATCTTCTAAAAGTGGGCAAGGTAAAAGAAATATTGTGATTCAAGGAGACACTGAGGGTTCACCAAGTGGACTTCAGGCTAATGAAAATTTGATGGTAAGAAGAACCTTATGTAATAAAGGAAGTGATAAGGAACCTGTCCTAAGGAGAATTCTTTTCAAAACCAAATGTAAGATGGCTGGAAAATGTTACAAGGTAATCATTGAAAGTGGAAATTCTACAAATTTGGTAATAGAATAGCTAGTTACAATGTGACAATTGTAGAGGCTAAAGCATCCTAAATTCTATCATGTTTCATGGATCAAAGATGAGCCTAAGATATTGGTAAGTGAAAAATTTATTGTTAAGTTCAAGATTTGACATTACTTTGATGAAGTTCTATGTAATATTATGCATATGGATTGTTGTCATATTTTATTGGGTAGATGTTGAAAATATGATAGATATGTAATACATGATGGAAGATTGAATCAATATACTCTTTTGGTGAATGGGAAGAAACAAATATTGCTTCCTTTGATTGAAAGTCTAGATGAAGTTAATTGTACTACTATGAAAATTTGCATGGTCAAAAGCAAACAATTTGGAAAAGAAATAAAAAGGAAACAAGTTTGTTTTTCTATAACTCCTAGAGGACCAAGTTTTTTTAGTAATGACTGAGTGACAACAGAAGCTGGTAATGATCGAGTGACAATAGAAATTGGTAGAAGTTGAGTACGAGTAGAAATTGAAAAATTGTTGAGTGAATACAAGGATATTATTGTAGAAGATATTCTTGATGATTTATCACCAATAAGGAGTATAATTCATTATATGGATCTAATCCCTAGAGTTAGTTTACTGAATAAAGCACCATATAGATTGACACCTATAGATAATGAAGAACTTAACAGACAAGTGCATGAGTTGTTGCAGAAAGATTTGATCAAAGAAAGCTTGAGTCCATGTGCTATACTTGTTGTACTAGCACCTCAAATGGATGGAGAATGGAGAATGTGTACTGGTTAAGGAGCTATTAACAAGATCATAGTAAAATATAGGTTTCCTATGCCAAGGATGGATGACATAATGGATTATTTAAGTGGAGCAAAGTATTTTACCAATATCGATTTAAAGAGTGGCTATCATTAGATCAGAATTAGAGAAGGTGAAAAATGGAAAACTGCTTTGAAGACAAAATATGGTTTGTATGAATGGTTAGTTTTTCCTTTTGGTTTGACTAATGCACCTAGTACTTTCATGAAGTTAACAAATGAAGTTCTGAAAAGATTCTTGGGTAAGATTGTGATTGTTTATTTGGATGACATTTTGATATTTAGTAAGACTAAGGAAGAACATCTCTGAGCATGTTAGATAAGTATTGTAGAGATTGAAAGAGGAGAAGTTGATGATTAATTTGAAAAAGTGTTCTTTTATGCAAGAAGAAATTGTATATTTGGAATTTGTGATTTTAGCTGATGTTTTGAAGATGGATCCTGAGAAGGTAAAAGAAATTTTGGAATGGTCTAAACTTGAGAATGTGGGTGAGGTAAGATCATTTCATGATTTGGCTAGTTTTTAAATGAAGTTTATAAGAAATTTTAGTTCTTTTTGTAATGTTATGACTAATACAATGAAAGGAGATAAAAAGTAGTTCAAGTGGACACATGGAGCTATGACATAGGGAGGGATGAAAAACTAGGGCCAAAGGCACACTTAACTATCCAAGAAGAAGAGAGAAACACTTTTATTGATTCATCAAATAATTAGCATACATGCACAACTATAAGGCCTTCTAGGTTATGGCCAAATACAAAATACAACTTCCAGATCCATGATCTAGCTTTAAATTCACATTTCTAGGCACCTAGGAATTCCCCTTTCAAACCCTCTATGTTCTTTTCTTTTATCTAAGCCTAAGCACTCTATTTATACTTTCCAAAACAACTTACAACAGATTCTAGAACATTACATAATAGAAAGGCTTACCTCAAATGGTCAACACTCATCCCTAAACAAGATCTTATCATTAAATTCATGATCAAAGTTAAATACAAAAGTCAAATCACACTAAGAACCAAAACATAGATAACTCAACAGACACTAAATAACTCAACACACACTGAAAAACTTGCACTTAGTAGCAATTGGAAATTGGTACTTGGTAATAACTAAAAACTAGCACTTGGCAACAATTGGAAACTGACACTTGACAATAACTAAAAACTAGAATTTGAAAATAATTGAAAACTAGCACTTAATGGTAACTGGAAGCTAGCACTCAACAATAACTAGAAACTGGCACTTGGAAGTAACTGAAAATTGGCACTCTGCAAAAACTGGAACTTGGCAGCAATAGATAAAATGAATAAAAGTGTAGGATTACAAGGAAACCTAGGATGCTTTTGCATTAGACAACCAGGGTTGGAAGAAATGATTCTTCTAAATTATGCAAGTGTCACAACCTGAGTTGAATCCAACTTAGATTGAGAAATCTATGTAACATCTTTAACTAGTCTAATCTTCCACTTCACAAAATACTCATAGTAATCTTGTCCTCTTGTACTCTTACCAACTCTTTGATCCAATACCTTTTCAACTTCTTCAGTCTACTTCTTAGGATAATCATCTAATATAATAACTTCATTATGTAACTCATGATACTTATATAAATCAATACCATTGAATATAGGAGATATATCCATGTCATTAGGTAACTTAACTTCATAAGCATTACCACTATCAAACTTCTTCAAGATCTTACAAGGTCCAAACTTCTTCACATTCAACTCACTATATGTTCTAATAGGAAATCTTCCTTTCTTCAAATGAACCATCACCTCATCACCAACTTCAAAAACATGATGTCTTCTAGAATTATCAGTATTCTTTTTATACTTCTAATTATTTTGTTCCATCCTTAACTTCACTTCCTTATGAAAATATTCCATAAAATCAACAAATTATTCCCTTGCAATACTTCTCTTTTCTTCACCACTAATGTCTCTCAAATCTGATATACCTCTAGGCTACATTCTAGTAACAACCTCAAAAGGTGTTTTCCTTGTATTCCTATTTCAATTATTATATATAAACTCATCTTGTGCTAATACCATCTCTTAGTTACTTGAATTATCTCCATTAAACATCTCAACAAATTACCCAAGTTTCTATTCAAAACCTCTATCTATCCATCTATCTATGAATGGAATGTAGAACTAAACTTCAACTTAGTAACCTTTTCTTTCCACAAAGTATTTCAAAAATAACCAATAAACTTACTATCTCTATCAAAAATAATACTTCTTGATAATCCATGTAATCTTACAATTTATTTGAAGAAAATTTCAACAACATACTCTATATTTTATGTCTTCTTATGTGGCATTTTAGAAAATCTATCCACAACAACAAATATAGAATCATACCCTTCATTATCTTAGGAAATCCAAGAACAAAATCCATACTACTCCCAAGTTTCTTAGGAATAGTAATAGGTGTGTACAAACCAATATTTTGACTTACTCCTTTTGCAACTTGACAAACTCCACAACTCTTTACAAATTTTTGAACATCCTTATAGATTTGTGGCCAATAATACTTCTCCTTCAACAAACTCAATGTCTTATCAATTCTGAAATATCCAACTAATCCACCACTATGCTTTTTCTTGATCAAATTAACTCTCATAGAACTTCTAGGGATACACAAATAAATTCATTTAAACAACATACCTTCTTGGATAAAATATTCATCATACTTACTTATGTGATCTGTTAGATTTGGTGCTCTGCACTCTCTCCATGCCTCATAAAAATTAGGGTTAGTATCATACAACTCTTTCATTTCATGAAAACCAATAACTTCAACTTTGATCTCAATCAATAAAGAATGTCTTCTGCTCAATGCATCAACAACTCTATTAGTAACTCCACTCTTATGCTTGATCACGAATGTGAAACTCTACAAGTACTCAACCCACTTCATATGTCTCTAATTCAATTTATGTTGACTTCTCAAGTAATTTAAAGAATCATAATTAGTATATAACACAAACTCCTTAGGAATCAAATAATGTCACCACTTCTTCAAGGCTCAAACAATAGCATAAAACTCTTGATCATACAAGAGTACTTCCATTTAGCATCATTCAACTTCTCACTAAAGAAAGCAATAGTTTTACCTTCTTGACTCAATACAGCTTCTATTGCACTACCACTAGCATCACATTCAACTTGAAATACCTTATTGAAATCAGGTAAAACCAATGCAAGCAACTCAAAAAGCTTTTGTTTCAAAGTCTCAAAACTATTATTAGCTTAGTGTAGGAACATCCTAGGTTTCCTTGTAATCCTACACTTTTGTTTATTCTTCTAGTTGCTACCGAATTCTAGTTATTTTTGAGTTCTAGTTTTTAGTTAGTATCAAGTGCTAGTTTCTATTTATTGTTGAGTACCAGTTTCTAGTTACCATCGAGTGCCAGTTTCCAATTATTGTTGAGTGCTAGTTTTTAGTTGATGTCGATTGCCAGTTTTTAGTTATTGTCATGTGCTAGTTTCTAGTTGTTGTCAAGTCTCATTTTTCTAGTTTGTGCCAAGTTATCTAGTGTGTGCTAAGATATCTATGTTTTGCTTCTTAGTGGGAGCCAACTTGCATATTTAATTTTGATCATAAATTTAATTATAGGATCTTGTTTAGGGATGAGTGTTGACCATTTGAGGTTGGACTTTCTTTTATATAATGTTCTAGATGTTGGCAAGTATAAATAGAGTGCTTAGGCTTAGATAAAATAAAAGAACATAGAGGGTTTGAAAGAGAAATGCCTAGGTGTTTGGAAATGCAAATTTGAAGCTAGATTGTGGATCTAGAAATTGTATTTTGTATTTGGCAATAACCAAGAAGGCATCATAGTTGGGCATGTATGTTGATTATTTGATGAATCAGTAAAAGTGTTTTTCTCTTCTTCCTCCTTTGGTTGTGGTTCTTTTTTTTGTTTCTACACTATGTTAACTCTTGCACGGTGGTTTGGATAGTTGGGTGTGCCTTTGGCCCTAGTTTTTCATCTCTCCTCACATCATTTAATAGGGTGTTTTAAATCCTTTAACATGGTAAGATCTAACAATCTTGTACACCTTTAATAAGATAGACCTTTCATAGGGTAGGTTATATTTGATGGTCAAATATTGTAACCTTCATTGGATACATTTTATTATTATAGTAGTAAATATTTATGGGTTTCATCCCCACTCTATTTTTACTTTCTCCTTAGAGGGTTTCTGGGTAAGCAAATATCTTGTATCATACATGTTTTGAATAATTACTTTTATGCTATGGATGTATATGATTAATTTTGTATTTCTATTTATATGCATAGACTATGAGATGGGTGTATGGTGAATAATTTTAGAGGTTGAAAGCTTTTAGTCTTGGTTCATGCCCCCCCTATCAGAGTTTACTTTCCTATTGTATTTCCAACACTAAATCTATTCTTGGTCCTTATCCATCTAAGGTAATTCCTTAAAACCTTCCATCTATTTTGGGACTTTATATTTCTCTATCTCCTACTTCCACTCTTAGCTCATCACCCACTTCTCCATTCATACTTCAAGATCAACAAAGAAAATCATCCTTGAACCTTTCATATCCACCTTTCTATCTAAACTAGTCATATTAGCCTTATCCATCCACAAGTCCCAAGTCATTTAGAAGAAATTTGGATAACCAACTTAAGAATAAGTTCAAGATTTCATTTAGAGATGAATATCACTATGTCTTCTCTAATTGACATGTGAATACAAAGGGAAAATAAATATTCAAGAGACACAAAGGTCCACTAACCAAAGAGAAAAATCAAAGAAGATATGGGTTCCTAAATTAGTCATTCAAAAAATGTATTCTAAAGCATTCAAAGGAAAAAAAAAGTCAAAATCTACATGGATTCCAAAATCTCTTTTGAAAGACTTGAACTTTGAAAAAAAATCAATGTTTAGATTCTAGCTTCCAAAGACTTCCACTTCATCTTCTTCCATACATCTTCCTTAAATATTTCAAAACCTTCCACTCTATCTTTCTCTAAAACTACTCTACTACTTGATACATAAAAACCTCAAACTATTTCTCTCATATTTCCTCCATCATTTCACTACCCTTCAAGCTGTGTGTCAATGTTGATCTTTCCCACTTTTTCTTCTACTCTTGTGCATCCCTTTCAATACCCTATTACCTATCCTTCCACCTTTTATCCTACCACCTTTTATCTTTCCATCCCATTTATCTCATCCATAGCCTAAAACCTTATCCTACATATATATTTTCCACTATCTCCCTTTCGTTAACCTGTCAATATCTTTGAGAACACATATATGGTCTTGGCTTATCATAACTTCTCCTTCCAATAGGAGTACTATTCAAATTGAAAAAGGCTTAGACTCTTTCCAAAAAGAGAAGTGCCTTAGTGAAAACCTGGAAACATGTGTCTTGGTAGCAAAAGTAAAGATAAATAAATCTTTCCTATGGTGAAAACTACTTCTTGTGGCACCTTTGACAAGTACCATGATGAAAACCTAGAAAATAGGCATCATGTGTAATTCTTCCATAATCCGTCCATTGCATCTTTCCTCTTTGATCTTGACATTATTGAGTTTTTGGTGGCAATTCTTTTTCTTATCTACTAGGATTCCTATTTTGATCCTCCTTATCCTTAATTATAATTGTGTTATCCTATCATTATCCTATCTACTTAACCCCTTGCTCTTGATAAAAAGAAAAGGACAAAAAAAATATGTTTCTTAGAGGCCTCTTAACATATCCACTCTTTTGGATTACTTTCTTTCATGACATGATCCTATCTCACTCATTGACTTTCATTGATTATCCAAAACTTGCTTCATACTACTATCTTACCTTTTCCCTAGCTTGGGTACTCTTGAAGAGCCAGTTCTTGAGGATCACTTTCAATTGCTTCATACTCCATGCCTATTCATCTTTGCTTATCCACCATCTTGATACTTCATCTTTTCCTACACATTTCTAGACACTCGAATAAAATGATATGATCCTACTTGAGAGATAGTAATCTCTATAAAAGTTCTAAAATTTTGAAAATGTCATGAAAAATATATTATCCTTGTGAAAAGCTAGCAATAGGCACCTTGGTAATACCAAAAAAAATGGAAAATACAAAAATTTAAAAATTACAAAAATACAAAAAAAAGTTGAAAAAGGAAGAAAAAGTGTCATTGATGAAAACCTAGGAAATTGGCATCATGGTAGAAAAAATAGAATCTATGCCTAGAACATGAAAACCTGGTAAACAAATGCATCTTATTTCAAATGATACATCTTGCAACACATATTTTGGCTCTTGTATAGTTGCTTTCGTACTCTAGCTTGTTGCTTTCACTCATGCATACACTCGTAGTTACATTTGAGACCTTCCTCAAAACTTGCATGGATTGAAACTAGTCATAGTCTCATGGGAAACACCCTATTGTCTCTTAGGATATTTCTTAAGAATATGTGACCAGTTGTTCTAGTTGTGTCTATCTATTGTTTCTTAATTTACTATTGAGATTCATCTCAAAAAAGATCTCTTACATGTTAGTAACCAGTTGTTTTAGCCATGTCTATTTACTGTTACTCATTCTCCTAAAAGATTCTTATTAATGAAGATTTCTCCTTGACATCAATCACTAGTTATCATAACTAATTTTATCTACTATCATCCTTCTACTAAAGATATTTCTTACACATATGTTCTAAACATTGACACTTGACATCAATCCAATGAAACTGAAATTGGAATAGAAATGTTGACATTGTTTGAGCTATGCTAGGCTTTTCTTTGTCTATTTTTCTTTTGCTTCATTATTCCCCTTTGAGAAACTAGAGGAACTCTATTTTTACTAGAGAAGCAAGGACTTGGGGCATGTTCTTTTCTTTGTTTTCTACTTGATGGTTTAGTTCCAATGATCTGAAGCATATATATAAAAGAGGTGTCCAATATAAGAGCCTCTATCTCATGTTGGATGGTCATTTGTAGCTCGGCTCATTTTATATGAAAAATTTAGTGAGGTTAGTTCTTCTCCTTGACTATTTGAGTGAATTCTCTATGCTATAGTAAAATACTAATACTCATCCTAACAAGTGAATGTATGGGTCACTATGAGTATACTTAGCACACTTTTGTCTTAGGTTATCAATGCAAGGGTCATTGCAGACATAATACTTATTGATTAATTAGCATGATAATAATCTCTTGAATGTCTAGTATGTTTGCACACAAAAAACATTCTGGTCATCCTAGTAATTATTCTCTTATTCTTATGCCCTCTTGCTACATTCAAACGAATATATGTTTTGGTCATTGTAGCTTCTTGTGCCTTAAAGCTTAAATCTGATTTCAAAAAAACTAAGACACATGTCATATTCATATTCTCATTATTGTAATGTCAATGATAATTGTATGATATTCAATGACCTATATAAAAATCTCTATGATGATAACTATCTTATAGGTTTAGTAACCAGTCCTAGGGATTGCATATAGAATAAGATTGCATTTCATACTCAAACTACATTAGGGCATGACTTTGGTAACTTCTTTACTTGTATCCTTCAACTTGAGAGGCCAATGATTTATTCCATGTAGTAAATTTCATCTTAGCTACACAATTGATCAATAAATCACCCTCTTGGCTAATTGGATAGCCCTAAACTTATTTTTAGGATCAAACTCAAAATTTGATGCACTTAAATAGCTAAAATCACATTTTTATTTTATTTTTGGGACCGGTACGATTGAACGCTTATGTATTATATCTTTTAATACTTCATAAATCTCAATACATAATCAATTGAATATTTTCTCAATATTCTTAACATTTTTATCAAAAATCAACACTAGTCAAATTTGGTTAACCTTTGTCAAACTTGGTCAATCGGACCTCGAACTAAATTTGAATCAACTCCAAATTTTCTTCATGCTCTTCTGATTTGATCTACATTCTTCTAAATCATTGATCACATCTTTATCTTCAAATCTACTACTCTTCATCACTATTCTGATGTGCCATGTTTTGAGTTCACTCCTGAGGGAGCAGGATGATTACATCATTGAATCTTTCAAAAATGGGTTCAACTTAATCTGAATATAATTTCCTAATATCTAGGGGTATATCATCACTTGAGGCATCCTTTTTCCTTCTATTTGGCATCATAGATCATCTATCTCATCTTTTGATCAACTTATCAAAGTTATGGTAGTCCTTTAATAGCTCGATGGACATGTATCTAGATTTTTTGTCTAGACTCTTGAGGATTAAGCCCAATTCTAGGGATAATCATATGACTCATGATAGATCTTGTTATCTCTTTTATGGACTAGTATTCAAGTGTTTAATTTGGAATCTAGAGGATTAAGCTTCATTATGGAGATCCTAGTCCTTCTTTTAGTCACTATTTAATGGATAGGTATTGGGGCATTCTCACCTTGACTCTTGAGGATTAAGCCTCAGTTTGGGGACAATCCTATGAATTTTGATTGATGTTTTCATACTTTTATGGACTAGTATTCAAGTATTCTATCTAGACTCTCAAGGATTAAGCCTCATTCTAGAGATAACCCTAAGCTTTCTTTCAATCACTATTTAATGGATAGGTATCAGTGCATTCTAACCTTAAATCTTGAGGATTAAGCCTTTTTCTTAGGTTAATCTTATAAATCATAATTGATCTTGTCATAATTTTATGGGTAGGTATATGAGTGTTCTACTTAGAGCCATATGGACTAAGCCTTATTCTAGGGATGTTCCTACAATTTATGACAAGTATTTATTTTCATCTTTTAATGGACATGTATTGGGGCATTCTAAACTTGACTCATGAGGATTCAGTCTCATTCTAGGAATGATCCTATGAATTTTGACAATATTTTTTCTATTAAGACTAATATCCAAGTGTTTTATTTGGTCTTTGGAAGGTTAAGCTTTTTTGAGGAAGTAACCCTAAGAATATCATCAATTGGTCTCCATATCATCAATCTCCAAGCCAATCTTAGTTCTTGTTCCATGCTTCAAACTTTCAATTTCTTTGAATCAATGGGGAGCTCACACATCAATTCAAAGAGGGGGAAATATAATACCCCTAAATCGGCACATCGGCCTTCTAAACTAATTTTGGTGCATTAATCTCACACTCAATCATAACCGTACACTTGATTTAATCTTGACCATTGATTAGTCCAAGATTCTATAAAAAGAGACCCCTAACCTCTCATTTGGAAGGATACACATAAAGATTACCGAATAATTTTTGGATTGATCACTGAAGTGCTTTGCATTCAAATCTCTTTTACTTTACATGTTCATCATTTAGACTAAAATTCATTCATTTAGGTTAACTTACTCTTCATTGTTCTTAGATTAATTTGAAATTAATTTAGATTATTTTATAATATTTGCATTCAAAACATCAAAAACATAGAATAGATTGCATTTGAATTCATAAATCCTTTGTACTAGTTTGGTTTGGTTTTTGAACTCTAAATTTTGAGAGTGAATAGTAAAAGCTCGTCTAGTTAGAAGGTAACAAATTGCCTTATGCAGACATACCAAATGAATGATCTCATATTCATTTTAGGATATTATTGACAAATAATAATCATGTTGAAGTGTGTTTGGAATTAGAGGCTTATATTTAACAATCACACTCATGACCAAGATATGTCCTAGGACTAACTAGCCCTATTATTTCACTATTGGCTTGGCTAAGACCATTATAAGCCAAAACTTGACTAGGAGCTATAGATGAAAGATAACCCCACCTAGGTGCTCCTACACCATGCTCTCCACAAAAGTAGTTCATGTCAGTCCTGTAGGAAAGATGTCTTTAGAAATTCCTAACTTCTCAAAGTTTGTAGCTACAACCCATGTTGCCTCTAACTCTAGCCTATCTTTCCACTTTATGAGATGTTCCATCCACACCTTATGTCTAGTAGTCTTCTTGACCCTTGAGTCGAGTACTTTCTCTTCCTCTATTTGCATATTGGGAGGTAAGACATTAGGTGCTACATCCTTGACAACCTCATGTTTGTTCACACCTATATTAGTTTAAGTTCACTTAAACTTCATTAAGTCTGCTACATTGAAGACATGTGAGATACTCAAATCATTAGGTAGATCTACCTTATATCCATTAATGCCATATTTAGTTAAGATCTTATAGGGTACCACTCTCTTCATCTGTAGTTTAGTAGGTACTCTCCTATGTAACCTAGACTTATGCAAATGTACCATCACATAGTCACCTATTTCAAACTAAATATCCTTTCTCCTCTCATCCACTTTAGCCTTCAATTTTTATGTAGTCTCTATTAGAAATAGAAAATACCAAGAGGGGGGGGATCAATATGTAGACACTTAAAATTGTCCTAAACACTATATTAATTTATTTAATATTTCCTCTGACATTATAATTATTTATTTATTAATTAATTATATTTTTCATATTCTTCTACTTATTTAGTTAAATTTATTTAATTAAATAGGTTCATTTCCCTAATGTATTTAAATTTAATTTAAATGCATCCCCTCTAATGTGTTAAATTTATTTAATGCATAGCACTCCATAAATCCCCTTTTAAATAAATTCTCATTTATTTAATTCCCTCCATTTCCATTAATTTCTCTAAACCTATGATTAAATTAAATCCTATTTAATTTAGTCTTAAACCTATCCTAAAACCTAGTCTACACCCATCACTTTCATCCTTCTAAGCCTACCCACTTCTTAATCCCACTTATTTTTCCTAAACACCTTGCTAAACCCCCTTTTATTCCTAAGTGTGTGCTCACACATGTGTGAGGAACCCTCACACTTCTCACACCTCTCATACCTTCCACACTTCTTAGATCTTTGTCCCCCACTCCTTTCTTCAAGTTTTCTGACACATGTGTGAGAAAACTTTGAATGTTGACCATATGTATGACTTACTTGCATGTCTCCCTTGTGGCATCTATGTGGATGCCACATAGATGCCACCTCCACAAGGCCTCTCTGAAGCCTATAAATAGAGCACTTGTCTCAAGCATTACACATCTCCCTCATATGCATTGTTATCATGTTAGTTTGTCATTTGAGCTTTTTAGTGATTTTATTTAGGGTTGTATTGTTACTAACCATTGGGTAGTTGATAGATTTCATCTCATTTTGCATTGTTAGATTAGTTTCTTTCTTGCATCCACCCTCACATCCTTTGAAAGATCTCTAACATGACTACTTCCATATCCATTGTTTGAAGTATTCTCCACTCATTTAGTATAGTTTCATCATCACATTTGCATTTCATATCAAAGAGATTCACATAGTTGTGTTTTGGGAGAGCACATCAACATCCATCCAATCTAAAACACACCAACAGGGCCTCTCATGGGTGCCTTTGTTGAGCTATTTGAGGTTGCATGAGGACTTACTTCTTGGTTGGATTGAGTTGCAAAACTCAAGCATAGTTTTAGTTTTGTCTTGTCTTATTTTACATATTTTGATATACACGTGCAACTAATGTGTTCTTGTTTTCTCTTATTCCCAACATGTTAAGTTTTCTTGCATACACAGTATTATACAAAATTTTGCCCACAATTGAGTATTATTAATTACATTATAACTTGCATATGAAAGAAAACCAAAAATTTTGAAAATTATATATAACCATACACATAAATAACTCATAAAACCATTTTTTATTAACTAGGGAAACCCTAGCTAAGAGAAAACCCTGGTGGAGATGATACCCATAAGAAGATTCACTAAACAAAAGGATCTTGTTAAGGATATTGACCCTATTATGAGTCTGTGAAGTACATATAGTGTCTCAAGTCCTTTTTAGAAGCCTCAACCCTCGTAGGAGTTGGTCGATCAAATAGAATGTATGCAAGAATATCCCACTGCCCTAACATGCATTTACACAATAAAGTTCTTAACAAGAATAGATATACATACAATACTTTATTGCTGCTATAATTTGCAATCTTTTTGATCATACATCAGATCTCATATCATATAAGGCTCATATATCTTTCAATTTGTCCATAAAATAGTTCACATATCATACAATTTGCACATCTAGCACACATGTCACCCACTTATCTGCACAAGATGAGATCTTTACTTATACTTCACAAATTAGTAATTGTCTACTTAGTTGGACTTCACATGTTCGCACACTTGATATAATATAAAATAACTTATGGAATAGTATCTACAAAGTTGGCTGATCATTATTTAGTAATTATTTTGTCACCAAAATAATTCCTTAAGTCATACAACTCAATTCTCTACTTTGCTTTGTGCTTCTCTGTCAAATACATGTACTGGTATTTCAACTATAACTTGTGATGTACTATTTGTATAGATATGTAAACTTAACCAAATCATCATGGTATTGTGAAAAATCTATCCCCAACTACACATAGGATAATACAAAGTGTTTCATCTATTCATCTCATAGTTGTCTTTATTGTGTTGTAAACTATCTAACACTTAGACAATTTTCTAACTCTAAATGCATAAATGAAATATTGAATATATGTTTCCATAAATGAAAACACTCAAGACATCTTACTAACTATATTACCATTAATCTTACCCTTTGACATTGATGCTAATATTTGAGAAAATTGGCTAAGTCCCAAAATGATGTCATACATAATAAAACAAATAAAAGTAACTACACAAAATTACCTTCAAAACATAAAAATTTTATTCATGTTTTGATGGATCATTACATTCCTTATCACTCCTTACATTGATACATAAGTGTACTCCCCCTTACCAATATAGCCATAAAATTTACATATTAATACTCCTTTCCATACACATAGTTTTCCTTACATATTACTCCCCCTTTGACATCAATGGAAAAGGTGTCAAATGCTATATACAAAAACTTATGGCCTACTGATAATCAACTTAATATCCTAGAGAAATAATTTGCATATACAAGTTATAGTATTTCTACTTCCTTCTTCTAGTTCTCCTTCATTATATAAGAGATACTTATTATTTTACATAGTACATAAGATGCCACTTCAACTGCGCTCAAGTTAGTATAGGGAAACTTATCATAGGAGTATTTGATGCAAGAGATTCCTCCAGTTGCCTCTATAAAGTGTTGACCTTTGGTTATAGGATTTATCTAATAGTAGAGAATATTTTAGCTACCTTTTCCTTGTTAGACTCCAAACCTCTAATAACATTGTGGAACTTCTCCACTTTTGTTCCATAGTCCTCAATATTGGTCTCAATGAGCTATAATTTTATAGTGAGTGTGTTAAGATCACTCAACTTACCCTTTATCTAAATCTCAAAGCCTGACAAGTATTTGTATGACAATGTACACTATCCATACTTCTTACCTTCATCAATGTGTTTCCTTAACTCCTTGATGCTTACGTCAGGTTCCTTCAAATCATTTCTCACATTTGTGCACACTATAACAAATAGTGATTTATCATGCTTGGATTGTGCTTGTACTAAAGCTACCTCAACTAAAGTTGTGAATTCCTCATCAAAGGTCTTCACTAAGACTTTAGTTAGTGTCTTCTCCAAAAACTTTATAGATTTTTTCTTTTGGAGCAACTTTTTCAAAGAACTCATTATACATTTTCAATCATCATCATCATTAGATAGAACTACTACTGCTATTGTTGTTTTTGGTCATGTTTTTTGTCTCATGCTTTTATGAATATGTCTTTTTGTTAATTTTTCCTAGTTATTATGAGAAAATTCAGGTTTGGTTCCTTTTAAAATTGTTAACCCTAAGAAAAACCCTAATTAATATCTTGCATGTTGTGCCCTAGGTAAGCCCTTTAAGCCATAGGCCTTTACCTTATTAATTGAGCAAAAAAAATCATTTTAAAAAAGGGTATATATTGTACTAGTATGTTTCTGGATTTGATTGTGTTAAGATGGTAAAAATCTTAACACAATCGAATCCAGAAACATACTAGTACAATATAATGGATTGTGGAAATTTGTTCTCTTTAAAGGGTATATATTCTCGGGAACTTTTTAAGATTTTTGTTTTGGCTTCATAATTCCTTGAAATATTTCTTTCCATCAGATCTTTCTAAGATCTACAGTGGTCACCTTGCCACTATAGAAACTTGTATTCACATTATCTCATGTGACATAGTGACCAAGCATGTATTACATCTAGGACCTAGTTGATATTCGATATGGTTTCAGTGAACTTCACTTGCACTGTCGAATCTTCCTAGATCAATGATGGTTGCTATGTTGCCACCAAAATTTGCAAGGTTTTTACCCTTCACAACATGGAAACCATCACAAAATAGAAACATGACAAGACCCAATTCCAAAAGATGGGCATCGAGATTTTAATTACTATTTGTGATTTTTGGCCACATGATGGGATGTTAGAAATGTTAGGTGTAGTAAAGGAGATACTGGTTAGAACCTATTATGTTTTATGATGTTAGATTTCTATAGAGTCACGATGGTAGCTATGTCACCACCAAAAATTGTGAGGACTTCATTGGTAGCAACATGGTGACCTCCCACAACAAGGAGAAACATGACAAGACCAAAAGAAAATATAGCACTACAAATTCTATTTATCATTAATGAACCTTGTCAACATTATGTAATGTCAAATGTGTCAGATGCAGTAAAGAGTGTACCATTAAAAGAATGTGTGTTACTTCATGATGCCATATTTCTTTAGAAAATATGATGGTCACTATGTTGCCACCAAAAATTGTGAAAATTTCACTAGAAGCAACATGGTGACCTCTTGTGAAAGAAAAAAATGGTGGGACCTATTTTCAAAAAGCAGCACCAAAAGGGTTAATAGTTATAAATGACAATGTCTACATGTCAAGGTGGTCTAATGTCACGTACCATGTGGATCTGCACTTAGAAAAGGATACATGTGTATTCGAGCCATCAGATCAAAGATGCATCAATAGTGGGCACCATGTCACTATGGAGACTTCCTTGATCTTTAGTACATGGAATATGGTACCAAAGGAAAATAATAAGGACCCACCACAATTGCATTAAAATGCTTATAAAATATACATTGTTAGATCAAGATGCATCAATGATGGTTGCTATGTCGCATATAGAAGATGCTTGATATTTATGCATAGTGACATAGCAAGAGTGTGACATGTGTCCATTAGTATCAATGGGTCTAGAATAAGTTGCCAATAGTGGAAGGAAAAGCTTATGTGGAGAAACTTGGTTGGGTTGACTGCCAACCTGGAGAATTAAAAATGAGTCACTCATGATTTTATTCCTAGATCATCAATTTTTTTATTATCAACAGTGTGTTTTCGAAATTAGAAGCTGGTGTCATCTTGTTTCCCCTTACAATTCATTTATGAAAATTGAAAGCTCCCCGTACATACTAGAACTAGAGACATATTGCAAAATTTTGTCATTTCTTCTCTATGAAAACAAATTTTATAATTATAGAGAGCTAAGAGCCAAATGAAGCATTGTTCCTCGCATGTTTTAAATTGCAAAATATTTTTAGTGCCACCATTTGTTGCAAAATTTTGAGAAGGATAATGAAGAGCCAAGTAATTATCTAAATCCATTAGATAATGAAGAGTTTTGGTATTTCTGTGTTGCTAGTAGACATGCCTCCAAATAAAATTTTCTCTGGAAAGGTAGATTATGCAACTAGAAATATACATGATGACCTTCTTGAATTATAGCCTAAGTCTACAAATGACTCTACCTAGATGAGAAAGCTAATTTTAATGAACCCTAGGCTCAAGATTGCAAATGGCTTGTATGATAGAGGGAATTGGGTTAGGGATGCTACCACTACTAAAATAGGGCTCCATCTTTTTAAGAAGTGGTTCTTAGAAAGAAAATTGTTTGCTCCCCATGGAAAAATTTGGAATTTTGATTTGGGAAAACTAGTGGTCCTTGGTGTTTTTATGGATTCTGACCTACTAATGGCCATTGTCCAAAATTATGACCCAATAGCTAGGATAGTGAGAAGAATGGATGGGGAATTCCTAGTAAGAATTAATTCTGAAGAAATTTGACAAGTTTGTAATTTATAACCATTTTCAAATTATCATGTAACCATTGACCTGCTAGGACTAGAAAAAGAATACTTATCTAAGAAGGATAAGATTAGGCAAGGTGCATTAAGGGCACACATAGGTTCAATTGTAAATTTTCTAGTGGTCACATCATCTACTAAAGAGCCCTTTAAAAAGGATTTTTTTTACTTCTAGGGCCATTGAAATATATATGACTCTATGTAGTGTTTTTGGCAAGGATGAACATAATTTTGTGCAAATAAAATTTATGTATATGATGACTCATATATCTTCTTTTGGTGTGGATATTATTTTTGATTTTGCATCATATATAGCAGAGGAAATCCATATAGGGTTAGTTGGAATTGTGAAGGGCAAGGTGGAAAAAACTTTTGGCCATTATTCACTATTAATGCACATGTTCCTATTTAAAGGGGTTACATATTTTGAAAAGGAGATGGTCTTGAACCGAAAGTATGAAGAAGAAGCTTTGTCAGTCTAGTTGTGGAGTGTAGAAATGACCTAGAATGCAGAGGAGGCTAGTTTTGTTAGGTTTAATAGGTACTTTGCATCTAGGTTAAAATGCCTCATATTAAGGGAAAATTCCAAAATCCCCAAGGCATTGATGGATTTTATCAGACCCATGGATAATCTTTCTAATTTGAAAGTATCACATAATTGGGTAGATATCATACCATACCATCTTTCAACCATTTTTAGGGTTTATGATTTCTAAGGGACTCCTCGTGTACTACCCTACTAGGTGCCTTTGCAGGTAGGGATAGCTGGGATGTTGTGGTAGCTAGGAAGATTGGAGGAAGCACAATTAGCTAGAAGAAATAGAGGTTCAATTTTCCCAACTTGTACTATGGCCCACAATTTCATAATCACAAAGGGTGGTTGGTTATTCTTGTATAAATTCTTGGACCAATACCAGATGGATGTGTCTCATCCCCATTTTTGTGACATTGAGTGATTTTTGGATGTGTTTAGAAGAAGGGTTAAGGTGGGTGCAAAAGACCACCAATTCTATTTCCCTAAAGACATAATAAGGAATGAGTTCTCTCTGCAAGAGCAAGAGATCAAAAAGGAAAAGTGGAGAGTTTACTCTAGAGTTTTGGAATTCATTCATTATTTTGATAAAAACTAAGCCTCTAGTTGATACAAAAATAGAGTCAAACAAATTGAATAAACTCATGACTACTTTTTTTGAAATCATGGAAGTCATGAATGAGAAGAAACTATTCTTTATCAATTCTTTTATAGAAAAGGCCAAAGAGGTCATGAGGAGGTTATCTTTTACTCCTATAGTAGGATCAAGATAGTTAGTTGTTCAAAGGAGACTTGGCTACAATATAATTCAGAATAAAAGGGCCACTATAGATAAAGGAAAATAGATCATGGGATCAACTAATGTTATTCTTAAGGAAAGACTTGATGAGTCCTCACCCAAGAGGCAAAAAATAACAAAGGAAAAAACATCTCAAATTGAGGAATATTCACATATAGACACCTAAATCTGATTACATTGATAGGTAATCATATTTAGTCATATCCTAGGACATTATTGATTGAATAATTATTATTTAATTAATTAATCATCATCCCCTAGTTAATTAATTAATTTAATTAACTATAGTCCAATTGATAAAATCAAATGATCACCCAAAATTAATTTATCAATTAAATCCCTATTCTTCTATTAAATTCAATAAATCCCCAAATCTATTTAATTTAATTCCATACCCCAATTTTATTAAATGAATCATTTAATAAATTATCTAAACCCCTAATCCAACCCATTCACCCATACTAACCTAACTAATCAATCCCATCAAAGCTAAGCTACTTGCCCTCCTAACCCACTTTATAAGCTAATCCTAAACCCCCTCCTAAACATGTGCACAACTTTAAGCAAGGGTTAAGACTTCCTAACCCAAGCCAAAGTCAACAAACTCAACCACACCTCTTACATCCTCAAAATATCTCCTAAACCTCCCTTAATGACTCTTACATCCCTCTTACATACTCAACCTCCCTCATTACTCTTTTGACCAACCTCCTTGTGACAAGTGTCACTTCCTTATTGGTGCTAAACAAGCACAATCCATGTGCTCCCTTTTGAGGGCATCTTGACCCACCCTGACCATATTATCATCTTTGCATCCTAACCATCCATCTCTCTACCCCTTAGCCTATAAATGAAACCCTCTTCCTTCACAACAAGAATCCACCTTTCATGCAAAGTTATAATGTTATTTTGAGAGCTTAGAAACTACCAAAATACCATTATAATGTTGAAATATCTCCACGACTCCATTATTGAGACCACCCTTCATGAACACCATCCATCCACTTAAAGCTTGAGCATACTTGTGAGCATACATATCTTAATCAGGGACAAATCCTTTGTGTCATGTGTTATACCATTAGGAGCCTACCATTCTTGGTTTACTTCCTTTTGTGGTGATAAAAATTGGTCTTATCATAATTTTTTTCCATTTTTAGTATTAAGAATGCTTTTAATAGATTAGTTTTTAGTTTTCAATACTAGATAATAGGTGATACATCACCTACTCAGTTCCCATTACAAATACAAGATGAACAACTCACTAGGGAGTAGGTGGAGCAATTGGAATCCCAAGGGGGAGTATTCATTTCTCAAGTAGAATTAGAAGAGGGAAATCCTCAGGAACCTCTAATGCTAAGCCTTGAGTTAACAATGCTAGACTATAGAGGAAATGAGTTGGACTTGTGATGGAATATGCTAGACATGAATTCATCTCTGATGATAATTTTGTCAAATGCCAAGCCTTCTACCATTTTTATTGGAGAAAAAAGATGGGAATGTTTGAAGAAAGATGCAATAAGATAAAAATAGAGCATCTAGAAATGGAGGAGGCAGATGTGCAAAATCAAATAAAGAAAGAGTTGATGCAAGAATTCAAGAGCTTGACCCCTAAAGAAGGGAGACAAATGATAAAAGCATCTAGTGTTTTGCTACTACCTAATTGGGATATTCCAGATGCTTTGGTTTTTAATTCTATTACAAATAAAATGAGTATAGAGGATTAGGGGAAGAAAGAAATAAAAGGTGCCAAATTTAGTGAGGACCAGGCTGCATTAGTCATTTGGTTAGTGAGGAAAGGATCTAGGACTGGCTCTTCCCAGCCTAATGATACTGGGTTAATAGGAAACCTAATTGTGAAAAGAGTAAAGAAACTACTTGTGTAGAAGTTGTACATCTAGGTTTTGGAATAACCAATGTTACCTTGGCCACAACTCAAAGAGATGAAAGGGAATGATTGGAATTACAAGACAAATATGAGAAAGTTTTGACTGCATACAATAAAGAAGTTCAAAAGAGAATTGAACTTGAAAATAAAGTGATGGGATGATCCACCAGGCCAAGAATCACTTATCCTTGCCCACTAGTGGACCCTTTCAAATCCACTCCTCTCATTGAGATTATAGATACAAAAAAAAGGCCACAATATTATACTATAGAAGAATTTAAAGAAGAAAAGAGAAAATTGTGGGCATTACATGTGGAATTGAATGTACAATATGAGGATAAGCTAAGGAAAGCCCTCATGTACTTGGTTGATAAAATTGATTGGCCCTCATTTTATGAGAAATTAACAAAGACAATAAATATATGGGATGTGATAAAGGAAAATGATGAAGCCTTGAAGCCAATTGTCAACAAGTGGAGTAAAAGGAGTAAAGAGGTCATCTTTTTATGTTTTTTCTATCATCATTTTATCTTTTTAACACATAGAAAAGACTTATGATATTGTCAATAATCTCCCAAAATTTGATGATAAAAGAGTTGAGCTACAAAGGATAATTTTTAGTTATCTAGACAAGTAAAAAAGTGTTAAATTTGATTTTTTCCCACATGCTTTAGATAAAAAGAATAAATTGAAAAATAAGGAGGAATGGGCCCAAGAACTAGATGACCTATTTTGTCTAAGGAAGAATAGAGTCATAAATGAGAATGGAAATGCATGGTGGTCTAATACAACTAAAGAACTTGTGAAGATTCAATTATTCTTTGATTCTTTAAGATGAGATTTTGTTGAAATTGATAAAGTTGTAGAATATGTTATAAAAAGTAGCAAGATATTCTAAAATTTAATTAGCCAGATGACACAATTTTTGACAAGTAGATGGCAGATATCACTCATGGTGAGCAGTTAGAAGATGCTGAGATTGATAATGATGAGGAAATGGAACAAGATGAGGTATGGATAATTGACACATCAACAAGAGATCAAAAAGAAGAAGAGGAAAAAGGTGAGTAACTAATTATAGTTGCTAGTACAGAAATCCAGACTGATGACTTAGTAGAAGAGAAAATATATATAATTGTTGTCTTATCAATCCATGATGATATAAATGGAGATCCTCAAATTGAAGTGAATCTGCAAGAATCAAAGCCAGAAACATCACTATCAATTTCATTAACCACATCTTCTAAGGAGCCACAACAACAATAAAGCCAAACATCAACTTTTTCATCAACAAAGAAAATGTAACAAAAAGTGTTGGAAATATTAAAGATATGACAGGTTACTAAGAGGGGAGGGGTGAATCAATAGCCTCAAAACTTTAATACAATTTAGTACTTTAATCATATATACTATTCACCATTCATTCATCTAATCCACTATATGTATAAGAGATCAAACATTCATAACACATGTACACAGTGATTTGGTGACCTAGAAACCTTCCAAATACAAAGTAAAATTGGGGTGGGGATGATACCCACAAAACTTCAATATTGTAGTATAAAGTTGACCTATTAAGGCTTACATTGACCACTTCTGGTGATCTACCTTGTTAGGAGCATAAAGGACTGCTAGGTCCACCTTGTTAGAGGATTTATAAACATACAATGAAGTGTGCACTCAGTTAAGAGATTTACAAAAGACTGTTAAGTCTACCTTGTTAAAGGATTTAGAAACTAGTTCACTTGTTAGGATGAAATGGTAGATTTGACTTACAACTTGATTACTGATTAGATCCTTGAAGTACAGATCACCTTTTTGTGAGTGATGAATCTTTATTGTTCCTTGTTGACCTTGCTATGTATTCTGCTCTACTATTGATTCGCATTTACACTTCTCAAAACATTACATGTCTATCTTGATACTCTCATGCATGCATTGTAAATGATATAATAAATTTCATATATATCATTCCAATAATTATAATTGCAAGGTCGGCTAAAACACAAGTGAACAAAACATTACTCAGTTGGCCCAATAGTAAATAACTTGGGTTCACTAAACTGACTTGGTGACCTTCTGATACTTGGCATCCACTACATTACTCAGCATCATCATGCACTTAGTAGAAGTGAAGGATCAGTCCATACTAATCACTCGATGTAGTTTTAAACTCAATGACCACTGGTGACTCGGTAGATGTAGTGTTACTTGGTAGATACTCCATGTTGAGTTTACCTTGCTTTAATTGATAAACATTATAACTTCCATGCTCAGTTTACACTAAATTCTCATGAGACAGTCTGATTGCTTGGTAGACACTAAGATGCTTGGTGGATACTAAGATGCTCAATGGATACTGAGATGCTCAGCATAAACTGAGATGCTCAGTGGATACTGAGATGCTCGGTGGATACCAAGATGCTAGGTGTAAACTGCTGAACACTTCTAAGCTCGGTGAGTGTAGGAAACTGAATGCTGAGCTCAGTAGCTATACTAATATAGATAAGTGTTGTCACTAATGGAAATAGTAACTCAATGCCAACAATCTCCCCCTTTGGAATTAGTGACAAAACACTTATAAGAAAAAACATATGTACATAACCTAACTCATTGAATTTTGGTTTTTCAAAATTGATCTTTGTAGAACTCTTTGTAGGACTACTGCATATACATTTCTAGATATATCTTCTTGATGATGTATATACAAAGATACTTATGTATGTTAGGATAAACCATGGAAAGAAATAAAAACTACATGCAAATATAACCAATAATAGAAAATAATAGATCACACAAAAATGAACACAAGGCACCACGATTTAACTTGGTTCACCCAATCCCTAGGCTACGTCCACCAAACTGCAAGTCCAATATTATTACAATCTAGTGATTACAACTTGATTACAATCTGTAATCCCTTACAGCTCAATACCACTGAAAGAAGCAATTTTGCGTCACAACATAATGAAAAATACCTAACCCTAAACCCTTTTATACAAGTATTTTATGCCATTTTAGGGTTACAATATGTCAGCCATATATCATCCATATTTCAGCTACAACATTGGCCATAGCCCACTAATTATGAAGTATGTACAGTACTTTCCTGATCAATCACCATAATCTAACAATCTCCCACTTGGGAACTGATCAGATTCTACAATAAACAACAATCTCCCACTTGGAGACTGATCCTATAGCAATACCACTACCACATGGGGCTCCCACTAGATCAAACCACCTTGGACTCTGCTATTCTTTGATGCATGTTCAATCTAAAAGACCAACCAAAGTTGAAGAGGAGTTCAACTTCTCCTTGGTTACAACCTTTGTCAACATATTTTCTAGATTTTCATTTGTATGGATCTTCTCTAGCTTTAGCTGTCCATCCTCCAAAATTGACCAAATGAAATGGTATCGCAACTGTATGTGTTTGGTCTTAGAATGCAGAGCTAAATTCTTTGCAAGATGAATGGCACTCTAACTATCTGTGAACAAATGATTATCCTTTTGAGGATGTCCCAATTCTTCCAAGAAGAACTAAAGCCATATCATCTCCTTGGCTGCCTCTATAGCAGCAACATACTCTGTCTCTATAGTGGATAGAGAATTAATCTTCTATAACCTAGAAACCTAGCTCGCAACTGCCCCACCAACAGTAAAGACATAACCTGTAGTACTCCACTTGCTATCAATATCCCCTACCAAATCTGAGTCAACATAGTCCTATAAATTAGTAGTAGAGCCCCCAAAGTGTAAACACTTATTGGATGTTCCTCTCAAATATCTGAGAATCCACTTGACAGCATTCCAATTCTCAAATCTTGGATGACTCGTATACTTGCTAACGACTCCCACTGCATGTGCAATATCTGGCCTAATACATACCATAGCATACACCAAGCTTCCTACAGCTGAAGCATAGGGTGCCTTAGACATCTTATCCTCCTCTTCTTGTGTGTTAGGACACATCTCCTTAGTCAATTTCAAATGACTAGGTAAAGGTGTGCTTACAGCTTTAGCATTCTCCATAGACAAACATTGCAACACCTTCTCAACATAATCAGCCTGAGATAGCATTAATGTTCTATTCTTCCTATCTCTGTAAATCTTCATACCAAGGATTTTTTTAATTTCCACCAAATCCTTCATAGAAAATGCATGTGCTAATTGGCATTTTAGCCCCTTAATATCATCCATGTTAGACCCATCTACAAGCATATCAACAAAATATAAATAGAAAATAATGTAACTATCATCATCCAACCTCTTAAAATAAACACAGTAATCTAAATGACACATATTATATCCATGATCATGCATAAAACTATCAAATTTTAGATACCATTGCTGAGGTGCTTGGTTCAACCCATATAAACTTCTCTTCAATTTGCACACTAAGTTCTCCTTACCTTTGACCTCAAAACCTTGTGGCTGAGCCATATATATTTCTTCATCCAAATCACCATGAAGAAAGGTTGTTTTAACATCCAACTGCTCTAAATGCAAATCTTCAATAACCACAAGACTTAAAATAGTACAAATAAAAGTCATTTTAACAATAGGAGAAAATATCTCATCAAAATCAATTCCTTTTTTCTATGAAGATCCTTTTACAACTAACCTATCCTTCAATCTTTTCTGACCTCCTTCCTCTTCTTTCAACCTGTAAACCCACTCATTATGTAAAGCCTTTTTACCTGCAAGCAAATTGCATAGTTCCCATGTCTTTTTCTTCAACAAAGAGTCCATTTCATCTTTCATTGCAGACTCCCACTGAATCTTAGTATTCACCTACATAGCTTCATCATAACTTTTAGGTTCACTAGCATCAGTAATTAAAATAGAATAAAAAGAGGGAGACAATATTTGTGGAGGTCTAATTTGCCTCGTTGACCATCTAACATTCACTAGTGTGTGTGGTATTTGTTGTTGCAGTTGTTGCACATCATGAGTAATGGCTGGAACATTAGTTTTTGGAGTATCATCTAGCACTACATAATCATCTTCTTTCTTCTCATGTTGTTGCAATAGATCTTTGTACAACACTTTCTCATTGAATATGACATCCTGACTTCTTACAATTTTATGATTTTTAAAATCCCAAAGCCTATAACCAAATTCATTAATGCAATATCCAACAAAGACAAATTTCTTTGATTTAGCTTCTAGCTTGGTTCTATTTTCAGAGTCTGTATGAGCAAAAGCCTCACAACCGAAGGTCTTGAGAAAAGAATAACTCGCCTTCTTACCATCCCATGCCTCCTCTAGAATACCATAGACCAAAGGAGTAGAGGGACCTCTATTAATCAAATATATTTCTGTATTGACAACCTTCACCCACATGTGTAAGGGTAACCCAACATGGAACCTCATGCTCCCTGCGTGCTCCATTATAGTCCTGTTCATGTGTTTAGCCACTGCATTTTCCTGTGGAGTCCTTGGAATAGTTTTTTGTCTATGAATACCATTAGTGGAGCAATAATCTTCAAATTCATGACTACAATATTCACCACCATTATCAGATCTAAGATATTTTAATTTCTTACTAGTCTCATTTTCAACCAAGCATTTCCATTTCTTAAAAGTTTGAAAGACATCAGATTTCTGTCTAAGGAAATAAACCCATACTTTTCTAGTTGCATCATCAATAAATTCCTACTTAGCCTTGGAACATGTCTTCCCTCATGTAGTAGTCAATGATTCCCTTTCTACAACTTAATCTTAATTTTTCCCTTTCCAACAATCTGACAAGGTTCATTATCCTCCAAATAAACAAGCCCAAAATCCCCTTGGACATAATCAATGAAATAACATCTATGAGGTGTAGCATGAAATGAAGCACCAGAATCTAAAACTCATGAATCATCAACACTTTCTAAAGATAGAAGCAAAGCATCCTCTTTGGATTTGTTACTTACCATATTTGCCTCCTTGTCTCCATTTGATTTATCTCCTTCATTTTTCTTTCGATTCTAGCAATCTTTCTTTTTGTGCCTTGGTTTTCCATAGTACTAGTAGTCATTTGGTCTTCTCAATTGAGACCTCTTTCCCTTTGACTTTCCTCTTGATTTCCCATGATTTCCAGAGTTATTTCCTCTCTCAGTCATTCTGCCCCTACTTTGTGCATTCAAAGAACTTCCTGATGTAGATCCACCTGAGGATTTCCTACGAGTTTCCTCACTCAAAAAAACACCGATCACATCATCATATTTTAGGGTACTAGATCTAGGAATAGAATTACTCACCACCATTACCAAGCCATTCCAACTTTTAGGCAAAGAACGCAAAATCAAGAGAGCCCTAATTTCTTCATCAAAATTTATACCCACAGAAGATAACTAACTATTAATAGTATTAAACTCATTTAAATGATCTGCAACAGATCCACCTTTTGCCATTTTCATATTAAATAAATGCTCCATGAGAAATACCTTGTTTGAAGTGGAGAGCTTTTCATATAGTGTCGCTAGGGTTTTCATCAACTCTTATGTTGTCTTTGCTTTTGTAATATTAAATGCCACCGATGGTGCCAAGCATAACCAAATGCTTCTGAGTGTCTTTCTATCCAAAAGATCTCATTCAACATTTGACATAGATCCCTAATTCTTGGCTTTTCCTTCCAACGGTTTCCATTAATCCTTCTGATACATATAGTCTTCCATTTGCATCTTCCATAATTGGAAGTTCTACCCATTAAACCTATCAAACCTCAGTTTACCCTCATGTGCCATTGCTCCCACTCAACCATGAGACTCCCACTCAACTATGAAACTTTCCTACAGAGGATAACTAAAAAAAAACTAGGCTTTGATACCACTTGTTAGGATAAACCACAGATAGAAATAAAAACTACATGCAAATATAATCAATAACAAAAAATAATAGATCAAATAGAAATGAACACAAGGAACCAAGATTTAACATGGTTCACCCAATCCCTAGGCTATGTCCACGAAACTGCAAGTCCAATATTATTACAATCCAGTAATTACAACCTAATTACAATCAGTAATCCCTTAGAGCTCATTATCGTTGTTGGTGTTTGAAAATGTTACCCATTTCCAATTACCCTGATGAGAACAAAATGCATCTAGGGGCAGCTAAATCCCATTATCAACACATCCATTCAGACACCAACAAAATGGCAACTCTTCTGGGGAATGTATTGAGTTAGATTTAAGACAAACCTTGAGAATTTGAAAAGAAAAGATTCAATACAGCAGGAGAAGTGCATTAAAAAAATTTCAGCAGTTAGTTCTCTGATGTTCTTTCCAGTTTTCTTACTCCAAATCATGCACCCCAGTAAGTTTTATCCATTTATAGTAGTATTTTTCAAGGTTGAATATAGATTGTGTTGTGAAGAGTGTTCATCTTTAGTCATGTCAATCGGTTGTTATATTTAGAATACTGTTGTAATTCAGAGTCAGAATTGGTGAAAGATGTTTTCTCTCTTTTAAATGTTTTTAAAAGTTTTGCAAAGTTTTCAAGTTGAATTTTCAATCCAGATCTATAGTGTTATGAATCATGTTTAAAATATTTCTCACAATAGTGAGTGGTGACTCTATCTAAAGGATCTCTGAATCATTGTAGATCAGTGATGTATAAATTGTTTCCAAGAAGTTTTTAGTGGAATCAAGAAGATCTGAAAGTTAGATGAATTTGCAAGCAAGAAGAGAGATCTATTATAAGTTTCTGACAAATAAGTCTGGAAGTGTTGTTTGATCTATTGTCAGAAGAATTTGTAATGATAAAGATGAATCACAGCTGTGATTTCATTTCTCTCTTCAATGAGATGGCGACTCTGTAAGGTTATGATCAGTGGTGTGAGGAATTCATGATAGCACCGGCCCAATCAGCAGATCAGTGGTTTCATACAGCAACACTTGAGGTATTTTATACTTTCATGCAATTCATTTTCCCATGAAAGTTAGTTCTACATATGTATTCTCCATCAAGTGAAGTTCGAGCACTAAGAAGAGGAGAATAGTTTTGTGTTTTATACATTTTGCTAGATTTGGTTTCAATTGTTGTTTAAAGTTGTGAAGTGTATTTGAAGCATTCATTTGGTAGAGGGTTGTGAAGATCTATTGCAAATTATGAATTCTAAAAGTATTTAATGATGAATGAGTCTTGAGTTGAAGAATGTCGAGTTTCATCTCATCTAGTATGTAGCCTATTAGTGAAATTCCTAGATCCATCTCTACCAGGAGGTATATGCCATTGAATTTTAATGGTATTCATGGTTTTCAAAATATTATGCCTTATGATCTCAGAAAGTATTTACCTAAGTTTAGTGGAAACCATGAAATTTCAGCCAGTCATCATGTTCAGTTGTTTAATGACTTGGTTGGTGATTTTGAAATTTCTCATGAAGACATTCAAATGAAATTGTTTGTTCAAACTTTAGAAGATGATGCTAGGGACTGGTTTTCATTTTTACCAGCATGTTCAATTTCATCTTGGGATGAATTACTATCAACCTTCATGATGCAGTTTGGGGAAAGAGTAAGCATCTCTGATTATTTTGATAAGTTTTTGAAAATTGAAATCAGGAATGGTGAGTTAGTTCCTGAATTTAATATCAGATTTGCAAAGATTTTGAGTGAATTTCCTGAAAGTTACAAGCCAGATGATCAAATGTGTTTAGTGGTTTATCTAGGTGCATTTGATAGGAAGATGAACTATCTGTTGAGAGATAAAGAACCCAAGACTTTGCATCAGGCATTCATGATAGCTATAGAGATTGAGAATAACATAAAATATGGCTTAACCCGGAGTCACTTATCTAGAAATATTGGCTAGCAATATGAGGTGCAAAGCACAAGTCAATGTCATAAGGATTGTTTGATTTCAAATCAGCAAATAAGCACTCCTACTATTGTAAATAGTTTTTTTGAAGCCTCAGAAATAAAAACATGTGAACATGAAATATCTCTGTTGTAAAAAAGAAATGATTCCATTCATGCTGAAGTGAATGCACATGTTTATGGTATTACAACAACGAATGATAGAATTGATTCACTTGATGAGTTATCCATGCCAAATATAAATCCGGCCATTCATTTTCCCATTGATAATTTGCATTATGTTGAAAATATAATGAATCAGGAAGAGGAAAAGTATTCATCTTAGTATGAGGAGGAAGAAATTAGAAGTGATCTATCAAGTGATAAAGGTGAAATTGCTGATCCGACACACCATGGAGAGATGACACAAGATAAAGAATGTAAATCATATGTATCTCAGTCATAGTCAGAAGAACTAAGCTCATATGTTGATAATATTTCAGCGGTAGAGATGCATTCTCTTGACCAACAGGATAGGAAAGAAATGAATTATCTCATTAAGAGATTGCATCATGTTGAGAACATTATTAAATCTGAAGTTGAAAGACAGTCATATCAATGTGAGTATGATAAAGCTGAAAGTCATCTTTCAAGTGATAATGAAGTTGCTGATCCAATATATTATCAAGGGGTGTCATATGAAGCTGATGATGAGAGTTATTACTCAATTCAAGAAGAGGATAGTGCTAGTGTGTGTCCATCTTCATGTGAATCAGATACAGACTGGGAAGAAGAAAGTAATGATGAAAGTGAGTGCTCATATGTTAGTAAAGGTATGAATTCTTTTCTTAAATCTGAAAGTGAGTGTCCATTTTAGAATTGTGTAAATTAGTTTGAGATTGAAAGTTATGAAGAAAATGTGTCTACACAATATGAAGACAAAGAGGTTATCCATAGAGACGTATTACCTAATTGTGTAGAAGAATGTCTTGAGGATGAGTGCAGTGATGATCAATACATGATTGATCCTAAGATTAATGCATCAGCACCTATTGGTAAGATAAATGATGATTTGCTTGCAAGACATTGTAATCACCTATATGGAGATAATGAAAGCAATGTTGATTTGTATTCTACATGCTTCGTTCATGGAGTGGATGTTGAGTCTTCATATGATTCTGATTTTT
Source organism: Cupressus sempervirens (assembly GCA_028749045.1). NCBI lineage: Eukaryota > Viridiplantae > Streptophyta > Pinopsida > Cupressales > Cupressaceae > Cupressus > Cupressus sempervirens. Next base: position 773,549,839 of record CM053793.1, read on the forward strand.
CTTCTTCATATGTTGAAAGTGTCCATGATAGTGATGTTAAAAATGGTTTTAAAGTTTTCACTAATCCATTATATGGTGAGGAGTTTGATGTTGATCAGCACATCACTTGTCCTAATGTATACAAAGGCACTTTGCATGGAATTATCAATCCTCTTTTTGAAGAACACATGGACAATTCAGATTTAGTTGAGAATGAGTTTGATGATGATACCTTGTCTTACTGTTGTAAGAGATCAAAATGTTCTTCTTCCGAGTTTAATAGTGAAACTAATGATTATGTAGCATCTGAGGAGGTAAATGACAAGGTGTTTGACGAAGTTGTTTTTGAAAATCAGTATGCACCTTGCAATGAGATTTATGATGAACTCTCTGATGTGAAGACTAATCTATTTGCTGATTGTGAAGAACCATTTGAAGATTATGGATTAGTTTTAGATTCTGATGTGGGTGACATATGTGAGTATCAGTCAAATTTTTCATTTGATTCCTATCCGGTTAAGCAAAGGGATACACATTTTGAAGGTATGAGTGGTCTTTTTCCCCATGTTGAATATGATGCATTCATATTCGAAATTGATAGCATGCACAAGCCATTTGTTAGAGAAGGTTTTTAGTTTCACTTTTACATTTTTGAGCATGTTGATCAGAACTTTCATAATAAGCAAGTGGTTGAAGACGAACATAGTTTTTATTTGCATTGTGAAAGTTAAGGTTTAGATTCAATTTTGCTAAATGAGTTGATTCAGAATGATAATATGATTGGTGAGACTAATAGGAGCAGAATTTTAAGTTTACCTCATGAAAGTTCAGATGAGAATCATGTTTATGATAGAGGTAAATAATTCTGCTGAAGTTCGGTGGCCCGGGGCCATTGTGTGTACATAGTCTTGGTAGTTGTAGTTGTTTCTTTGCTTTCAATAAGTTGTTCGAGAAAGTTTTGTTGTTCAGGTATGTGGTCTACTTCTCCTAGAGATCTGAATCCTTGCCATGCTCGCAAGGGGCATGCATCCCCAGATAGAGCCATTGTTGGCACTCAAAATTGTAGCCCCAATTTTGAGTACCTTTGTGGAATCAAGCCCCATAAATGCCCTTTTGATGAGATTATACCCGGTTGTCAGTCTGAGGCCTAATAGGTGTTTAATGCTTCTAAAACCTTTCATTTAGTGCATCTATGTGTTCTATGAAGTTAAACTCTCATTTTGGACCATTCTGCGAAGTCCCATTTTGAGCTAGTGTCGAAATTTGCAATTCTACCTAAGTGTCAAATAGCGACAGGAGGCTCAGTTTGTCTTTGAATATCTTTTACCCAGGAATGTTTCACGACCCACCACTTTGGGGGTGTTTATGTCCATAACAAAGAACCTATGTTTCAATTTTCAAATCATTTTGAATCCGTTTAAATAGGTTTCGAACCCCTCAAAGTTGGTAATTTACTATTTTGTGCATTTGACTAGTTGTTCACAATTCTGGGAAGCCCTATTTGACCAATCATATCTTTGACCCAGTTGACCCAAATGAAAAAATTCTTTTTGCATTGTGTTCCAAGGGTCAGATACTTCACATGTTCAAACTTTGAGATCATAACAAATCCATTTGATCAGTTTGCTAACATGGTTAAAAACCTAGTTTATATTGTTTTGTTATGACTAAGATATCCAAATTGATCCGTACCCCTGTTCGGTGCGTTATAACTTTGACCCTGTGATTGATTAGCCTGAATGGATTGTACCATCATGTTATGTCCTAAAAATCCTTGAAGTATGCTAGTTCTTAAGTCATGACAAATCCATATGCATACTTTCACTTGGTCTGTACATTTGCCAAAAATTATTTTTTGACACATTTCTCAGTCAAAATTTACAAGTGCCTATTTTCAAAAATTTTCCAAATGTGCCCTGTGATTCGTCATGAGCCCAAAACATGGAATTATATTCTCTTCATGGCAAAGAACTTATATCCTAGTTTTTAGAATCCCAAGTGATCAATAACCCAATTTTCTAATGTCGAACCTGAGCCCAGTTTATGTTTTTTGACATTGTTTGCCTGCAGGTTAATTGAAGTATGGATGTTTGGCAATTAAAATCTCTTGACTGGGAATTCATCATGGGCTGAAAATTTGCAGTATGGTAGAGCGTGTAGGATTGAACACTCATGTCAATTCTCGTGGCTTGGTTACTTGATTGAATCAATTTTTAAGGCCAGCTAGCAGGTCTCCTAACAGAAATTTCACAGTGGTGCGGAAGTGATTTAAAATAAGTTTTAATGGTGATTTGGTGCTCAAGTTTGTTTTCAATCAAGTTGGAATGATCATTGGAATGTTTTGCAAGGTCAGTTGTTCAGAAATGAAATTAAAAAATTTAGCCGGACCTGGCTAATTCTATCAATTGATAATGCATTGGGATTTTAAAAATGTGTAAAAGGAGAAGAGAAATTTTAATGTTTTAAAATCATTACAAAGAGGATTTTCATTGAGAACAACATAAAGGATCAACATGAAGACTTTTGCTTCAAAAAATTATTTTTTGAAGATCTCAAAGAAGAACCTTCAAATCTTGACATTAATAGCCTCGCCAATGCTGCCTACAGAAGTGATTGAAATAGTCTTCTACTATTTGGTTTTAAATATAAATTCATTTTGAAATACATTGGAATTTATGCAAACCATTACATTTGAGAATTATACATTTCTTTCAAATTTCAATATCATATATTTATGATACAACGTAGATGGATTCTCAAATGTTATTTGTCTCAAATATTTATAAATTTGAAAAACAAGGAGACTTCAAACATCTATAGCATTCCATGCACAGAGAGAGAGAGAACAGATTGGTGTCTCACATTTTGGAGGGAGCAACCCACAGTAAAGAAAAATAGAGGCGTAGCTATTCAAGTTGCATTAACTGGTAGCTCACACATTAGATGAACAGGAATCACCTGTGATCATTAAGAATGAATGATTCACATTTTTGCAGTAGACAGTGGAAACACAAAGAGAGAAGGAGTTTTTATTTGACAAGATAAGCACCCAGGCCAATAAAGGGAACCCCACGTTTTAAAGCAGGGAGCTGGCTAGGAAACAAGCCGCAGCAAATAGAAAGAGGATGCCATTTGAGAAGAGGAACAGGGGAGCCGTTTGGAGGCTGCTGACCCAGAAAAGAAACCACCATATAAAAGGATCCTCACGCTTTTAAAAACACCCATATCCTCAAAAGATAGCGATGAGAAGACCCCATGTTTCTACATAAAATTAACTTGCAAGTGAGCTGCCAAATAGCAAGAGAAAAATGTCCATCAGATAAGAAAACCACTGCATGCCATATTTGTAAGAATTTCTCCATGCTAAGGTAGAGAACCGGCATATAAAAGAAGAACAGAACTCATGCACATCAAATGAAGAGTCTGCGCATTCACAAGATCATCCACGAAATCAACAGGGCATGGTTTCTTTTAATATCAGTTATCCCACATGGGTCATGGGGAGTTTCTTTTTAATGTTCAAATAGAAGAACACACAAAATATAAGTGTCTTAAAAGACACAAGGCTATTGGAGCCGCGGCCTCATGTGTGGGGCCCGTGGGTCAGAAGCCAATAATTTTGGTGCCCGAAGAGTGTGATTTCCATGCTCGCGTAAAAATGAAAGTTGATTGCAAAAGTGTCTACGGGGGTACGCTCGCGTATGAGCATAATTTAATCTGAAAAGTCTTACGTTCCTCCATGGAATTCACTCTCGTGAGAGCGTAAGACAATTTTTAGAGGCTCTCAATGGCACGAGTAACCCCTATGGGTGTAAAGGAGACGTAAAGGCATAAATCAAAATTTGAAAGGGTTCGGCCTTATGTCAAAGGTCGTAAAGACGTAAAGGGAATTCCTTTGCGTAAGGGCGTGAATGGATTTGTGCAGAGCCTCCATTTCTACGAGATGATGAAATAAAAAGGATTAATTAATATATTAATTATAAATATCTCAAAAGGTCACAGCCAATCAACATCTGCCACATGATGACAGTAGATTGAAGGAGACATGATATTGAAAGTGAAATGAAATTTCAAGGAGGATCAACGCATAAGATGGAAAATTTAAATGTATTTAAATTTTTATATAGTTTAGACTATATACTTTTTAAATTTTTCATTTTAAATGCTCTGATTCAGTCATGGAAATCAAATTTTCAAATTGCTATATCAGGGGCATTTTTTATTAGAAATGTGCAATGCAGTATATCGTTGGAACTGGGAGGAAATGAATTTTCCAGATATGGGGTCAGATTTTGCACAACAACTCACTGGTTTAGATTATAAGCAGATTTTCAATTTTTAGAGGCTTTCTCAGTGAAAAGGCAAAATTCATCATGGGATGTCAGAATCAGTTGAGGAAAGTATATTGATGTTTGTTAATGCTTAAAATGAATTCTGGAAATATTTTTACCCTTCTTGAGTTCATTTTTAATCAAATTTTACCATTCCAGATCAAGAATCAAATCAGTTAATTGTTCAAATCAAATATTTCAGATATTTTTGTGCTGGTAGAGGCCTAATGATTGAAGATTTGATTCATCAGTTGAGGGGTGAGATAAGAAAGATGGTTTTAACCTGTTGAGAAGGTTTTCCAAGTGGACACTTGTTAGTTATAGATCAGATCCAAGAATCAACTCTTCTCCTATATCTTTCTTTTCTTTCTCTATTGTAGGGGTTCCAATTTTTGGGAAGTTCCAACTCCTTGGAAGAAATCTACTCATGACTATGATACCAGATTTTGGATCCAGTTCTTGATGCATTTCCAATACTGAGACACCATATTCTTCAGCAAATTCTTCTTGTATGAATAGCAATAGTGCAGATAATACAGATAGTTCAGACATGTTAGGTGTTTTCATGTTTTGATTGTATGCATTCAAATGTATTGTTTCAAGGAAATCAATACAAAGGAACAGGAATTTCATTAGTTTCATTCTGATTCTCATCTCTTTTATTAGTGATCTTCAATGTTTTACAATCTCTGAACAAAGAGTTTAGGTTGTAATTGCAGCTCCTTAAGGTTGTATGTTAGTTCATTGTTTCTTATAACCCAAAAGGTTATGTAAATTCTTCAAAGAATAAATAGGATTAGAGGTTTGCTAATGGACATATCATGTAAGAATGAGGTTCAGATTGAGCATAGATGTCCATTTACAAGTTAGATGGATAGATCAGATATCTGAAGATACACATATGTCTCAGATATTCATATGTATGTATTTGATTCATGGAATTGCCCAATGGATTAGGCACTGATCAGTTATAGGATCACTGGTTATACTATTGCATTTTTGAGGTTTTGTTGAATCAACATCTTTAATCAAATGAATTTCCCTTTAATGTTGAAGAGCTATAAACAGAATGCCCTCACTCAGCTTACGAATTTCATTGTTTTGCATCTAGCTACTACAGATATATGTTATTTCATAAGTTATTAGGAGAAATAAGGGTTTTATCTGCTTCATAATAGATTCATTGTATGCTTTGACAATTGGTACCATATAAGGAATCTATAGGTTCACCCACCTAGGTTTTGCAGAGCCTGAAGTGCAGAAGGAGTATAGCCTTATAATTGGTCTGGTATCTGAATGGATGTGTTGATAATGGGATTTAGCTGCCCCTAGATGCATTTTGTTCTCATCAGGGTAATTGTAAATGGGTAACATTTTCAAACACCAACAACTGCCACAAGAAGCAATTTTGCATCACAACATAATGAAAAATACCTAACCCTAAACCATTTTATACAAGTATTTTATGCCATTTTAAGGTTACAACATGTCAGCCATATGTCAGCTACAATGTCGACCATGGCCCAAAATATTTTTTTTGCACTAATTATGAAGTATGTACAATACTTTCCTGATCAATCACCATAATCTAACAATGTGCACATGCTAATTCTATTGAGTGCTAACTCCCCCTTTTAGTTATACTAATAACTCTTCTCATTTATTATGTTGAATCTCTCCCCCTTTTTGACAATAATGCCAAAGAACTACATTTATAGTTTATATGGCTACACCAAAGTGATATAGAAAATCTTGATGTACCTTAAGGATGATGGCAAAATTATTAGCCCAATTCTACTACAAAATTTGACTGGTGGAGAGAGAAATTTGAACTTCTGCTGATAATTAGATCATGTGATCAGCCACTGAGAAGTTCTAACCTTGGACCAATGTTTTGCAATGAGCAATATGTTTATGCATTGTATCCATGATAGGAAGGATCATGTTCTGGATGTCTATTAGTGTAGACTGGATCCTTGCTTCCTCTCTCAATAGTTTTGCGTGCACATCTGCCAGATATTTGATTTTGGTGTGAAGGGAGGTTGTGGAGGAGGAGTCCATCTTTAGCTTGGATGCACTTGATTGCATGTCAATGTCAATCTTATTTAGCTTATCCTTTATTTCTTTAGTAAAACTAGAAACATCACAAAGTTTGGCAAAAAGTGATGTTGCATTATTAAAAGAATTTTCAAAATTACCCAAAAGTGTGGACAATTCAATTTGCTTGATTGTTGTCTAAATGCTCTTCAATTATTTTCTCTTGTCTAAAAGGATCTTCATTAAATTTATGTACTACCTCCTCTAATTGAATCAAAATGTGTTGCATGGAATCTACTTCAACACCTATAGTTTCTGTAATTATATCTTTGGCATTCTCAATTATTCTATACTCCTTATCCCTTTTAGACCTTAACTTCTTCTATGTAGCTTTCATCTCTATGAGTTCATTGGATAACCTCATCTCTTCAATGGTAGCAGTGTCAAAGTCAATCTTTGGTATCACTATCTCTGTGTCTAAGTCAATATCTTCTTCAATTTCCTTTCTAGTGATCAAAAGTTTTAATGGATGCTTTTGTTTGACTTTTATGATTACTGGTTTAACCTTTAGAATAGACACAATAGTGGAGATAGAAGAGCTATCAGTGAAAAATGGGATAGGACTCGAGGATTGAATGCCAATAGAAGTGCTAACTAGATAAAAAACTAAAACACTTCCTAAAAATGGTGTCACACTTAGTAGAGTATCCATAGTAGTATCTGAACTGATTGGACTTGAAGTGGATATGGATAATGCTGATGAAAAAAAAACTACAGAACTTATTAGAATAGATGGAGAAAAAATTGTAGAACTTACTATTACACTAACTGATGGTGAAGGAGCTAAGGTAGCTAACTTGGTAGCTAAAGAAGTGACAAGTAGCTTGGTAGATAAAGTGCTTGGCACTTCTATTTTAGATACCTGGAGCGAGGATGTGGCTAGTGAAGATTAAGAAATTGAAGTGACTATTGTTGTGCTCACAATTTCACATGTAGAAGCTATCTCCATAGTAGATTTATCAATCTTTGGTGGAGAGTGAGGAAGGGATGCAATGACTGCTATTACAATTCTTTCCAGGTCATCTTCATCTTTTTCATCCTCAAGTGTTTCTTCCTCCTTTCCTTCTTCCTCTTTTCCTTTCATAAGTGCATGCAGCTCTCCTAGTGTAACTGTGATAGATGGAGTGTTATCAAAATCATCATTGTCACTGCTATCATCATCCTTAATTTCAATAGGATCATCTGATGGCTTCCTAAGATGATATGCATCACTCCAAATATCTGTAGCATTTTTGACAACTGATTCAATGTCTTTCAATAATATAAGACAAGTATTGCATCTCTTATTCATTCTTCCTTCATGATCTTTCAATGCCTTTTTGACTTTTGCATTTGTCAGACTGGATACTAATTCCTTCAATTTTTGTTCAACTATATCTTTGATAGTTTGTACCATGTTCTCCAATCTAACTTTTATTTTGTCAAGAAGTACTACTGGAATTTGAGATGCAAATTGACTAGGAGAGAATTTCCAAGTTCCTAAATTTTCCATTACCAAGTCTTCAATTTCCTTTTGTTCTACAGGAGTCCAAGTTTCATATTTAAGAGCTTTAAAATTGTCGATAACTACTCCAATCCTTAACTATTTTAGTCTTCCCTCAAATGTGAGTGGAGACCTGACAAGTATAGTTTCTTTCTTTCCTTCCCTGGTTCTCCTAGTGAATATTATAGTTGGCTTTTTCTAAGGTTTGGTGATAGACACCTTTCCTTTCTTCTTTGGCAGTTACTCTTCCTTTTTAGATTCATGTTTTTCGCCTTCTTCTTCTTCATCCTCTCCTTTACCATCAGTAAGCATTAGAGGGTCAGTTGTAGTTTTCAATTTTTCTATCTTCCTCTTGCCTTTGCTTATAGCCTAGGGTAGCTTGATTTCAAGCTCAACTCTAACCTTTGCTTCATCATAAGTGGTAAAGGTAGGAAGCTTAGGGTCTACAGTCTCATTCACCAGTGCTTCAATAATATCTCTAATTCCATCAATATTGACTTCATAAGGAAGATATTTTACCCATGTAACTTGGGGTCTGACTACCTGAATGTATACTCTATCATAGTCAACCATGAAGCATACATCATCTTTGTAGTCTACAACCAATTTTGGTGGAATTTGAAACCTATTGTTCATTCTTTCCTTGAAGTCTTCAAAGTAATTATGCATAACCTTCTCAAAGTTTTCACCCATCTCAGCAATAAACTCATTAATTTGATATAGAATTGGGGTGTCTTTTCTCCATTCAACTGAGCCCTTTGATGGAAAGATTTTTTGAACATAGAAAAACAAAAAAGTTAATAGGGAGCTAAATTTATAGGGATTATTCTTTGAGGTCCTTATGCTATCCATATTCTTGTTCAATTGTTTCAACAATAATTATGACAGATCAAATTCTAGATTTTTCTTCAAAATCTTGAATTCCAAATCCACGGCCTCATAGAGCACACTATTCAAACAACTAGAGCTATAAATATTGTGAGCAATGATGTGAATGCCAAAACTTAATTCAACATTAGAGATAGTGCTATCCTTCAAACCTCTACCATCCCATTTAGCTAGGGTTTTCTTTAAAGTTCATCTTGACCTAGGTTTTTGGTTGTTTTGGCTTTGTTGAGTATGGGGAGACTAGTAATCTTATGAATCATCCTTTTGGTGATTAATACTAGCTTCTCTAACTATATTTGACCATTGTGAACACAACTGAGTATGTACCTAATCCACTTAATTTGGAAACTTCTTGCCATATGTGAGATATGGGTTAATCCTTTGGTCTTTACATGCTTATACTCATGTTTCAATGAACCATCAACACTCATTTCTCCTACGATATTGTCCATTTCTAGGTTTCCAATCTCTTGAATAGAACATTTAAAATGTGTACGAATATCATTTATGAGGAGTACCTTTGGTGAAATTTGGGATTGAGCTCCATTAAGGTCAAGTGACTCTGCAATGGCCAGAACAATTTTGAAGTTGGGTACTTTCCATTCTATAACCTTTACCAACATCTCTTAACCCTTCTTTGCCTTGCTACTACTGCTACTCCTGGATGCCATCGCTGCTCAGTAGGTGTAAGAAAAAAATTTGAACAAATTCTTCGCTAGAAAATTTCTTGGAATCACTTGGAATTTTCTTGAGTGCACCTAGAAATCTCTTAGCTCTGAAATTGTGATGAAAAATGAAATCAAATTCTACCCTTTTGATGAAAATTTTGCCATAAATGCTCGGTACAAAGGTAGCTAAGATGACATAGTGCTTGAAAGGCTATCATTCATTGCTCGGTAGAAGCTTGCAGCTTGGTGATCGAACAAAACTTTTGTTACTCCCGACCTAGCTAGGCAAGGTCTTCAACTAACTTTCCTTAGTGGATGCAACTCAGCAAAGGATATGCTTTCCTTGATCCTTGTGTATCTAGAATACTGATTTAATCATTTCGCTTTCTTTCAATTGGAACTGCTTGAGATATCACTTGAAGATGCAGTTCCATATCCTTGTTTATGGATCTAACTAGAAATGGTGGAGTCACCCACTTCTTGAGTGACATTTCCATCATTTGAACTATTTTGCTCAGTAGATTTAGGAATCCACTATTGCCTCATCTACTTTTGAATGTTATCATCTTTAGCTTTCTTTTCATCTTCAATTCTTCCTATATTCATGCAATTTTTAGCTATATGACTAAGTTCTATGCATGTATAGCACCTTACAGTAGTGTCCTTCTTCCTTAGGTGATGTCTTGCACAGTTTATACCAATATGTCCATATTCTCCACAATAATGTCATCTGCACCAGGTATTGTAGTCCCATCCAAATATTACTTTAACAAGTTGTTCAACTAGATTGAATGATTTGGATATGTATTGGAATTCCTTGTGACCGTGCTTCTTGCATTTGTGACAATTACCTTTCAATTTTGGTTTCTCGTTGCATTCATTAGCATTATGACCATGCTGACTGCAATTGTAGCATTTACCATTGAATTTACCTTTTCCATTGCTCCAACATTTTTTTGATGTGTGACCTTGTAAGGAAACTTAGGTGTAGAAATAGCTTCCTACACTAATCTCATAAGGAAAGTATGATGCAAATCCTATTAAAATCTTCTACACTTATAGATTCAATATCATGTAAACAACAATATTGTAGCCAAACATGCATATAGAAAATAGATAGAGAAAGGAACACATAACACTAGGATTTACCGGTGGGGAAAAACCTTTCGGTAAAACAACCCCACCCCTTTAGAACTTGCACAATGTATTATCTTCAACACAAGGTTACAATACACTTGCAATGCAAGTTCAACATCAACAACAGAAGACCCCAGTAGCTACTTGCAGTACCAACAATACACCTTTTTCACATCACATCTCTTCACAATCCTAAAAATGCTTATAACATGCACTTCACTTTAGGGCTACTCCCAAAAGGTAAACCGTATTAGGGTTTTACCATTCTCTGAGAAAATAGGAACCCCAAAAAAAATTTTGGGGTAGAGTGTACAGTACTCAAATATCTTAGTTGCCACATGTCTTCACCTGTCATTGAATCTTCCTAACATAGCTCTTACATGTCATAGGAATCCCTCATAACCATTTTAGTCATGATCTCCTTACACACAATTCAAGATGTCGACACATCAACATTATTTGCAAGAAATACATTTTACAAAAAAAATAATAAGAATAGGAATTATACAAGGTTGAGACATCTTATTCCTAACATTCTCCCACTTGTCAAACACCTTGTAAGAGCAACAGGAACATAACAAGAACTAACCGTTATAGGCCAAAAGGCCCATAGACTCTGAACACCATCTGAACTTCTCAGTGCCCACTAGTTTCATTAATGCATCTGCAACATTCTTCACAATATCTACCTTTTCCAAATTTACCTTTCCATCTTCCACCATATCTCTCACAAAGTGATACTGCACATCAATGTGCTTCGTTCTAGCATGGAAAGTTGGATTCTTTGCAAGGAAAATAGTACTCTGACTGTCACACCAAATAGTAATCTGTTTTGCATCAACACCAACATCAGAACACAATCTCTTAAGCCAAATGGCTTCCTTACAAGCATGAGTAGCAGCCATGTACTCAGCTTCTGTAGTGGACAAAGCAACCATAGGTTTTTACTTGCTCATCCAACTGATGGCACCACCAAACATAGTGAACACATAAGCACTGGTGGATCTCCTACGGTCAATATCACCTACCCAATTTGAATCCACAAACCCATGAATACAAACTAAATGATGAGATCCAGAAGAGTTACCATGATAACATATGGAGGAATCTGATGTACCCCTCAAATATCTGAATACTCGCTTAACTGCATCCCAATGTATCCATCCAGGATTAGCCATAAATTGACTCAAGACTCCCACTACTTGGGCAATGTCTGGTCTAGTACAGACCATAGCATACAAAAGACTGCCAACTGCACTAGCATAAGGTACTCTTCTCATGTCCTCCACCTCACTAGGAGATTTTGGAAAATCATCTACAAATAACTTTTTTCCCACAGGAATAGGAACACATAGTGGTCTACAATCTACCATGTTGAACTTGTCCAACACAGACTTCACATACTTACTCTGACTCAACCAAAGTTTTCTGTTAGACTTGTCTCTACTAATTTCCATACCCAAGATGTACCTAGCTACCCTAAGATCTTTCATCTCAAACTATGCTAACAACTGAGATTTAAAATCATAAATCATACCCTTACCCTTCCCAAACAACAACATATCATCAACATATAATGCAACAATAAGAAGGCGATCATTTTCAATTTTGAAATAAACACAATGATCTGATTTTGATCTTACAAATCCAATTGACAACACAAAGGCATCAAAATTAAGGTACCACATCCTAGGAGATTGCTTCAAACCATATAGAGATTTCTTTAATCTGCAAACTAAGGATTCTTTACCTTTAACAATGTAGTGCTCAGGCTGTGACATATAAATCTCTTCCTCCAAATCACCATGAAGGAAATTTGTCTTCACATCCATCTGTTCTATCTCTAAATCATATGATGCAGCAAGAGATAACAAAAATCTAATGCATGTCAACTTTGCAATAGGAGAGAATATTTCACCATAATCTATTCCCTCTACCTATGAATACCCCTTTGCAACCAATCTAGCATTGTACCTTTCAACACTGCCATCTGCACAGAATTTCTTCTTGAACACCCATTTATAGCCAATAGATTTTCTCCCTTTAGGCAAAGGTACAAGGTCCCATGTTTTATTTTTCTCTAATGAAGCCATCTCATCATCCATAGCCTCAATCCAAAAACCTACATCTTCCATGCCCAAAGCCTCTTTCACAGATCTAGGCTCATCAGTGTTAGTAATCAAAGCAAAAGCACAGCTAGAATCTAACATAGAATAACCAAACCTTTCTGGTTGCTTTATTTCTCTCATGGATCTCCTCAAGGGCTGAGGTTGAGGTTGTTCTTCCTCTTCTTCTAAAATATCAGAGCTACAAGAGCTCTCCTCATCATTAGACCCAACATGGTCTCTCTGTTAAGTCTTCTCAGGGGTAGGAGACAACTGAACAACATCTTTTTCCTTTTCTTTTTCATCTGGTTGTAGCACAATAGGAGAAGATGTTAGCTCTCTAAAAATAACATTTCTACTATACAACACCTTACTAGTCATAGGATCCCAAAGCTTGTATCCTTTCACACCAACACTGTACCCAATGAAAATACATTTAACAGCTTTGTTTTCCAACTTAGATCTTTTCTCCATTGGAACATGTGCATAAGCTTCACAACCAAAAACATGAAGATGTCTAACTGAAGGCTTCTTACCAGACCACACCTCCATGGGTGTCTTACCAACAAGAGTTGATGTAGGAGATCTATTAACCAGATAGCAAGTAGTGGCAATAGCTTCGGCCCAAAACCTTTGTTCTAAACCAGCTCCACTAACCATACTCCTATCCTTCTCCATCAGTGTCTTGTTCATTCTCTCTACAACTTCATTTTGCTGCAGGGTATAAGGAGTTGTCTTATGCCTCTCGATACCTTGTTCTTTACAGAATTGTTCAAACTCTGCTGAGCAAAACTCACCACCATTGTCAATTCTCACACACTTAATCTTCTTACTAGTCTGATTCTCTACAAGGGCTTTAAATTCCTTGAATCAACTAAAGACTTGTGTCTTACTTTTAAGGAAATAAATCCATGTCCTTCTACTGTAATCATCTATGAAAGATACAAAAAATACAGACTTGGAGATTGAAGGAACTTTTACAGGACTAAATACATCAGAATGAATAAGATCCAAAACATCAGAAGATTTGTGAGAACTAGAGTAAAACTGAACACGATTTTGTTTACCATATACACAGTGTTCATAGAAGTCAAACTTGAGATTGCAATCATTTAACCCCTCAACGAGATTTTTATTTTTCAGGGTTCTGAGACCCTTCTCACCAATGTGGCTAAATCTCATATGCCACAACATTGTCTTTTCTGCAGGAAACTTACCTTCCAAAGTGTTTGCACCCTTAGGTACACTTGTTGCACTACCATCAGAACCACTAACCACAGTCTTCTTTACTACTCATTTAGATGGTGGGGATGAAGTGATAGCTGCTCTCTTCTTTGAAACAGAAGAACTATTACATTGAGAAATGTGTGCATCAAGCTGAAACAAAGTACCTCTCCTAGTACCCTTAGCAAGCACCATAGCTCCTCTCATCATCTTACATCCATCTTTAGAAAAAACAACTTGCACACCTACATCATTTAGCATACTTACAGATAATAGGTTTCGTGCCAAACTTGGAATGTGCATAACTCCATTGATTCCCTTTACTCGTCCATCAAGAAATTTGATAGTGACCCTTCCACGTCCAACTATCTTTAGGTGAGAATCATCACCCAAGTACACGTTTCCACCATCAAACTCTTCATATCTTGAGAACCAATTTTGATGAGAGGTCATGTGAAAAGATGCACCTGAGTCAACCAACCACACATCATTAGATGCATGGGCTGCCAAAGCTATGATGAATGCATCACCATCTTCTTGAGATTTTTCAAAACTAGAATCTGAGGCTTTCTTCTCCTTCTTAGGCTCTTTACAGTCTTTATGGAAGTGCCCCATCTTAACACAGCTCCAACATTTTTCCTTTGACTTATTGGAAGTCTTTGACTTCCCACGAGATTTGGATCTACCCTTATTGTTAGACTTATTGTCATTTTTCTTCCCTCTTTCTGTGGATCTCCCACGAACAGCAAGGGCTTCTTTTTCTGAAACAGAAGCCTTTCTTTTCATCTCCTCTGATAGCGGTGAAGACACCACATCATCTATTTTGAAGGTGACTAATGTGCTTTCGAGAGCCATCACAAGATGGTCCCATGAATCCAATAAAGAACACAAAAGTGTGTAGCAACGATCCTCCTCCTCTAACTTGACACCAGATGATGTCAACTATGTAGCCAGTAGATTAAATGCATTTAAATGATCCGTTAAGGATCCACCTTCCTCCATTCACAAAGAATACAAATTCTTCCTCAGGAACAACTTGTTCACCAAAGATTTGGCCTGATACATGGCCCCAAGTCTCTCCCACAAACTATATGCAGTTTTCTCATCTAGAACATTCAGAAGGACTGCATTGGTTAAATAGAGTCTTATGAGACCCTTAGCTTTATAGTCTTTGATATCCCAATCTACTTGAGCTATAGTTGCTGGTCTTGTAGTGCTTGTAGTCACTTCCCATAGGTCATGATCTTCCAACATGTCTTCCATCTTGAGTTTCCACAACTCAAAATTAGTGCCATTAAATTTCTCCACCTCCATTCTTCCATATGATGAACTCACCATCTCAATCTGCAAATAAGATTTAGGATGCTTTGCACAAGACTCCCACTCAACTTGAGATTAGCTCAAAAAACCCTACCCAACAACTAGGATCAAAAGTTGATCAAGCTCTGATACCACTTGTAAAGAAACTCAGGTGTGGAAATAGCTTCCTACACTAATCTCATAAGGAAAGTATGATGCAAATCCTATTAAAATCTTCTACACTTATAGCTTCAATATCATGTAAACAACAATATTGCAGCCAAACATGCATATAGAAAATAGACAGAGAAAGGAACACATAACACAAGGATTTTTCGGTGGGGAAAAACCTTTCGGTAAAACAACCCCACCCCTTCAGAACCTGCACAATTTATTATCTTCAACATGAGGTTACAGTACACTTGCAATGCAAGTTCAACATCAACAATAGAAGACCCCAGTAGCTACTCGCAGTACCAACAATACACCTTTTTCACATCGCATCTCTTCACAACCTTAAAAATGCTTATAACATGCACTTCACTTTAGGGATACTCCCAAAAGGTAAACCGTATTAGGGTTTTACCATTCTCTGAGAAAATAGGAACCCCAAAAAAATTTTTGGGGCAATGCCCCGAACCCCACTATTGGGTAGAGTGTACAGTACTCAAATATCTTAGTTGCCACATGTCTTCACCTATCATTGAATCTTCCTAACATAGCTCTTACATGTCATAGGAATCCATCATAACCATTTTAGTCATGATCTCCTTACACACAATTCAAGATGTTGACACATCAACATTATTTGCAAGAAATACATTTTACAAAACAAATAATAAGAATAGGAATTATACAAGGTTGAGACAGCTTATTCCTAATAGACCTGACTTACCACAGTGATTACAAGTAGGTCTTTGATTCCTTTGGGCACCTTGTTTGGAGGTTTCACCTTCTTCCTTATAACCAAGACCAACTTTACCTTTTTGTCTATGAAGATTTTGCTCACTTTGTTGATTTAACTGAGTCATGTCTACTTGAGATTGCATTATCCTTTCATTGACTTGCTTTTTAGTGATTATGTCATTTTCCAAACTTTCATTGATTTGTCTTTCAGATCTTAAGTCACTTTGTAAGCTTTCATTGATTTGTCTTTTAGTGATTAAATCATTCCTCAGGCTTTCATTTTCAGATCTCAAATTCATAATTTCTTCATTTGCATTAGATAGTTGATCTATAAGATCTTCATGCTAATTGAATTGATTATTTCTTGCCTCCAAGTCTTCATTTGCCTTATTTCTTTGTTCCAAAACTTCACATAGCCTGATTGATTGGATTTCTTGTTCTCTTTTAAGCTTTCTTACTTCTTCCTATAGAGAGCAATTCTTTGCTAGGAGTTCCTTGATTGCCTTATTAGCTTCATCTAAACTATTTGATGGTAAAAGGTCTTCAATATTTTCTTCAACATACTAATGGTCATTCATTTTTCTTGCAAATTCCTGCCTTCTTTTTAGGGATTGGGAAAGATGCTCCTTTGCTTCTTTGAGTTGAGCCATAGCCATTTCCAGATCTAGCCTTTCATTTTCAATAGCTTTGTCTGTTCTAAATATCTCCATTGTCCTTGATCTTTGCTCAAGTTGTCAAACTTTATCCTAAGAACCACAAAGCTCTGATACCAATTGTTGGAAATATTCAAGATATGATAGGTTAATGAGATGGGGGGGATGAATTAGTAACATCAAAACTTTAATACAATTTAGTACTTTAATCATATATACTATTCACCATTCATTCATCTAATCTACTATATGTATGAGAGATCAAACATTCATAACACATGTACATAGTGATCTAGTGACCCAAAAACCTTCCAAATAGAAAGTAAAATTTGGGTGGGGATGATACCCACAAAACTTCAATACTACAATATAAAGTTGGCCTGTTAAGGCTTACATTGACCACTTCTAGTGATCTTCCCTGCTAGGAGCACAAAGGACTACTAGGTCCACCTTGTTAGAGGATTTATAAACATACAATGAATTATGCACTCGGTTGAGAGATTTACAAAAGATTGTTAAGTCTACCTTGTTAAAGGATTTAGAAACTAGTTCACCTATTAGGATGAAATAGTAGATTTGACTTACAAATTGATTGCTGATTAGATCCTTGAAGTATAGATCACCTTTTGTGATTGATGAATCTTTACTATTCCTTGTTGACCTTGCTGCATATTCTGCTCTTCTGCTGATTCAAATTTACACTTCTCAAAATATTACATGTTTATCTTGATACTCTCATGCATGCATTGTAAATGATATAATACATTACATATATATCATTCCAATAATTATAATTGCAAGGTTGACTAAAACACAAGTGAACAAAACATTACTAAGTTGGCCCAATAGTAAATAACTCAAGTTCACTAAACTAACTCGATGACCTTCTGATACTTAGCATCCACTGTATTACTTGGCATCATCATGCACTCGATAGAAGTGAAGGCTTGGTCCATACTAATCACTCGATGTAGTTCTAAACTCGGTGACCACTGGTGACTTGGTGACTTGGTAGATGTAGTGTTATTCGGTAGATACTCCATGCTAAGTTTACCTTGTTTTACTTGGTAAACATTATAACTTGCATGCTTGGTTTACACTGAATTCTCATGAGACAATTTGACTACTTGGTAGACACTAAGATGCTTGGTGGATACTGAGATGGTCAGTGGATACAAAGATGCTCGATGTAAACTGAGATGCTCGGTGGATACTGAGATGCTTGATGTAAAATGAGATGCCTAGTGTGAATTGCTAAACACTTCTAAGCTCGATGAGTGTAGGAAACTAAGTGCTAAGCTTGGTAGCTATACTGATATAGATAAGTGTTGTCACTAATGAAAATAGTAACTTAATGCCAACATAAAAGATGTAGCAGAAAATGGTCCCACCAAGAGAATGTTTATGATGTAAAGTTTTTCTATTGCATAAATTTTTGTATTTTATGACAACAATAAAATATAAATATCCTTTTTCACAAGGGCAGCTATCAATTTTTCTATGCTTGAAGCTTGTTGCATCTCACCATATATAAATGACATCCCAAGGCTAGAGAAAAGGGGTCTGAGTCATTACATAATTTTAGTTTTCACTAAGTGTTGTTCAGTCCAGTCTTGATGCAAACTTTGTGATGTATTTCTCTACAAGTATTCAAGAATACAATTATGTTATAGGATCTTGATGTCTTATTTTGAGTCATTTTGAATTCTATTTCAATTGTTATAAAATTTTCAAAAGAAATTAATACAAAGATGAATTGTCCCCATATCTTTACTTCCTGAATCTTGTCTCCTCTTCATTACCAATTAATTTTGAAATTGTATGAGAAAAGCTTGGTCAATTGAGTGAAATTATGCTAAGTTGTATATCATTTTCACTATTTCTATTAATTCAATGAATTAGGTAAATGCTTCAATGAATATGATAGGATATCCATGGTAGTACTTGTAATACCCTGAAATCGGCTCATTGCCATGTTAACCAATTCTGGTCTTTTTCGAGCAACTCCTAAGTCCTATTTTACTAGGCAATTCTTATTTTGATTTTTGCTACTTGACTTAATTGTCAAATGCAAAAAACCCTAATATGCATTAATCATGCTACTTATTTAATTCCTAAAGTATTGAGTTGAATTAGTCACATTAAACCTATTGATTAAGTTTTAATTTAATTTGAAGTGTTTATACTTTGATTAAATTAAATTATATCCCAAGGCTAATGCACTAAGGAATTAAAATATTTAATTTAGTAATTATGTTCACTTTAATTAATTGAATGGGATTATTCAATTAAATAAAAAAGGCATTTATGAGGTCATATCTCACTTTATTAAATTAAATAAAATCTTCAAAATCTTCTTTTCAATTCCAAAATGGAAACTCTAAGTGAACTATCCCTCAAATTGGAATTAATTTAGTTAACTTGTTCTCACACTCATGAAAAGCTTAGTTAACTACTTATCATACTCAGATTTGAAACAATTAACTTCACCCACACAAGGAAGTTTCCATTTCAACTAAATCTTCTCTTTAAAATCTTAACCGTCCATCCAAATTGATTTTGATCATTGATCAATTCTAAGATTCTATTTAAGGGACCCCCAATCCTTCATTACAGAGGTTACAATTTGAATGGTATTGAATTGGTCTCAAACTAAGTACTCATTTACTTTCTATCTTTTACATTGTTATCATTTTTAAAATCTCATTTAGATTAAAGATACATACATTTAGCTTAGTGCCTTTTATTTCTTAGACTAATTCTTACACTTCATTTAGACTAATTGCATAGTCATACTTTTCATAAAAATCCTTTATTCTAGAAAGGTCTGGTTGCCTGCATCTTGATCTAAGAGCACAATACGCAAAATCCTTCTAGTTAGAAGGAAAAAGGTCACATTGTCGGGCTTCTTGGATAAATGACTCCATGTTTATTCCAAGATGAATCCACATATAATGACCATGTTGAAGTGTAGGTGAAATATTCAAGGCCACATTTTCACATATACATTTTTGGCACCCATTGTGGGGCAAAGAAAAATAATTTTTCTAGCCTCATTTGTCTAGTTTTATGATATTTTCATAATTTTGTTGTACTTATCCATATAGTCTGCTAGATTTTTGCACAAAGATTTGAGGGTTTCACTGCTTTCTATCCATTTTATCATGTGCAAAAGTTCCCTATTGCATGGATTCTCATGCGGCATCTCATTTTATCATGTGTGTAAGTGCAAAAGCTTGTGTAGACCTATGCAAGATTTTGCATAAAATCTTGAAATAACATAGTTAAGATGCAATTTTTCAGTATAATGTTTATTTTTTTTCACTGACATGTTTTCTCTTAGCATCTTTATTTTAGTTTTTCTAGTTTTTTGTAGCCTAACAGTTGTCCACATGACATTTGATGAAGACTCAATTATAAAAACTTTCCCAAACATGAACTATGTGTTTGTAGGACATTGTCAAAGATACAATTATCAAAGACCAATTTTAAAACCCACTAAAACAATATGTCTTTTTATTGCTTTCTAAACATAGTCTAATTAGGTCTTGTGAACTTCGTAGGGTCCAAGATAGAGGAATAGGGGACTATGCTCTTCACCACTTGGAGGTCATGACCAAGGGTGAATCAAAAACCTAGAAGCCTCTAAAAGACAATATCCAAGGGAGGCAAGCAACTTAGTGGTTTTCTAGTGCTAATCTTTTTCTATGATGAGATGATGATTTCCCTTTAAGGGGATCAAAATCTTTAGAAATGATAAGTCTAGATTGATTAAGCTAAATTGGTAATTAATGTGTTTTGTGTGTTTGGGTGAGAAAATAATGTAGAGGAGTATGCTCTTTCCCCTTGAGGGAAATCAAAAAATTTGACCCTTATGTTAAAACCATTAGTCCGAGTCAATCCTTTAGAGGGCCTGGCAGTTTGATCCAACCTCCAAGAATGAGCCAAGTGAGCACACTCCTTTTGTTAGAGATTCCAACTCACTATAATAAAGAACTTTGGTAGAGAAAAAGACTCCAAATCCATATTAATTTCTTCCTGTTGATTCTTGATATCGCATATCAAGGAGAGGCTCTATTTGTTGTACTTGTTGGCACCAACCTCAATCTTGCTAAGCAAGTGTGTGCACTTTTAGATACTAGGGTGGGCTGCTGATCTCAACTCCACTTGTGGAGCCACTAGGGAATAACATGAATGGAAGCCAAGTAAAACCCTTTAGTTAGAGGCCACTCAATTCACCTCCAAAAGGAGGCATAATATTTGTGCAAGGAGGGGGAAGAATTTATCCTATGAAACTCACCATAGGCATGCTATTGGGTTTTGGAAGGTGGTATACATTCTTTACCCCTTCCATAAGGGTGTTCATTCAGCATATATGCTATTGAGTACTTTGAATACACCAAAAACATGGGCACCCTCTAGGGGGTGACATGGTTGTGTGAGGTGCATGCATGCACATTAGTTGTGGGACAAAGGTTTTTCCTTCTCTACCATTTTTTGGTTTTGAGAGATAAAGTGTGTTTGTTATCAAGTCTTAAACATGTTCAAACTTGTAAAAATAAGTTGAACATCAAGACTCCCCCTATCCCTATGAGTTTCTTTGTCCCTAGTTGGATTGTATTTGACTACTACTTGCTTCTCGTGTCTTGTTGACAACTTTCTATTTGATCTGCTAGATCCTAGCACTTTTTCACATGGCTTGTAGCACATCTTCATGCAAGTTTAGACTATTGTTCTAATATTTTTCTTGCACTTTTTTACTTTCTCGCACACCTCCCAGAGGATCTTCATATGAGATCTTGAATAAAAATTGTCCAATCAATCTATTCAAGCTATCTGCACTCTATGTCTAGTCTATTTTCTGCATCAAGTTTCCTCTTTTGTATCTATAAATAGTCCCAAACAATGACATTTTTTTTTGCTAATGACTCATGGTCTATACTTTAACTAGTCTCATCTCTGAGTTGGCTTATTCTCATCCCCTAGTGTTTTTTATACTCCATGTCATGATAGTCATAATCTTTGGCTATTCTAGCCTCCACTTAGACTACTCGTACCTTAGTATACAACACTCTTCCATTGCTTTTTGAGACTACATTTTACTGTGATTCCCATCTTGGTTTTTACTTCTTGTCCTTGTCTATGACTATCACAAAAAGAAGTGGAAACATGTTTTACCCCCTTAAACTTAGGCGAGGTTGTGCTAGGGGTCATAATTGCAGCAAAGGTCATCTTCCATTTTATACATGGTTTGCATTTAGTTCATCTAGTGAGGAATCTTCAAGATTTCCTTCACCCATTAGATCATCTTGAGTCCAGCAAATGTTCTCCATAAAGTAACAATAGACCAAGAATCCCTTGTATCAAGAGGATCCCAAGGTTAGCAAAAGTCCCCTATCTCTAAACAAAATTTCTGAGTTCATTTTCAAAGGACATTTCCAATCACAACATACTAAAACTGAACATGTTCCTACAATGGCCAATTATGAACCTGAACATGGTAGTCACAATGAACACCAAGACCAACCTAGGAATGGCAAAGAAAAAGACCATGACATTGATGAGGAATAGGAAGAGGTGGAAATACTTCCTGAACACATAGCAAAGTGTCATAAACACAAAAACTTTCAAAAGGTCATGGAAATCCTACTTAACAAAGAGAAAGAAAAATACTTTCTCAAACTCACCCAAGAGGGAGCTAAGCTACCCCATCATTTCAATGTGGAAACCATCATCATGCCTAAAGAGGAAACTGAGACTTCCAAACTCCAAAAATGATTGAAAATCATGCAAGACCAACTAGCTTAGATGATGCATGATAAGGACAAACCCGCAAGAACATACAACTTAGACACTCTTTGTCCATTTCCATTTGATAGGAGCATAGAAATGCCTCCTTTTCTTAGAGGAGTAGAGCTACCTAAGTATGATAAATACTTTGAAACCACCAATCTTGAAGATCACTTGTCAGAATTTGGTGCCTTATCTATGGAATTTATGCATAATTAGACATATCTCATGCATTTATTCCCAAGAAGTCTAGGTGGTTAAGCTATGGAGTGGTTTTCACACTTGCCTCCTAGTATCAAGATGTTTGATGAAATTTCCAACTTGTTTGTTTAACAGTATTCTCATAACATTCAACACCCTGTTAATATTTGAGATTTATGTAACTTTAAGCAGAAGACTACGGAACCTTTCCTCACATTCCTTTAGAGGTGGAGACAACTTTACACTAAATATCCATGGAAGATTCCTGAAATGCAAAAGCTTGACATCTTTACTAATAATCTCCTACCCAATTTTGGGTATAAAGTCTAGCTTCAAGGTTCATGCACCTTCAAAGACATGGTCACACAAGCTATCTCAGAAGGACACAAAATAAGGATCCACCTCTAATAAGGAAAAACCCAAGTATGTCAACAAGAACCAAGAAATTTTACATGATGGGGTTGTTGAAAATGTCACTCCTACACCTGCTAGGGCATCCTTTAATCTCATAGATTCTCTCAACACAACCAAGAATGTTAAAAAACCTCCTCCTGACAACAAGACATATGCAAATAGACTAAGAAACCCATGGGCTACATGCCCTAAATGAGAGTATACACCTCTGGGTGAACCTTTGAATGTGGTTCACAAGACCTTGTTACAAAACAAGCTTATTTCACCATTGGATAACTCTCACCCTTATGATCTACAACCATGCCCACCATGGTGAACAAAACTACATTCTATGAGTACCACCAAAATAAGGGGCACAAAACTAGCAACTACATAAACTTGCATCACAAAGTTTAGGACATGATCAATGATGGTGACATTGTGGTACACAGATATAACAAGAACTCAATTAACAAGGCTTTCAAAGAGCCCTTCAAAGTATATGAAAAAGGAGATAGCTCAAAACCAAAACCTAGCAATAAGGTCAACTATGTATACTCTAATGATAACAATGTGATCAACATGGTTGAACCTACAGATTTTGAGTACTATGATGTTATTACCATCAAGGGCAAGGAAGATAACAATAAACCGAAGATGCCATTTGTCTTGAGGGGCCCTACTTCCAATGCAACTAATAACACATCTTCACAATACTATGCCAACAATGTCACATGCTCTCACACCAAGTTGGTGCTCAAAGGTCCTACACCTTCTACTCCTTATCTTGAAAAAAAAGAAGATAAAATCCTTGTAGTCCATGTAGTAGAGGTGTAAAACTTGCAACAAATTTAGCAGCAACTAGCTATAGTGTTCTTGATTAATTAAAATGAACTAATGCTCAAATCATAGTCTTTGAGCTACTTAAAATCTCGCCTGCTCATAGGTAGATTCTGGACAAAGCCCTTACTGAGGAAAATGTTCCTCAAGATCTTGATCTTGGGCAATCTAAATATATGGTAGGTCACTTGACCTCACCTTACTTTATGTCCTTCTCTAAGGAGGATGATAATTCATTGAGTCACCCACACAATCAACCTCTACACATTGAGGTCATCATATATCAAACATGTGTCTATCTTGGTTTTTACTTCTTGTCCTTGTCTATGATTGTCAGAAAAAGAAGTGGAAACATGTTTTACCCCCTTAAACTTAGGCGAGGTTGTGCTAGGGGTCATAATTGCAGCAAAGGTCATCTTCCATTTTATACATGGTTTGCATCTAGTTTATCTAGTGAGGAATCTTCAAGATTTCCTTCACCCATTAGATCATCTTGAGTCCAGTGAATGTTCTCCATAAAGTAACAACAGACCAAGAATCCCTTGTATCAAGAGGACACCAAGGTTATCAAAAGTCCCCCATCTCTAAAAAAAACTTCTAAGTTCATTTTCAAAGGACATTTCCAATCACAACATACTAAAACTGAACATGTTCCTACAATGGCCAATTATGAACCTGAACATGGTAGTCACAATGAACACCAAGACCAACCTAGGAATGACAAAGAAAAAGACCATGACATTGATGAGGAATAGGAAGGGGTGGAAATACTTCCTGAACACATAGCAAAGTGTCATAAACACAAAAACTTTCAAAAGGTCATGGAAATCCTACTTAACAAAGAGAAAGAAAAATACTTTCTAAAACTCGCCCAAGAGGGAGCTAAGCTACCCCATCATTTCAATGTGGAAACCATCATCATGCCTAAAGAGGAAACTAAGACTTCCAAACTCCAAAAATGATTGAAAATCATGCAAGACCAACTAGCTTAGATGATGCATGATAAGGAAAAATCCACAAGAACATACAACTTAGACACTCTTTGTCCATTTTCATTTGATAGGAGCATAGAAATGCCTCCTTTTCTTAGAGGAGTAGAGCTACCTAAGTATGATAAATACTTTGAAACCACCAATCCTGAAGATGACTTGTCAGAATTTGGTGCCTTATCTATGGAATTTATGCATAATTAGACATATCTCATGCATTAATTCCCAAGAAGTCTAGGTGGTTAAGCTATGGAGTGGTTTTCACACTTGCCTCTTGGTATCAAGATGTTTGATGAAATTTCCAACTTGTTTGTTCAATAGTATTCTCATAACATTCAACACCCTGTTAATATTTGAGATTTATGTAACTTTAAGCAGAAGACTAGAGAACCTTTCCACACATTCCTTTAGAGGTGGAGACAAATTTACATTAAATATCCATGCAAGATTCCC
The DNA here is from genome assembly GCA_028749045.1 of Cupressus sempervirens. Classification (NCBI taxonomy): domain Eukaryota; kingdom Viridiplantae; phylum Streptophyta; class Pinopsida; order Cupressales; family Cupressaceae; genus Cupressus; species Cupressus sempervirens. Next base: position 773,575,275 of record CM053793.1, read on the forward strand.
GAAATGCAAAAGCTTGACATCTTTACTAATAATCTCCTACCCAATTTTGGGTATAGAGTCTAGCTTCAAGGTCCATGCACCTTAAAAGACATGATCACACAAGCTATCTGCATAGAGGAATTTATGGTCAAGAAGGGAAAACATACCCTTCAAAAGGACACAAAACAAGGATCCACCTCTAACAAGGAAAAACCCAAGTATGTCAACAAGAACCAAGAAATTGTACATGATGGGGTTGTTGAAAATGTCACTCCTACACCTACTAGGGCAGCCTTTAATCTCATAAATGCTCTCAACACAACCAAGACTATTGAAAAACCTCCTCCTGAAAACAAGACATCTGCAAATAGACCAAGAAACTCATAGGCTACATGCCCTAAATGAGAGTATACACCTCTGGGTGAACCTTTGGATGTGGTTCACAAGACCTTGTTACAAAACAAGCTTATTTCACCATTGGATAACTCTCACCCTTATGATCTGCAACCATGCCCACCATGGTGGAACGAAACTACATTCTATGAGTACCACCAAAATAAGGGGCACAAAACTAGCAACTACATAAACTTGCATCACAAAGTTTAGGACATGATCAATGATGGTGACATTGTGGTACATAGATATAACAAGAACTCAATTCACAAGGCTTTCAAGGAGCCCTTCAAAGTATATGAAAAAGGAGATAGCTCAAAACCAAAACCTAACAATAAGGCCAACTATGTATACTCTAATGATAACAATGTGATCAACATGGTTGAACCTATGGATTTTGAGTACTACGATGTTATTACCATCAAGGGCAAGGAAGATAACAATAAACCCAAGATGCCATTATTCTTGAGGGGCCCTTCTTCCAATGCAACTAATAACACATCTTCACAATACTATGCCAACAATGTCACATGCTCTCACACCAAGTTGGTGCTCAAAGGTCCTACACCTTCTACTCCTTATCTTGAAAAAATAGAAGATAAAATCCTTGTAGTCCATGTAGTAGAGGTGCAAAACTTGCAACAAATTTAGCAGCAACTAGCTATAGTGTTCTTGATCAATTAAAATGAACTAATGCTCAAATCACAGTCTTTGAGCTACTTAAAATCTCGCCTACTCACAGGTAGATTCTGGACAAAGTCCTCATTGAGGCAAATGTTCCTCAAGATCTTGATCTTGAGCAATCTAAATCTATGGTAGGTCACTTGACCTCACCTTACTTTATGTCCTCTAAGGAGGATGATAATTCATTGAGTCACCCACATAATCAACCTCTACACATTGAGGTCATCATACATCAAAAACATGTCTATCGAGTACTCATTGATAATGGCATTGGGATGAACATTGTCTCTGTGGCCTTGCTTAGATAATTAAACTATTCTAAGGACTCTATTGATCCTCACTGCAAGATCATTATCAAAGCATATGACAAAGTTTAACAAAAGTCTCTAGGTCTTGTGGTATTACCCCTTTGCATCGGTCTTGTAGAATAACATTCTACTAGGAAGGCCATGGATACATGAGATGTGTGTTGTGCCATCCACATATGATGAATGTGTCAAATTCTTCTTTCATGACTCCAAAGTCACTATTCCTACCAACACTAGCTACACCTACAATATGCTCAAAGCTATTGAGAACTTTTTCCCTACTAATAGAGAATCTGTTGATTATCATGATAAAAATCTAAAACAAATTGAGTAGTCATTCAAGCTAAAAGAAACTAGCATGGGTTAATACCATATTGAACTAGTGTTGTCATTAACATCTCTTCCTAAGTCTCCTCAACATTATGGGAGACCATCTAAGGCAAAGAAACCATTTGTGTTGATGCCTCAAACCAAGTACAATGGCACTTTTGTCAAGGTCACACTCCTCTTAGAGGATGGAAGTGAAAATAGAGCCATTTTTGCATGGCTTTATAGAGAGGAGACTCTAGTTGACCTAACAAAACAAGCTTGTGAGATCACTCCTAAGAAATATGGCCTTGGTCTTAGACTCATAAAGCACATTGACTGTAAGGGAACTGGTCCTATTGGATGCAATAACAATGGTCTTGTTGATCCTATCAAGGCAATAGCTTGAAGAAATAGAGATACATCTAGTCTGGGCTTTAAGAAGGTTCCCTTCCATTTAGGGACTAACAAATTCATACCAAAACCTAAGAGTTCATCCAAAAATGAGTCACAAGCTGAGTTAGATACTCAAGAAGATCATTCAGATAATGAGGATCCTTATCCTTATCCTATTCCTTATTATCTTGCTAAATTCTTTGTTGAGCTAGATGACTTTGTTCCATGTGTCAACACTATGGATGGTACTAGTGATTCTTCTGAGCACAATATTGATCCACACTATACTCATTTAGAATAGGGAGATTCTAGTCAGGCATTACATTTTGAGTACCTATGTAAAAATCCAGATGATGAAGATGAGTATGTCCCTATTACTATTGGGGAATTCTATAGTCTATCACCATGTAGCATTAATTTTAAGGAATATGAATTTGATTCCATTTTAGAAGCAACTACAGATAAAGATATTGACCAAGTTCATGTCTATGAAAGTCAACTCCAAGTGGGTGAAATGTCTAGGGTTAGGTTAGATGGGTCTAAGCCAACTAGTGTCCTCGAGTCTTCAATTGCTGACACTAGTACTCAAAGGCATTTGAACACACTTGTGGATGAAGCCACTCTAGGTCTTGAATTTTTGGTCCATGCATTTAATGACTATACTGTGAATGAAATTGAACCTACCACTACTCTTTTACTCACATATCCAGAGCTTATAGACTAGAATCCTAATACATCTAGTGAAGTCCCCACATTCTAGAATGACTATGCTCTTGCCTACTATTTGAATGTTGTTGAACCAGTAACATCTTCCACCAGTGAACAAAGCATAAACATGACTGAAGTTAACATCCAATATCTCATTCATACAATTAAAAAGAAAGAAACATAGAAGTTCTGATGGTGAAAACCACATTGTGGTAGTGTCAGAACCCAGAAAGGCAAAAACAAAAGATGAATCCAAGGGTGAAAACCTCTCTGAGGCACTCACAAATGAGATATTTGATACACTTCTAAGTCAATTTTAGAAAAGATCATCGGTGTTGATAGAGCCAACACAGCCAATCAACTTGGGCACAAAAGAACATCCTTGTATGATACATCTGGCATAGTCACTATCTCCAGAAGAAAAAGAGCAATTCATTGTCTTCTTTTGAGAGAAGAAGATAAATTTTTCTTGGACATATTCTGACATGCTAGGACTAGATCTTGATCTCATTATGCATCATTTTTCCATTACACCAGACATTAAGCTAGTTAAACAAAATTTTTGGAAAATGCATCCTCATGTTGCATTGCTCGTCAAAGCTAAACTAGAGAAACTTCTGAAAGTTGGTTTTGTTCATGCTATCGATTATGGTAAATGGATATCCAACATTGTTCTAGTCTCCAAGCATAATAAATCTATTAGAGTTTGTACTAATTTCCACGATCTCAACTTAGCGTGTCCTAAGGATGATTTTCCACTTCCCAACATCGATATGATAGTGGACATGATAGCAGGATATGAGATGTACTCACTCATGGATGGGTTTTCTAGTTATAATCAAGTCAAAATTATGCCAAAAGATCAGGAAAAGACTACTTTTACATGTCCATGGGGAACCTTCTATTGGAATGTAATGCCACTTGGCTTAAAAAATGTTGGTGCTACCTATCAAAGGGAAGTCACTACAATTTTCTGTGATATGATGCATAAGACCATGGAGGACTATGTGGATGATACCTTGGTCAAGAGTGAAAAATGCCATACTCATCTACAAGGTTTGGGACCAATCCTAGATCACATGGAAAAGTTTTGTCTAAGGATCACTCCTAAGAAATGTGCATTTAGCATCACATTAGGGAAGCTACTAGGATAAATTGTGTCTACAAAAGGAATTGAGGTGGATCTAGAGAAAGTTCAATCAATTATGGATATGCCTCCACCCTATAACATTAGCCAGATGAGAGGTCTGCAAGGAAAACTCCAATCTATTCATAGGTTCATCTCATAGTTGGTAGATAGATCACAACCCTTTACAAAGACTCTACATAATGGTGTGAAATTCAACTGGAGTCAAGATTGTGAGCAAATTTTGACATAGATCAAACAATATCTTGCTAATCTGCCAATCTTGATGCCTCCTATCTAAAAGAAGCCTTTGATTTTGTATATCTCAACAACTAAAACATCATTGGGAATCCTATTAGCTCAAGAGGACAACAACAATAAGGAAAGAGCTATTTACTATTTGAGCTACATGCTAATCTCTTATGAGATGAATTATAGCATCATTGAGAAAGCTTACTTGGTGGTTGTATTTGCTTCCCAAAAGTTGAGACATTACATGCTTGCTCATACTATGCAATTAGTGCCTAAAATTGATCCACTAAAGTACTTTCTAAGCAAAGTGGCTTTGATAGTAAGATTGACTAAGTGGGTCATGATATTGAGTTTGACATTTAGTATTTCAAACAAAAGGCTATTAAGGTACAAGTGATTGTAGATCACCTAGAAAATACACCTAAGTAGAGTCTTCTCCTAATGAACATTGATTTCTTCGATGAGTCAATTCTAACACTCACACATCAAATATGGGTGATGTTCTTCGATGGGTCTTTCAGACATTAGGGATCTGGTGCTAGGTTACTATTCATAACGCCACAAAGAAATCCATTGCCAAAAGAATACAAGATTCTATTTCCTTGTACAAACAATATTGCTGAATATGAGGCTCTGATTAATGGCATGAAGATTGTAGCTGAATGGAGAGTGGATCAGTTAGATATCTTTGGGGATTCTCAGCTCATCATCAACTAGGTTAATGATGTGTATCAAACAAAGGATAAAAAATTAATCCCTTACAAACACATGGTTGATGACATGAAAAAATATTTTACTCACATCACTTTCTATTGAATTCATCATATAGATAACAAAGTGGCTGATGCTATGTCTACTCTAGCCCCCTTTTTACAGATGCCCAAAAATATCTCTGACATGAGTTCCTGGTGGAAGCATTACTCTACCCTACTTATGATACACCTGATTCTAGGATGATTTTTTATATTGTAGTACAAGACTCATCTCACTACCACCACATCTACTCCTATCTTTGTAACCAAACAATTTTGGATGGTCTAACCTAGAATGAAAAAAGTTACCTTATCTGCAATGCTTCAACGAATGTCATTATTGCTAATGACTTGTTTAGGAGAGGTCTCGATAGAACACTCCTTAAGTGTCTAGAAGTTGAAGAGTCCAAATGTGCATTAATTGATGTTCACAAGGGCATTTGTGGATCTCACTCAAATGGCTTAACACTAGATCACAAACTCATTAGAGCTAGTTACTATTGGCCAAAAATAGAGCAAGAGGCAATCAAGTACACCAAGCCTTGCAAACAATGCCAACTCCATGGGAATCTAATTCACACTCTAGCTAGGGAGCTAATTCCATCTACCACACTATGGCCATTTCAAAAATGGGCCTTTGATCTTGTTGGTCAAATTCACCCATCTTCTTCTAATAGAAATAAGTTCATTATTACAGCTACAAACTACTTCATAAAGTGGGTAGAGGTGGTACCTCTCACAATAGAAAATAGCAAAACTATAGCTCTTTTTATCACAAACTATATCATCTACAAGTATGGTGTACCATCCTCCATCATTACTAAAAATGGAGAATATTTTAAAAATAAAGACCTTGGGGAGCTCTATAAGAAATTCAAAATCATGCAACATTGGTCTTCTATCTATAAACCCCAGGGTAATGGCCAAGTAGAAGCATCCAACAAGGTAATCCTCAAGATCCTCCATCACATAGTCAGAAAATCTAGGAGGGACTAGCACCTTTAGATTAATCCAGCTTTGTGGGCATACAAGACAAGCATTAGGACCCCAATGGGTACAATGTCCTTTGCTTTGGTTTATGGAGCGAATGTTCTACTTCCAATAGAGGTTGAGATTCCTACTTTGAGAATCTCTATGAAATGCCTCATTACTGATGAAAATTATAGAATATCTTAGCTTCAATAGCTAGTACTATTAGATGAATTTTGACAAGTGGCATGAGATCATCTGTGAGCTTATCAACAACAAATGTCTAGAAGCTACAATAAGAAAGTTAAGCCATGTGACTTCCAACTGGGTGATCTTGTCTTGAGAGAGAATCCTAAGAATCAACAACAATAGGTCCAAAAAGGGAAGTTCAAACCAAATTGGCTTGGTCCTTAAATAATCACTATAGTGTATGGGTCTAGTACTTACTAGCTTTCTAAAACTAAGGGAGAGGTGCTCAAGGAGCTTGTCAACACTATCCACCTAAAGTGGTTCTACAACTGATCTGATCTCAAAATACCTCTGTACATATCTAAATGTCCTACAAAAAAAAATCTAAAAATTCCAAAAGTCCTAAAAAGGAATCATTACCCTAGTGAAAACCTTGCAATAGGCACCTTGGTAATACCAAAAACAAAATTGAAAAATTGAAAAACACAAAAAAAAAAATCAAAAAGAGAAAAATACAAAAGAATTGAAAAAAAACAAGAAAAGTACCCTTGACAAAAACCTGGAAATAGGCATCATGGTAGCAAAATGTAAAAAGCTTTGTCAAGAAGGTGAAAACCTGGCAAACAGGTCCCTCTTGTTCCCAACGCTTCATCATGTAGTGCATCTTCTGGCTTCCTATACAATTGCTTTCCTACTTTAGTTTCCTTCTTTTTTGCTCATGTATCTAGATTGAGTCTTGTCACAACTTGGGGGCAGTGCCCTTCAATGTCATAAAATCTCTTTTGCGATAATCTCCAATTATTTCAACTACTTTTGCCTACTATTACTAGTGTCACTCTTTTCAAGATTATCCTCATAAAATCTCTTTCATGATAGTCACCAGTTGTTTCAACTATGTTTGCCTATTGCTAGTGTCACTCTTTTTAAGATTCTCCTCATAGAATCTCTTTCACAACAATCACTGGTTGTTTCAATAGTGTCTGCCTATTGTCACTAGTGTCACTCTTTTTGAGATTCTCCTCATAGAATCTCTTTTGTGATAGTCATTGGTTGTTTCAATTGCATCTACCTATTGTCACTCATATCACTTTTTGAGATTCTTTTATGGAAGATCTCTCTTGCATCAGTCACCAATCATTTTGGCTATATCTTTCTACAGTCACTTAGTCCTCTTTAGGTTTTTCACCCTAAAATTCCTCTTTGACCTTAATCACTAATTAGTTTGGCTACATCTATCTACTATTGTCATGCTACTAAAGAGATTTCTTTCATCCATGTTCTAGATATTAACACTTGATATCAATCCTATAACTCAAAAATTCAAAATTATACACTCAATGATGTCATTCTAACTAGAGAAGTAATGACTAGGGGCAAGATCTTTTCTTTGCTTTTTGTTTGTGGTTTAATTCTAATAGTTTGAAACATTCATATTAGAGGGGTGTCCACTATAAGAGTCTCCATCTCATATTGGATGGTTAGATGTACCTCAACTCCTTTTATATGGATACATAAAATAACATTAGTTCTTCTCCTTGCTTGTTGGAGTGAACTCTTCATGCTATAGTAAATACTGATACTCATCTTACTAAGTGAACATATGGGTCACTACGAGTATATCTAGCACACTTTTGTCATAGGTTACAAATGCAAGGGTTGTTGTGGATAGAATGCTTATGGAATACTTAGGATAAGATAGATCTCTTGTGTGTCTAGTGTGTCTATATGCAAGCAACATTCTAGTCATCCTAATTTATGCTTTGATGCTTATGTTAACTTGCTACATTAAATGGGACAAATGTTCTAGTCATTCTGACTTCTTGTGCCTTGAATGCTTACATTCATCCTAAAAAAAGTAGAATATATGTCTTATTCATATTCTCATGATTGCAATGTTAGTGAGAATTGTATGACATCCAAGGTTTTTCTATATGCTCAATGATGATAATGGTCAAAGCTTGGTAACTAGACCTAAGGTTGCATCTAGTTCTAGGTTTCATCAAACATTGGGTGGCTTTGCATACATTACTTGGTTCAACATATAATTGAATTGCAACTCTACTTTCATCTTTTGTGATGAGGGATTGCTAGTCTATAATCTATCATGATTCTTCATGGCTGCACAAGTGTTTAGTTCTTTAGTTCATTCTCTCACACTCCTCGATGGAATACGTATCACTATTAAGCAAAAATATGAAACACTACATGAGATGTCAGTCCATTTACCTATGAATTTCATCCATAAACCCATAAATTCATCTCATCTACATGTACAAATCAAATCAAACATGCATCCATACATCACATCACATTTTGCATCTCATAATCATAGCATAAAACATCTCATGTGCATCAAATTAAATGGACACTAACAATGACAATGACAAGATACTCGTCTCAAAATCTCATATATATATATATATATATATATATATATATATATATATATATATATATATATATATATATATATATATATATAGATACATACATACATACATACATACATACATACATACATAACTATATATATATCAGTATCAACAAATGTGTCAGTACAAAAAAATGGGTGCTACTCGAGCATTGTCAGTCAAAAATGATACAAAATGGTGTTGACACAAGAATCGATATATAGCTAGAATCTAAACTTAGAGGAAAAATATTTCATGACTAACTCTTCCCAATACCCTCACCTCCTAAAGGAAGAGAAGGAGGAGGTGATGTCATATCTGGCCTAGTTGGTGGTCGTGCACCCCCAGACTCTCAAACATACTAGGAAAACTGTGGCACCTACTGACCCTCGTTGGACACCACTGTGGAGTACACTACAAAATAGTAGGCTGCTTGGGCCACTTGTAGCCAAATCTCATCCTACAGCATCTCTACTCTCTACTCAGTTGCTTGCACCTGCTCTTTTAGTCACTAAATCTTGCAATCCCAGTTCACTATCCATGTGTCTTGCATGACCACCTATATTTGGAGCTATCTTAATCATCAAGAGGCTTATCATATATTCTCTCTCACTCTTCTTAGAGCATCCTTAGGTCTACTGGCAGGTTGATCCTGCATCTCCTCATCCAGCATCTCTGTCTTCTGCTCTGCCGGTGTCTACTCCTCCATACGTGATCTCTACCACTGACCCTGGTCTGCCCCACTACCCCTAGCACTTGGATCTTACCCTATCTATCAAGGTGGATTTGTACCTACCAGACTCAGTGTCTAACTTGCTTGGTTGGTCCCTGTGGTGGCTACTATGCTAGCTGCTAGATTGGACCCTGGGCGGGTGCCAACTAAGGTCCTTGAGTTGCCATCTCCAATAGATCTGTGAACCATGGGAAGGGGTGGCTGATAAAATACATCTAGTAGGTGGGCATCATCTTGACATTTTCTATCTTTGGGAGATAGTCCCTTTATGATGCAACTAGGTTGCACACATCTATTATCAATCTCCTAAGGTCTAACCTCACTGACCACCCCCAATCTAGATCTCTTGCTACCTGGGCATATGAACATTACTCCTACGAGATGTCCCAGGGCCACTCATACTATCACCATGTCCACATGATGGGGAATCTCTCTATGATGTGGGTGGCTCAGCCTAATAGTGGCCATGAGGAAAACATCTAGCTAAGCTCCCAAGGAGCATCATCCTAGTTTGCAATTTCTCTCTAGGGCCACCATATGATGGATACTAGGTCATCAAGATGTGTCCTCTAGTGCTTAGTCTTACCATGACCTACCTAGGTAAGCTAGCCCCTATACCTACATATGGATGGCTCTATAGGCTCTTACACATCCTCAAAGATAGGTCATGTCACTAGCAGGTTTTCCCATGCCCAGATCTGAAGAACATAGATGTCGGCAGCCATCCTCCTCCACTTATGATAAACTATCTCATGCATCTCATGATACATATGTGCAAGCATGCACTGCCCCATCTGAATCTCTCTAGTGAGTTGAGCATCCTCTACAACATCACACCCCACCTACACTCTAATCCATGCTACCCTCTATTAGGTACCAAGAAGAAACTAAAGAATATGGCCAAAATTGAGGCCAACCTATGAGTAGTCCCATATGTATGGATGAGCTCATCCCATGTGATGCCTCACCCTATCACCAGCTCTCACTAAAATATGGTCCTCAATGCCTTTGTGCTTACTCTGGGAAATGTATCATATACCACTCATGACCCATAGAAGGGTATCCATAGTATCTAGTAGATGTCCTCCAGTGTAATAGTCATCTCCCCCTATGGAAGATGAAAGGTGTTCATCTCTAAATGGAAACGCTCCACCAAGGTAGTCAATAGGCTATGATTCACCAGCATTACTAGGATTTGAGATAGATATGCTAATTCTAATCTATCAATATGGGCCATGTCTACATCATCAAGACTCTGCAATAGAGCTCTGTAAGGTGGATAATGAGACCTAAATGTGATTTCATCAAAGACAACCTACACACATGAGAAAACAAAACATGAAAATAGTCAGAACTAGCTCATTAATTCAAAACATTGACAAAACAAAATCAACTTTCTAATGAAACATCACAAATGTAACTTTAATTTTTTCCTAGCATGCCATATTTTCACGCAAACATGCATTTTTTGGTGCGAGATCTTGCATCTTCATGTGAGGAATGACAAGCCTATGGGTGAGATGCACCCAAAATCCCATGCATTTTGCACAAGAGGTGGGTATCTCCTAGGTGAGATTCCCCACTAGTGTGCATGAAGAAACACCAGGCTAGTGGATATTCACATGAAGAAAGATTGGGTTCATGTGATAAAAGAAACTCCTACATGAGAATCGATAGACTTACCTTGAAGACATGCTTAAAAAATCTTGAAATGCATGAAAAATTAAATATGAAGCAAGTTTATTGACTATTCACTAGAGTTTCATAGTCTGCCAACTTTTTGTATCGTTGGGAGCACTCAAATTGATGAGTATGCACTGGAATTGCCATCTTCCTCTCATAGCTCTTTTCTTCACTAAAGACAAAATGCACAAATAATTTGAAAATGACCCTTTGGGCCCTTATATAAGTTTTGACCTAATTTTTCAAAGTGCTCTAATTTGCACAAAAATACCCCCTAGCTAATTTGACTATTCTAAATCCATTGTCAGGATCAAATTCAAAATTTGACGGACTTAAGTGACTCAAAAATGCATTTTAGATTTTTAGGACTGACGCAATTGAATGCTTGTGAAGTCAAAATTCTTCTAATGCTTTGTGAATATTAGAATCTTTTCAAATCCCATTTCCTTCAAATTTTTCAAAATTCTAAAAAAAAGTCAACTATGGTCAAATATGGTCAACATTTGGTCAACTTTGGTCTTCTAGATTCTGAAATCATGTTGAATTCACTTTGAATTTTCTTTAAATTGTTCTGATCTCTTCTATATTCTACTAAATCTTCAATTTCTTCTATATCTCACTCTATACTTCTCTATATCATATTTTTGGTGTGTCGTCTTTTGATTTTTTTCTTGAGGGGGCAGGATGATTACATCATTAAATCTAAATTTCAACTTAATCTGAATCCTATGTCCTGATCACTTGGGGTAAGTCATCACTAGGCACATCTTGTTCCCCTCTATCTGGCATCATTTCTCATTTACTTCATCTTGTCATTAGCCGATCACATCTTATAGCAATATTTATTAGATTTCAATGGATAGATATTGGGACAAGCTAAACATCAACTCTTGAGGATCAAGCCTCATTCTCGGGATGATTCTATGACCCATGATTAGACCTTGCTATCTTTTATGCTTAGGTATCTACGTGTTCTATCTAGAAACCTTAAGATTAAGCTTTGTTCTAGAGATAATCTTTAAAAACTTATTCAACTTAGATATCTAGGTGTTCTATTTGGATCCCTTAAAACTAAGCTCCATTTTGAAGATAATCTTTAAAAGCTTATTCAACTTAGGTATCTAGGTGTTCTATCTGGATCCCTTTAGATTAAGCTCCATTTTGGAGATAATCTTTAAAAGCTTATTCAACTTAGGTATCTAGGTGTTCTATCTATATCCCTTGAGATTAGGCTCCATTTTGGAGATAATCTTTAAAATCTTATTCAACTTAGGTATCTAGGTGTTCTATCTGGGTCCCTTAAGGTTAAGCTCCATTCTGGAGATAATCTTTAAAAGCTTATTCAACTTAGGTATCTAGGTGTTCTATCTAGATCCCTTAAGATTAAGCTCCATTCTAGAGATAATCTTTAAAAGCTTATTCAACTTAGGTATCTAGGTGTTCTATCTAGATCCCTTAAGATTAAGCTCCATTCTGGAGATAATATTTAAAATCTTATCAATCTAGGTATCAAGGTGTTCTATTTGGATCCCTTAAGATTAAGCTATGTTCTAGATATAATCTTTAAAAGCTTATCAATTGGTCTCTGTGTCATCAATTTCAAAACCAATCTTATCAACTCTAGGTATCTAGGTGTTCCATCTCGATCCCTTAAGGTTAAGCTCCATTCTGGAGATAATCTTTAAAAGCTTATCAATTGGTGTTTGCATCATCAAATTGCAGAATCAATTTCATTTCTTGATCTGTGCATCATGCTTTCTAATTTTCTTTGAATATAATGTGCTACTTCCACATTCATTCAAAGAGGGACAAAATGTAATACCCCAAAATTGGCTAATTGCCATGTTAACCAATTCTAGTCTATTTCGAGCAACTCCTAAGTCCTATTTTACTAAGCAATTCTTATTCTGATTTTTGCTACTTGACTTAATTGTCAAATGCAAAAAACCCTAATCTATAGTAATCATGCTACTTATTTAATTCCTAAAGTATTGACTCGAATTATTCACATTAAACCTATTGATTAAGAGTTTATTTAATTTGAAGTGTTTATACTTTGATTAAATTAAATTATATCTTAAGGCTAATGTGCTAAGGAATTAAAATATTTAATTTAATAATTATGCTCACTTTCATTAATTGAATGGGATTATTCAATTAAAGGAAAAAGGCATTTATGAGGTCATATCTCATTTTATTAAATTAAATTAAATCTTCAAAATCTTCTCTTTAGTTCCAAAATGGAAACTTTGAGTGAACTATCCCTCAAATTGGAATTAATTTAGTTAACTTGTTCTCACACTCATGAAAAGCTCAATTAACTACTCATCACACTCAAATTTGAAATAGTTAACTTCACCTGCACAAGGAAGTTTTCATTTCAACTGAATCTTCTCTTTAATCTTAACCGTCCATCCAAATTGATCTTGACCATTGATCAATTCAAGGATTCTATTTAAGGGACCCCCAATCCCTCATTACAAAGGTTAGAATTTGAATGGTATTAAGTTATTGTCAAACTAAGTACTCATTTACTTTCTAGCTTTTACATTGCTATCATTTTAAAACTCTCATTTACATTAAAGATGCATACATTTAGCTTAGTACCTTTTATTTCTTAGACTAATGCTTATAGTTCATTTAGACTAATTGCATAATCATACTTTTTATAAAAATCCTTCATTCTAGAAAGGTTTGGTTGCCTACATCTCAATCTAAGAGCACAATAGGAAAAATCTTTTTAGTTAGAAGGCAATAGGTCACATTGTTGAGCTTCTTGGATAAATGACTTCATGTGTATTCCTGGATCAATCCACATATAATGACCATGTTCAAGTGTAGGTGAAAGATCTGAGGCCATGTTATCATGTATACAGTATTGAGGATGTGTGTAAGAATGAGTTTCAGTGAGAATTGTTGATAATATTGATTGTAATATAGTTAATTAGGTCCATAAATTGAATAGACTCTAAATCCCAATGGATAAGACACTGATCAATTAGTTCATCCTGCATATAAAGAAATCATGAATATGCATCAAACTTAAATTCAAAATCAATTTTATTTTAATGTTTGAAGAATATAAAAGCTGGTCAGCACTTGTTTACATTTAATTTTTGAGTTTTAATTGGCTATTATTGACCAGAGTTACCTATAAATCTTAGAAGAATTATGACCAATCTTCTATAAGGGATGTGTATTATTATAGAATGACATGGAATGTGTGAAATATGTGTGTAGTATCATTTTATAAACATTTCATCCCTCAAGTGCATTGGCCTTGGTTTTGTAAAGCCTAAAGTGTAGAAAATCTTTCTCATTTTGTTGATGTTAGGTCTAGATCTGAAGCACACATAACTGTTTATAGGAATTAGTCAATCCTTAGGTTTTTGTGATCCTTTTATCTTGGTATTAAGTATTTTGTTTCTAAATAGTGTAAAAATACCAACAATTTCTGCTACTATGGTTACTACTATGATAAGTGTAACTACTTTTAGTTCAACACTCTTCCTCTCTTACTCAACCTTCTTCTTCTCTTATCCCAGTCTCTTAGCTTCTCTCTTTAACTTTTCTTCTACTTTCTTCCTTTCCTCTTCCTCTTGATTTTTCTATCTTTTCTCTTCTTTCTTCCTTTTTTTTTACCTCTTCTCTCTTCTCTCTTCTCCTCATCCTATTTCTTCTTTTCTTCTTATTCATCATCACTAGAGCTTCAATAAGCTATGATATTGCCAACAATAGATGGTGATTGTTGCAAAAGGATTTTCCTTTGCATGCATAATTAAGTGTGTACTTTTCACTTACATGAATTCAATACCCATAACAACATGTGGTGGTAATAGTCCCTATTGTGTCTCTTTTGGTTCTTCCTCATCACTAGAAGATGTGCTTTCTTATACATCAACATGGTTCTTAGGTTTTGACTGCACACTCACTTTTTCCATTGTAGGCATTGAGGTCATGTATTTCACAATGGACTCCTTTGTTTCCTTTTCCACATCCTCATAGTTGTTGGGATTAAAGATAGAGTAACTAAGAGGGGGGTTGAATCAGTTACTCACAAAAATTAATCCATAGATCCCTTAGATGTCTTAAAGACCTAGTTACTGCTGATACTCAGTAAACAAATGTTGTAACTTGGTAAATTAAACTATTACTTATTTTTCAAGCATTCATGCATGTAACTGAAAACAAAATGAACACAAGAGACACCAGATTTAATGTGAAAATTCAATATGGGAAAAACCACCAAGTAACTAGTCACCAATTTTTCACTCTTCTGAAGTGAGCCCTATTAGGAGCCAACCCCGTTAAAGGTTACAATACACACTGTTAGGTGTGATCCTATTAGAGGATTTAATCACCTTGTTAGGAGTGGCCTTGCTAGAGGTCTTTAGAATAATTCAACTAAACTATCACCTTGTTAGAGGATTTATAAAATGGCTATTAAACCAACTCTATTAATAGATTTGAAATCACCACTACAATGGTTAGAAAGAAACAATGAATTGACCTGAACAAGATGCAACTAAACTTGTTGGCTACAAGTCTCTATTTAGCATCATTAGATCCTCCTTGATCAAATATGGCTTTGTTTCTCCTCAATGATCTCTGATCATCCTTCAAATTTGCTTCCACAATAATTAGTCTTCATATCACATTAATTCCACATACTTCCACACACTTAGAATTTTCAACTTGACCTCTTACTTATACCATTTACATTGTCAAGTTGGCCCATTTGCATGTTACATTTACCAATAAACCATACATCAGTCAGCTACCGATATTACTTTAAACAAATAAATGTTATTTCATAAAATAGTGAAATCCTTTATTGGCCAACCTTGCTCGGTAAATACTGCATCCATAAATTTCCTAAGTTAACCTTCTTGACTCAGTTAATATTGCAATATCCTTAAAGTCCTTTGGTTGCTGAGTTTACTCAGTAAGAACTAAATTCCTTCATGAGAGCTAAGCAAGAACTGCTTCTACCACATTCCCTTTGATGACCGAGTGAGCTCAGTAAGAACTGTTTCTGCCACATTTCCTTTGATGACCGAGTGAGCTTGGTAAGAACTATCTATTGCCTCGCTGACCTTTTGAGCTTGATAGACACTATCCTTTTCCTTGCTAACCTTCTAAGCTTGGTAGACACTATCCTTTGCCTTGTTGACATTCTGAGCTTGGTAGACACTATCCTTTGCCTTGCTAAACTTCTCAGCTCAGTAGACATTGTCTAATGATTGATATGACATTTGTGTGACATCAAAGACAACACACAATTTGAACAATTGTATTCAACAATCTCCCTCTTTGGCATTGATGGCAACACAACATGTCATAGCAGAATGAAATTTGAAAACAAGTCTTTTACTGACAAAATACTTCACTTTCTTTTTCAAAAATAGAAAACTCCCTCTTTCATAATAATCTCTCCCTCTTGAACAAACTCTTATTATTTTGCAAATTTCATAAAGATATGATGGTATATTCTCCCTCTTTGACAACATATGCCAAAGAAAACTCAAAATAGCTAAATAGCATTGTACCTGATGTACTAATTAATATGTAATGTCTTTAATTGTTTGCTACATCAACTGATAGTTCTTCAATTTTTTTTCTATTGATGCATCACTAGAACTGTATTTTAGTGAGCTTCACAAAAGGGAATGACCCCTAACTTACCTCTTAGATACAAGAATGCATCCATAGGTAAAGGCTTTGTGAATATCTTAGCAATTTGTTCCTTTGTATGGACATATTCCAATCTTATTTCCTTTTCCTGTACCAATTCTCTAACAAAGTGATACTTTATGGCAATATGCTTGGTTTTTGAATGCATCACTGGATTCTTAGAGATGTTAATTGCACTTGTGTTATCCCAAAACATAACAATGGGTTCTTTGATTTTTTGCTTCATACCTTCCAATAATTGTTTAAAACACACAATGTTTGAGCAATTTACTGCTGCTACAACATATTCAGCCTCTACTGTGGATTGAGATGTATAATTCTATTTTTTTCTTGTCCAAGAAACCAACCTTTTTCTAAGAAAGAAAGCTCCTCCACTTGTGCTCTTTCTGTCATCAATATTTTTTGCCCAATCTCCTGTAGACACCTAAATTTGATTACACCACTTTGGTAATCCTATTTAGCTATCTCTGAAGGCATCATTAATTAAATTCCTATTTAATTAATCCTTTGCCATCCCCTAGCTGATTAATTTAATTAATCATCTATAGTCCTAATTGATAGATAAAATAACCCATTATTTATCAATTAATCCTATTCTCCTATCTAATTCCAAATCCCAAATTTTTTAAAATCACTTTAATAAATAAAACCCTCAAATCTAAACTATCCTAAATCCTCCATTTAGCCTAATCCACCCCATCCACCCATACTAACCTAGCTTAGCCACTAACTCACCCACCCTCATGAATTCCATCCACTTGCACATCTCTAACATCCTTAATCTAATCCTAACCCAAGCCTAATCCCCCCCTAACCTTGTCACATTCCCTAAGTGAGCTTAAGACTTTCCTAAGCCAAACCAAAGTCTCCTCCCTCAAAATATCCCAACCACAAAGCCTTCAATGCTTTTACATGCTCTTAAAAGCTCTTACAAGCCATTATGAAGGCCATTTAAGGCCTTGAGCCTCCTTTGTTGACTCATCCTTGCCCTTTCCTCCACCCAATGACCCTGCAACATGTGTCACTCCCTAATTGGTGCTAAACAAGCATAATCCATGTGCTCCCCTTTGAATGCATCCTAGCCCTCCCTAAAGCTTTTATCTCTCCTTGCATCTTAACCCTCCATCCCTCAAGCCCTTGGCCTATAAATTAGATCCCCTCCCAAGCCATTTCATCACAAATCCTTAAGCTAAAGTTACCATGCCCTTTTGAAATTACAATCCATCAAGTAAACTCATATTGCCATTTTGAGAAGCCAAATCCATATCAAAGCCATCATCCACACCAAAAATCTCAAATTCATTGAAGCTATTTTCAAACTTGAGCATATATCCCAAATCTACATAATAGAATCATCCCTAAATAAATTTACTATCCTCATTGGGAGAGCCATTCCATGGCTCATATTCTCATTTGAGGGTTTCACTTTGTCTATCTCATATGTTATGATTTTTATGCTAGTTAATGCTTTTGTTTTTGAATACATTAGTATTACTTGCTATCATATTTTCTCATATACATTTTGGCATGCCTGGTGGGACCCCGCATTTGGGTCAATCTAATCATTTTTTTTGTTTTGTTTGATAAACTAACAAAACTAACATTGTTCGCTTGCAATTTTTTGTGTTATGGTTGTCGATTTTGTTGCAGGTATGTAGGTCACTTTTGGGAAAATGTGCTCCCGCCATCTCATCGCTTTTCACTTTAGAAGACTTCAAAACTAGCAAGTTTTGCATCCCTGCGACCCCAGGAACGTGACCCTATGACCATAGGAATGTGGCTATTCTTGGATAGGAACGCACATCTGCGACAACGAGTTTGACAGTCATCACAAATCAGCCTTCACCATGTATCCTATGTATATGAGAAATATGTTAGCAAGTAATACTAATCTATCAAAAGAAAAAAAGCATTAACTAGCATATAAACCATAACATATATGAGAGACAAAGTGAAACCCTCAAATGAGAATATGAGCCATGGAATGGCTCTCCCAAGGAGGATGGTCACTTGATTTAGGGATGAGTCTATTTGATAAGATTTGGCATGTATGCTCAAGCTTCAAACTAGCTTCAATGGAGATTTTTGGGGTTTTGGGTGTGGATGCATGCAAAAGTATGGATTTGGCTTCAAAATGGCATTATAACTTTACTTGATGGATTGTGATTGAAATGGCTTGGGAGAGGATTCCTTAAATAGGAAAAGGGCTTGAGGGATCAAGGGCTAGGATGCAAGGATGGGAAAAAGCTCAAGGAGGGCTAGGATGCACTCAAAAGGGAGCACATGGATTGTGCTTGTTTAGCACCAATCAGGGAGTGACACATGTCACAAGGTGAGTGGATGGAGGAAAGGGGAAGGATGAGTCAACAAAGCAGGCTCAAAGGATAATATCTTCAGAAAGATCCTTCATTATGGCTTGTAAGAGCTTGTAAGAGTCTTTATGGCTTTTGTAAGAGCATTCATTGTTGGGTGGTTGGGATATTTTGGAGGGAGTTGAGATTGTTGACTTTCTTTGGCTTAAGAAAGTCTTAAGCTTGCTTAGGGAATGTGACAACATTAGGGGGTGGATTAGGCTTGGGTTTAGGATTAGATTAGGGATGTTAGAGATTTACAAGTGGATACCATTCATGAGGGTGGGTAAGTTAGTGGCTAAGCTTGTTTAGTATGGGTGGATGGGGTGGATTAGGCTAAAAAAGGGATTTAGGAATTAGATAGAAGAATAGGATTTAATTGATAAATAATAAGTTATTTGATTTATCAATTAGGACTATAGATGATTAATTAAATTAATCAGCTAGGGGAGGGAAAAGGATTAATTAAATAGGAATTTAATTAATGATGCCCTTAGAGATAACTAAATAGGATTACCAAAGCAATGTAATCAAATTTAGGTGTCTACATCCTACACTTGGCTCTACATCCCCGTCGACTAATCCTCCAGCGAGATCATCATTCCCACTTGTGGGAATGTTCCTGAGAGCAGAAATATTGTCATTCTTGCTTGTGAGAATGAAAACTATATTCTTTTCATCTGTAATCATTAATTTTCTTGTGAAACTATCATTCCCGCATTGCAGGAACGTTGTAAAAAACACAAACCAGTGGGATCGCTCTGTTCAAAACGAGCTCCCTGGTTTTTTTTTTTTTTAAGTTTTTACCAATTTTTCCTGCCATTCCCGCACCTTGGGAGGCTTGCAAGAATGCATCCCCATGAAATCAAACTCCAGTGGGATCGTGAACCCGCTTGCAGGAATGCTTGTACCCTCGTGGGAACGCTTTCTGTGTCTTAGAGTCGCATTCTATCATTGTTTTTTGTCTTTACAAATTGAAAAAATGAACTTGTATGCCTAAAAACCCCCACAAATCAAACACTTCTCTTTGGTGCTCTAAAACTAACTAACAAATCTATCTTTTGCAAGAAAATTTAGGAAAAGTCAATTTTTGAACACTTAGGAAATTCGTTAAGTTAACATAAATCAAGAAAGATCAAATTAAGTGGTTTTCATTTGGACTCACCATTTTTCTAACCGCCCATCATTCTAATCATTGGTTGCAATATCAGTGCCATATATGGGGATGGGTCCACTTGAAAAAGGTGTTAAGTGTTCCAATCTGATTCTACTTAATTAGTTTTTTGAGGATTTATCTTAACTTATAAGATTTCATGAATGTCCACAAATCTAGATTAGATCAATCACACTTCAAGTTTGGACTTTAAAATTGAACAAAAATTAGTTGACGTGGAGGGCCTCCGGGCCCGCACTTGAAATTGAGCTCTACACACATCTTTGTTTTGGGCTTAAAACAAACTCACACTCAATCTTGAATGTCATAAAGAAAATCAATTGATACTTGATGTGGAGGGCCTCTAGGCGCATGAGTTTACTTTTTGTTGACCCTAAATCTTCTTGGTGTATTCATTCTTTGATCACTTCTCTTTGGTTGGTACATTTCAAATTGGAATTGAACCTTTGCATCTTAATCACGTGTGTTTTCAAAAGGTCTAGATCAGAAAACTTAAACATCATTTGGAAAAGAACTCTGTCTTTTAGCCCAAGATCATCCAAGTCTTCTCTCCCCTTGTTGTCTTTTGAGGCCATCTTGGGTGCATAAGATTAGGATCCAAAATCTTGTTTAATTTTTAGGAGGCCTACTCAAGGATTTCATCATCCCTTGGGATGATTTCAACTCCAGTGTTCCAATGGAGTATAAAGATTGGGAGGTGAATCCAAAGACACCTCTCTTGGGATCAAAATTTTGTCACTTAGGCTAAGCCTCAAGGAACTTTATACCCTTGAGAAGTGAAAGAGGAGAAGTGGGTTACCGCTCCTCTCAGTTGTGTGACATCTTTTTGGTTTCATCTATGGATTTGGGCCTCACGTACCTTTGGTATATCGAGGACTCCCTAGCTAAACCAATTGTCATCCTTGTAGACAACCATCTAAGATGTTAATTTGTTTGAAGTAACTGATCAAACCATTTGCAAAACATACACACTCCTTGGCGCAAGTATCAGATTCTAAGAATCAAAAACTTCTATCTGGTTGTTCCTATCTATTTCTTGATCTTTTACTTATTGAATGAATGTTTGCCAAACTTGGTCAATCCTAGCTTACGGCACACTTAGCATAGTCACTGCCTGTTTCATAAGTTGAACAAGTTGAAGCAAAACAACCATAATCTCTCAAAGCCAAATAGATTCAGGAATTTATGTCAAAACAACCCAAACCCAAACAGAAGTTTCACAAAGCCAAACTCAAGCCATCTCAAGTATATCAAGAAATTTCAGCCAAGAGAAAGGAAGTAACACCAAGCCCTCGAATTACCAAACTTCACAAAACAAAAGACAAAGCCATCGACGAAGCCCTTCAAGATGCCTGGTTAGATCACACTATCAGATTTAGCAAACATCCAGGAGTTAACCCTACTTATGCCTTACCAACTAGGCATGATTTCTATGATTAGGCCCCCTTGTTTCTCCACATCTTCTTGTATAAGTTTCACTTTAGAGTCATCTTTGTAGGAAATCCAACCATTCTAGGTTATCCCTTTAAGCATTTTAGCTCATCCATCTCATTTAGATCTTTGCCTTAAAACCAAAAAGATCCCCTCAAACCTAGCTAGCATCCCAAAAGCCTAATTTTCACATCGAAGCCTTCAAAATTGTTGTCACCTTGCCAAAGGTTTTCCATTCCTACCATCTTGCAAATCCACCAGCCTCACTAAGGTTATCCCTCTGATAGAGCTTTGTCTAGGGTAATCCAGCTTTGTCACTTGTTATCCATCATCACCTTGAGCTAAAGTTTGGGATCCACAAGTGGTCAATCTTGTGTTTTTTATAAACGATCATCAGTCTATCCTTAAAGTTGACACAATCACCACCAAGCTTGCACATAGGAAAGCAGACTTTTCATGCTTTGGCAACATATCTTTGAAGTTAGAATCCCCAACACAATCTTCCTTACGTTTGTCATATAGCTTTGCCTCAACCTAGGAAATCATCTACATAGAAAAGCCTCCCCCCTTTGCATCCATCAGCATTGTTGCATCTCATCCCTAGGAACATTCTGCATTTTCATGCCACCCGTCACTCACTTAGCCAAGAAGAAGAAGGAAACAATTGAGCCCTATCATTTGGATCAAACAACATTGCTCCCCTTGAGCACTCAACTATCCTTCAGACCAGAGAGAGCTATACCATCACCTACTAACATTGAAGCTTGCATGAACCAACCAGGAAATGCAGTATTGGTGAATGCCATTATAGACAAGAACAAAGAAACAATCATGGCTAACTTTCAAAGGGACAATGTAGGAGCCTTTGACTTTGGAAGACCTCCTCCCTTATCAGATCCATCTCACCTATTGTTTGGGAAAATACCACCCACAAGCTCTTATGATCCAAGTCATCCTTTGTATATACCAAAAGAAGAGCCTCAACCCACCCCATATGATCCAATAGACCCAAACATACCAGCCTCCACTCAACTTGAAATCTCCCTTCCACAAGCCAATCCAGCCACCACCACTCCACCATTGGTCCATACCACTCCATCCCAAACCCCCTTCGCCCAAAATACCTCATCATTCACCCCCTTCACTATTGCTATTGCTGCTCTCCAACCTAGCCTTCCAAATCCACCCATCTCCTAAATCAGTGCTAGCATCTTTGGCCAACCTCAGCAATATACAACTGGGATGCCACCCATGGGGCCAAGTAATCAACCTTTCATCACCCCCAGCTTGTTTACCTCAGCTCGGAGCACAATTCCATCATTTCCACTAGGTCCTTGGAGCTCAGTGCCATCAGCCACAAATCCACAAGCTATTGCCCTCACTCCACAAAGATATCAAACCCCACAAGCTACTACCAATGTTTTGCTAAGCTCTCAAGTGACCCAAGGTCCTGCCACCACTCTACCAAGCTTTCAAATCCAGCCACCAAGGTATCAAAACCTATTAGTTCCATTTCCAATCTTTCAATTCCCACCACCTCCACCACCAACTAATCCATTACCTCCTATTACTAACTATTTTTCTATGCCACTTCTAGGAGGAAATCCACCACCACCAACCACCAATTACTTGGCCTCTTTTGCCATGTAGATACCTTCCCAAATGGGGGCACAACCCACATATATTGGTCAAACTCCTCAAATCCAATGCCAAGTTCCACAAGCTCCCCGATCCTTTCCCCAATCTTCACAACCATCTTATACCTTACCTCCACAAAGCAATCCATTTATCCCATAGCTAGCTTATGTTCCTCAATCCCAACCTCAAATCCAATATCAACAGCAAGCCTCACAACACATGCAGCAATATGTACCACCTCCATCTCAGCCACCCATCATCCACCATTTAGTTGCCCAAGCCATGTACAATCCCTACCATCCCATACCTCAAAGCCATCCATATTCCATTGTCCCATCTAGCACATACCTACCTCAGGGCACTCCTACATTGGGGGCACCCCAGCCATCACCCATTAATTCAGAATGGGAAGCCATGAAGACAACTTTGAAGAACATCGAGGAGGGAAATGATCCAAAAACCTTCAATTTTGAGAATGTGTGTCCTTACCCATTTGACAGAGCCATTACCATGACACCATTTCCCAAACACTTTGAGATACCCAAGTTTGACAAATTTAGGGAAAAGGAGAACCTATCACACATATCAAAGAATTTTACATGCACTACTAAGAAGTGGCATACGGTGACATCTTCCTCTTGCATCTCTTTCCCAAAAGCTTGGCCAGACCAGCTCTTGAATAGTTTTATAGAATCCCATATGGAAAAATTAAAAACTTTGTTGAATTATCTGAGGCATTGTAGCCCAATATGCCCATCTTGTCGAAACAGAACTATCAGTAGTTGATCTTGTCCACACTAAGGAAAAAGGTGGAGAAAGCCTTCCTGAATATCTGCAAAGATGGCAAACCCTTACCACCTGCATATCTTGCACCTTGCCAAAGCACCATTTGGTGAAAATGTTTATTGATAATGCCCATCCCAGCTTGGCTCACCACATGATCATGAACTATTTGCAGACCTACACATGTATCAAAGAAAAAGGAATGATCCTTGAGCAAGGACTCATTAAAGATGGTGTGGTCAAAATTTACAAGGAGGCCAACCAAAATTAATCACATTCCAATGACAAGTCTAGGTATTGGAATAAAAACAAGCATGTTGCAACAGATGGGGATACCAATATGAGACATGTGAATATTGTTGGTCCTTCCCAAAATTAGTCCAACCCACCTTATCAACCAAACAATCAACAAGCTATCAACTACCAATAGTAGAATCACCAAAGCTATCAAAGCCACAATCCAAGACGCAACTTTCAAGGGTCTAGCAATCAAGCTAATGTCATCAATGTAGCTACAGGACCAAAGCCTAAGTTCCAACTTGCACCTAGAAACTATACACCCCTTGGTGAGCCATTGGATGTCACTTTTGAGAAATTGACTAAGGAAAACCTCATCAAATTTCCTCCTACCCAGCAAATTGACCCAGGAAAATCCAAAGCTGCATGGTACAAAGACAATGAGTACTGCAAATTTCATAGGGTAAAAGGTCACACCACCCTCAGATGCATGAAACTAAAATATTATGTACAGGACCTCATTGATCGAAAAGAAATCGCTGTTGGTGCCCAAACCTCTCCCAATGCAGGTTTACATATCTATCAAAATGCTTTTCCTCCTCACAACAACCAAAATCTTGGAAAAGCACCTATCCAAACCAACAACAACAATACCAACAACCACCATCCAAACCAACAACATGGGAAGAATAATGACCACACTTCATCCTACATAGACTATGGTAGCCTTATCAGTTGTATATCTAAAAAAGAGCCTTCTGTCAATGTTATCAATATCCAAGGCCTAAATAATGAGTGTGCAGTCACCACTAGAAGAGCGTGATTGAACATTGTAGCCCCATCAGCCCCATCAGCACTATCAACCCCAATAGTATCATCAGTTCCATCCAAAAGCCAATACAATATCTTGGAACACCTTGGGAACATGCCACCCCAAATCTCCATTTTAGACCTCCTCCGCACTAGTCCTGTGTACAAGAACATCCTTGATAGTGCTCTCATAAAATCCCATGTCCCTTTAGATATCAATGCTACTAATTTTTGTAATCTCGTTGGAAACCTATCCTCCTCATGTGTCCTATCATTCAAACCCACTGACATACTCGTGGTTGAGCCAGATCAAACCCTTCTGCTTCGCATAGCCATCATGGTATCCAATTTTGCTGTAAAAAGAGTAATGATAGATAATGGATCAGCCTTGAATATTTGTGCCCTAAAATTCATAAAACAAGTTGGATATATTGAGGCAGATATCATCAGTTAGGTTATCACCATCAAAGCTTATGACAACTTGGAAAGAACCACAGAATGAACTATTTTGCTGCCAATCAAGGTTGGGCCAGTCATCCAAGAAACTCTCTGCCATGTTATTGATCTAAACCTACTATTCAACATCCTTCTTGGTCGCCCATGGATTCATGCCATGAAAGCTATTCCATCCACTTACCATCACTGCGTCAAATTTTTGCATCAAGGCACTGAGGTAACCATCCATGCCGATCCAGAACCCTTTGCTTATTGCAATGCAGTTGAAGCTTCATATACAAACCATTGCCCTAGAATTGATATTGGCACAACCATTGCCAGCTCATCCCACACTTGTAATGACCCAGAAACCATCCTCGCCTCCACCCTATCTATCATGAAGATCAATAACAAAGGCTATGGAGAGTATAGTTTGTTAGATGCATTTGCTGTCGCGGCACTCCCACTTGATCCACATGCCCATGGACAACTAACATATCACAAAGCTAAGGAGATTCCACCTCCTCGATAGAAATAGTTTGGCCTCACAACCTTTATATCCTCAAAAATCCCTCTTCATGAGGAGCTCACTCTAGATATCAACAATTGGTTACATAAGGATGCACTTACAAGAAATCAAGCATGCCTTGATCACTTCAGCCAGAAGTATCCCCAAGAACATAAGCTCATCACTAACAAATGGAACTATCAAGGTGATGCTCTAGGACTAGAAGAAAGAGGTATGCGATGCCCCATCGAAGCACACAAGTGGGAAATGAAGTTAGGTCTTGGCTTTGGCATACCCACAACTGGGGGCACCAATATGGACGGTCACACTTTTTTGAACATTCAATGCAACCTTGTCGAAATTGAAGACATTCCTGAGGAAGTTGAAAAGAAAGCCTATGATGATATCCCAGACCAAATCTTCCTCAGAGACTCTATTCTTCAAGAATTATCCATCCATTTCATTGACCTACCACTTGCCCATCCACAAATCATAGATTGGGACCAACCAAGTGTCATACACATTGATGAGTTCACATCAGAGGAAGCACTTCTGAGATTTATGGGAGCTGAAACACCTAACAAGAAAACAAAGCCAGAGTCAATCTATATCTATAAGCTAGATCCCAAGGGGTATTTTGGAGAAAATCCCCAACCTATTTCTGATACACCCAAAACTGGAACTAAGGTGAATCCAGGACTAGCTAAGGCAGTGAAGAGAACTCCTCAGCAAGAAAATCCAGAGTCACAAGCAGAACATGAGGATTTAGCATTGCCTCCTCAAGATAATCGACCAGAGGTGTCTTCTATTCTAATTGAGGATACTAGAGAAGTCAACATTGGTTCTTCAAAGATCCCCAGACTTGTTCACATTGCTGCATCCCTATCACAAGACCAAGCTGACCTCCTCTTTGAAGTCTTAAGAGAGAACATTGGTTGATTTGCATGGTCATATCAAGACATGCCAGGACTAGATCCAAAGCTTGTAGTTCATCATCTTGTAGTCAATCCAAAGATCAAGCCCGTCAAACAAAAGCTTAGAAAATGCACCCCAAGGTGGCATTAGTGGTCAAAGCTGAATTAGAAAGAATGTTAGCTACTAAGGTTATCCAACCTATCGACTACTAAGAGTGGATCTCCAACATGGTCACCGTCACTAAGCCTTCTGGTGACACTATAATTTGCACTGAGTTTAGAGATCTTAACAAAGCTTGTCCAAAAGATGATTTTCCCTTGCCCAACATAGATATGATTGTAGATCTTACAGCTAGACATGAAATTCTATCCCTCATGGATGGATTTTTTGGGTATAATCAAATCAAGATTGCAGCAGAGGATCAGCATAAGACAACATTCACTACCCCTTGAGGAACCTTTTGCTACAACATGATGCCTTTTGGCCTAAATAATTCTGGGGCTACCTATCAAAGAGCTATGAAAACAATTTTCCATGATCTTATCCATAGCATTTTGGAGGATTATGTGGATGATATCTTGGTTAAATCTCACACCTTCATGGATCATCTTGCTGACCTAGAGAAAGTCTTTGATAAGTTAGCCAAATATCATCTCATGCTGAATCCCAAGAAATGTGTCTTTGGGGTCACATCTGGCAAGCTTCTAGGCTTTATAGTTTCTAAATGAGGTATAGAGATCGACCCCAAGAAGGTCAAGGCTATCTTAGACATTCCTCCTCCCCAGACACTGCGACAACTTCAAACTCTTCAAGGAAAGCTTCAATCCATTTGACACTTCATCTCCCAGCCATTTGCACATTTACTGAAGAAGGATGAAAAATTCAAGTGGGATCCTTTACGTCAATGCAGCTTTGATCATCTCAAGTAGTATCTCGCCAATTCCTCTATCTTGGTTCCACCAGTTCCTGGTCATCCCTTGATCTTGTACATATTAGCAATGCCTACTACTCTAGGGGCACTTCTAGCACAACTCGATGACTATGGTAGAGAAAGAGCCATCTACTACATCAGTAGAACCCTAGTTGGTTATGAACTCAATTATACTCCTATGGAAAAAGCTTGTTTGGCAATTGTTTTCTCAACTCAAAAGCTTTGCCACTACATGCTAAGTCATACCATCCAACTAGTCTCCAAGATCAACCTTCTCAAGTATATGCTCTCCAGAACAACACTTACAGGTCATTTGGCCAAATGGGTTATGCTCCTTAGTGAATTTAACATCTAGTATATGGATAGAAAGGCAATCAAAGGGCAAGCTATAGCAAATCACCTAGCTAATGTGCCTCTAGTAGATACATATCCTTTGATCACAAAATTTCTAGATGAGCATATCTATCTAATTGAAGAATAGCCCCCATGGAAACTTTACTTTGATGGCTCATACACAACTCATGGATCAAGGGTAGGAATATTGTTGGTCACACCTCAAGGATATTACATTCCAAAAGCCTTCAAGCTACAATTCCCTAGCACCAACAATATAGTTGAATATGAGGCTCTCATAGAAGGATTAAATATAGCTACAAAATGGAACATCATTGAGTTACAAATCTTTGGCAATTCTCAGCTCATCATCAAGCAAGCCCTAAATGAATATCAAACCAAAGATGAAAAGCTATTACCCTACAAAGAGCTAGTTGATCAGCTAACCTAGCATTTAACAAAGCTTCAGTTTACACAAGTGCCTCAAATGTAGAACAAAGCAGCATACGCTATGGCTACTATCGGCTCACTCTTAGAAATTCCCCAAGTGCCTATGCAATATGAGTTTTTAGTCGAGCAGCTCCTCACACCTTCCTATGCAAATGATGACTCAAACTGTGTTTGTATCTTGGTTTGTCCCCAATCCCCTTGGTACCATGAAATCCATGCTTACCTTAAAGATGGTATCATATCCCCTCACCTCACATGAACCCAATGCCAAAACCTCATCCAAAAATCATCCCGCTATGTTATCATAGCCAATATCCTATATCGTCAGGGTTATCACGATACTCTCTCTCGATGTTTAGATAAAAATGAGGTCGTGATGGCATTAAAAGAAGTACACTCCAAACTTTGCAGTGCCCACATGAGTGGTATTGTCCTAGCATAACAAATCCTTAGAGTAGTCTACTATTGGCCTACCATTGAAGAAGACTCTTGTGACTTTGTTAGAAAGTGTCTCCCATGTCAGTAGCATGCAAATCTCGTGCATGCTCCAGCACAGGATCCATAGCATATTGCACCACCTTGGCCTTTCGCTTGTTGGGGCCTTGATCTAGTTGGAACTATCACACCTCTCTCATTTGATGGACATAAATGGATAATAATAGCTACAGACTATTTCACTAAGTGGGTGGAAGTAGTCCCCCTAGTCTTAGCTATAGGAGTTTAGGTCTCCAAGTTCATCTTGTACCACATTGTTTGCCACTTTGGCATCCCATCCACCATCTTCACCGACCACGAAGGTAACTTTGAAAATCTCAACATGGAAGAATTATGCACTTCCCTTCACATCCATCACAACTTTTCTAGCCCATATTTCCTGCAAGGTAACGGCTAGGTAGAGGCAACTAACAAAACCCTCCTCAAAATCCTAAAGAAAGTTGTCAATGATTTCGGCCACAATCGGCACCTATAAATAAATCTAGCCCTATGGGCCTATCGATCCTCCTTTCATACATCCATAGGCACAACTCCATACTCCCTAGTTTATGGTGCTAAAGCGGTACTACCTATAGAGGTTGAACTTCCCTCCTTTTACATATCTTTGTGAGGGCAAATATCAGATGAAGAATATAGAGTAGCTCAGCTCACCCAACTAGATCTCTTAGATGAGAAGCAACAATAAGCCTATGATCATCTCACAGTCTATCAAACTCATCTCAAAAGGAATTTCAACAAGAAGGTGCTTCCATGACACTTTTAGCTGAGCAACATGGTCCTCAAAGAAAACATGAAAGTCCAAGCCGATTGAGAAAAGAAAGGCAAGTTTGAACCTACCTGGCTTGGTCCTTATGTTGTCACTGCCTCCTTTGGCTCTAGAGCCTATCAACTATCTACACCGAAAGGATAACTCTTGAATGATCCTACTAACATCATTCATCTCAAGAAGTTCTATGCTTGAAGATCCTTGGTATACCCAGCTTTTGAAAAAAACAAAAAAAAATAGTAAGGAGAAATAAGAGTCCAATGGTGAAAACTTGGCAATTCAAGCACCTTGGAAAGGTACCTTGGTGAAAATCTAGTAATTTAGGTGCCTTGTGTACTAAGACTAATCCATTATCTATCACTATCCTATCCCTCATCCATCCACTCACCATCCAATAAAACACTTGCTTGTTCCCTTGGTGTTCTGACCAAATATCCAAAATCTAATGGAGCTTGTAAATACCTCCTATACAACTTGTAAATCATGTACCTCAGCTTGTAAATCTTTACCCCAGCTTGTAAATCTTGTATCATAGCTTGTATATCCAAATCTTGTCCAAAGTTTGTACCATATTCCAGGTTGTATCCTAGTTTGTATCTTATCACATGCACACAAAGAACCCCATTTTCACTTAAGCTTTTCACAAAATCTACCAACTTAGGTGCTCTTCGATAGATCCTTCCAGGATATAGCTTTTCTCATGTCTGATCTTGGTCCGTTAGTACCTCATCACACCCATCTCATTGGAAAATGGTTCTCTTTTGGATTTTTGCATTCTTTTGATTTGGAATCTTCCCTTTTGGGTCTTGAAGTATCCTTTCCAAGCAATCTCCTTGTCCCCTCCTCAAGGTTGCCATGATATTTCATATCATGGTATACTACGAATGGGGCAATCTGAGCATAAGGTCTTAATCAGGTCTTTTATTTGTTTTTCTTTTCTGCTTGTGGGTTCCCTAGTATCATTCCCACTCTGACTCTTCCTAGATTCATGTGTGATGCTGGGGCAATCCTTGTATGTTTGTTTTGAGTCAGTTTGTCAATCCTCTAGATAGTTGGTGACACAGCCTTGATATTCTCGGTAACCTTGGTAATTAACCAATAGTCCTATAGCAAATCTAGTGATCAACTACATGGTGGTACTTCTCTTTGAAGTATCCCCTTGCTCAAAAAGCTTCAATGGATTCCCTTCATCTCCATTATTCCCCATCCATATCCAGCATCTGTCTCTCCTACCCTAGCTTATGCATCAGTATCTCTTTGAATCAATCATCACTTTTAGCTTTAGGGATTCACAATCCTAGTCTTAGGGATCCACCCATCAAATCAATCCACCAAGCCTCATCTTTCGAGATCCACAATCCTAGTCCTAGGGATCTTTGAAACCCATCTTCCATCAATCCAACTCTTTGAAATCCTATTGCATTAGCTTTACAATCCCCTCATCCATTTCCCTATCCTGGATTCCTTTTTATAGCGCTTCGCTCCTTCATCCTCCCCCCACTCCTGAAACATCTTAAGCTTGCTTCCTTTTGTGAATCTGACCTCCCTTTATCATTCTCCCATAGTGAGAGCTTGAGCTAATTTGGCCCCTTCTCTTTGCCAATCTGTGTCTGCGCTCATCCCAGATTCTTGTGCTTTTCAAGAAACTGTCAGGCCTTGCCTTCTCTCCCTGCCACCTTCTTATGGGGGCATCATGTAGTCTAGTCTCTCCTCTTCTTATCTGAGACTAGGGCAACCTTGTTGCTAAAACATCTTCCTCATGTCGTTTATATTCGAACTTCTTTGAAATAGTGTTGTCTCAACACTATGTCAAAGAGGGGCAAAATGTAGACACCTAAATTTGATTACACTACTTTGGTAATCCTATTTAGCTATCTCTAAAGGCATCATTAATTAAATTCCTATTTAATTAATCCTTTGCCATCCCCTAGCTGATTAATTTAATTAATCATCTATAGTCCTAATTGATAAATCAGATAACCCATTATTTATCAATTAATCCTATTCTCTTATCTAATTCCAAATCTCAAATTTATTAAAATCACTTTAATAAATAAAACCCTCAAATCTAAACTATCCTAAATCCTCCATTTAGCCTAATCCACCCCATCCACCCATACTAACCTAGCTTAGCCACTTATAGATCTCTAACATCCTTAACCTAATCCTAACCCAAGCCTAATCCCCCCCTAACCTTGTCACATTCCCTAAGTGAGCTTAAGACTTTCCTAAGCCAAACCAAAGTCTCCTCCCTCAAAATATCCCAACCATAAAACTTTATCCCAACCACAAAGCCTTTAATGCTCTTACATGCTCTTAAAAGCTCTTACAAGATGTTATGAGGGCCATTTAAGGCCTTGAGCCTCCTTTGTTGACTCATCCTTGCCCTTTCCTCCACCCAATGACCCTATGACATGTGTCACTCCCTGATTGGTGCTAAACAAGCACAATCCATGTGCTCCCCTTTTAATGCATCCTAGCCCTCACTAAAGCTTTCATCTCTCCTTGCATCTTAACCCTCCATCCCTAAATCCCTTGGCCTATAAATTAGATCCCCTCCCAAGCCATTTCATCACAAATCCTTAAGCTAAAGTTACCATGCCCTTTTGAAATTACAATCCATCAAGTAAACTCATAATGCCATTTTGAGAAGCCAAATCCATATCAAAGCCATCATCCACACCAAAAATCCAAAATCTATTGAAGCTATTTTGAAACTTGAGCATATATCCCAAATCTACATAATAGACTCATCCTTAAATCAAGTGACCATCCTCATTGGGAGAGCCATTCCATGGCTCATATTCTCATTTGAGGGTTTCACTTTGTCTATCTCTTATGTTATGATTCTTATGCTAGTTAATGCTTTTGTTTTTTAATAGATTAGTATTACTTGCTATCCAATTTTCTCATATACACTCCTTGATTTATTTAGATTGAGTGATGTAGATGACATTCTTATTCTGTTGAATTTGAAGACCAACAAAGAATTTTATTTCACCAAATATTGACATTTCAAATTCTTTGTTCAT
Source organism: Cupressus sempervirens (assembly GCA_028749045.1). Lineage (NCBI taxonomy): Eukaryota > Viridiplantae > Streptophyta > Pinopsida > Cupressales > Cupressaceae > Cupressus > Cupressus sempervirens. The sequence continues at coordinate 773,608,147 of CM053793.1, forward strand.
TTGTTCTAAATTTTTTTTGCAAAGATCATCATTTCCTATGAACAAAGTATCATCTACAAATATTTTTGCCAAAACAATCTTATTATATAGTCCTTCCTTTATGTACAAATTGCTATTGTCATTAGTTCTTTGAAAACCAATCTGAATAAGATAGTTATGCAATCTTTCATACCATGCTCTAGGTGCTTGTTTCAAACCATATAATGTTTAATGCAATTTGTAGACCATGTTCTTCTTGTCTGGATCAATGAAACCTTTAGGTTGTTCTATGTAAACCTCTTCATCCAATATGCCATTGAGAAATATTGATTTAACATTCATTTGATAAACTTTGAATCCTTTGAAAGTAGCATATGCAAGTAAGGTTCTGACACCTTCCAATCTTGCGATAGAAGCAAAAGTTTCTCCATAGTTTACACCTTCTTCTTGAGAGTATCCTTTGCATACTAGTCTAGCTTTGTTTCTTGATACCTTACCATCTTCATTTAGGTTGTTTCTGAATACCCACTTTGTTCCAATCACATTTTTGTCTTTGGGTCTTGGTACAAGAGTCCATGTTTTATTTTTCTCTATCTGTTCTATCTCTTCATTCATATCTTCAATCCAACTTTCATTGTCTAGTGCATCTTTGACATTTCTAGGTTCAAAATCAGCAAGTAAACAAGTGCCTTTCAACTTACTTCTTGTCTTTGTTCCTTCTAATTTATCTCCAATGATTTGATCTAGTGCGTGATGCTTTCTAACATACTTGGCTAACATGAGCTCCTTGCCTTGTGAATGAATTGCACTATTATCCTTTTGTGTTTTAACTTTTGGTTCTGATTCTAGTTGCTCAGGCTCGGTAGATGCTAACTTAGTAGCTTTTGTTTGCAACTCGAGTTCTTGTAGATCAGTAGGTACTAACTCGGTTTGAACTTCTTATGACTTGGTTAATGAAGAATCTGAAGTTGATAATTCTTGATTAATAGGTATACTTGGCATTGTATCAGGTTCAATGTAAATGAATCTTATGTAGTCTTTGGGTTCCTTTTTGCTTTCTTCTTCTATTCTTTCTAAAAACTCATCAACTTTCACATGTGCACTTTCTATGACTTTGTGAATAGATAAGTTCAAAAATCTATATGCTTTTCTTTTGCAATATTATCCCAAAAATATTCCTTCATTACTTTTTACATCAAATTTACCTTTTCTAGATTCTTTCAAAATGTAACATTTGCTTCCAAATACTTTTAGATAACTTACATGGGTTTGTAGCCATACCACAACTCATAGGGTGTTTTGAATGAGTCCTTTTTCAGCTGTACTCAATTCAAGGTATGAGCTGCAGTGTTGATAGCTTCCTTCTAGTATTTGATAGCAATACCTTTCTCAATCATTAATGTTCTTGCACAATCCATGATAGATCTATTCCTTCTTTCTGTTATTCCATTTTGTTCTGGAGTTCTAGGTGCTAAAACTTGTCTTTTGATTCTCCTTTCAATGTAAAAGTTATTGAACTCATGTGAAATGAATTCACCACCTCCATCAGATCTTAAGCATTTTAGTCTTTTGCCTATTTCCTTTTCTACTCTAGCCAAATACCATTTGAATTTTTCAAATGCTTCTGATTTCTCTCTTAGGTACATGATAGTCATCATTCTTGAATAATCATCTACAAATAGAATGAAGAAATTTTCACCTATATAACTTTCAATGCCAATAGGTCCACACAAATTAGTATGCACAATTTCTAGAACTTCTTCAGTCTGATAGTTCTTGGTTTTAAAACTAGTCTTTCCCATTTTTCCAATTTGAGAATTCTTGCATAGACCAACCTTAGGTTTCTTTATGTTAGGAATACCTCTTACTTTCTTGAATTTACTGATTTTTATTAAGTTGTCAATGTTTACATGACACAACCTCCTATGCCATAACCAACTTTCTTCAATTTGAGCAATGAAACATGAACATTCACCAAGTTCAAGATAAAATAAGTTACCTTTTGTTTGAGTGCCTGATCCAATCAGCTTTCCTTTGCCATCTAGAAATCTTTCTTTTCCATGCATAAATTCTACTTTGAATCCATTATTGAGTAGTTGTGCCACACTCAACAAAGTATGCTTTAGTTCTTCTACCCAGTATGCATTATCACATACAAGTTCCTTGGTTAGTGAGATTCTTCCTTTTCCTCTTATACAACAAGGTTCATTGTTACCAAATCTTTCATTGCCACCATCATAGTCTTCAAAGTATTCAAACTTAGTTTTATCACCAGTCATGTGATGAGAACAACCACTGTCTATGATCCAGGTATCATTTATGCCCATATGAGAAATGAGTCCCATTTTCTCATCATTATCAGACTCATCTTTCATAGCAATGTAGAAAATATCATCTTCTTCTTCATCATCAGAATCATTAGAATCTTTAGCCATAAAACATGTTTTCTTACCTTTATCCTTGAATGATTTGAAGTCTTTCTTGCCATTGTACTTGTGACCTTTCTTCTTATCTTTGTTCTGCTTATTTGGGAACCTAGCATCAATATGTCCAATTTCTTCACAAGAAAAGTAGATTAGAGGAAGCTTACCTTTGTATTTCCCTTTCCCTCTTGAATATTTTCTTACTAGTAGAGCTTCAACCACTTCAAGATCACTGTCTGAACTTTGTTCTAATTCTTCATCACTGTCTAATTGTGGATCCTTCATCTTTTTCCCTTTTTCTTTGAGTGAAAACTTGGCGTCAAACGTTGATTCAACATTCTTGGTAGCTAAAACATAATTGTCATTGTTGTCTAGCTCAAATGCAATCAATCTTCCAATTATGGCCTCTAAATTTATTTTATGATTTGCCTCACATCTCCTTTCTGGAATTGCAGAGACTTTGATTGCATAAATAGGAAGTAGAGTTCTAAGAACTTTACTTATAACTGTCTCCTCACTGATATCTCCTCCAAATGCTTTGATTGCACTAACACATGTTTTAACTCTTTCAACATACTTTGCAATGTTTTCATCCTCTCTCATCCTCATTTGATCAAATTATCCTCTCAAACTTTCTGCTTTGGCTCTTCTTACATTATCATCTCCTCCATAGATTTCTTTCAGCTTGTTTCACATTTCAAAGGCAGTTTTGCAATCCTTGATGTCATCAAATTCTTCATAACTCAGAGTAGATGCTATATCTATCATCATGTTACTGTGAGTCTTCTTTTTAGAAATATCATTGATAGATAATGTACCAGAAGGTTCTTTATATTTTTCACCAAGGTACTTTAGCCCTATATCACCAATAGAAGCCAGATGAAGCCTCATCAATCCTTGCCATACTAAGAAGTTGTCCTTGTTAAGTCTTGGAATTTCTCTTTTGTAAGACATCCTAATCTTTAGCTTAGATCCTTGAAATCTTTTCCTGTAAGCACCAAAAGCTCAGATACCAATTTTTGGAATTAAAGATAGAGTAACTGAGAAGGGGGGTGAATTAGTTACTCACAAAAATTAATCCACAGATCCCTTAGATTTCTTAAAGATCTAGTTACTGTTGATACTCGATAAACAAATGTTGTAACTTGGTAAATTAAACTATTACTTATTTTTCAAGCATTCATGCATGTAACTGAAAAAAAAATGAACACAAGAGACACCCAATTCAACGTGGAAACCCAATATGGGAAAAACCACCAAGTAACTAGTCACCAATTTTTCACTCTTCTAAAGTGAGCCCTATTAGGAGCCAACCCTATTAAAGGTTACAATACACACTGTTAGCTATGACCCTATTAGAGGATTTGATCACCTTGTTAGGAGTGGCCTTGCTAGAGGTCTTTAGAACAATTCAACTAAACTGTCACCTTGTTAGAGGATTTACAAAATGGCTATTAAACCAACTCTGTTAAGAGATTTGACACTAGTACATTTGAGACCATTTTTCGACCATTATTGGTCAAAATTTTGACCTAGTTTTTGACCAAACTTTGACCAAAATCGACCAACCCATTGGTCAGAATTTTTTCGGTCAAAATTTCAACCAACCAGAAGGTTGGTTGAAATTTCAACCAATACGTTGGTCGAAAAACTTCGATAGCCTTGGTGCAAGTTTTGCCAGGAATTGGTCAAAATTTCGACCAATGAAGGTAGAAAATTTTGACCAATAAAGGTAGAAATTTTGACCAATGAATGTAGAAAAATTTGACCAATAAAGGTAGAAATTTTGACCAATAAAGGTAGAAATTTCAACCAATGAAGGAAGACAATTTTGACCAATGAAGGTGGAAATTTCGACCAATGAAGGTCACAAATTTTGACCAATAAAGGTAGAAATTTCGACCAATGAAGGTAGAAATTTTGACTAATGAAGGTCAAAAATTTTGACCAATAAAGGTAGAAATTTTGACCAATGAAGGTAGAAATTTCTACCAACACTTTGGTGTAAATTTTTTTTTAGGCATTCTATAAAATAGTTCACATGCCTTACGTATGATATGACATTTTGCATGGATCCTGCACTCTCTCATCCGGCTGATGATGGATTACGGAGAGTGATCTAAAACGATGATGCTAAAAAACACACGCAATCAAATCCAAAATGAACTTGCATTACAAATGGATTGTGGAAATTTGATATTGTTAATTTTGCATGCGTTTCTACCAGGACAATCCCAACTTAAACATATATGTTTAAGTTGGGATTGTCCTGGTAGAAACGCATGCAAAATTAACAATATCAAATTTCCACAATCCATTTGTAATGCAAGTTCATTTTGGATTTGATTGTGTGTGTTTTTTAGCATCATCATTTCATATCACTCTCCGTTATCCATCATTAGTAGGAGGAGAGAGTGCAGGATGCATGCAAAATGTCATATCATATGCAAGGCATGTGAACTATTTTATAGAATGCCTAAAAAACATCAAAAGTAACTAATCAAACTGTTGTATACACCAATAGTAACTAATATGATTCTTCATTAATATTCCTGATACAATAAGAAAACTTGGCAACTATGCACAACAAGTTATACACTAAAAGGAAATCATTTAGGAGATACAGAATTTGAACAACCATATGTTAAGATTCAAAAACCTCATGCCAAATAGATATTGGTACTGATCAAACAACTAGAAAGAAGGAGAAAGGGCAACATCATGCCTTATCAGGATGCCACTATCACTTTTCATTGATGATCTTAGAGGATCTGTCAACAAACAATAAACTCAACTTGCCTCTATTCAAAATGCTTTCAAGCTTAATAGCATAGAATTTGGGCACACGTAGACAAGGAGATGGAAGATATGGAGTGGCTGGGTTCAAGTTTCTAATCGTGCCTACGAGCCTAATAGAAATAAGCTATCTTGAAATAAGGAAAATAAACTTAGCAATTAATGCTAGAGAACAGGAAAACTTCACCAAACTTCAAAATCATAAGTGTCTTAGTAACTTACACATTCTCCCACATGCCATAATGAAAAAAATACTTTGTTACATAAACTCAGAAGACACTTTTGCATATCATGATCACACAAGCTAGAAGGAAAATAAGTCAAGTCTACTTACTCAAATTTTGTTCACATCTAAATGGATGATAGAAAAATGAGTCTTTATATGCCAGTGTGACTTCTGACTAATGTCCAGGTAAGATGTACACCAGATCATCATAGTCACTTGTCTCTATTCAAAGACATGAATATTTTGAACAAATAATACTCCTGATAATCACCTTGAATAAAATTAATGACATTACCAGTTTGGCAAACAATATTATTATACATTTACTCTGGAAACAATTGAGAAAAAGAAATGAAAACTAGGAGAGAAAGAATTACATGACAATAATTTATTATTTGAACTGCTATATTTGAACCATTATCAATTAGAATTTAGCACTATTGTAAAATAACATTTAGCATCTGGCATATTCTGCAGCATGCCACTTCAAGGATTTTAGACATAAACAAAAACTTGGTAAAATATTCATATGAGAAGAGTAACTGATAAAATGATAAACTTATTCAGAGAAGCAATGATTAAAATAAAATAAAAACATTATGATTGTAGATAAAATTCATGATAATGAAGGACTTTGTTTGAAAACACAAATTGGGTCTACTTTGATCTTTTCTTAATTTTCCGAGTATATTTATTCGCAACTTTTAAAAGTGAAAACTCCAAGCAGAGTCTAGATTACCTTGTGAGGTTCTAGTAGAAATTCATGTGTTCTTTTTGCAGTGTTTTCTGTCGCAAGTTTTGGAGATCTAGAGTGCCATGAAGATTTCTCTTTAGTTCTATTCAAAAAATTGGTAGTGGGATCTGATTTATGCATGGAAATTGAGTCATCATTAATGTCAGAATCATCTTTGTTAGAAACGGTACAACTTGAAGCCCTTTCCTTATTTTGAGAAGAACTAATCGCAGTTTGAGGAGACATTCCATTGCACCATTAGACATGGAAGTGCTATGACCCTAAAGTTCATCCTCTGGAATTGTAGCATTATACTCATTTGGCTCTTGATTTAGAAAATAGTGATTTAAACAAAATGAAAAATCATTACAATCAAAGATAAAATCCATGACAATGAAGGACATTGTTTCAGAAAAAAATGGTTCTACTTTGATCTTTTTGTAATTTGCCAACTATACTTATTCAAAAATTATAACAATGAACACTTCAAGCAGAATCTGAGTTACCTTGGCATGTTTTACTAAAAAATCATGTGTTCTTTTTGGAGTATTTTCTGTCACAGGTTTTGGAGATCTAGAATTCCATGTAGATTTCTTTTCAGTTATATTCAGACCATTGGCAGTGGGATCCTGATTATGCATAATAATTGAGTCATCATCAATGTTGGAATCATCTTTATTAGAAACGGTGCAACCTGAAGCCCTTTTTTTATTTTGAGAGGAACAAACAATAGTTTGAGGAGACATTTCTTTTGTGCTATTAGATATAGAAGTGCTTGAACTTTGGAGTTCATCTTCTAAATTTTTTGTATTGGATTCATTTGGCTCCTGACTTTAGAACTTAATGAAATTCAATAATGAGCTAGAACTAGGATCACCGATTAGCAAAGCTCCTTCTGAACCTAAGCTAGTAGAAATCTGAAGAAAAGGGACATTGATGCTTGAAATGGTAGAACTAAAGATACTAATATCATGGAGAGAAGATGGTATTAACACCATTGGAGGAGCACAAGACAACTTGGAAGGTGTTAGCGAGCATTGGCATCTTTGAGAGGGAAAGGTTCCTAAGAAAAGAGGAACACGGTGAAGCAATGGAAGATGTTTTGATGAAGAAGGATGATGCTTTGAAGCAAACAGCTAATGAGAATGAGGTTGAGGAAAAGAACCTAGAAAAGGATGATATGAAGACAAGTTGTCCATTTGGAGGACAAATAACAAATGAGCAGTAGTCAAGTGTTGAAGAGCAAGGAGAACCTGACACCAAAAAGGTTCAAAAGGTTGTAGTAGAGATAAAGAGAAGGGATGTTGATGAAGACAAAAAATGATAAGGTCTTGAAGGGCTAAAGGAGATGATTGGAACAAAGATGAAAAGTGCAAATGCTGATGTAAATAGCAAAGAAACAAGGCTTGGAGAAGCAGATATGATATTGATTGGTTCTATATGGTGTCCATTGAAAGTTGAACAAAGAAAATTCACAAAGACAATGATGACTAAATCTGATAGAACAGCCACCAACAAGGAGTTGGTATACCAAGGCAAATGGCAAGGGTGTGAAGACATGTTGTAGATAGTAGTAGAGGTCTCAAGGTGCAAAGAGACTAAGGATGAGAAGACAATGGAGATGAAGAGCCAAGGGAAGGCTAAGCAAGGTGATTATATTCCAAGCATGGAGAAGTATGAAAATATGAGTTATTTTTGGTTTGTTATTCTGATTTTGTTGCAGGACTATGAGAATATGATGGAGATTCCTAGTGTGGGGAAGATAGAAATAATTGGTAAGAGTTATGTTCTGGAAGGATCTTGTTATTGCTTCATGTTTCTACTTATTGGGTTGATGACTACTAAGCCCAAAAAGAAGAAGAGAAGGGGCAAGAAGAATGGGCATGTTACAGCTCACAAAGGGATGTGGGAGTAGATGAATCAGCATATGAAGAAGGAAAGGACAGTATTGAAGAGTTTTAGGACACAAGAGGACACAAGGTGTCTACAAGACACATGCAAGTGCATGAAGAAGAGGAACACATTGCAAAGACATCGAGATATGTTTTCTAATGTTTATTTTGCAAGCACACAGTTTCCCATAGAATGGGAAACATTTGAAGTCAGGGAGTTTGGTGCAGGGGCACCCGATGGACACAGGAAACTACAGGGTACACCAAGATCTATGAAGGAGACCATGAAGGTACCAAGGGAAACCCATGCCTAATGAAGACATATCAAGTTAATTGATGAGGAATCATGGCTATTCAAGCCATTAAATGTAAGAAATATAATAAAGTTGTCAAAATGTAATGCCTTGCCAAGAATGGAAAAATTAGAATAAATAAGGAGTCAAGAGTTATAAAGGGTCATTTAGGTGTTATTAAATGTGTCCAAGGTCATGAATAATTTAATAGGCTATTAAAGCCTCTAAATGATGTAAAATGCACTCAAAGTGCAAGATGTAGTAAAATTGTTAACATTGACAATGTAAGCCAAATGCGGCACCTTAGAGGAAATTAAGGATAAAGGTGGAGTCTTTAGGTGACTTAGGTGTCATAAAGTCATTTAGGCACAATAATAAATGTTCCCAAGATCTTAAGCGAAGAAAGTGGCAAAGGGAAACCAAATAAGTAATGACTGTCATTTAAAAGTTATCAAAAATGCTTGTTTATTGTCATGTGACAGTTATATGGGAGTTTGGTCGATAGGAGTCAGTTTTAGGGTAGTTAGAGGGAAAGAGGTCTTTAAAAAGAATGCATTTTGAATGTAAGAGATAGTGGTAGTCGAGGAGGAAGCATTTTGAAAGAAAGAATAAATAAAATCTCTATCATTTCAGTAATTTTTTCTGACTGTCATAACAGTGCTGTCCATTATTAGTTGATTTCAAAGTATTTACAAGTTTCTTGGCATGTAAAGTTGGTGTTTTGTAAGATTTAAGGCTGATTTAAGAATATCAATGATTTGTTAAAAGTCTCTTTAACATTGGAGTCAAATATATTGTAAAATTTTATTGGAACAGTGCTGAATAAATTACTGTCTAACATAAGCACGTGACAGTCACCTTGCTATTTTGTAAACAAACAATTTGTCCACAAACAATTATTGGCAATGAACAAGATCATTCTCCATTAACTGATTGTCATTGGATAAAAAATGCAAAATTATCCACCACCCGCTGCCCGCTTCCAGTTCAAAATTGTAGCATGTTCAATGGGTTGGCGAAGATTTGGACAAAAAAAACCTTTCTACAATTTGGATTGTCCAGTGTGGTTATATGGATTGTGGAAAACATCCATCATCCATTTGCTCCAAGCTATAAGAGGATTGTAACTATTCAAATTGGTCATATGATAATAGCTCCTATAGTTTGAAAATGACACTTCATTACATCTCTTCTTTTAAACCTCCGTCAGGAATTCAAGATTAAGTGATCAAGTTTTTTTTAACTGAAGAATCGAAGCAAGTAGAAAGTGGCTTATCCACATCAGTAAATGAGGATACATAAAGTTTTGATTTGTCAACATACTCCTATATTTTACATAACAGTCCATGTTGTTCAGACATCCCCAGTGGTTTCAATAGGCCCAACATAATGTTTACATCTTAACATACTGGATTAAACATGTTGAGATGATGTTGAATACCAATGTTGGTATTGCTAGAACATGATGAAGTAACAATTTGGGTATTTGAAACATGTGAAGGAAATGTAGAGGGGCTTGTTCTTGACATAGCAGCCCCAAGCATGTCATTGTCCAATTCAACCATGTCTGGATGTATTCCTGAGTCAAAGGAATTCATAAAATTACCATTTTGATCTATTTTAGTCTAAAATGGCATGCCTACACCATTTTTTGAAAGTGAAGCATGCAATGTTGGCAACTCAGCATTGAGTGTTCCCCATTTTATGTAATTGCCTATAGCTTGAAGGTTATAAGAGTTATGTATCTCAGGGAGTTGGTTTTCTACTTTTAGCTTCTTTTTTGAATCTGTTATGTTCACTTTTGAAGCTTTCAGACTTACTTCCGCTGACTCATCTTTATTATCTACTGTAAAAGAAATAGGAAGATGTTGCTAAGTATTTTGCGCTATCAACTTCAGCACATGCTTGAAACCGGAAAACTAGCTTGCAGCTGAAGATAGATTTAATGAAGATGGATTGTCATCTAGACTTGTGTGATTGTCCGTAGCACATGTCCCTATTTGTGTGGAATGACACTACACATCGAGCTCTCTCTTGTTCTTTGTCATCTCTCTCTCTGCTTCACTTATGTACTTTTGGCTTAAAATAGTCCCATCTGCATGCCTTATATTTTTTAGGCATGCAAAATCCGATAATTTTGTGTTCTTGGTTGTTACCTTCAATCACAAATTTATTTTTGCTTGCGTCTATTAGGTATAAGCCTTTCTGGAACTATTTATTTGTCCAACAAAAATTCTATATTCAGTTATGACAAAAAGCTCAGAGGAATTGATCTTTAAGGGTGAAATACAAGTAAATGTAGACTATATATGAGAAGAATCAATAAGAGAAGCTAAGTGAGAGCCCTAAATTAAAGTTCTTGAATAGGAGTTCAAATAAAGTGCTAGCAGTAAAAAGTGATAATAGATTCTACCTGAGTAACCATACTACTGTATAATCATAAAAAATATGTAGCACAAAATTATAATCCATCAATGAAGTGACCCATGCAATCAATATGTCAATGCATTTAACTTCCCCAAAAATAAACATGCAATAAAACTACACAATCTATTTTCTTAGAACAAATCAAGTTGCTATACATAACAAATAGAGAGTAAAGATAAAATGTTGAATAAAAGCATCATAAGGTCTGACCCAATTATAGCTCACAGAAAGAAAAAAATAGTTGGTTCATAGGCAATACCTACCTCAAGCCTGAAAGCTATGTCTGGATATCTTTCCCTGTTATATGGTGTCCATGTGCACAAATGTCAACACAAATACTGTCAAATACATTTACCAGATGTAATGAATCATATTTGTAGTATTGTCAAAGGAAAATTGATTAATCGAATTTTCCAGACATAAAAGAAACATTAGAAAACTCATAAGATAAGTATAGTGCATAAGAGTACTCTAAAATAAATGCATAAGAATATCAATAATCTTCCAAAAAAACAAACTGTGACCATACCTCCCTCATAACTCTGATTCAGTAAAAAATGAATGAGTGTTTCTTTTAAATATCTAACCATCATCAAATCATATAATAAAAAATTTAGATTGACATATACTTTTCAAGAATAAATCATATTTGATGATTAATCTTACTATTGTTTCTAAAACAATGCAATCAACAATTATCCTCATGTCAACCAAACCTTTCAATAGTCTTTTTCATAAACTATCTTCTTCATTGATCGATTTTCATGTGCACACATAATTCTTCTTTCATGACTCAATCTTATTGTTTTGTCTGAGTTGTTCAATACAATTCAATTCTTAATCTACTCTTGCATTATATCTTTTAGCATGCTCTTCTTTTTAAAGAAAAATGAAATCTGCATCATTGAAAAATGTGAGCCATCTTTCTTGTTTCAATCAATATTATCACCTCTTATTATTTTGTGCCAATGTATGAAGCTTCCTCTATATAATCCCAATCTTTACCATGCCTTTGTCTTCTTTTACTTTCAAATCAGTTATGAAAACCAAATTCTTTTAAAACCGATAACTATCTCTTTTTTTTAAAACTTGGCAAATATCTTTATGACATAATAAATCCATTTTCCTTGAAATAACATTCTTCAATAATAGTAAATAGGTTTTCTTAGACAAGTGTTTGAAGTGAACTAAGTAAAGATTAGTTGAAATTGTTGAGCCATACTTCATCATTTCTCATTAAATTGATTGTGTTTGTCTAGCTAACCAAGCATAACAGAGTTAGAAGTAGTTACTTCTAACCCTGAAGCTGTATAGAAGAGGTACAATCTCTAAATCAAGTTATCCACATTATTCTCTTCAAGCTCAACATATAGTGTAGTGTCATATCAAAATTGGATTTTCATTATTGTCATTGTTGGGTAGGGATAAACCTATGATCTTAGCAGTCAAAGTTGATTATCTCAGAAGATAGAATATAGCATCAGATGCAATAATAAAGAGTGTAGAGGCAAGAGTACATTCCTACCTAATTGACCTCTCCAAAGAGAATTGCTCTGAAAAGGGATCCATTAACCTCTACTTGAGCTACATCATCTTTCAATAGTTTTAACCATCTTTCTAATTGACCTCTCTAAAGATAATTTATTTGAAAGGGATCCATTAACCTCTACTTCAGCTACATCATCTTTCAATAGTGTTAACCATCTGACAATTTCTTTTAGAAAATTCAAATTCCTCAAGGGTAACCTTGAGAAAGGACCACTATGCCCCATGATATGTTTTTTCAAAGCCCAGAGGAAGGACAAAAGAGTTCTATTTGAAATATCTAGCCCCATCACATAGCCTCCAAAGTGGTTAGGAGGTTTTCAAAAATATATCTCCCTTTTTTGAACCTTGTTTGAGTCACAGTGATGAATGGGGTATGTCAACTAGTCTCTAGCTAAGATCTATTCAAGGATATGAATTCAAAGGTCCTCAATGGTAATTTGAGAAAGGACCACTTTGACTATTGGTACTCTCAATTTCCTGAGAGTAACATGTTGACATCTGGCTACAGATGCCCTGTTTTCACTTTTGAGCATTAATGCCCCATGAGTTTTATGCTATATCAAGTGAAATATGTTTCCCCACCTTGCATTCAACCCATACATTGCATGTCCCTATACTTTAGATTGAAGTTGTTTGGTAATGAGTCATTTCTAGCTTGTCTCAATCTACATTTTTGCCTAGTCTCAAACTAGTTCAACATGCCTATTTTGCAATCAAATATTTTAGTCCTTATTGAGTGTCATGGCCTACTAGCCTAGGGTTATGATAATTGTGTATCAAACATCTTATCATTAAATTTTAATGGTGATCATGACATCAATGATCCCAAAACTACAACTTTAATGTTTGCACTCCTCCTTTTAGTTGCATATCAAATAACTCATTTAATTGTAATCTTAGATCCCCTCCATTTTCCATGGTACATTGTTTTGAAAGATCTAGATTGAAGTTCTCATAGTTCTTCAAGGTCATTATTCTTTATAATCTATAATCCATGAGCTATAGCTTCAAATTCAGCAATTACTACATCACTGACAACTTTTTCCTTATCTGAATCTTCAATTCTAGCTTTATCATTATCTGAATTGTGATTTAGTAGGGAACTCTTAATTATTGTGGAATCCTCATCTTCTACTTCAGCTATTTTTTCATGTAAAATTTTATTATCGCCTCTAACATCCTCACTTGTAGCATCCCATTCACCATCAGACAAATTTGATGTCGGAGGGAACTTTGAATTCAATGTATCTGTCATTTTTGTTATGGATCTTTTATGTAAAAGTTATTGAGGGTTAATGGAGGAATGTAGAAATTGTGAGGTTCAATTTTAATGTATTGGATTTGAAGAATAAATGAAACATTTATAAGGTTTTATTTAATAGTCCTTGTAATTTGTAGTAAAAGTTGCATTTTAGCTTGTCTTAGAATATTCATTTATATGTAAATGGATTGAATGAGCATTAAAACTGATGTAGGAATGATGTATGATGAATAATATATTTTTTAAATCAATATTGGGTACTTGTCATGATATGTACAGAGAGACCTAATATATTTTCTTAAAATTTCTATAAAAACCTTTGCCACAGAGCCATCGGAAAGGGTTTGGATATAAATTCAATTTGAACCGTTGAAAAATTGTGATTCTTGGTTAAAATTAAAGTACATTTACTTCATTTGGTTTGTCTTCAAATGGTTATGTTAAGAGTGAGAAAAGTGATTCCCTATATGGATGTGTATGCACATTTTTCTTATTTTTTGTGACAGGCAATGCCAGTCTTGGTACAAAGAGAATGAGTTGTTATTTTTAATCAAGTTTGTTTCAGGATGCTCCACAAATAATCAAATACACATGTCGTTGGTTTTGGTAAAAGAAATGATTGAAATAAAGATAGCATTTGAATATGCAACAATAAGTAATAAAGAACTAAAGAGGGACTTCATAAGAGGACTTAGCATCCACACACAATATAAAGGAAGTCGCATTGGACATAAAGGTTCTTGTCTGATTGCCAAAAGATAAAACATATGAAGATTGTCATGTAAATTAAAGGTCTGATATTTCTCAAAAACTAGGACATAAGTCATGGAATTATAAAAAGATAGGCTGCATGGTCGAGTAGCTGGCAAGTAAAAGATGGAGCAGGTCAACAATGGGCTGCAGAGTCAGGCTTGATATGCAGCAAATTAGTCAAGCTCCCAAATTTGAAATTAAATTTCACTTAAATTTTATGTTTTTTTTATAGGTTTTAGTGTGGATAGTTATAGATATAAACATCATAGAATGACAAAAGATGTTTTATCTGATCTTTAGATTGCTGCCACAATGATACTCTATAATGCTATTAAACAAGAAACTCCACATGCACTTGACATCTAAAAATCAATTATTCTATTATTTGCTAGTTAGCCTTCTGATAAAACTAGCATGTCATTCAGTCACTTTGGATGTGACATTCTAACTCCACTTTTAAGTTGATTAAATTGAACTCAAAGCCACCCTAGATAGAAATTTTGTCCAAATGGGCAATTAATTAGCTAGTAATAGAAATGGAACCATTATTTCATGTTGACAAAACATCAAACAAATGTAAGGGTTTGAAGGAAAATTGCATAAAGTGATATGCCAAAATAGCTCCCAAAAAATGATTGCATATCTCATTCTAAACACCTTTATTGTTATCTCTTTTTGTGATCATGAAAGCATTGATAGAGAGTTTAAGTTGGACAATCATATCATTAAAATGCTAAATAGATATTAGAGACCCTAGATATAAATTTTGTCCAAATGAAAAGAAAAGAAGTCAAAAGAAACTTATTCAAATCTTATCTTAAAAAAATAGAATCATATACAATCTGTAATCACAATTATAATAATATATTTTAAATGAGCGTAGTGATATTCTACATGGAACAAGCATGGCAACCGTTAGGTCCTTTTCCCAAAAACTAGAAGTACTCTCTAGTAATTTGATTCCAATTTTAGTTCATGTTAAAATGTTACATTCTAAAATGGATGATGCTTTTGTTTGAAGAGAAAAAATTGCAGCCATGGTGGGATGAAATAGTAAATGTGGGACATGGAGATCTGAAAACCCTAATCAGGTCAATGAGGAGCGATGATTCTTTATTCATGATATGCCATCACCAAAAATTAAGTGGACAATCCAAAGATGGTAGGAGAAAGAGGAGGGAGAGGTTATATCAAGGGCATATGGACTCTCCATAAGGCTCTGTTGTTGTTTAATGCCAAGAAGCTCGATGACAAGAAAAGAATGAGAGGCAGGCATAAGGAGAGGAAATATTGATCTTTATATAAACCTTTAATCACCTTAGGATCTTGAGTAAGGTTGTAATTAGAAGATGAAGTTGCATAAACCTGTTTAAATACATTTTTACATATTCTAAAGGAATTATTCATAGAGTTTACAAATTTGTTAACTTTCCACCACGTATTGAAAAAAATATTACCTTGTCAACATGTGTGCTCAAATGCATCCATATGGCACAACTCCATTCCATAAATGGTAAGCCATTAGTACCTGCATTCTTCTTTTTTTGATCAGATACAAGAAACTCTTGCTTGCCAGAATGCCTGCTAGAATGCCTCTCCATGTCACACCATTGTATGCTCAGTTTGCTAGTGGTGAGTATCAATATTTTAAAGTCCTGGTGATGGAGGTATCAATGGGAGTCGACTTGTTCACTGATTCTTTTCCATGTTATCAACTCTCTGATGAGCTTGTGCACTGGATCTTGACCTACAATGCATAAAATAATGTTATTTCTCTTTTGATTTTTCTCTATAGAAGCCTATCAAATCATAGTACATGGATTTAATAGATGAAAGGAACTAGTTGAAAGAATTTGATGAGTAACTACATTATTTAAAAATTACACAAACCCATGGCATGTGTAAGAAACATCTTGGCAAAGCTTCTGTAGACACTTTCAAAAATACTAAATTACCACTTGTTTAAATCAACAATCACATTTCTATAAGAACTAGCCATCCACAGATAAGCTACCTGCGAGCTAGTTTTGTTAAATTATCCTCAATATCATCTTCCTCATGGTTGACACTAACAAGAGGAGCTACATGAGTTGATGTTCTTTTTCATGTAACAAGAGACCCTGTAGTAATGGAGTCGTGTTTCCCTAGCACACGATCTAATTCATCATTCAATGCAAGACCCTGACCAAGAAGCTCCTCATCCCTGCATTAAATTTGAAATAAAGTTGAACCAGCTAGATAATGGGCTAATAAAACATGCTTTATTGCTAGTGAGAAGCATTAAAAACTAGTTCACTTTGCATTTGTAACCTTGGGCAGGGTCTTAGCAACATACTCGGATTGAACCTTTGATGTAAAGGATAAGTACACAAGCTCACAACCCTCAGGAAGGCTTTCTTAGATAAGAAGTTTCTAAGTAGACACAAAACCTCACTAATAATGTTGCTACGATTTTCTTATTTAAATCCAAAAAAAGTTGTATTATCTTGGGCAGAGGAGACGACTGTTGTTTGTGGTTAAGGATCCTTTAGGTCAGTAGAATCACATGCAAATTGGATGTGACATTGCAGTAAGCAAACTATAATAAGAGCTAGGAGCTTGCCTAGTGATCAAGGCTTGAAACTGGACACTGCATGAAGCATTTGTAGGCATTTGAGTCTCAAGCGTCACCAACTCAAAATCAAACTGAAAAGGAAACTTGGCAAATAAAACTAAATAAAAATATCTTCTTGAGTAAACATCAACATTGTATGAACAATACCATTACAATGCATTATACTTGGTACAAATATATTGTTGGCTGAGTATAAAGAACATTGGTGGTGAATTCATGTCCAAGCTGCAAAAGCAAAGACATTTACATAAAAACTAAGCAACCCTATTTGGTAGGAAAAGATATATAGAGAATTCTGACTGAAATTACAAATTGATGCTAAAAAACTTAAACCATAAGAATTTTTCTGTAGAATAATAAAGAAGAAAGATGAAGAATCAAACACCTGAAGGATACAATGTCGATGCACCTTCAGAAAGATCGTCTGAAAGACATCCTATGCTCAGGCTGAAGGAGATTTGAGATTCATTACTACAGTCGGGAATGGGCTCATCTTCAATCTTCTGAAGATTGAAGATGAGCCCATTCCTGACTGTAGTAATGAATCTCATATAATGCAATCTCATCTATGAAGCGTATTAAAAGCTAATAGAGCATCTTCGCTAGCTTATCTCCCTTACAAACCATAGGAGAATGTTGAAGATAGTCATGATGCTAATAGGCACATCATGACTATCTTCGACATTCTCATATGGCTCTTGTGGTTCTACTCTTATAACATGAGGCTTCCTCTTCTTTTTTCAAGCATAAGGCTAATGTGGCCATGTAATAAGAAATAAATGGGTTTAATTTGGATTATGTACAACACAAAGAAAACCAATATGTAATAGCAATTTTTAATAGAGAAATGAACTATATAAACTTATAAAGCTCATAATAATAAAAGGCCATAAACAAGAGCTAAATTCTAAGTAGACAAACTTTGAACACATGAAGCATACCTGATTGATCAAAATCAAATCACTGCCAAGCCTTTTAACCACTCCTTAATAGCACTTTCTCTATCACCAAGTTTGCAGCAGGGTTTTTGTTTATTTTTGGATTTAACATTAATATGGCATCTCCATCTAGAAATTTCTTCAGAGCCTGAAAGATTTATACATGAAGTGATCAAAAGCTCAAATTTTGTCATGAGAAATAGAGCCCCAACACTGATAGTTTATACATCTGCTAAAATCATAACAACCCTGTTCAAGGAAAAGCTTCCTTTAATTCAATATGGTTCACAAGAAAAGACTTAGTTTATAGAATTAAGATGAAAAAAATTAGTAAGGGACATTGATTGCGAGCACAACAAATATATTGTTCACAGAAATGGTAGTGAAACTGACATTTGTATTTGTGCCAAGTACAATTAACCATGTCATGTATCACCACATGGGTACCATATGCAAAAGAAACATTAAAAGCCATCATAAAATACTACCTTTGATCAGTCTCTGAAACATAACAATCTTAGATGATGGAACTTCAACATCCCTGGAAAATAATTCACATAAGATGTTAGCTAGCTCTAAACTTTAGTTCAAGCAATTCCTAGATAGCATTTAATATTTCTTGCAAAGAATTCAAAATTCAAAACTATTATACAAGAAAATCTCAATCAAAACTCTATGACCTCTAGCATCCCTCTTGTCCGTACAAATGTGGAAGTTTTCATCAATGCATGGGCATTCATCACCATCTCCAAGCTTTATCTCTGAGACCTATTTAATTCTCTGTCTTAAATGATGAAATATATAAGCATTTATATAGTAAGATTTTAAAGTTTTAAATGCCAATAAACTTCAATAGAATACATATTTTACGAGCTTTATTTCTCAACATGTTTTATGGGAAACTAGAATTTGGCGGCTAGCGATGCAGAGTGTATGTTTAGCGACTGAAAATATAAGACTCTTATTATTAAATAATTTTAATTTTTTTGTGAAAATTCTTTCCAAAGAGATGAGCCAAGTCTAAGCCCAAGGAATCACCAAATTTTAATGTCTAATGCCTACACCTTAGATCAAGCAAATTGAGCCTTGTAAACTTTTCCAGAGCCGAAATCATTTCCAAAAAGTTTTAGAGAAGTCATAATGAGTAGTCTCATTACAAAGTTTTAGAGAAGTCATAATTGGTAGTCTTATTACTACGAACAGAAGACACGAAAAGGTGGGGTAATAGCCATCAACAACAGGTGAACAATATGGAGGGCCCTAAAATGACTGAGAGAATGGATCTATAATCAAAAGGCCAAAATGGATTTTTCACCCAAGGTACCCACTCCTCTATTAATTATTTTTCAGTGGTTTCAAATATTTCCACACACATAGACTCAAATGTATGCACTCTTTGATGACTGGTATTGTATTGTTATAGAGTATACTACTAATTTGGGTACAAATAGTACAATAAAACCACATTGGATGACATTCCATCAGTCATCAAATAATGATGTTGTAGTCCCCACTAATCCAATCATGTCTTCACAATCTAATCCAATGAAGAAAGAGCTAGTAGATCTACTTGGTCCTTAGTATCCTCCTATTTAGACTGATCCAAACTATCATAGAATTGGTTTGGTGATATCGTAAAGCCAGTACCCTTCTTGTGAACATTCTAAGTCTTAGCTATGTGAACGATTTCCAAATTTTTCCCAAGCAACATATGATCCTTCAACAAGCTTTTATACTCCAATAATGAGACCTAGTTCTGATGGAGATATTAGTTTCTGTACATTTCTTGGATCTATTGCTGCTACCAAGTATACTGGGAATCTTAGAATTTTATCTAGTTAGAACGGGTTATCATCACAAGAGTGTGGAAACTCTTTGGTACTCTCCAATGTAGGTCCCTAGCTTTAGCAACCCAAACAACTAGAATTGTGCAAATAACAATACCATTGGCATAGCAGACCATGCTTCTCTTTCATCAACCTGCTAGTATACATATTCAACACTATCCTCCTAGCTATATCCTATACCATCCATATATTCCATATGTGTATGAGCCATCCTAAAAATGCACAATTTAGGAGGCAATAGTGGTTTTACATAGCTTCCTTTTGGTAGATCATATCCACCAGTAGCTACTAGTGTGAAATTCTCTATGTCATCATAGTATAAGCTAGGGATGGCTATTGGGAACTCTCCCCATATTGGCATTCTTGTAAGTTATGGTAACTATACCACAACACCATTAGGATATAGTGAAATTCTTACTACAACTATAGGAAATGTATCATTTTTTGATGATACTGGAGGATCCTATTGTAAAGAAAATAATTTGTATATTGCTGGTTAGCAGGCTGAAGAATTTGGACTATGGTTTCCTCAATAGCCTCTAGATCTTTTAGAGGTGCAAGAAAATTCATATTACAACATGCACAAGATTCCCCATAGTCAAGATGTATAGCTTTGAATAGCATGGTATCAATCACCAAATTGCTATAATGCAAAGTGAGCTGAGTTGTGTTGAGCAGTCATACTTTCTAGAAGTTTTATGTTATAAGAAATATGTCTTTTGAAATTTTCAAAAAAATGTATTTTGTTTTCTTTGTAATCAAACCCTTATAAGGCTAATGTGGTTGTTTGATATTTGGCTATCTGCCACTATTTTTTGAGCCACAGATCTAGAGTATGTAGTGCATTCGTAAGAAAGTAATATTTGGTGACATTCACTAATTTTAATAGCTCTGCCCTATTATCTACTACTTTTCCTAGAATAAGGAAAGTTGTTATTTTATAATAATATATGAAGAGCATTTAAATTACTTATTTCTTCGTTAGTTACTAACTCTTCTATAGGTTGTCATCCAATTTCCAATATCAGCAAAGATTTTTCAATTCCTACCATCATGGCATATGGTTAAAATAGTCCATCTTCAAATTAATTGAACTTTCTAATGTCCATCTCCAACCCACTATGGCAATATAATTTAATTGAATTAATCTTAATAATTTCCAATCTTGTATAGCTAAGACCCCAATGAAACATTTCATCTTGAAAACCTATCATAAGCTTGACCAACCACGTAATAGAGAATTTACGATTCCAGTGGATCTTGGGCTTAATAAAGCTAAATGAAAAATGCATAATACTTATAAAAAAATTGTATTATGAATAAATATATTGCAACCACATATATTTTTAAAGCAAAACTAGTAGATTTCTTCTATAGGGGAAGGCCAAGAATGAATTGATTTTCCAAACCAATTTGTTTTGCAGCTAGGTTTGCAAAAAAAATGGTGGCTTGCAAAATAAAAGGTTCTGAATAATGGTTTAGAAATAGAATAATATTTAACTGACCTCTTCTAAGAAGATTAAAAAAATGAACCTTGACAACCTGAGACAAACTATGTAACCAATAGAAGAGCCAAAAACAACAAACAAAACATCATGGATACATAACAAGTTTGTAAACATATGAAGTGTAAAAGCCTTTATACAACTATGTTGATCAGGTTATTCATAGATATTACCAGCTATCTCAAACACAAAGAACATTCAACCTCGCCAAATAGAAGCAACTCAGAGAACTTTCATTGTATACAAGAAAAATTGCAAAAATTAATTTAAGTGCTATGTAAAGTCCTATTTGTATAATAGATAGTATTGCTTTCCTACAGTGTACATCTTCAGACTACTACTTAGTCGAGTGAAAGAAGTTTGTAGTCTGATATTAGATAATTCATAGAAAAACTTTCCTTTTCAATCATTTTGAAGGCATTATGCGTCCAAGCATAGAAGTATAAGCTCAAAGTTTGTGCTTGATCTTCATCCACTATTTCTATAGCCTTTCTTACTAGAGGATACCCATTAATGGTAAAAATAAAATCTTTAGCTTACCAGTGGGTTTGTTGTAGTATTTGGGCTGTGAGCTAGCTGCTGAAGCAATCTCCCCAGTAATTTCTCAACCATTATTATGTTGCCTTTCATAGATGCCAAGTGCAAAGGTGTTCTTCCCTCACAATCGATTGTAGAAACTAAGTCCACGAAGGATGATTTGAGTAAAATATTCACAACTAGGTGCCCATTAATTCCTTTTGCTATTAAATGTAAAGAGTTTTGGTTCAACTTATCCAGGGTAACTGCTTTTAATTTCCAGTTCTCGATATAATCATTGCATGAATCAGCTTGTCGAATAAGTGTTGCCCAGTGAAGAAAGGTTCTTCCCCATTTATCCCTTTTGTTAACTTTGTACCATCCCATATATGCTTCACCGACCATTCGGGAGATTTCTCCATTTTCTGATTTGGTTGCATAATCAAAGAGGGTTTTTCCATGTTCATCTTGTAGAAGCTCGCCCTTTAATATTCTATAGACACTTTGGGTTTCCTTTGAGGATGGCCTTTCATGCAATCTTCAAAGAAACATCTATACCATTTTCGTTCATGAAATCTTTCAAATCCCTCCGTTCTAGCGTTCATCACCTATATCTTGCATAACAAATGTGATGCCCTACATGCCATGAATATATTCAAAGGGCCCATCAAAAGTAATTATAGTTTAGGATAGAGTCACTGATCTTGTAGCACAAAAATGTGACCAGCTTTTGCCCCGATCCCTACAAACCGCTCTCATCCAGCCTGTAGGCAAACAAAGACACAACATGAGCTCCCTGTGAACACCCACAACATCTTGAGCATTTGGCATGTGGAGTAACTACATCACAGTATGCTACGATGGAATTCAAGTGTGGAGATTCCAAATATTTTAGGAAAACTCAAGGAAACCCTACACCATGCTCTAGGTCGAGCTCCTTCCCGCCCGCTCCATGGACATTAATGAAATTGAAAATGAATTTTGATTTTGAAGTTAAGCCCATGTTGGTCAAAATTTTGACCAACACGGGCTTAGATATAAGAAAAATAAAAATTTTCCTTTTATAATCCGACCAACATTTACCTTTTCAATTGATGGTCAAAAATTTTGGTCGAAAATTGAGGTAAAATGTAGTAGTGTGAAATCACTGCTACAATGGTTAGAAAGCAAAAATGAATTGACCTAAACAAGATGCAACTGAATTCGCTAGCTACAGGTCTCTGTTCAACATCATTAGATCCTCCTTGATCAAATATGGCTCTGCTGCTCCTCAATGATCTCTGATCATCCTTCAAATTCACTTCCACAATAATTAGTTTTCATATCTCATTAATTCTACATACTTCCACACACTTAGAATTCACAACTTGACCTCTTATACCATTCAAATTGTCAAGTTGGCCCATTTACATGTTACATTTACCAATAAACCATACATCAGTCGGCTATAGATATTTCTCTAAACAAATAAATATTATTTCATAAAACAGTCAAATCTTTTATTGGCTGACCCTACTCAGTAAATACTACGTCCATAAATTTCTTGAGTTGACCTTCTTGACTTGGTTAATATTGCAATATCCTTAAAGTCCTTTTGCTGCCAAGTTTACTTGGTAAGAATTGAATTCCTTCATGAGAGCTCGGTAAGAACTTCTTCTGCCACATTCCCTTTGATGACTGAGTGAGCTCGGTAAGAATTATTTTTGCCACACTTCCTTTGATGACCAAGTGAGCTCAGTAAGAACTGTTTATTGCCTTGCTGACCTTTTGAGCTTGGTAGACACTATCCTTTGCCTTGCTAACCTTTTGAGCTTGATAGACACTATCCTTTGCCTTGCTAACCTTCTGAGCTTGGTAGACACTGTCCTTTGCCTTGCTAACCTTTTGAGCTTGGTAGACACTGTCTGATGACTAATATTACATTTGTGTGACATCAAAGACAACACACAATTTGAACAATTGTATTCAACAATAGTTGTTTCCCATCAAAATAATTTCTCTTCTTTTTTACCTAGCAAGTGCTCAATACCCTTCAAAATTTTATCTAATTCCTTCTTAGAGTTAACTTAACATAACTTATTGATCATAGTCTCTCTTAATTTAGTATCTTCTTCTATAGCTATTTTCTTTCTATTCAACAACCTATTATATAGGTCCTCTAGTATTTAATTTAGAATGCTATCAAACCTCTTATCGACAAAATCATATTTTTGACTATTACATTCTCTAATTGCCTTCTATCCATATTATTGTACAAACTATAATATTTATTCAACTGTACTGTTGGCCTGATCTTTTGTATGTGCCTTATGATTGCCCCATAAAATAAAACTAGGGTCCTTTTTTGATCTAGTGATCCTTAATAAAAGCCCTAGTTCAAATTCTTAAATGATAAGTTAAGACCCTCATTTTGTGCCCTTGTTTTAAAAAAAGTTAGCATTTTCAAAATAGCATGTGAATACATTTTACCCTAAGTTTTTCTTTTTCATAAAAGATGACTTTATTTTTATTTTTTGCGTTTAAACCTCTTATTTTCTAAGTCTTCCCTAACCACGGTCATGTTTCTTGTGCATTAATGTGAAATATTTTGAGCTTAAGGAGGTGATTTTTTCAACTATCGATCTAGGTGAGATTGACAGATAGCGCTTACCCACATTATGGAGTTACACATTTTTAAAATAAAGTAGGGAAGCACTATTAAGACATGTAGCATTTTTTGATGCATGACCTTATTCATGCCATAGAGTTTTGACATCTTCCACTGACCTATGTTCTCATTGGTCATTCTTTCCCAAGAGGGCCATTCTTTTCATAGTTTTTTTGTACCATTGATCTATGCTAGATCAACAATTAGTGTTTTACCGTAATATAAAATTGATTGAAGTATAAGTGATGTGAGCAAGTGTTGTGTTGACACCTATCCAAGGTGATGACAAGTGAAGTACTACAAGCACATATCAACTATGTTTCTTACCTACTATAGATCTAAGGGAAGATCCATGGTTGGTGCTTACCCACATTGTCAAGATGTCAGAACTTTCAGCAATGTGGGGAAGCACCTTGTGGACACATGTCCACAATGATTTCAGTGCTACATTTTATGAAATGGATCCTTGATGCTAAAAATTATTCCATTTTATTACCATAGGTATCATACTTTCATTAGCTAAGTTTTTTGGTGTGGTGCCCCATGATATCATTTTGCTCCACCATTGATCTTCTGTTGATCAATGAACAACACTTTCCCACTTGATGAAATTGCTCAAGTTTTAGATAAAGTGGGGAAGCACCTTAATGAAACTTCTCCATGCTAATGTCATTGCTAGTGTTTCATGCTATCAAAAGGTTTAGATTGTTCTGTCGTTGATCTTTCAAAGATCAATAGCTGGCACTTACCTGCATTATGAAGATGATCAATAGCTAGATATAGTGGGGAAACACCTTCATGACATGTAGAAAATGATGACATTATGGGCCCACTTTTTTAGAAGGTAATAAGTAAGTTGTTGGTATGATGCTTGTTAGAATGTATCATTTTTAGAGGAGAATTTCTATTGGTTTGAGAAGCAGACTGGATGCTATGGAAATATAAACTTTTGTGATCGTAGATCTAAATAAAGTTCAATGATTAGTGCTTGCCCAAATTTTGAAGTTGAAATAACTTTAACTAATGTGGGGAAGTGCCAATATGACATGTGGCAAGGTAGGGCCAACTATGACGAAGACATGCCAACTTGTTCTAGGCTAGAAAAAGGTGTCGAGTTATAATACCAGTTGGACTTCTCTTTAAAAGATTTTATGGCAAAGAGTTTTGAATTTTTATAACCGTAGATCTAAAGGGAGATCGACGGTCAGTGCTTCCCCACATTGTCAAGATGCAAGAACTTTAATTCATGTGGGGAAGTGCCTATTTGAAACATGGCCAAATTTTTAAATCTATAAAATAGTTTTGTTTTTTGAAATAGAGCCATTTGATGATGTGAGATTGATGGATACAATTCAAACTTGGCTAAAGTAGTTAATATAACTCAGAGCTCATTTGTGTGACTTTAATACCTTGGTATAATTCATAAATTTTCCATTATTAAATCATATAATTGTGTAAGTTTATAAGAGTGCAAGGGTTTTTAGAGCTAGCGCACAAAATTCTATTAGGTTTTTAGTGAATTGCAGAGAACTTTTACATAAAATGAGGGACAATTTAGGGGGTAAGTGATATACAATCTTTTGAAAATCAAGAAATTAGTGTTGTGTGAACTTAAATTCTTTAAAAGATGCCCTTATGAAAGGAATTCTTTGGTCATACTGATTATCTCAAGAGATCTATCCATGACAATTTTCTTGAATAATTCCCCCCATCTGTACATGAAATAACAATAGGAAGGGATTTTATTCCAAAGAACCCTAGGTTGGTTATAGCCGAGGGATTCTATAAAGAAGTCAATTACTTGAGAGATGCCAAGATTTTTGTGGGAGGATTAAAATTATTCATAAAGTGGTTTGCTGAGAGAAACCTAGATACCCCTATGAGAAATGACTAAGAATTTGATATTTGAAAATGAGTAGTTCCCAGTGTTTTCATTGATAGTGATCTACTGGCTAACTTAGCTAAAATCTATGATCGTATTACTAGGTTTGTGAAGAATTATGCTGGTGACAATCTCTTTAGGGTTTCTCCTAAATTGATTAGGGAGGTTTTTAACCTCAACCCCAACTTTTTTGTATATGAGTTTATTGGCATGGATGACCTTCAAGCAATGTATGATGCACAATGAGTGTATCTAAGAATAGGGCCTTTGCAACAACATTTTACCAGAATCGGTACACTACCCTTGGTTACACCCAATACCCCAAAGCCACTAATGAGGAAATACTTAAATCCTAGGGCTCAAGCTTTGTATTTCACCATTTCCCAAATCTTTGGGATAGATGAAGGAGAATATATGTAGGGCTCTATTGTTCTTATTATGGCTCAAACATTACAATTTGGAATGAGCAATATTCTAGATTTTGTCACTTTCCTTATAGAAGAAATTCATAATGGTTCGGTAGGAATATCACAAGGAAAGGTAAGAAAACCTCTTTTTTGGTACTCCTACTCATGCACATATGTGTTTTTAAGGGACTTACCTTTTTCTCTAAAGAAATGGAGCTAGAATTAACAAAGGATGGTGAAAAGTCACTATTCTAGTTATGGAGTCTTGATATGACTCAGGAGGCTAGGAATGCCAGTTATATAATATTTGACAAATATTTTGCATCTAGGCTTAGATTTCTTTTGAGAGGGGATAGCCCTAAAATCCCACAACCACTATTAGAGTTGATCAGACCCAAAGACTATGCAAAAGGACTCTTGGTTAGTCACAACTAGCAAGATATAATCCCATATAATGTTTCTACAGTAATTAGAGTGTATGATTTTTTGAGAAAACCTCATGTTCTACATTTCGACATGCCTTTGAAGATAGGGATAGCAAAATTTCTTTGGTAGATCAAAATTATTGAAGAAAGAGGCATGATTGGTAAAAATAAGGTTACTATCTTCCTACTTGTCACTCTAGCACATGATTTTATTTTTGTAAGGAAGGGATGGAGACACCTCAATTTATTTTTGAATAAATACAATATGGCATAATCCCATGTAAGGTATATTGATCTAGAGGGATTCAATGATCTTTTGAGGGAGAGAAAAAAACCCAAAAGTATTACACAACAAGTATATTTTTGTGAAGATATTATTAGAAATATCTTCTCCCTATAGGAACATGAGGTTAGGAAAGAAAAATGAACAATATTTAGTAAAGTTCTAGAATTCATTAATGTTTTCAACCCTGATTATAATCATTTAAAAGTCAAAAAATGTTGGTGGGCCAAAATGCATGTATTAATGAATAATTTTACTATAATGATGCAAACTATGAATGAGAAGAAGGCTAAATATGTTAAAGCCTATCCTGATAGAGCAACAGAGGTGGAGAGAAGAATAAATAGCAGGATGATAGTTGGTCTAGGGTAGTACACATTAGAAAAGATGGTAGGATACATTGTAATTCGGAATATACAACAAGTTCCCCCTCACTAAAGGCCAAGGCTAGAGAGCCCACCTGCAACTAGTACTCCAAAAAGGTAAAAACTGGAACAAGGATCCTCTTCTCATGTAGAAGAGTATTCCCCAAGCCAAACCCTGATTAGAATAGAATATGAAGTATCTTTAAGAGAGAAAATAAGATAAATGGGGGTGGAGGAAGGGGATGTAATTGTTACTTCTATAGACATGGAAAGAGGAGTGCCTCAAGAGCCTCCTATGGCCTCCTTGGACCTCACAATTACTGATTATCAAGGTGATTAAATAGACTCAATTATTTCTCAAGCCTTACAAAAATTCATTGATGATGAGAATTTTGTTAAACCTAGGGCTTTTGAATAGTTTTTGTAGAGAAGGAATATAGAAAATATTGAAAAATTATGTAAGAAAGTAAAGGCAGAACAACCTAACAAACCAAATTTTGATATGTTAGAATTGATAATCTTTCCTTGGTTATATTTATTAAATGGGATAAACCAAGGTATCCCTTATGTTGTTTGTCCTTTAGTCCACATGTGAGGATGAGTCTTTTTTGTAATTCCTTTATCAAGGAAAATAGTTTATTCCTCCTTAAGAGGATTATGACACTTGTTATGCACACTTATGAATGTGGTAATATTCACATGGGAGTTACAAATAACTCCTCTTCTCATCTAAAAGATGCTTCTCTCTCATTCTAAAACACACAATTACGATGTAGTTCATGTAATGAGTTCTTTGGTTCCACTAATCTCTCTCTCTCTCTCTCTCTCTCTCTCTCTCTCTCTCTCTCTCTCTCTCTCTCTCTCTCTCTCTCTCACATTCTTAGGCATTTTCCTAATTCATATAATTCATAAGGGGTTTTCTTTGCTTTCCCCTTTCAAAATCTTTGTCTCCATTATTGTGTTGACCTTGGGAAGCTCTTGTAAATTATGGTAATTATATTCATCACAAACTCTTTTGGATTAATTTATAATTCTTTATTTTTTAGTTCATTTCGATTTTACTATTTCTAAAATGGTATTAGAGCATACTAATCCTTGTTTGAGTTTATTTTGATGGTTACCCCATTTATGGAGATGTCATTGTTGAGAGAGGAAGAGAATCTTACACTTCATTCCTAATCTTGTTTGTTGCAAAAAAATTATTTCACTCTATAATTTTTTTTTTCAATAATCCTCTTTGGATGGCTTGCCACCAGAGAGCTATAACTTGGATCTAACAAGTTTCATTTGCAGGTTTTATCTTTCAATTTCTTGCAAGAAAATTTGAATCTAATCTACTTGCAAGTTTTTTTAAAATTCTATCTTTTTCCCCTAATCACTCTTTATTTTCTACCTTCATTGTTGTTTTATTCATTTCTAATCTTGGTATCTACATGAAAATTTCTAAAGCTTTTCTCTAATCCATGAACTTGATCAAACAATTTCATGTGCATTTAATTGAAATTTTCTAAGACTTTTGATTGATTCATGCCATAAAACTATTTGCAAGGCCATAACACCAAATATAGTGATGCATTTTGTTAGACTATTTGTATGCACTGGCTTTTCTGAATATTTTCTATTTTTTTATGAGACAAATGACACCTCTTTGAGACATTTTATCATACATATGTCAAGAAACATTTGTGGTTCCATATTTTTTAAGACAAATAGTTTACTAGCCCTATTTATGGTTATGTATTTTGTATTCAAGTCTGCGGCATTATGTCAATTAATTTTCATGCCTTGTCAATGTCAATTCTGTATTCACATTAGCTATATTTTTTGGTTTGACTGCAACATCTTCTAGTGAGGGAGAACTAGTGGAAAGTTCAAATTGCACCGTTGGTGAAGACATTAGAAGAAATCTTCTGACATTCCAAGTTGTTTCATTCGGTTCATTTCTGTTCTCTAGCTTGGTTGCACAGGGATTGAAGCAAACCATAGTTCTGATCAATAGCAATGATGTTAAGATGGTCTTCAAGGCTTACATCAACAACACCTTATTAAGAGTTGGGATGCTTTTATTTACTTTGGGTTCAGTTTGTGCGTCCATTTTTCTGATGCTGGCTTTGATGGATTTGATTCAAATAAAGCTTGGAACCCTTTCCTATGGAAGTAGTCAGTTTATAGGAGTAGTTGTGCCTCTTTTCATGCTAGTACCAACAACCTTGGTTATCTACATTTGCATTGTTACGTGTGCTTTCTTGCATTAGGTCACATTTATTTTACAAAGGAAAAAGTTAAGAATAGGAGGCATTAGATATCATTAGTCTATTAATTTTTACTTGTTTCTAGCCTGAGTAGCAACAATATTATAGCAACATCTCACTCTCAAACAATAGTTGTATGGTTTAAATATTTCATTTTCAAAATATGCAGCTTTAACTTACCAACCCTGTCTCCCTTTCAATTCAATTCAAGTTTGAGCATTAGTAACATCTCTACAAAAAAAAATTTGCCTCTTCAAATGGTCATATTTTTTTCTTCTTAATTGTTCCCACTGTGCGTTCTAGTAGAGGTATTATTATTTTATTCATTTATGTGAACTCAAATATAAACTCAGAGATGTAGTTGCATTAATCAATAAATTGTATATTTATGGTTACATTCCTTTTTGTAGCACTTCCCATTATTATCATTTCTTTGTAACATATCTTCCATCATTGGTGCACCATAAATATAATTTTTGTAACTTCTTTGCACATTGCCTGCAGTTTTCGTATAACGTCTGCCACATCTCTGACTAGAGTATTACTATTGATTCATTTGTCAGATGCGCTATTTTTGGTTCACTTTGTGTGAGGATATTGCTTGTTGCCTTGGTTTTAAATCTTAACCTTACCCCACTGGCTGGACATGACATTTGGATTTTATTATTGGAGATGCTTTAGTTACTTATACTACAGGTAATTTAGTGCCCACAATAGAATCAATTTTATGTGTAGTTACTGCAACCTCACTTCAATAAATTCAGGAACTTATGAAAAAATATAATGCCAAAAAAGAAAACCATGCCTGGTTTTAGTATCACCATCCATCCTTTAGTTTAAAATCGTATTCAATTGGATCTAAGAGGCTCTAGCGTATTATGAATTGCACATTGATGAAGTCATTAACATGTTAATATAATAAAATTTAATGTGGGGAATAAGATCAGATGCATGATTTGTAGCAACCCTCACTTGATTTCAAAAGTGTCACCACTCTTGTAGGAAAATTATTTCAACCCAGTCTCCCATTTATCCTTTGCCGTTTTCAATTTTGCAACTCACATTCAACCAATAATAGAATTTGAAACCTAAAAACTTGGAATCTTCCACCGATTATATACAACAAACATATATCTGAAGTACTCAATGGAAGCATTAAGAAGCCATTAAGACTGTATAGCCTCAAGAAATTTTAAGATGCCTCTTTTCTCCTCCAAGAAATTTATTTTTGGGGTCAATTCTTTATTGCTATTTATTGGTCTTTTTCGTTAGTTAATTTTTTTTTGGCTAGCGAATTTGCTTGCTTGCAAATGTAGCTCTTCCTCCGTCACCAATTTTCATTAGATAGCTGTACAAATTATTCTCTTTTGCCTGCTCCCATTTATTCGCCTATTATTTTTTTCCATAATTCTATCATTTTTAATCATCATCATTTTTATTCTAAATCTATGTAAGGCCTTTTTATTTATTATTTTTGTCATCTATTTTCTTCTCTACATTTTTTTGTCACATCAGAATTTGTAACGTCTATAAGAACACTTATGACCTTCCATAACCACCCATAAAAGTAATGTGCAATAGAGATTTTATTTCTACTCCGTGCAAAGTGTTTATTCTTCTTTGTTTTGATGATTGCTTGAGAACTTCAAATCTCCCTTAAATGAATTTCAATTTATTAAAAGTTTTTTATAATATTATTTTAAGTTTTCTGCAATTTGATTTATTCTAAGTCACACTTTTAATTTTTCATTATTATTTAATTATTTTTTACATTTTCATTTAGTCTATTTCAATATTTTTTATTTTTAAAATTTAAATATTATATCTTTATGTTTTAAGATTAAGGTTTTAAATTTTAAAACCTATTAAGTTTGTCTTATCCTACGATCTTTAATTTCACTTTTAATCTTTTGCTTATCTTTCTTAAATTGTTCTTCAAACACAAAAATTCTATGTTTATTTCTATTAAGTGTTAAAGTTTTTTTTAGGAAGTTTGACAAAAAAATCTAATTGGTTGGTTGTAAAAAATTTGATCTCCCCTTGCTCATATTGTTTTTGAAAATTATTTTCACTTTTGATATGTATTTATTATTTTCCATCTGTCTCGTGCCTTTATTTGGGGCATTGCTTGACTGTTGTTAGATCTATAAATCTGGAAGATTTTAGAATATTTTCTTGTTTAATATTGCAAACTCTTCAAATTTTAATCACCCTTTGGTGGATAAGCATACTTGTGTCAATTACTTGTCTAATTTTGACAATATGGTTTATAAATCTAAAATTCAACAAACAAGTTGATCTGTTCAAATTGTTTGGCACTTTATTTCAAAATAAATTACAAATAATAAAATCTTAACATGCTTCACTTCATATAAATAATTTAGAAATAATTCATATACCTACTTCCTTTCAAAATGTACGTATCTTTTTTCTATTTATTTTAAGGAGATTTAATTATTATTATTTTTAAAGATATTTTTGTATTTTTAAAGATAAACTTTAATATATCTAATTTCAAAACTAGCTATATATTTGGATTAAATTAATGATCTATGTTGCAAGGTGTTATGCTAGATTTCTTTGAAATAGGAATATTTTTTATACCTAATATATTATTTAAGTTTTTTCTTTCTATAAAATTTGGTTTTAAAAAAAATCAAATATTCAATTTATTATATTCTATTTAATATTCTTTCCTTCAAGTGAACCAAGTTTTATTATGAAATTTTTGGGTCATTTACATGAAGAGAATATATAAATGTTAATTAACTATTTTTCAAATGTTGAAACATTGGTTACATGTTATATTATTTTAAAGTTTTTTTCAAAACAATACTTTGAGGTCTCTTTTCTTTTAATTAATTCATATTTGAATTAAGTTTGTACAAATAAGATATTTCTAGGTCTATTTTTTCTTATCAAGCATCATGTCTAATATATTCAATTGATAATTTGGCTTTCATACAAGTTAGACCTAATCCTATTTTCTATATTGTGGGATTTCATATCATGATATTTTAGGTATATTTATTCAGGTATATATGGGTGCACGCGCATGCATGCACACATGCACACACGTGCGCACACGCACAAACACACACACACATGCACATATTATGACTATAATGATTCAAAAATTGATATTTACCTTCAAAAAATGAATTAAGTATTCATGTTTACCCTTAATGGAGTTTTCTACCTGATATCCATATATTGTTTATTGATCTTCCTTGGATCTCTACATTTACCTCAGTTTTGTTTGGATTATGAGTTATCTTACACATTTGCCTTCAACTTTATTGTGATATTTTGATGTGCACATAGTTGCACTTTTATGCTTTTATAGCATCATTCTATGCCTATGTTGGCACTTTATGGTTTTATACCATTCATTTACATGATTTATATGATATTTTTATTGAGTTGCATAGGGAGCCAATTTTGTCAAGGTTAACTATGTAGGTCCCCTCTGTATAACTGATACATAGTTTCCTTATCTAGCCCATGGAGTATCCCTCCATCATATATTGGTATGAACTCTTTTTATGGAGTTTCTCTCCATTTGGTTCTATTTGTTCCACTTTGAAATGTTGATATTTATATGGAGTTTCCCTCCATTTCATTCTATATGTTCTACTTTGAAAGGTTGATATTTATGGAGTTTCCCTACATGTTGTTCCATTTTGTTCCTCAATGAAGAGGATGTTATTATTGGAATTTTCCCTCCAAATTCAGATGATTTGATCCAATTTGAAGGCAATATGTTGTTAAATCCTCATAATCCATTCCTTTGAGTGTCCTAACAAAAATCATGACAATACTAATTTGATCAACATGTCTCTCTTTTGTTACTTTATTTTCATATATTAATGTGATAATGATCTACATACTTTATTGCTTAGATCATGAGTCATGCACGTTATGGAGGGACACCTCCATTAATTTGTATTGGGATGATTCATTAAGTGGAATGTCTATATCCATGTGATTGATGCAATGTTGGTGCAAGTATCATTAGTTGACCTTGTCTATGGTCATTAGTAAATTAGTATAATATACTTTTCATGAGAAAACTGATCAAACTCTTTTGTACTTATTGATAATATTTTGAGCATATGCTTTATCTTGATATTAGGTTATCTCTATTGCTTTGTGGTAATGTGTTTTATTTTCCTCATTGTTTATCTATGAGAGTTTTCTTATCCTTATTGAAAAGGATTTCTAATTTGAATATAAGATGAAATACTTCTTGTGGGTAGTTTTCTTGTTTCTTGTGTGTATGCTTTTCAGGTAATCAATCCAGGAACATACAAGACAATATTATTTGGTGTACTTTAATGACCTATACACTTCTCTCTTGGCTCTACAAAGATCTACCTACACTCACAAGATACCTTTTGCATAATTGAAGACATTCTCAAAGATCAAGTTGCTATTATTTAGAATTTCATTATCAAATTTGGGTTTAATACCCTTTGATGTAATTTCCCCAAGTAAAGATTAAAGGGGGGTTTTAGAATTGGTAATCTTTCCTTGGTTATATTTATTAAATGGGATAAACCAAGGTATCCCTTATGTTGTTTGTCCTCTAGTCCACATGTGAGGACGAGTCTTTTTTGTGATTCCTTCATTAAGGAAAATAGTTTATTCCTCTTTAAGAGGATTATGACACTTGTTATGCACACTTATGAATGAGGCAATCATTCACATGGGAGTTACAAATAAATTCTCTTCTCGTCTCTTTATAAGAGATGCTTCTCTCTCATTCTAAAACACACAATCACGATGTAGTTCATGTAGTGAGCTCTTTGGCTCCACTTATCTCCTTCTCTCTCTCTCTTCATTCTTAGGCATTTGCCTCATTCATATAATTCACAAGGGGTTTTCTTTGCTTTCCCCTTTCAAAATCTTTGTCTCCATTATTGTGTTGATCTTGGGAAGCTTTTGTAAATTATGGTAATTATATTCATCACAAACTCTCTTGGATTAATTTATAATTTTTTATTTTTTAGTTCATTTCAATTTTATTATTTCTAACATGATATTGAGGAAGAGGTAAAGTCTAAATTTTAGAGTTATTTTTCCCAATTAACACCTAAGGCTGGGAGACAATTAGTTAGGGAGTCAAGAGTTCTAATTTTTCTTGAGTGGGACATAGCTAATGCTATCATCTTTGATTCAATGAGAAAGGAGAAAAATGTGTAGTATAAGACAGAGGAAGAAATATTACAAGCACATATGGGAATCAAATTATATAATGATCATCAAGCTCTAGTAATTTGGTCAATTGAAAAAAAAGACAAGACTAGAATACAATAAATTTCTAGTGCAGAACATACAAGTACTCTCATAGTATATAGGGGTGATGAAGTGAGTAGTTAACAAATTACTAGAATGGCTAAAGAAATTCTAGAGTTTGAGGATACAGTGTCTGGAAAAGAACAAGATAGGTTCTTAGAACTCAATGCAAAATTTGAATAAGTATTGAAGGAATATGAGGAAATGGGAAAATAGATACAATTACTAGAAAATTGGATATCTCAAATGGATAAGCAACTTGGGAAGAGAAAGATGGGAGAATCCAGAAAACCAAAAATTGTGTATCTTCAGCCACCAATTTAGCCATTTAAGTCAACTCCTATTGTTGAAATACCAAACACCCCATAGAGGCCTAAGTTCTATATTATAGAGGAATTTGAAGAGGAAAGAGACAAATTATGGGAGATGCATATAGAATTGAATAATCAATATGAAGAAAAAATTAGGTTAGTTGTTATGTACTGGGTAGATAGAATTGAGTGGCCAACATTTTATGATTAGCTGAAAAGAATTGTAGCTATATGGGATGAAATAAAAGGAGATGAAGATAAATTGAGAGCCATTATATAGAAGTGAGTGAAAGAAATAATGACATTACTATTATGTGTATATCCATCATCCAGTTACCATGCCATCAAATAGAAAAGATTTTTGATCTACTTAGTAGGCTAGAGGATTTAGATAATAAATAGATTTCTATTCAAAAGAGAATAACAATTTGCCTCTCCAAGTACATAGCTGAAAAGTTTGATCTTTTTCCCAGTGCTCTTAAAAAGGTTGATAAAATAAAAGAAAATGAAGAATGGAGAAAGGAATTAGATGAAATATTGTGCCAAAAAATGAATAATGTTGTAAATGAAAAGGGGCATCTACTATGGGCAATGACCAATGAAGACCTGGTCAAAGTGAAATTATTTTACAATGTTATTAGGAAGGACCTCGTTGAAATAGAAGCAACTAGAAATTTGGTAATAAAAGTGCAGAGAAAAATCCTAAACTTTGATTGGCCTGATGACACTGCTTTCAATGAGTGGAAAGAGAAATTTATGTCTACAGAACATATGGAAGAAAATGTTGGGGTAGAGGAAGATGTAGAGGTAACTATTACTTTAACAATCAATGATGAAGACAATGAGAACCCTCCAGTTGAGGTGAGCTTGTAGGTAACAGAATAGGACACATCACTCTCAAGCCTAATAGCCATGTACTCCAAAGAATTAGAATAACATGGGAACTAGTCATGGATTTCACAAATTTTGATGTATAATAGAAAAGTAGCCTGACTAAAAAGAATATTTTGATGTAAAAACTTTTTTGTTACACAAAGTTTTTGTTCTTTTGTGACTATTTGCAAAATGTAAATATCTTTTGTAAAAAGGAAAATTGTCAGTTCTCTATGCCTAAATTCTCTATGCCTAAAGCTTGTTGTATCTCATTCTATTTAAGTGAGATTCCAAGGCTAGAGAATGGTCCAATTTCATTATCAATATTGGTCTATATTGAATATGGCTTAGTCTAATTTATTAGTGCAAAATTTATGATGTATTTCTTCTACAAATAATTGGGAATATATTGATGTTACAGGGGTCTAATGTTTTTATTTTAGAGTTATTCTGAGTCTTATTACAATTGTATAAAATTTTCAAAAAAGATTAATACAAAGTTGAACTCTACCCATATTTGTTCTTGCTGAATTTTTTCTCCATTTTTATTACCTGGTCAAATTGATGTTGTATGAGTAAAGCTTTTCCAATTGAATGCAATTCATTTAGATTGTATGTCAATTCATTATTGCTATTGATTCAATGAATTAAGTAAATTCTCTAGTGAATTTGATAGGGTTTATAAGCTAATAGGAAGGATGTCTATAAGGATGAATTCTAGTAAGAATTATTGATAGTATTGGTTTTGATGTAATCAATTAGATCCATAAATTGAAGTAGACTCTGAATCCTAATGGATAAAGCACTAGTCTAGTTAATCTAGTTTGAAGATAGAGAGAACATGAACAAGCACCAATTCTAAAATCAAAAAAAATTTTATTTTACCATTTGAAGAGTTTCAAAGAGGGTCAACACTCATTTACATGTGATTTTTGAGTCTTAGATAGCTACTATTTTCAAAAAAAATTGTAAAGCTAAGTACAATTGTGAGCAGATCTACTTATAAGGGATGTATATCATCTAAAAATGTCAAGGAATGGATAATATATGTATATGTCAAAGATAGAAGATGAGAATCAAAATGAAACTAAAAGGATTCTCATACAACAACATTCATTTGAATCATCCCCTAGGTATACCCACCTTGGTCTACAGAGCCTAGAGAGTAGAAAACAAATTTTGGTTTTGTTGAAGTTGGATTCAAATAATATGCATACATAATTGTTAATGTAAAGTAGATAGTCCCTAGATTTGTGAGTATTACTATCTTGGTATTGGGCTTTTATTGTTTAGTAGTTTAAAAACACCAACAAAATGGTGACTCTATTGGGGAGTTGTTCAACACTTGTGTGAGAAGTACTATAGTTTCTTTGGTTGTGTTGTGTATGTGTTTGTCGAATCATGTTTAGAACTATTTATGGTTATGGTGGACTTGTTTTAGTGACAAACCTTGAGAATTTAAAAGGAAAAGGAAACCCAAATGCCACATGTGTATAGTGATGTATACAACCCCTTTTCAAGTGTCTTATCTATCAAGCTAGAGTTGCAATTTTATGATTTTGTGATTAGTTCCTCTATGTGTCATATATATTTATATTATCTTGTGTCCTTTCCATAAAGAAAAGAGTTATGTTATTGTTACTTTTCCCTAAGAATAGGGTGGCGACTCAATTAAGGTTTTGAAGCTAGTGCTTATGTGATAAATAGTAAATATGGCTGACAAAAAGAAATACACAAGAGCCAATCCTAATGTACCAATGTATACTAACTTACCTTGAGGTGGTAGGAAGAATTTGGATAAGAAAAAGGTAGACCCAAACCCCACCTAGAAACCAAGATGTAGTGTATTAGTTAATTCTCAATACCAACCAATGGTAGGGAGAGAGTCTTCTTCACTCAGCTCTAAATTAGAAACCACAAGACTCTTAGGAGGACTATTTAGTACCCTATTACTAGATGAAAGAACCTATTAGGACAAGAATATGTCACCAGTAGGGAATGCAACTATCAGGCCAGATCTGATAACTAAGATGAATCATAGGCTAGGATTTAAGAGTGCATTTGAAGATCATTTTAATCATAAAGAAGTCCCATACATAGAAACTTTATAGATCTGGATGATCCTATTGATTTAGAAGCCACTTCTATAGATCCTAAAGAAGTATGATTAGACATAGGAGTTCTCAAGAAATGGGTTGTTGAGGAAGAAGCTAAACATGCTCGTCTAGAAAAGGAAAGAGAGCAAGCCACCCTAGATGCCACTGTTGAAAGAGATAATCTACTTAGAAGGATGATTGCCTTAAAAGAACAAAACAAGAAGTTAGAAGAAAGAACTTCAATCCTTCATGTTGATGTCTTCAGAGATGTAGATAGTTTGAGAACCAAAGTTTAGGAACAAGAAAAGCTTCTAAGCCAAAGAAAAGAACTTGTTATTTCCCAAGTTTAGCCCTACAAGCCTATCCAAAATAACTAGGTAGAACCTATTGTCAAATAGATAGATAAAGGAAAACGAAAAGCTATAGGAATTCAAATAAATGAGCCTTAGATAGTAGCAAGTAAATTTGTAAACCCTCCTATGTCGAAACTAGATTTAGATATGGAAAAGGCTAGGAAAGAGAAAGAAGATCTTGCAAAGGATCTTGAAAAGGTTGAGAATGAATCCCAAGCTACAAAAACTAGGAGAAAAATCTAGTTCATAAAGTCTAATTCTATATTGGTTTCATGGCCAAACTTGTCTACCCTGGCTGCAACTTTTGTACATGTTTGTGGACTAGTAATTTCAAATAAGGGAATATCTCAAATGGCCCTTGCCTCATCATCTATCATTAGTACTCAAGTCCCTATCGTCCAACCCCAAAAATCTCAAATTGTTGTTCTCAACCAAGCCAATGTGGCAAGCACCTCAAATGTTACTAATTTTTAGGAGAAGCCCATATACATGGAAAAATATAGACAAATGTCATTTGTAGGTATTCTTGGTTCTCCACACCCTATATCTTTTGATTTAAGAGATAAAGTTTTCAAGTTCTTTGAAAATAATGTTGTTAATGGTGAAGATCACTTGAGAATTTCCATAGATATGCTAAATGAATTTGAGTTGAACATGAGGATGTGGTGATGAGGTTATTTGTTCATTCACTAACTAAAGATGAAAGGAATTGGTTTAGAAGATTACCTGATGACAACATTAGTTCATGGAGTGATTTGGAGAATTTTTTTAAAGAAAAATATGGAGATAATACTAATGTTGGGTTTATGCTAAATTATTTCAATAACATCAAGAAGAGCCCTAATGAATCTACATTTAATTTCAATGTGAGATTCCAAAAGGCGATGTACAAATTGTTCTAGGTTATGAGATTGAATAAGGATGTTTGTCTTACAAACTATTTTAATGCTTTTGATAGCGAGATGGCTTACTAGTTGAGGGATAAAGATCCTAAAAATCTAAAAGATGCTTATAAGGTTGAGGTACATATTGAAAATAATAGGAAAGCATCTGACAAGTTTGGTAGGAGAGATGACCCAAAGTTGTTTAACCCCAAGAATACTAATAAGAAGGAAGTTGATAA
The DNA here is from genome assembly GCA_028749045.1 of Cupressus sempervirens. Taxonomy (NCBI): domain Eukaryota; kingdom Viridiplantae; phylum Streptophyta; class Pinopsida; order Cupressales; family Cupressaceae; genus Cupressus; species Cupressus sempervirens. The sequence continues at coordinate 773,648,213 of CM053793.1, forward strand.
AACTAATGCAAGTAAGAAACCTGGAGAACCCACAATAGGTTAGGTATTAGACTTGTTGAAAAAGATGAACCCAACTACTTTCAAAACACAAAAGCCTAATGTTGGTGAGAAAGCCCCAATAAACAACAACAACTTCAATAGACAACCCAAAATGCAAAACTATCCATATACTACTAAATGGAAGGATGGTAGACCAACTCCTAACTAGGTCCAAAATGTAAAAGATAAGGGTACACCAGATCCTTTGCAAAGAAGCTCTATTAATATGAACAATGATGTGCCATGGTGCATCATATGTCAATCAACTCACTCTTTAGATTATTATGTAGTTGCTTAGTCATTTGCTTCAGGTCAAAAGACACAAAATGAGGCTGAGGAAGAAGACAAAAGCCACAATGATGTAAGCTATAAATGGTGAGCATGTGTGATGATTGAATGGATTATGATTTGGAAGAAACTGAAAATGATCTTACAAATAAGAGAGTTGCATATTAGATACATCATCAATAAGTGTTCTCAGATGATAAAGGTTGTGATGAAGATCAGGTATGTGTTATATCTTCTGAAGTTGGCCCTGTAAGCTTAAGAATGCCCTCCAAAGAGAATATTGACAGGATCACTACAGAGATGATTTCCCAAGTGCATAGAAATTACAATTTGAGAAAGAAAATAGTTAATAATGATGTTGGGAAGAATTTTGGTATATTCATAAAGGATATTACACAAAAGATGAAAAATAAAGACAAGAAGGCTAATGTAGTGACAGTTAAAGTTAAAGACATCAAAAGCAAGAAGTAGGAACCCAAGAAGAAGGTTCAATTCCAAACAAATGAATCAAAAAAAGAAATTGTGCAAGAAAAGAAATTAGGATCTGATACTACCAACAAAATAATAGTGCATGTTGTTCAAAATATTTCAACTCCTAGTATTTTGTGAAACCCACTATATATGAACCTATTGATATGATATCTATGCTGTCCTAAATAACTGTAAAAGTACCTTTATTTGAACTATTTAGAATTGAAGAGCATAAAAAAAAATCCTTGTCATGGTTGGGAGGGATAGGAAATAATGACAATACTATAGAACAAAATTTCATTCAGAAAATCCCATTGGTAGTAGATGATAGTGGTATCATATCTCAAATTCCCCAAATATTCTTGGATGATTCATCAATGGCACATATAGAAGATATTGACCCCTTCTTTCTTAATCTAATTATAAAAGGGAAAAACCTAAAAAATTGCATGATAGATTTAGGAGCCTCTCACACCATTATGCCCTTCAAAGTCATGGAAGCCCTAGGGTTGAAAGTAGACACTAAGCAAGGTAGATGTAGAGGTATGGATGCTAGAGAAGTCCTACTTATAGGTACTATCAATTCTTTACCATTTAAGCTAGCTACATACCCTAAGGTAGAATTGACTATGTCAGTCCTTGTAGTTGATATTCCTCCACATTATGGAATGTTGTTGTCTAGAAAATGGAGTGTTGCTATGGGAGGTAGCCTACAATGTGACCTAACCTATGAAACTTTTCACATAAGAGATAAGGTTGTTAAAGTAGACAAAGAACCAAGGGTCAGTCATATTATGGGGGAAGAAATTGACATGGGTGTGAATGCATTCAGAGCTGAGTTAATTATTCAAGAAGTTGAGAAGTTGCCTGCTATGATTGAGCATGAAGTTGAGTGTTGTATGGATTCACTAGTATTATGGACCATGTATTTTGATGGGGCTAGCTCTAAGGAAGGTTTGGGGGGTGGGGATGGTCTTTTTTTCTCCTGAAAAGAATACCTTTAGATACTCCTTCACCCTAAATTTTTTATGCACCAACAATATAGTTGAATATGAAGATTTTCTAGTAGGATTGAAAGTTGCATGCTATAGGTGATTCTAAATTGGTTATCTCATAGATAAGTGAAAAAAATGCCTCTAAAAATAAAAGATTGAAATAGTATAGAAATGTTGTCTAGGATCAAATAGAATTCTTTGATGCATTTGGTATTTTATGGAGAGATCAAACTTAGAATAAGATGGGCGACCTATTAGCAAATGTAGCAATCAAACCACAAGATTTATTATTTGTAGGAATTTCATAGATTGAGGTATAGATAAGACCCTCAATACCTAATAATATTGAACATTGGCAAGTATTTGAAGATGACAAAGACATTGTAAATTTCTTGTTGAATGAAGATAAATACCATGGTCAAGAATTGGACTATAGTGATTTGGTTGAAAATATAGATGGTAAGAAAACAAATTTTGGTCAAGTGGTCATAAAATTAAAGACTAATAAAATACCTAAGGGTTTGGTTATTTTGGAGAACAAGTTTGACAACCAAGATAGGGTAAGACCTGGGGCTACAGATTATAAACCTCAAGAGCTAGATGAAATAAACCTTGGAACTAATGACGCCCCCAAGAAAGTTTATATTGGTCAATATTTATCAGCTAAAATTAGAAAGCCTTTGATTGACCTACTGAGAAAGTATAGACATTTTTTTCCATGGTTTTATGATGACCTAAAGGCTTATAGAGAAGATCTATTTCAATAGGTTATATCATTAAAAGATAATGTAAAACCTTTTAGACAAAAGCTGAGACTAGTCAATCCCACTCTAGCCCCTAAAATGCAAGAGGAATTGATGAAACTAAGGGATAGAGGGATAATTAAACCTATTAGACATTCCACTTGGGTCTCAAATCTACTACCTATCAGGAAAAAGAATGGAGACATTAGACTATGTGTGGATTTGAGAATTCTAAAAATTGCTTCTCTAAAAGATAATTATGGGTTGCCAAAAATGGAGGCTATGTTGCAACAAGTAACTAGTTCTAAACTTATGTTGATGATGGATGGGTTCTCAAGGTATAACCAATTCCTGGTGAAAGAAGAAGGGTAGTTTAAGATAACATTTACAACCCAATGGGGAACTTATGTATATGTGAGAATGCTATTTGGATTGATTAAAGCTAGTGCCACTTTTCAAAGGGCTACGGATGTAGCCTTCCATGAGTACATCAATAAGTTTATGGTTGTATACCAAGATGACCTTACAACTTATTTCAAAAGGGTTGAAGACCATTATAGGTATTTGGTGAAGATTTTTATCAAAGCCTTGGAATATGGAGTGTCATTAAACCCTAAGAAGTGTACATTCAAGGTAACTTAAGGAAAACTATTGGGACATATAGTATCAAAGGATGGAATGAAAATAGATCCTAAAAGAGTGGTAGCTATTGATTAGGTGCTTATGCCAAAAAAATGTAAAAGGGATACAATCTTTCTTTGGGCAAGTAAACTTCCTAAGGAGATTAGTTACAAATTTTGCTAAGATTAGTAGCCCTATTTCACAAATGCTTAAGAAAGGAGCTATTATTAACTGGGATAGTGAAACTTCACAAGCATTTTAGGACATTAAGACTACCATAAAAAATGCTCCAGTCCTTAGGACTCCTAACTACACAAAACCTAAGCCCATATTTTCATTTGCATCTTTCCATACTATAGTTGTAGTTTTGTTACAGTGGAATGAGGAAGGGTGTGAATAACCTATTGCCTTCTTCAGTAAATCATTGCAAACTATTGAACTAAAGTATGCGATAAATGAGTAGCAAGCTTATGCTTTAGTTATCATTGCATTTGTACCTAGTGCAGTTGTTAAGGACATATTTCTCAACAAGAGGTCTAAGGTAGGAGATGTAGGTGGATCAACAGGATCCAAGAGTTCAACATTGAAATTCATATTACAAAACTAGTAAGAGGTCAAGGATTATCCAAGCTTATGGCTCAAACTAACTTAGATGCTAATCAGATTAATACAATGATAGATGACTTGAACTTAGACTTATGTGATACGGATAATTGTGAATGGTACACCTATGTCATTCATTATCTACAATATATGGAAGCCCTTCCCCATATGAATGAGAATGAAAAAATAAGTATCAAGCTTCAAGCCATTAGATATATTATTTTCTAAAATTATCTATGGTGGATGAGCTTTGAGGGAGTGTTGCTAAAATGTGTTGATCAGGAAAGATCAGGAGAAATATTGAATGAGATGCATACTAGAGTTTGTGGAGGACATTATATGGCAAAGACCACTGCACACATGGTAATGAGAGCTAGATTCTAGTGGCCATCCCTTTCTAAAGATGCTCAAGTAATAATTAAAAAGTGTGATGCCTATCAAAGGTTTGCAAGTAAATTAAAATTTTTAGGGAGTACCCCATTAAAGCTAGTTGAAGTTCAAGCACCATTTCAGCAATGGGGAATGGATTTTATAGATGAAATTTCTCCTATTGCTAGCACTAGTTATTCTTGGATTTTGGTTGCCATTGATTATTTCACAAAGTGGGTAGAGGTGATTCCAAAAAGAAATGCAACTAGTAAGGTTGTAAACAATTTTCTTCTCAATAACATCATTTCAAGATTTGGTTTCCCATAGAAAATTGTGATAGATAATGCAATGTGCTTTAGATCTAAGGAAGTTATAATTTTTTTTGATAAGTATGGGATAACAAGATTAGCATCTTCACCTTACCATCCATAAGGAAATGAATAGGTTCAATCCAAAAATAAGAGCTTACTGAAGCTAATAAAAAGGACATTAGATGATAATTAAAAAGCTTGGGATTCTAAACTACAATTAGCAATACGAGTTAACAGAGTGACTATGAAGAAAGCCATTGGAGTAGCACCCTTTGACATTGTGTATGGAATTCAGACAAGGATGCCTCAAACTAACTTGGTAGGACTTTATAATTACATCCAGTTGTATGGTGAAGATATTACTGGTGATATGCAAGAAAGGTTGGATGAGCTTGTAGGACTAGCAAAATCTAGGAGACAAGCATCTCTTAGGAGCCAAAAGTTACAACTATAGGTCAAGACATTATATGATAAAAGAATAGTGAGTAAGATGTTTGAATTTAAAGATTTGGTCCTCATGTGGAATGCAAGAATTGAAGAAAAAGGAAAACATGGAAAATTTGACCCTATATGGTTGGGTCCTTATCTAATTGAAGCTTCATGGGGAGAAGATTCTTATTTACTATAAGATTTATCAAGAAATATTGTTGAGCTGCCAGTTCATGGACAATTCTTGAAGAAGTATTTTTGCTAAAATACTTGTCTTATCAATGAAAAATAGTTCTAGGTTTTTTGTACATTTGTATATCCTTTGATCTTTGTATAGTTTTATGTGCATAGTTTTGTCCCTGTTGCTATTGCTCTCTCAGAGCTGTCAAGTTTTAAGGAAACTCTGGTGTGTGGTCTGCTCCTCCCAAAAATTTTGAGCCCTCATTTTGAATCCAATATATTCAGTGTCCCTAGATAGAGCCACTGTTAGCCTAGTCTTTTGTATGTGCCTTATGACTACCCCATAAAAAAAAACTAGGGGCATTTTGTTGATCTAGTGATCCTTAATCAAAACCCTAGTTCAAATTCTTAAATGATAAGTTAAGACCCTCATTTTATGCCCCAGTTTTAAAAAAAGGTTAGCATTTTAAAAATAGCATGGGAATACATTTTACCCTAATTTTTTCATTTTCATAAAAGATGACTTCATTTTTATTTTTCACATTTAAACCTCTTATTTTCTAAGTCTCTCCTAACCATGGTTGTGTTTCCTATATGGTAGTGTGAAAACATTCGAGCTTAAGGGGGTGATTTTTGTCAATTGTTGATCTAGGTGAGATCGATGGATAGTGCTTATCTATATTATGGAGTTACACATTTTTAAAATAAAGTGGGGAAGTGCTATTGAGACATGTAGCCTTTGCTAACACATGAACCTATTTACGCTATAGAGTTCTAACATCTTCCACTCACCTATGTTCTCATTGGTCATTCTTTTCCAAGTGGGTCATTCTTTTCATAGTTCTATTGTATTGTTGATGTGTGCTAGATCAATGATCTTTACAGTAATATAAAGTTGACCAAATTTTAAGTGATGCAAGAAAGTGCTATGTTGACACATGTCCAAGGTGATGACAGGTGAAGTACCACAAGTAGATCTCAACTATGTTTCTTACCCACCATAGATCTAAAGCAAGATCAATGATTAGTGCTTACCTACATTATCAAGATGTAAGAACTTTGAGCAATAGAGGGAAGTGCCTTGTGGACATGTGTCCATGATGATGTCAACGTCACATTTTATGAAATGGATCCTGGATGCTGACAATTGTTCCATTTTCATACCATAGGTGTTATACTTTCATTGGCTAAGTTTTCTAATGTGGTCCCCCATGATGTTTTTTTGGTACACTATTGATCTTGGGTTGATCAATGGATAGTTCTTTCTCGCTTGATGAAATTGCTCAAGTTTTAGATAAAGTGTGGAAGCACCTTAATGATACTTGTCCATGTGAATATCATTACTAGTGTTTCATGTTGTCAAAAGGTTCATATTGTTCCACCATTGATCTTTTAGAGATTAATGGCTAGTGCTTACCCACAGTGTCAAGATGATTGATAGTTAGATATAGCGGGGAAGTGCCTTCATGACACATGGCAAATGATAATGTTATGGACCCACCTTTTTAGAAGGTAATAAGGAAGTTGTTGGCATGGCACTTGTCAAAATGTATCATTTTTAGGGGAGATTTTCTATTGGTCTAAGAAGCTGATGGATGCTATGAAAATACAAACTTTTGTGATTATAGATCTAAAGAAATATTGACGATTAGTGCTTGCCCACATTTTGAAGTTGCAAGACATTTAAGTAATGTCAGGAAGCACCAATATGACATGTGGCAAGGTAGGGCCAACTATGATGGAGATGTACCAACTTGTGCCAAGTTAGAAAAAGGTGTCGAGTTATGATGCTAGTTGGACTTTACTTTTAAAGATTTTATGACAAAGAGTTTTGAATTTTCATAACTCTAGATCGAAAGGGAGATTGATGGTCGGTGCTTGCCTACATTGTCAAGATGCAAGAACTTTAAGTAATGAAGGGAAGTTCCTATTCGACACATGGCTAGATTTTTAAATCCATAAAAAAATTTGTTTTCTAAAATAGAGCCATCTGATGATGTGAGATCGATGGATAAAATTAAAACTTGAGCACAACATAAAGGTAACAACTAAAGCAGTTAATATAATTTAGAGTTCATTTGTGTGATTTTAATACCCTGGTATAATTCATGAATTCACCATTATTGAATTATACAATTGTGAAAGGCTATTGGAGTGCAAGGGTTTTTAGATCTAGGGCACAAAATTCTACTAGGTTTTTAGTGAGTTGCAACAAATTTTTTAAGATAAAGAGGGACAATTCATTGGGTAAGTGATCTACAATCTTTTAAAAATTAAGAAATTAGTGTTGTGTGAAATTAATTTTTTTTAAAGATGCCTCCATGAAAGGAATTCTTTGGTCATACTGATTATCTCAAGAGATCTATCCATGACAATTTTCTTGAACAATTTCCCCCATCTATACATGAAATAACAATAGGCAAGGATTTTATTCCAAAGAACCCTAGGTTGGTGGTAGCTAAGAGATTCTATGACAAAGCCAATTACTTGAGAGATGCCTAGATTTCTATGGGAGGATTAGAAATATTCAAAAAGTGGTTTTCTGAGAGAAACCTAGATACCCCTATGAGAAATGTCTAGGAATTTGATATTGGAATGTTAGTAGTCCCTGAGATTTTCATTGATAGTGATCTACTAGCTGACTTAGCTAAAAAGTAGGATCATATTACTAGGTTTGTGAAGAATTATGCTAGTGACAATCTCTTTAGGGTTTCTCCTGAATTGATTAGGGATGTTTTTAACCTCAAACCCATCCATGTTGTGCACAAGCTTATTGATATGGATGACCTTCAAGAAAGGTATGATGTATAGAGAGTGTATCTAAGAATAGGGCCTTTGCAATAGCATTTTTCCAGAATTGGTACATACCCTTGGTCACACCCAATACCCTAAAACCACTGATGAGGAAATACTTCAATCCTAGGGCTCAAACATTTTACTTCACCCTCTACCAAATATTTGGCATAGATGAAGGGGAATACATGCAAGGCTCTATTGTTCTTATTATGGCTCAAACATTACAATTTTGAATGAGCAGTATTCTAGATTTTGCCACTTTCCTTGCAGAAGAAATTCATAATGGTTTGGTAGGGATATCAAAAGGAAAGGTAAACAAACCTTTTTGCTAGTACCCCCTACCCATGCACATATGGATTTTTAAGGGAGTTATCTTTTTCTCTAAAGGAATGGAGCTAGAATTAACAAAGGAAGGTGAAAAGTAACTAGTCTAGTTATGGAGCGTTGATATGACTTGGGAGGCGAGGAATACTAGTTATGTAAGATTTGATAGATACTTTTCATCTAGGCTCATATTTATTTTGAGATGAGATAGACCTAGAATCCCACAGCCAATGTTAGAGTTGATCAGACCCAAAGACCATGCAAAAGAACTCTTGGTTACTCACAACTGGGGGGATATAATCCCATATAATGTTTCTACAGTAATTAAAGTGTATGGTTTTTTGGGAAAACCTCATGTTCTATCTTTCCATGTTCCTTTGAAGATAGGGATAGTAGAATTGCTTTGGCAGATTAGAACAATTGAAGAAAGAGACATGATTGGTAAAAATAAAGGTACTTCCTTCCCATTTGTCACTCTGGCGCATGATTTTGGTTTTGTAAGGAAGGGATGGAGACAGCTTGATTTATTTTTGAATAAATACAATATAGAAGAATCCCATGCAAGGTATATTGATCCAGAGGGATTCTAGGATCTTTTGAGGGAGAGAAAAAAAGCCAAAAGTATAACATAGATAGTATATTTCCTTGAAGATATTATTAGGAATATATTCTCCCTATAGGAATAGGAGGTTAGGAAAGAAAAATAGGTAGTATTTAGTAAAGTTCTAGAATTCATTAATGCTTTTGACCCTAATTATAATCCTTTAAAGGATAAAAAATATTTGGGGGCTAAAATGCATATATTAATGAATAATTTTACTACAATGATGCAAACTATGAATGAGAAGAAGGCTACATATTTTAAATCCTATCTTGATAGAGCAACAGAGGTGGAGAGAAGAATAAATAGTAGGATGATAGTTGCTCTAGGGTAGTACACATTGCAAAAGAGGGCAGGATACATTGTAGTTCAGAATATACAATAGGTCCCCCCTCCCAAAAGGCCAAGTCCAGAAAGCCCACCTACAACTAGTGCTCCAAAAATGTTGAAGCTGAAACAAAGATCCTCTTCTTGTGTAGAAGAGTATTCCCCAAGCCAAACCCCAATCAAAATAGAAGATAGTGCATCTTTAAGAGAAAAGCTAAGATAAATGGGTGGGAAAGGGGATGTAACTTTTATTTCTATAGACATAGAGTGTAGTGCCTCTCGTGTTTTCATTCTGTACCTTGTCTATTTTGATTTGAGAGATACTTGATACTCTTATTTTGTGCCTTTTTGATGACTCAAGGGTCAGGTGTTATACTTTGATTTAGTTCCATAGATGCTATGTTGCTATGCTATTCAGTTTATCATTTTGCATGTTGATGCTATTTTGAGATGACAGTAGACCTATGATGATATCTAGTTATATGGTTTATTTGGACATATTCGTTGATTATGTTATGAGATGAATTTTATGCTATGGTTATTTACTTCATTCTTGTATCTTTACACTTTCTACGAATGTGATTGATGTAAATGGATTAAATAGGTATTTTAATACATGTTGCTTCGGCTATGATATTATATGCAATTGCACTTGATCATGTTTTAGTGTGCAAGAATTATATCCCTGGCAGTGGCAAATGGAGTTGGTGATTTAGCTAATGTCATCCTTGTATGGTTGATGTACCCTTATTTAGTTGTTTAAATCTAAACCTTTTAGTGATTAGTAAATTCAAACTCATGTGCATTATGTGATTAGACCAGTGAGTGTGTCTGTGCATTTAGAAGTTCACATTTGTCGTGAAAGTGTTAAGTGATTTTTTGTGATTTTGGGTTTTCAAGTTTTAAATCTTTTTGGATTTAATTTTTGGTAGCTTTGCCTTAGGTGAATTTCCATTATGGATAATAACCTATTTTTGTTTGGATCAATTTGGAGTTTAGCTACTCCAGCTAGCTAATTTCTAGAATCGACTATTCACTCAAAAAGTGAATAAGTATTGGAAAAGTGAATTCATTATTCACTTCTCACTTTTTAGAAATAGAATTTTGAAAGCAAATTTGTAAATCATCTTTTGAAGGATTTTTTTTTTGTTCATTCTAGGAGCTATGAGTGTGGGATCTATGTGAAGTTAGTCTTTTTGGATTCATCTCGGGGACTTTATGCTTTGCTGTCATTTTTAGCAGATTTGGTAACTGATTTATTTTATTGTGCAAGTTACTATTTCTGCCCCTTTTGCTATCAGGTAGGGTTTTCTCATTTTTTTGTTTTCACTCTGTTTCAGCTTTTGTTTCCTGTAGCGGTATGTTAGGAGGTTGAGAACTAGTATTTCCCTTAGTTTCTATTTGTTAGTTTTGCCTGGTTGGTCGAGTATGAACATTTTCCTTTTTTTTGAAATGAGGGTTTAGGTTTTTGAGCTATTATGCTAGCCATTTTTGCATATGGTGCCCAATTTCATTTAGTTTTGAATTTTTGGGGTTTTTTCAGCCAAAGGTCAAATGGGTTTCAATTTTAATTTTTTTTCCAAAATTTAGAGTTTTTGACTCATTTTGCATGCCACCCTATTTTCTCAAGATTTCTTGGCACAATATGGGTCATGGACTTGAATGATCTGTTTGGATATCTATTAGACCACTTTTTCACTTTATGTTGCATTGGGATGTGTGTAGCATCCATCATCCCAATTATGTTTTCAGTTGATTGACTTCTATTTGTTTTCTCATCCTATCCTTGTGTATGACCTTTGCGATGGTGATGCGCCACACATGTGTACATCTGTCGGGTGACCTATTGGGCCCAATCCTCCATGGTACTTCCAAAAGTTGTGATCATTGGGGTTGGGTTGGGAGTTTGCATGCCTATGAGCACTCATTATTGGATGAGCATGGGTAGGGTAGGGTAGCATATGGAGGGGGCTTATGTCATGCATTCTGGTGTCCATTTCCTATTTGACTAAAGAAGTTCTTAATTAAGTGATAACTAATGAAAATATTGGGTGGTAATAAAATTAAAGATAATAAAATGCTTGTGCTCAGCCATTTCATTGAGTTATGCTAAATTTGCACGATCAGAGCTTGGGCTTTTTGATGTCAAGCGACTCTCCATGATGTCAACCCCTACTTAGTAGCTTTTGAGATGTCTGACTAGGACCTGTAGTTTATGCATTTTCATTGTCTTGGGTTTAGTCATCATACTACTTGGCATGTGTGTTAGCCATGGATGTTGTTTTGTGTGTGTTTGTGGTTGGATCATTATCTCCATTAGCATGGCAGGTGTGGACCTACAGGTGCCATGTGGTTGGGAGGCATTCTACCTTTACCACTACTAGGGACCAATGTATAGAGATGGTCTTATATCCTAGTCCAATCATTGTTGGATGTGTTCACTTGGTACTTCAGTTCATGGAGTATGCTTCTTGTGATTTATGCTTTCATTGGGATGTTGTTTATCATGTTTAGATGATCTTAGTTTTGACACATTTCTTATTATGATGATTAGTATGTGATATGGATGTAAACTACTTGTAGGTTTATCTTTTGTTGTACTACTAGCATGTTAGATTTCCTTATGCTTTTGGTTATTAGCATGTTTATTAGTGACATCCCTATTATGATAGTATCGATGATTTGGTCGATGGCTTGGGATATTACGTGTAGGGGATGGCTAGGGGCCACAATGGTCTTATGATGCCATTGACGGTTGGGAGGAACCACATACTTACTTGATTATTCTATTCATTATGATGTTATTTCAGTTATTGCAATGTTGCTTTAGTTCACTGTGATTTTCCTTCTACACTTTTACTCTTATATGCTAGATGGTTAGATGTTATTCTTTTCATATTTCCTGATTCGAATTAAGGGTTCTTGCCTTGATATGTGGATCCAATACTCCCTGGTGTGGAGGTTTTGAACTCAGTTTTAGTTTTTTGTTTGTCCTTAAGTGTTTTTTTTAAGTTTCCTAGGTGACCTTTTATCATCATGGTGCGACACAAAAATGTATCGCATGCCCATTGAAACTATATCGTGTGTCCCCTAATTCTATTGCACACCTCTTGGAAAAATATCATGTGATACTAGAAAGTATCACACCTCCTTGTAAGAAATGTTGTACGATACTCTTAAAGTGTTGCACACCTTTGGGAGAAGTATCACCCAGTCCCTGAAAGTGTCACCCTCCTTCTTTAAAAATGTCGTGCAATACTTTTTTGTGTTGTATTAAAGTATCACCTAGTTTTTGTAAAAACCTATGTGAGTAGGTAGTAGCCACTTTTTGGTCTATTCCAAACTTTTTGAGAGTTGATTTGGATACCCTCTTCGGTGTTCTTCAACCCTATAGTGTTGCATTTTGATTCCAATTGTGTGTATTTCTGTAGTTAGTCTCTTGCGATTTAAAATATATCATTTAAGTATAAGTTGACATATATTTAATTCCATACATCAAAGGAATTAAATATATGCCAACTTATACTTAAGATATATTTTAATATATGCAACGATTCATTTGAGATAGGTTCCAGACCTCTACGAGCTAAGATAAAGATTCTAGGAAATTTCAAGGCTTCAGAAATCTAGACTTAGCCAAATTTTAGGGCTTCAAAATTTCAGACTTAGCCAATTTTTAGGAGTCAGCATTTGTCTATCAACTTGGTTGATCTCGTTTATTTTCTTTTTGATGTTTTGGTTAGTAGTGGTGTTTGGAGATCCATTGGTGTTAGTTGATTATCAGTCTTCAGCTGTGATCTTTATGATATGTGGAGGTTGTTATCATGTGCACTTACACTTGGTTTTTAAAAAAATTTCTTGCTTGTTTTTCATCCTTGTTTCCAAGGATCTTTGGGTGGGGAATTACAAAGAGCCTCCTATGTCCTCCTTGGACCTCACAGTTGCTAACTATCAAGGTAGGGAAATAGACCCAATTATTGCTCAAGCCTCACAAGAATTTATTAATGATGATAATTTTGTTAAATCTAGGGCTTTTGCACAATTTTTGTGGAGAAGGAATATAGGAAATTTTGAAAAACTATGTAAGAAAGTAAATGTAGAACAATTCAGCAAACCAAATTCTAATATTGAAGAAGAGGTAAAGTTTAAATTTTACAGTGATTTTGCCCAGTTAACACTTGAGGCTAGGAGGCAATTAGTTAGGGAGTTACGAGTTCTAATTTTGCCTTAGTGGGACATAGCTAATGCTATGATTTTTTATTCAATTAGAAGGGAGAAAAATGTGCAGTATAAGATAGAGGAAGAAATATTACAAGCATGTAGGGGAATCAAATTCTATAATGATCATCAAGCTCTGGTAATTTGGTCAATTGTAAAAAGAGACAAGTCTAGAATACAAGAAATTTCTAGCGCAAAACATACTAGTACTCTCATAGTATATAGGGCTGATGAAATGAGTAGTCAACAAATCACTAGAATGGCTAAAGAAATAGTAGAGTTTTGAGATACAGTGTTTGGAAAAGAACAAGATAGGTTGTTAAAACTCAATGCAAAATTTGAAGAAGTATTGAAGGCATACGAGGAAAGGGAAAAGTAGATACAGTTATAGGGAAATTAGATATCTCAAATGGATAACCAGCTTGGGAAGAGAAAGATGGGAGAATCTAATAAACCAAGAATTGTGTATCCTTGGCCACAAGTTGAGCCATTTAAGTCAACTTCTATTGTTGAAATACCAGACACCTCATAGAAGCCTGAGTTCTATACTACAAAGGAATTTGTAGAGGAAAGAGACAAATTATAGGAGATGCATATAGAATTAAATAATCAATATGAAGAAAAACTTAGGTAAGTTGTTATGTACTTGGTAGATAGAATTGAGTGGTCAAGATTTTATGATCAGTTGGCAAGAATTGTACCTATATGTGATGAAATAAAAGGAGATGAAGATAAATTGAGACCCATTATATATAAGTGGAGTGAAATAATTAATGACATTACAATTATGTGCATGTCTATCATCCAGTTACCATGCCATCAAATGGAAAAGATTTCTGATCTACTTAATAGGCAGTAGCATTTTGATAATAAATAGATTTCTATTTAGAAGATAATAACAATTTGCCTCTCCAAGTACATAACTGAAAAGTTTGATCGTTTCCCTAGTGCTCTTAAAAAGGTTGATAAAATAAAAGAAAAGGAAGAATGGAAGAAGGAATTAGATGAAATATTGTGCCAAAGAATGAATAATGTTGTAAATGAAAAGAGGCATCTACTATGGGCAATGACCAATGAAGAGCTGGTCAAAGTGCAATTATTTTACAATTTTATCAAGAAGGACCTCATTGAAATAGAAGCAACTAGAAATTTTGTAATAAAAGTGCAGAGCAAAATCCTAAACTTTGATTGGCTTGATGATATTGCTTTCAATGAGTGTAAAGAGAAATTTATGTCTACAGAACATATGGAAGAAAATGTTGGGGTAGAGGAAGATGCAGAGGTAACTATTACTTTAACAGTCCATGATGAAGACAATGAGAACCCCTGAGTTGAGATGAGCTTGTAGGTAATAGAATAGGACACATCACTCTCAAGCCTAATAGCCACGTACTCCAAAGAATTAGAATAACATGGGAACTAGTCATGGATTTCACAAATTTCAATGTATAATAGAAAAGTAGCGTGACTAAAAAGAATATTTTGATGTAAAAAGTTTTCTATTACACAAAGTTTTTGTCCTTTTGTGACTATTTGAAAATGTAAATATCTTTTCTAAAGAGGATAGTTGTCAGTTCTCTATGCCTAAAGCTTGTTGCATCTCACTCTATTTAAGTGAGATTCCAAGGCTAGAGAATGGTCCAATTTCATTATCAATTTTGGTCTATATTGAAGATGGCTCGGTCTAGTTTATTAGTGCAAAATTTAGTTTCTTATGCAAATACTTGGGAATGTTGATGTTACAAGGGTCTAATGTTTTTATTTTAGAGTCATTTCGATTCTTATTGCAATTGTATAAAAATTTGAAAAAAGATTAATACAAAGTTGAACTGTCCCCATATCTATTCTTGCTGAATTTTGTCTCCATTGTTATTACCTAGTCATTCTAATATTGTATGAGTAAAGCCTGTCCAATTAAACACAATTCATTTAGATTGTATGTCAATTCATTATTGCTATTGATTCAATGAATTAAATAAATTCTCTAGTGAATTTGATAGGGTTGCTAAGGTAATAGGAAGGATGTCTATAAGGATGAATTCTAGTAAGAATTACTGATAGTATTGGTTGTAATGCAATCAATTAGATCCATAAATTGAAATAGACTCTGAATCCCAATGGATAAATCATTGATCTAGTTAATGCAGTTTGTAGATAGATAGAACATGAACAAGCACCAATTCTAAAATCAAAATAAATTTAAATATTTTATCATTTGAAGAGTTTCAAAGAGGGTTAGCACTCATTTACATTTAATTTTTGAGTCTTACATAGCTACTATTTTTAGAAATATTTGTAAACCTAAGAAGAATTATGACTAGATCTACTTATAAGGGATGTATATCATCTAAAAATGTCAAGGAATGGATAATATATGTATATGTCAAAAATAGAAGATGATAATAAGAATGAAACTAAAAGGATTCTCATATAACAACATTCATTTGAATAATCCCCTAGGTATACCCACCTTGGTCTGTAGAGCCTAGAGAGTAGAAAACTTGTTTTGGTTTTGTTGAAGTTGGATTCAAATAATATGCATACATAATTGTTAATGGGAAGTAGCTAGTCCCTAGATTTGTGAGTATTATTATCTTGGTATTGAGCTTTTTTTGTTTAGTAGTTGAAAAGCACCAACATGTACAAAATTCTCATCATTGGTTATTTGAATGTTAAGGTTTTCTACCTTTGGCTTCCATGCTTTCTTTCTTGTAAGTGTCTTGCCTTCTTGAGTGTCTTTCTCTACTAGTTTATCCTTGGCTTCATCCTTAGAATCCTCAACATCACTAACTTGCAATGTATTTCTTCTCTTTCCTAGTCCACCAATGGTCTACTTGCCCCTTTTCTTGGTGGATGGTTATGATTCTTGCTTACCCTTCACTAGTCTCTCTAACTTTCTCTCAACAACTAATGTATATATCTCTAACTTCCTCCTTGGTTGATCACTTCTTGATCTTACCAATTACACTTGTACAACTATTGCATAAGGTGCCTATGCATTGGGTTCAGCTATAGTTACACCTATTGAAGGTGTCAGAATAGCAATAGGTATTGCTACTATTACCTTTGATTTCCCACTTGTTAGAGTGAATAACTAATTAATTAATAATTATTTATTCTATTACTTAACCTTACTTAGGTAAATACATGTAGTTAATAGTTGTAGTGATGAGTTGTTGACAACATGTGAGTTTGTTCCCTTCTAGCATGTTCCACCTTTTTGTGGAAGAGTGCTTAGTTGTGAAGCTTATCTTCTACCTCCTTCTAGCTTGTTCTACAAGTTTCCTTGAGGCCTTTATATTTGGTCTCTCTCTCATTGTAAAATCATCCATTCACATTGTGGAGATAGATTTTATCAACTTCTACAAGGTCTCAAAGCCTCCCAGCCACTTCTTGTTTGAAGGATTTTTGAAGCTATGATTTGGAGACACAGACCCTAGTTTGTTTGTGCATTTTTATTCAATTTGGGGGAAGAGTAATTTTTCAGAGCACTTTGAGCCCAAACAGACACTACCATTATATCTAAAAGGCTAGTTACAATCAAGATTCATATAAAATTTGTTGAATTTGGCTTCTAGGTGTCAGGGAAACTTTTTTAAGCCCCCCAAGGAGGACTATGTGGCCGTATGGATGAAAAAAGTATAAAAATATAAAAAAGAAGCCATCATCATAGTAGTGCTTGCACACCACCATGGGGCTACCTACACTTCGCCAAGGACTGGTTGCACCACACACACAACACCTAGCCCTACCATTTCCCATGCGCCACCCATCCTTTGCCTCTACTAGTGGCATGGTCGCAGTGCCGCTGGGTTCTCCTCCCAAGCACTACCATTGATGGTGTTCCACTACCTATCATAGCTCTGACAATGACATCACTTGTTGACCACCCCACATCAGCAAAAAAACTAATAACATTAGCTTTTTTTTGTGACATGTCATCTTTTTGGCCACTAATGTCATCACTGCCATACCTTATGCTGACATCATTTTTTGGCTAGGTGACATCATTATTCTGGCTACTGACATCAACAATTTGAGGATTGGAATTTTTTTCTAGTGATGACTGAGTGATGGCCATATGGGCATCAAATGTAATGCAATGACAATATTTTTCCAGCAAGGTGTTTTTTTGGAGCAACAATTGTTTTCTTGCCATAACTTGAGCATATAGAGATATTTTTTTGATTTGAAAGAAGCACTAGAAAGCTGACTCAAAGATGAAGACAATGGTGCTAGTTTCATTAGATTTCAAGTTTGTTTGAACTTCCATTTTTGGTGTCAAATTAGAGGCTTCTATTTCTTCCTTCTCTGCATCCACAATCTAGGCTCTTTTTCAATTTTGTTTGCTTTCCATAGTTTTTTTTTTCATATTTGAGGGATACTATCTATTGTGGTGGGGGGTGGGGTGGGGGTGGTATTTAATTTTTTGTAATTTAATTTAGAATAAGACCCTTCTACTTCCATCTTTTTATCTCTCAATGGCAAATCCATCTATGACCTATCTTACACCACATAACTACCACACCTAGAAGGCACAAATGACATGACTTCTCATGTCAAGGAGCTTATGGTCATGTATGGATAAGAATCAACCTATTCTTACATGAACTTTTAAGGTTCTTCAGCATAGGAACAAAATGGATGTGGCCATGGGATTGATTACACTGAACATTCCAGACAGTCTACTATTTCACTTGAATGGTTTGACTACTCCATGAACTAATTGGCTCAAATTTTAGACTTTGTTTGGCCAAGTGAATAAGTTATGGGCACTTTAGCTAGATGTAGAGTTGACTTCTTTGTCACCAGTCAATTTTTCCTCCATTGAAGAGTTCTTGATGAAGTTCAAATCTCTACATGCAGTTTCACAGGGATGTGGGAAAAATAAAATAGATGATGAGTGCATTTTTGTGATACTATCAAAGTTGTAGGGATAGTATCAAATTTTTTCTTCTACTTTATACTCTACTATGGATGCCCTTGGTGATACACATAGGATGCCTACATTTGAGACATTTTATGATTGGTTGACACGGGAATAGGAAAAGATCCAATAGGTGGATGACTCTAGCTCTTCTAGCCAAGCATTGGTTGCTCAAAATTCTAAGGGGAAATCAAAGAAAAAAGGAAAATTGAAGAAAGACACATCAAAATCTGATCCTAAGCCTCCAATTACTCCTCTAGAAAACCCTTGAAAGGGTAAGGATTCTTCAAAGTCTATTGAGTCTACCTCCAAGACCAAGAAGAAATCTAGTGAGACCTATAGTTTTTGTGGCAAGGATGGACATCTCATTTCTAGTTGTTGGAAATTTTTGGAGGCTTTAAAGGAAGCCATGAAAGAGCATCATATTTCAGCCCCTCAATCTTCATCCCCTCCTATAGGGAAAGGTCATGCTCTTTCTACTTGAGCTATGACTTTAGGGCCTACATGGATTCTTTATTCCAACACCTCTCACCATATGAAAAACACTCCTAAGTTTCTTACTTCACTTTCTCCTTGTTCTATCACACAAATTGTTATTGGGAACTCTTCAAAAAATTTAGTTCAGGGTTCTAGTTATATTGCACTAGTTGGGGGCTCTCTTTAGGATGTTCTTTGTGTCCTTGAAATTTCAATGAACCTCTTGTCCATCTATCAGATTTTCTACTATGGCTCTGAGAAGATAGTTGAGTTTTTACCACATGATGTGGTTATCTAGGACTTACATGATTTTGAGATGATTGTGGCTAGTGGGAGTGTTGACTCTACATCTTGCCTTTATAGATTTTATGGGTTTGAATCTTCTGATGACATAGGTTCATGTTTAGTTGCACATGTAGATTTAGTAAGTATACTTTTGCATGAAAATTTTGGGCATGTCATTTATAGATATCTTTAATAGATGAGCACATAGGCACTTGTTCTTGGGCTTCCCTAGATTTCTTGTCCAAATGGTGTTTGTTAGTGTTGTGCACTTGGCAAGCAGCATAGGGATTCTTTTCCACATGGATGAGCCACTCATGCTTTAGCACCTTTTGGAGTTCATTCATAGTGACCTCATGTCATTTCTCACTCCTTTTTTAGGTGCCAGATATGTGCTTACATTCATTGATGACTTCTCTAGATGCACATGGGTGTACTTTCTCAAGTATAAGTCTAATGTATTTGATTCATTTTGAGTCTTTAAGGCACTTGTAGAGAAGCAATTTGGTCTTTCTAATTGGCAGATATGCACAAAAAATGGGGGGGAGTATGTGAACCAAGCTTTTAGAGATTTCTATTTTGAGGATGGTCTTCAGCATCTATTTTCTATGCCCTACACTCCTCAGCAGAATGGTGTGGCTGAGAGGAAGGACATAACACTACAGGAGATGGCTAATTGTATGATTTTGTCCAAGTCCATGGATTCCTTTTTCTGGATAGAGGCAATCCATTGTGCCAACTATATTCAAAATTAGATACCTCACAAGGCACTTCAACATATGAATCCTAAGGAGGCTTGGTCTCATGTCAAACCTGATGTATCATCATTATGAGTTCTTGGAAGTGTAGCATGGGTATTTATACCTGATGCTCAGCGGAAAGAAATGGAATGGATGATTCAACCTCTCATTTTTGTTGGCTATTATGATGATGGTAAGGCTTATAGGTTGTTTGATCCTAATTCTAGAGAGGTCCTATTTCAACAAGATGTCCAATTTGATGAGAACCCTCCTATAGTTCATTCCTCACCTCCAGTGCCTACTTCATCTCCCACTACTTCCTCCTCTTTTCCAAGTTGTTCCACGGATGATGAGGATGATGATAATGGTGATCCCCATTTACCTCCACCACATGATCCTCTCCAGATGCCTAATTGGGCTTGAGCTATAGTTGGGGCTATAGGATCTCTAGCTGGTGACCCTTCCACTTCCTATCGCACTTGTTCTCAGAATGTGGGTTTTAGTCTTCTTAGTCATGCTATTAGTGATGATCCTTAGAAATTTGAAGAAGCAATAGGACATTTTGAATGGGACAATGCAATGGAGGAGGAATACTCTTCTTTGATGAAGAATCACACATTGGATCTTTGTCCTCTTCCTAAGGGGAGAAAGCTAGTGTGATGCAAATGGATTTATCATACTAAGTATGCTACTGATGGTTCGATTGATAAGCATAAGGATCATCTTGTTGTGAAGGGTTTTTTGTAGGTTAAAGGTATTGACTACATTGAGACATTTGCTCCTATCACCAAGATGTATTCTATCCACCTTGTCTTATCCCTTGCAGCTTCATAGGGATAGCCTATTTATCAGATGTATATGAAGAGTGCCTTCCTGTATAGTGATACCACTGAAGAGATTTATATGGAGCAACCTCCAAGGTTTGTGCAGGATCCCTGCTTAGTTTGTAGACATTGACAATCATTGTATGGTCTCAAGAAAGCCCCTCAAGCTTGGTATGAGAAGATGGACTCTTTTCTACTTTCTATAGGCTTCACTCACTACCATTCTATCCCATAGTGTACATTCAATGTCTTGGATATGAGATTTTGATTCTTGTTATATATTTTGATGATCTTATCCTCATGGATAGCTCATCATCTATGCTTCAAGATGTTAAGTGTGCATTGATGGACTAGTTTGAGATGACTAATCTTGGTTTGCTGCACTATTTTCTTGGTCTTCATATTGTTCAATTCTCTACTGGGATTTTTGTGTATCAGTCAAAGTATGCTCTTAACATGTTTCACCACTTTGACATGCTTGATTTCAAGCCTACTCCCAAATCTTTTTAGTTGGGTGTCACTTTTTCCACCTCTTACTCTTTGACTTCAATGGATGCTACTTTTTATTGGTAGTTAGTTAGCAGCTTGTTGTATCTAATACACACTCATCCTGATCTCTCCTTTGCAGTTGGCATTGTCTCTTAGTTTTCTCAAGACCCTCATGAGAGTCACTAGCAAGATACTAGGCATATTTTGTGCTACATTCAGGGCACACTCATGTATGGCATTCATTACACCATGGGAACTCCACACATTGTTGGCTACACTTACTTAGATTAGGCTAGTGATGTCAATGATTAGAAGTCTACTTCTAGATTTGTGTTTTGTCTTGGCTCTAGTCTTATCACTGGTTGTGCAAAAAGAAGCATGCTCAAGCACTTTCATCTATAGAGGTTGAGTACCAAGCCACAATACTTGCTAGTCAGGAGGCTTTATGACTATGGAAATTGATGACTAATTTTGGTATTCCTCCCAATCATCCCACTATTTTTTGGTGTGATAATCAGAGTACCATCCACATTTCTTGCAACCTAGTGGAGCATTAGCATACCAAGCACATTGAGTTGCATATGCACTTCATCTATTAGATGATCCAAGATGGTCTTATTGCATTCAAGTACATTCCCACTACTACATAGGTTGTTGACATTTTTACTAAAGCTTTTCCATTGCCATGTTATCTTCAATTGTAGTCTATGCTTGGGATTATGGAAATTTTCCTTGGGGGGATTGGTTGAGGCGTTCCTTCCTTCACTTCATGTTTTTTTCAGCATATTTTTTACCTTTTTTTTGGGTGAGGGTTTTTCCCATGTGGTTTTCTCTCTTTCCCCATTTTTAGAGGTTGCATTTCTTTGCATTATACATGGGTACCTAACATGGCCTTATTTTTGGGACACATTTTGCATTTCATCTTAGTTTTGCAAGCTTAAGGCATTCCCCTAAGTTGCACTTAAAGGGGGTGTTAGAGTGAATAATTATTTATTTATTAATTATTTATTCTATTACTTAAGCTTACTTAGGTAAATGCTTGTAGTTAATTGTTGTAGTGATGAGTTGTTGACAACACAAAAGTTTGTTCCCTTCTAGCATGTTCAACCTTTTTTTGGAAGAGTGCTTAGTTGTCAACCTTATCTTCTACCTCCTTCCAAATTGTTCTACAAGCTTCCTTGAGGCCTTTATATTCAATCTCTCTCTCATTTTAAAATCATCCATTCACATAGCAATTTCATTTTTCTATTGTGAAATATTTTCTGTTGCATTGTTTGCTTCAAGCTCGTGCACCTTTGGTTTCTCTTCAGCAAGTTATTTGTATGTAGATGATCTTGGCACATTGTGAAGTAAAATTTTATTAACTCCTATACCACTTTCCTTTATTTCTAGTGCAATCCCTTTAATTTAATTAAAATCCTCATGAGTCATACCTAACTCCTTAAGGATGGGATTAATCATCTTTTCTACACCCTTATATATCTCTTCACTATGATGTTCAGAGTGAACTTCTCTTATCTATTTTCATAGGTTCCCCATCTAGGTCACTCAGTGTCCTTCTCAAATTTTAGTATGCTCTATGCATATCCATCAATAATTTCTACTCTCATCTCATACCCCATGGGCTCTATGAACTTTACCCTTGGTTCTACATCTTCCATGCAGGAATTACCAATTTCCACCATGAAGCATATATCATTCTTGTACTTCTCCACCATAGAGGGAGGTATTTTGTACCTCTATTTCATTTCAACCTAGAAAGTCTTCATCATTTTGTCAATGTTATTATCCCTAACATTCTCTAGCTTTGATATGTAGCATTGAGATACCAAATTCATTGCATACACATTTCTCTCCCAATTAGTCATCCCTAGAAACTTTCTAGTTGCATAGAAAAACAAATGAGTCAATAGAGACTCAAATATGAATACTGCATTCTTGGTCTTCTTAAATTTAGAAATGTTATCCAACAATTATAATCATTTATCTCACACAAATTCACTTTACTTCCTTGAACTATCATTACATAATTTGTATGCAAGAATCTGGTTGGTATTGAGTTAACCCTTGAACCATGGTTAAACTTGTACCCTAAAATCATGCTTAATAACTTTACTCATTTTTCCTAAATTGTATCAACCTTCATGTTTCTTCCATCAAATCTTGTATTAATGTTTATTTCAACCACCTTCCTTACATTCTTTTCATTTATAAGATTTTGCATCCCTCATTACTAAGTCCCGTGACCTTGTGAATTAGGTCATTATAAATTGCGACATGAAAATCTCCTAACCAAAACATTTCATCACGTACCTTACTCAAAATGATTTGGGTCGATTCATGATTATAAAACTCTGTATAGAACATATACTTCACTAGGTTTAACTTGTTTAGGTGTGCATATTCAAACTTCAAAATTAGGTCATTGTTACACATGAATCCTAAGTCCTTGTGCATATCTTCATCTCCTATACTCTTAATCTTGTAATGGATATAACTTATGATATCTTCAATGTAAACCATATTTTGTGGGATTTTTGAAAATGAGCCTAACAGATCATCCACAAGAGAAGAAAATGGATTTTTTTTTAATGTGTATCTTGGCCTTTCAGTAACATCATAAATCGACTATCTAGCCATTGTATCTCTAACTATATGTACTCAAAGCTTAATTCAAGCTCTACAAAATACCTTAAAATTCCATTTAGGGCTTCTACAACTTTGTGTTTCAAGAATTTCTTTTTGCACTCCAAACTATTATCAAATCTCTCTTTAATTAGCTTTAGACACTTCACATGATCAAATGGTACTCACAATCTTGTTTGCAATGCTTAAATCACTTCAAATTGCACTATGCATTAAGTGCATATTTACCACAAATTCACAAACTATATTTTCTTACACATTAAATTCATATCTACCACAAATTTACAAATGCATGTCTCTCTGGTACTGCAAAGTATCTGACAATTAGACAAGTTTCTAACTCTAAATGCATACATAAAATGTTGAATATATGTTTCCATAAATGACAACACTCAATAGATCTTACTAACTATATTGCTAATAGTCTCTTCTATTTTCCTCTTCATCTTCTCATGAATCTCTTTCATGCTTTGAGTGAAGTCTTCAACATGGCTACTCCTATGTTCCATAACTCCAAGGTCTCTAAGTTCACACACACCCCTTAAATAGATTTCATAAACAACTTCAAATGGGCTCTTACCAACTGTCATGTTCACACTATCATTATATACATACTCTACTTGCAGAATAACAAAATCCCATGTGTATCCATATTCCTTAGGAACCTTAACAAGTTATGCAACACCTTATTAACCACCTTAGTTTGACCATCACTATGATGGTGGTAAGTTGACCCAAATTACAAGTTAATTCCCAAACTACTCCATAATGTTTTCCAAAAATGGCTCATGAATTTGACATCCCTATCTAAAACAATGCTTAGGGGTAGTCCATGGATCCTCACAATCTCCTTAAAGAATAAATTTGCAATATAGCTAGCATCATGGGTAGTCTTACACAGTATAAAATGACTTATTTTTATAAACTTTTCCACCATAATAGAGATGTTATAGTAACCATGTTTTGTCTTCAATAACCCTACAATGAAGTGCATGAAGACACAGTCCCATTGTTTAATAGGGACTAGTAAAGGTTGGTACAATCCTGTGTCGCTAACTCCTTTTGCCTTCATGCACACTATACATTGTCCCACATATCTTATCAAACCCCTTGACAACTTTGGTCAATATTAAAACCTTTGAACTAGCTCCATGGTCTTGTTAAAATATAAATGCCCACTTAGACTTCCATTGTGTTTCTCTTGGATAAGTTTCTCTCTCATGGAACCCTTAGAAACTAATAACTAGTTCCCTTTGAAAAATAGCCCACTTTGCAAGCTATAATCAACAAAATAACTATGAAAATGGTTTTGAAATTAAGAGCATATCTTATAAGCTTCAACAAAGTCTTCATCATTCTTGTAGAGATCCTTGAATCTCTCTATGTCAATGCTATGTAGTTGAACTTCTTGAATGGTCAACATTCTCTTGCTTAGTGCATCTAAAACCTTGTTTAATTGCCCCTTCTTTTTCTTGATGGTGAATGTGAATACTTGAAGATATTCCATCCACCTCAAATGTCTATTTCTCATTTGTTCTTGTGTATTGATATAGCTAAGGGTTTGGTTCTTAGTAAAAACTACAAACTCCTTGGGTAGAAGGTAGTGCCTTCACTTCATAAGTGAATGAACCAAAGAATACAACTCCAAGTCATAAGAAGAGTATTTCTTCTTGGATTCATTTAATTTTTCACTAAATAAGGTTATTGGCCTACCCTCTTGACTTAACACACCCCCTACTACCATTCCACTTACATCAAACTATAGGGTAAACAGTTTGTCAAAACTAGGTAGTCTAAGGATAGGTTGTGTTTCTATGTGTTCTTTCAAATTTTCAAATGCTTCCCCTATTTTAGAGGTCCATCTAAACTTTTTCATCATCCCACCTTTATTTGTGTCTAGAAATGGTGCACAAATACCATTGAAATTCCTAATGAATTTTTGATAAAATTGAGCTGACCCATGAAAACATTGATGACAATTAGCTAATGAAGATATGTAATTTTTATTATTTATGGAAACACATGATGTACATGCTTATAGGAAACCTCAAAAATAAAGCTACTTAGCTTGTGGTGATAAAAAAATTGTCTAAGTGTGGAATTTGGTATACAACAATGTATTGTTTTGTTTATAACTTGGTGCTAACAGCATGTTATGACTAGAAAAGTTAGATGGAGATAGTATATATGTTGATGATGATGTATATAAATTTAGAAGTTAGTATAGACTATATGGAATAGAGATATTTGTGTTTGATGAAATAGGACAACAAAATTAAAGGAAAGGATTATTTTATTTACAAAATAATTACTTGTCCAATTAGGGCTGACATCCTAGATGTTTACTCTAAGTTGCAAAAAATTTATTTTGGTTTTAGTTGACCTAGTAGAAATTTGTGTGAAGGAATGGTATTTATGAAAAGGACACCTTGTGGTTTCAAGTGTATAAGTGTACTGTCTTGAAGAAGTTATGTTGAGCAATTGTATGCAAACTTTTGTGAAAGTGATATATGTGAATTTTGTAAAGCTATTTCAATATCCGAGATCGAATTGAGAAAGTTTCTATATTCTAGAGGTATGATTACTTGTTTGGGTAGTGAGCTTTTCTTGTAATTAGAATTGCATGTTTGGGTAGTGGGCTCATCTTGCATTTACTGTTACTGTTTAACATTAATTTATTACTTTGTTATGTATAGTTTAAAGTAAGAAATAATATCTAGTTGGTGACTAAAGTTTGTAGATTACTGATTCACCCCCCCTTTCAATAATCCCTATTTCTAATAATTGATATTAGAGCACATTTACTTTGAAGATACTTAACAACTTGAGTAAGATTTCTATGGATATGGAACATTTGATGAAGAACCTTGAAGAATCTAACTCTTGAACAAATTAATCTCCTTATTGAAGAAAGAGATAACCTGAAAGACAGATATGAAAACTCCAAAGTATACATTGGACAATCGAAGGAAAATATTGAACATCTCAAATCCAAGCCTGAATCTATTAAATCTAGAACTAATGATGATGATTATTCAAAGCTAAAGATAGAGTACAATCTATTGAAGCATGAATTGAAGATTATGAATCTAAGGAATGATCCTAACAAAGTTGATTCTAATTTGAAAACTTAAAAATGAAGATTTGAGAGAAAGTCTAGCAAAGAAGAGATATGAATTTGAAACATTGAAAGAAGATCATGAAGAACTTCATAAGTACAATACTATTGTGAAAGGTGAATTTACTTAGTGCAAGCAATATTTTGAGAAATTTTATTCTAGTAGAGAAAATCTTGATGGTTAGGTGTCAATATAAAGACCTACTTATGATAAGACTAGTCTTGGTTATCTATTTAACATGTCTACAAAGAAACTTGAGATTAGATCAGATCTAGAAGAAAAAGCTAAGTTTGATGATAGGATTGAATCCACTCAATCTTTTGATAAACCCAAACATGTTGGACAAGAAATGGAAGTTGAAATTTTGGATGAACCAAAGAAAGTGGAATATCCTAAGGAAACCAGGTATGAATTTAGAGGTAAGTGTTTTTCATGTAATGAAATAAGTCATATGAAAAGAGATTGTATTAATAAGTCATTTAATCATGTTAAGGACTTCTATTGTCATAATTGTCATGTTATGTGTCATAAAGAAATTGATTGTAGGAAACCTATATATGATAATGATAGAAGGAATAGTAGAATATCTAGAAATACTAACCCTAGAGATAGAAGAAGATCTAATGAAAGGACATCGAGAGAAGGAAGACCTTATTAAGAAAAAAGATAGATCATTTGTTATAAGTGTAACAACTTAGGACACATTGCTTAGAATTGTCATGTACTTAATCATCAATAGAATTGTAGAAGCAGAGTGTCAATATGTTAGTTATGCAATAACTTTGGACATATAGTAAATTATTGTAGAATGGATAGAAACTTTAGAAATAGAAGGAACAATGGAAGAAATAGAAGAAAAATAATAAATGATAGAAAGAATGTAAAAAATGATAGAAGGAACCATGCGAGAAACTCTAGAACTAACAAAGACAATGGGGAACAAAGAAATGTAGTTAGTGAACTTTGAGAAGAACTCAACAAGGCATTTATAAAAGGATCAAACATCTCAAAAGAAAAGCTAGATGATGATGAGATAGGAAGATCAAAGTTAGTTATCGAGTTTGATTCAATTAACTTGAATTAAGCTCGTTCACAGCACCCAAAATTGAGAACTTCATTCAAAGATTGAATTAGAGGAAGCGAAGTTTGGAAATGGTGTTTCAAGTCATGTTTAGATGGTACCTAAGATCACTTGTAATTTGGAGCTTAACTAAAAAAGTTATGAAGTAATTTAGAGTTACAGGTATTATAAAAAGGGTTAATTCTATAGCAAAAGATGAAAACTATTCTTTTGTAGAGAATTTAATGAAGCATAGTTTTTAGGAGCATTATCATGATGAAAGAAGGCTATGGTAAACCCAAGTGGCACCTAAATATTAGATAAATGATCTTGAGTAGTTATTTGATTACGAAATATAATTGATAGCTTTTTCATGTTTGCAAGTATGCAATTAATGCAAGTTCAAGCTAATGGAATAAATGGACTAAAAAATTTATTTTGACTTCATTGCAAATACATTTGAAGAAGAGAGCACTTGGAAGTGACTTGTCAAGGTGATTTCTAAGAAAACCCTAATTTTAGAAAGAGCCATTTCATCATTTTTTTGCAAATTTATTCGGCAAAAGTTCATGTTTGATAAAATCATGGATATGTCAGTAGTGCACAATGATGAGAATGAGGATAGACCTAAGTTGAAGGTTGTTTCCATAAAACCTATTGAAGGAAACCCTAACTCAACATTATCATCACTCTGAAAAATGTAATATATATTAAAGATGTAGGAAGTTATCTTAATAGTAAATTTGAATCTATTGGAAGTGAATACATGAAAAAGGATATGAAATTAGTTTTCAATCACAATATGACTATGAAACCTAGATTTGAACATTTAAAGGAATTAGACCTATTCAAATATTATTTCTACGGTGGGTTAGACACAAATGAATGGACATAGATCATATTGAGTAGAATACATGATGGGAAACTATGGATGCAAGATAATGTAGTTGATATTTCTATGTGATATCCCCATTTTGGGATATATAATTTGATAATGAATACATATAATATATAAAGCTTTTAATATTAAAATGATTAATAAAGTATATAAATTATTATATATCATATATTATCATACATATATAATTACATATATATTAGATATTTAAAATAATATACTATTGAATATAAATTATATATATACATATATATATATATATATATATATATATATATATATATATATATATCAATACTATGATACATAAAATTAATGAATAAATAATATTTATAACACTAATACTATTAATAATGGTATCACTATAGATATAATATATGTTATTAAACTTATACAAATTATATATATAATATATTTTATTATCAATATAAATATATATAATTAATATAATTATATTATTCTTAATATAATATAATTATTATCAATGAAAGGACATGATTCTTTGAAAAATGAATATGTACACAGACACAGACACACACACAAACACACACACACACACACATATATATAATATCAAACATTGAGAGGGATTAGATATGGAATATTATCAAATGGAGACAAATAAGTAAATATCCTAAAATGGGACATTACAAGTGGTATCAGAGCAGATTTTACTGCCAGCCTATGAGTTTAAGGACCCTATAGGATATGGTTATGAATGACAACCAAATAGAGTATGGAGGAAGAACTATCATTGATAATGGAATAGTGAGCATCATGTACTCCTAGTAGTCAAACATTTTCTTTTGGAGAAGACAACATACTACCTAAGATGGAGTGGTAGGACTTGGATTTTGAAGTGAATGCTTATTGATGACATAAATAAGATGCAGTGGTACCATCTTGAATATTTATCACTATAAGTTACAATTGGCAAGAATAAATCAGATGTAGCTTATAAATCATAAAGACATTTCATTTCAAGAGCTCTCAATGATTACAAACCAAAAAAAGAAAAAAATTCATATTATAGACAAGTTGTTCCATGTGAAGGAGATGAAAAATGATCACGAGGAATACACATGTGGTTCATTTCGTGAATAATAAAATCAATTTCTTTATACACCACATACCATCGATGTTGGAAGATCTAATTTCTAAAAGGGTTAAAGGAAGAATTATAATTGGAAAATGAAGAATGGGCAATTGTTTTTTTCATATGTACATTATGATAATAGAAAAAGCTAGTTTCATGGAGTTTTGGCAAATGTTGATCACTTTGCAAGCCTCCAAATCAACGAGACTCACATATTGCTATTTGGCACTACACTATGTAAAAAAAGCATTTGTGTGAAATGAAATGTAAGTCTCACAAGTTTCATTGTAATAAAACATGTAATGGTTTCTTGGAGAATATTTACTGCATATGTTGCTACAACTCAGAGTTTTGGTGTAGCTAGGATCGAGTCTGTAGGGTTTCAAACCTTGATCTTCTAGCCACCAAGTCCATCTAAACCCACTAAAGAAGACAGTAAAAGACACATGATTCTATTGGCTACAAAACATTTTACAAGTTGGGATGTTGCAATAGTAGAAGAAGAGAGTAAATAAATAAGAGGGAATGCATGGACAAAGGAACAAATTTGTGTGTTGCGAGTGGTGGAGCAGCTGAAAAATGTAAACAAATTGAATGAAGTGCATTACAATAAATAAGAAAGGTACAAATGTCTAAGACAAATATATCCTAAGGAAGGGAAGTAGATGGGTGAATTGATTAAAAGAGATGATCATGAACTATCCTATAGGTGGTCAAATAAAGGGAACAAAATCAAATGATGAGTGTTGGTGGTCACACATGATATGGAGGATTGAAGGAAGGATTGAAACATGATAGAAACTAAGATCAAGGTTCAATAAAATTATGAGAATAATGCCTAACAATAAGGATAAATTGAATACTCATTAAATCTATATTGATTGATATGATTGAAATTGACATTTTGTATATCCCAAACATAATATTAAAAAATAAAATATTTGGCTAAGCATGTTAGATGCCCTAAGAAAATATCCAAACATCATTTGTGTACCTTCACTATTTTATAACTCTTGGATAGAATCGAGGTGTTGGTTTTCAAGCCATGGACCTAGAAGATTTATGGGTCATGCACATTCTAATACTTCTATTCAAAACTTGAGAACATTGACCATACAATTTGAACTTTTTTTTCAATGATTTGCACCTATTGTATCTTGTACAAAAACTTGTAACTAAACTTTAGAATAGAATAAAGCATTTTATTAGCAATGAAATGAAGAGTGGTGGAAGACTAAAGACAAGGATATTGTATTGTAAAATAACATATGACCTCTCCTCATTTTGAGATACCAAATTCAATTTCTTACCATCCATCTATATAAAGTGAAACTCTGGCCTTTCATGGTTATTGACAACCCTACCAAGAAGCTAGTAATTGAAGTCACATTCAAAGGAGAGAAGAAGCTGGAGGAATTAATATCAATGTGACTCTTTGATCTAGTAAGGAAACATACTAGTGAAACAAGAAACATCTTTAATACAAATAATCCATCCTTATTTGAGAGATAGAATTAGACATACATAGATACACAATACAAGGAATAAGGTTAGTGATAGGAGAGGATAGAATGAAGACAAATGAAGATAAATGCTAATAAGTATATGTAAATTTGTACCAAGCATAAAGCAATTCCATGGACATCGTGTAGACAAAAGTTAAGGTAATGAGGTAAGTTATATATTTTATTATGAAATAATTGTAGTGTCTTTCTTATTATTGACACATTTTGTTATTTTGATGAATATTGAATAGTCTAATATTTACTATTAATGATTGTAGTCAAATGAAATTGATTTTTAAAAGTTGATAGGTAATAACCAAATAATGATTGAATAGAATTAATTTTCCAAAATTCTAATATTTAACTCTAAGGGAGATTAGTTTTTAATCATTATCACAAATAATATTGTTAAGTAAAATCAATAAGATTATCTAAGGTCATCACCGTCCAAGATAAGATAAGGCTGGTGTGGAATGGGGTATGTGACACCATTCAGAGGTACTAGGTAAGGCCTACAGTGAGATGGGAATTAGGCTACATCATCCAAGGGCACTAGGTAAGGCCTACAATGGAGAGAGTAACCCAGGGTACATCATACAAAGGCACTATCTTGGAAATGATGATCAGATCTAGAGATAACAATAATGAGGGAGAATGGTGAGGCCCATGATTGGGTAATAGGGCATCCTATTATAGTTTCTCCTCCCATACCTAGAAAATGATGAGTTAATATTATAATGAACTATACTTTGACTAACAAGTCACTAAAAGATCAAATTTCTCTAAATTGAGACTATAAATACCTTGTTAGGGGATTGATATAAGGAAATCCTAAAAAGGAAAATTTATATATAAATGTGTACTAATGATTTTTTTGTGGTTGTAGGTTTATAATCAAGGAATTGCATAACATGTGTCTTCATCTATCTACATCATGTCTTCATCTATCTGCATCATGTTTGTTTTGTGTCTTCATCTATCTACATCATGTTTACTCCATGTCTTCATCTCTTTGTATTGTGTTTTCTTCATCTTTTCATCTATCTACATCATGTATGCTTTGTGCTTTCATGCATTTATGAGAATTCTTTTGTTTTCTTCATGTTTTCATTCATTAAGATGTATATCTAACAAATCTTTAAGTCCTTTTGTATCTATGAAGGAGATTGTGTATGAATGATTTTACTTGAGGAAAAGAAAATTTGAGAGGAGAGTACTATGATATCCCCATTTTGACATATATAATTTAATAATAAATTAGTATATATCATATATATTAGATACTTAAAATAATATACTATTAAATATAAATTATATATATATATATATATATATATATATATATATATATATATATATATATATATATATATATATATATATATATATATATATATATATATATATACTATGATATATAAAATTAATGAATAAATAATATTTATATCACTAATACTATTAATAATGGTATCACTATAGATATAATATATGTTATTAAACTTATATAAATAATATATATTAATATAATATATGGTATTATTAATATAAATATGTATAATTAATACAATTACATTTTTCTTAATATAATATAATTATTATCAATGAAACGACATGACTCTCTGAATCATGAATATATATAATATCAAACATTGAGAGGGATAGGATATGGAATATTATCAAATGGAGACAAATAAAAAGACAAATTAGCAAATATCCTGAAATGGGACATTACATTCTACCTACCTTATTCATGAGGTAACTAGTCTTAGTAAACAAGGTAGTGTACCTGTAGGTGAGAAAATGGTCAAAAATAAAGTTGAGAGCTATACCAAAGCAATGTATAATGGGAAGGCTATGGTGATCAGAACCTTTAAGAAAAATGATGTAAGATTCTTGAGTAGAATCATTGCCTATTCTATATGTGAAAGCTCAAAGATTGATGAATTATCAGCTGGATTCATCTATGTAGCATATAAGATATGTATAGAGAAGGAACAAGTAAATCTTAGTGAAATCCTAAGAGTGCAATTACATGCAAACCTAGAAAAGATCAAGAGGACTAAGAATGGTGTGTTTAGATTTCAGTCATTAATCAATAAAATATTCTTTCATGTACTTAAAATATTTCCATATTTATTAGTCACCAAGATAATGAGTAGTGATAAATGTATAATGGAGAAGACCACATAAGTATGCAGAAGGCATCCTATAGATAAGATATTAGATAGTGGAAACTTGATAATGAGGACATTTCAAAATGAAATGAGACAAAGATTTAGAATTGCACCTGTAATTGTGGATAGATTTAAAGATGACATTTGAATGATGGTTGATACAAATTATACTTATATTCAAGCAGTAAAACCTCAAGAAACATTTCTTGATCCCTTGGGTTATGAATTGAATGATGATACAATAGTTGGTTACATTGATTTATTGTTGAAATTAAAGAAGGATAAAGTAGAATATAGATTTAGAACCGATGATGTGATTAACTAGTTAGCTCATCAAGCATCTTTGGAAAAGGGTTCTCATAAAAAAGATAGAGTCTATTATGAAGAAAGCTTTATTTGAGGCTGGTATGACTGAGAGTGAGTCTAAGGTAGTCAAGAAAACTATGAAGTAAGGCATAATAAATATACAACTTGTGTTAGTATCCTTTGTAAAGACATCTTTGGAATAGAGCATTCTATATGTAGCAGTGTCAAATTTGTAATCTAGTGAACCAAAGAGAAAATTTGAGAGATTGGTGGAAGTAGTGACCATAAAGACAAAAATGGTCAAGCAACAAGCCATTGAATTAGGCAAAAGGCAAAAGAAATTGTTGAAAATCATTGAGTCCAGTGATGAAGAGGAAGAAGAACAAGAAGTTAGGAAAGTAGAGAAGGTGACAATGTCAAAGCAATTAGCAGGAAAAGCTCAACAACCTTGGAAGCCAAAGATGGAAAGGATTAACTCCACTATTGCTATTGAAGGTAACTTTGTTTAGATGAATGAATTATATGACTTGTATAATTTTTTTGAAAAAGATTAGATTGATATCTCTACTATGAGATACATTATAGAAAATAATCTAAAATTAAAGGATATTGAGGGCTTCATAAATTAGAAAGTCTACAATAGACTCATTTAGAAGAAAGCTCCAACAAGAAAGGAAGATTTATAACTTCAGAAGTCTATGCTAAGAATTATTTACAAGACTAATGCTGAAGAAGAGATTAAGAGATTATTGGATAATATTGCACCTTACTTGAGAAATAAAGTAAGACCATTTTTGTTTATGGTGGGTGAGAAAGATAAATTAAGAAGTGAGACTACAACAACAATAAGTCAGATGTTGATAGAGTCTAAGGCAACATCTCCACTAGCACCTAGAACATTAGAAGTGTTAGAGAGCAATGACACTATGTAGATAGATTAGACCAATTTTATCATTAACATTGATGATACTAATCCATTTGAGGTTTTTGAAATGAATAAACCTAATATTGAGGATATTGAATACAAATTGAAGAGGAAAATAGGCTACTTGTAGAAGAAAGGAAGAAAGTAGAAGAGGCCAAGAAAAAATTACTTGAGGATGAAAAGAAAAGAAAGAAAGAGGATGAAAGGAAAAGAATAGTAGAAGAAGAAATAAGAAAGAAAATAGAGGAAGACAAGAGGGAAAATGAAAGAAAGGGAAAAAAAAAAAAATGAAGAAGAGAGAAAAGTAAAAGAGACAACCAAGAAGCAAAGGGAGAATGACACTAAACCTTCTAGTTCATCTACTCTACTTTCACTTGCTAGCTTAGAAATTGATGATGATGATGATCAAAATGATTTGATCTCATTCTTATCAAAGTTTATTCAAAAGAATAGAATAGTGAAAAGCCTATAGAAAACCTTGATGGAGATTACTAACATACTACATAGTACTCTGACAGTGTAGCACATAGAATTAGATCCTGAATAGAGGGCACAACTAGTGTTAAAGTCATTTTATGAAGAATTTACTAACTTGTTGAATGTTGTAGAAGGAAAGGCACATATTTCACATGATGCTAACTTGTTTAGCACCATTTATCAAAATATTAAGAATGATTTGATAATTCTTGATACTTATATCAAGGAACTAAAAAAGTGTCAATAGGTTGGGAAGATACTATATATTAAGTGTAATCTATCATACAAACTAACTAAAGACATTAGCAATCAGATTGGAGGAAAGATAAGTGAGCTAGAGGCTCTATCTAGCCAGATGCAACATCCATCTTGTAAGATTGGTGATTTTGAAGGACAAGTGGCTAGTATTCATAATGATATCAAGAAATTGGAACTTTGGAAGGAATAAATTTTGAAGAGGATATCAGATTTTAGAGAATCTATTTCTCTAAAAATATCTTTTATTAAGGAACTATTGGAGGAATGTATCAAGGCCAAGGACACCTATTCTAACTTTTTGTATTTAGATCTTAATGCAGTTGAGATTGCATCATATGCTTTATGTACAATTCTCACCTTAGCTAAATCCACCAAGGAGACATGGACTAAATGTATGGATTGCCCAAAAGAAATTTTTGATTATTGCATGAAGATTCTATCAGCTTAAGGAAGGACAACACTTTTCTTGATATTTTTTGACATTTTGACCTTTGTCATTAATGTCAAAGAGGGAGAAGTACACATGAAAATTGTTAAGAGTAGAAGTAAATTTAAGGGGAGACAAATATTGTAAAGTATATTACAAGGGAGAGCATATATAAAGATGGACAAATTGTAATAGATGTAATATGGATGTATTTTTGTTAAAGTTTTTGTTATTTAGCCAATTTTGCCTATGTTGTTGCCATCAATGCCAAAGGGGGAGATTTATGACAATTGGATAATGAAGATATGTAATTGTTGTCATTTATGGCAACACATGATATACATGCTTACAGGAAACCTCAAAAATAAAGATACTTAGCTTGTGGTAACCAGAAAATTGTCTATGTATGGAATTTGGTATACAAGAGTGTATTGTTTTGTTTATAACTTATTGTTGATGTCATGTTATGAATACAAAAGTTAGATGGAGATAGTATACATGTTGATGATGATGTGTATAATTTTGGAATTTAGTACAAATTGTATATAATAGAGATATTTATGTTTTGATGAAATAGGACAATGAAATTGAAGGAAAGGATTATTTTGTTTACAAAATAATTACTTGTCCAATTAGGGATGACATACTAGATGTTTACTCTAAGTTGGAAAAAGTGTATTTTGGTCTTAGTCAGCCTAGAAAAAATTTATGTAAAGGCATAGTATTTATTTAAAGGACATCTTGCAGATTCAAGTGTGTATGTGTGTTATCTTAAAGAAGTTATTTTGGGAAATTTTATGAAAAGTTTGTAAAGCTATTTCAAGATACGAGATCGAAGTAAGAAAGCTTGTATATTATAGAAGTTTGATTGGTTGTTTGGGTAGTGAGTTTTTCTTGTAATTGGAAGTGCATGTTTGGGTAGTGGGCTCATCTTGCATTCATTGTTACTGTTCAACATTACTTTATTACTTTGTTATGTATGGTTTAAAGTAATAAATAATATCCAATTGGAAAATGAAGTTTGTAGATTACTGATTCACACCACCCTATCAATAATCCCTATTTCTAACAAACTTCTCACATTCGTTGTTGTAGTAGGTGGTGGCTAGTTTAGGATATATGCAACTTTTTCTTGATACATCTTCAAAAATCCCTTGGATACCAAAAATCCTAAATATACAAGTTCTTGCTTCAGGAACTCAATTTTTTCCAAATTTATTTCTAACTTCTCTTCATGTAACTTCTTTAGCACCATCTCCACATGTTTAAGATGCTCTTTTTGTCTCACTAAAAATGAGTATATCATCAAGATATACCACAAACAATCTCAATGTGTAGTATTTCAATACTTCAATCATGACTCTCATGAATGTGCTAGGAGAACTTGAGAGGCCAAAAGGCATCATAAACCACTCATACAACCCTTTTGTGGCTGTGAAATATTTCTTCCACTCATCACCCTCCTTTATCCTTATCTAATGGCAATGACTTTTGAGATCCAACTTTGTGAAATATTGAGCCCCTCCAAGAGAATCCATCAAGTCCTCAATTATAGGTATGCAAAGCCTATACCTAATGGTGGTTCTATTTATGGCCCTTAAATTTATGAAAAGTCTTCAATTACTACCCTTCTTGGATTCTAAAACTATTGGCACTACATAAGGGCTAATGCTCTTCTTTATCAACCCCTGATCAAGGATTTCTTGCATTTGTCTAGTACCTCTCTATTTTGATCTAGAGTAAGCTTATAGGCTAATTTATTTGGAAATGATGCACTAGGTATAAATTCAATTTGATGACCTATCACCCTTCTAGTAGGTAAGGTTACAAGAGTTCCATCACTAACTATATCCTTATACTTTATGAGTGTCTCTTGGATTTCAGCTAGTAAAGGTTCTTGTTTAAATTTTTCTTCTTCCTTAGGGTTAAGAAGAATGCCATATAACCTTCATTACCTTGATGCTTAAGGGAATTGATTAAATCCTTCCCACTACTTAATAATACACTAGAAATCTTGGACTATGACTCATCTTCCTCCAATAATGACTGGAACTTGAAATTTCTACCATTTTTCTTGAAAGAAATGGATTTCTCTTTTCCATTATCGACAAACCCCTATCACATTGCCAAGGCCTGCCCAATAGTAGATAGTATGCATCCATAGGGAACACATCACAAAGTAGTGTGTCTTTGTAACCATTAACTAAAAACTCAACCAAAGTATGCTCATTCACCACCACACTCTGCCCTTTGTTCAACCATGTCACCTTGTATGGGTTAACATAAGGTATATTTTCCAACTTGAGTTTGTCCACTACCTCTTCCAATATGATATTATGTGTGGAGCCTAAATCCATTATAACTTTACACACCTTGCACAAAATCTTGCATCTAATTCTAAACAAAACCTTCCTTTTCTTGGGTTCATCCTTGGTGACATGCCCTAAATTTAACAAGGCAAAACACAACCACAAAATTTTTAAATTTAAAAAAAAAAGAAGGAAACTAATGATAATTTTTTTTGAAGATGTTTTATACTTAGGTATTTAAACTATTTATCATTAATTCTTTTTCCAAACTCCATGATGTTTTATAATTTACTGATTCTTTCTTATTATCAGGAAATATACCATTTGATAAAAATAAATAAGGTAATATGAAGATTCGATTAAGGAATTCGAATCATAGCTTATTCCTCCAATTAATAAATTTATGTTTTCTAACTAGAAAACATTTTTTAATTACCAATTACTTAATCGTTACTAATACATATGCCTATCAATCCACTAATACCTATATGTAAAATAGTTACTTTATAATTACTAAATGTATCCTATAGTTCAAAATCTATTCACTACAAACCAATTAAGCTATGTTTGGTTTAAGTCACTAAGTGCCTACCAATTTCCTTTATCTT
The DNA here is from genome assembly GCA_028749045.1 of Cupressus sempervirens. Taxonomy (NCBI): domain Eukaryota; kingdom Viridiplantae; phylum Streptophyta; class Pinopsida; order Cupressales; family Cupressaceae; genus Cupressus; species Cupressus sempervirens. Next base: position 773,687,075 of record CM053793.1, read on the forward strand.
ATTAATATATCAATAAGTCTCACCACCCTAACATTTAATTAATCCCTTTTACCAAGAACCTTCCAAATTATCTTAATTACCCCATGCATTACCTAACCATTCTACTAATTCCATTTACTAACATACTTTAGTAATTTAATTTTCATCTATTCCTAACTAAATGCCTACTTCCAAAATCATTTCCTAACTATATATTTTATCTATATTGCACAAGCCATATCCCTAGGTTACTACCCCTAACAACCTTATTACAAGGCATCTAGATGAGTAACTCCTACATCATTGCCTTCATCACTTCATATGATGTATTACATGTACATATATAATTTTCCTTATAAAACTTCTTAATGGTTGTCCATGTTTTAGAGTATAATAATAAATCAAATCTTGCATGTCAAACAAAATATACAATTATGATGATAAATAGAATAAGTGGTTAAATATATAAGCTAGAATATCAATGATCACTACAACATCTCATGATACATATACTTGATTTCTTCATTACTAATTGTTCCCTTAGATTGTATACTAAGAAATTATTTATCTATGTAGAAAAAATTATAAGAAGCATCACTCTTTAAAAGAATTTCCCAACCAACCCCCACTATACAAAATGGAATAATGTTATCCTATACCAATTATTTAAATTGATTTTTATAACTTGTGTTAGGGTCAATATAATTATGTTTCCCTAAACAACAGCAATATTTAAATCTTAAAAGAAGGAATTGTTATCATAATGGTCTATATTATTAATTTATTTTTTATTGATTTTATTTTAATTAGTTTTTAAAAAAAAATATTTATTATTACTCATTATTATTATTCCTTTAAAATTTACTAATTTATTTGTAATTAATTATTAAATAAAAATTAGCTTATATTCCTAAATCATCCTACCACTAACACATGTCCTAAGTTATGTATCTTACTACTACCATATGGATTTAATATTAACATGATTCTAACATTACCACTAAATAATTAATTAGCTAGGATACCTTCCCAAAATAATTCTACCTAATATCACTTGACTAGATATTACTTGCTCACACCTCAATGCTATCTCTCAAACACCCTTGATTGACACATAACTTAAATATAATATTTTAATTCCATAAATAATCTAAACACCTACCTAATATAATCCTCCACCTAAAGCATAATCTTTTAAGTTACCACTAAACTCCTATCATTACTTGTCTAAGTTTCTAATCAACTAATCCCATGTCCTTAATATTAACCTTGGTAATGAACTACATATGCCTGCTATCAATTTTAATTATCCTGAAACCCTTATACCCTCCCAAGTGAATTCCTTTATCCCTTCCAAGGTGATGTGGCCTTGGTCCTATCATCACCCTCCTTAAGAACCTAATTGTAAGCTTTGATTTTTAGGGATTTTCAAGGTAATTTATAATCTAACATGGCCATTTCCCAACACTTAACTAATCCTCCATTTCCCAGTGCCTATCTCCTCCTCCCTAGGCATGATGTGGTGGGGAGTTAGTTTAAAACTCAAACCTTTTTCTTGTTTACAAGTGATATTACATGATATGATGCCTAGGAAAAAGGGATTTTTTATATTTCATAACAAGGGTCCCCATCATTACCCTTTTACATAGGCTCAAGAAGAGACAAGGACAAGTCACATAGTTGTTGACAAGAAAGTGTGCTTTTTAAGAAAAATTGACTTTGGGTAGTTTCTAACCTATCCCACCCCAACATCTTTTTGATACCCTTTTCTAATATCAATGCCATGCATTTAGGAAGGGAAAAGTGGTCAATTTTCAAAGCAATGGGATTCTTACATGCAGAGAGGATGGTGGTATGTTAGGATGGGAAAATTTTGAGATGGCTTTCCATGTTTTGAAAAGTGCTTAGGATTATGTGAAGTCCATAGTGGGTAAGTGGTCATTTCCACTTTTTTGATTATGTTGTTTATATATGAATTTTTTTCTTTAACATCATTTTATTTTGAGCTAAAGTTTGGGATTTTGTTAGTTATTTTTATTTTATTATTATTTTGTTCTTCATGTCTTGTACATATATGCAGGATTTTTATATGCATACATGCTTGCACCCAAGGAGCCATATCTAATCATAGTTTTGATGTAAATCTGACATAGTTTAGGTACCTAGGTTAGCATATTATTATGTTTTTTTTTTTTTTCTACAATATTCTATTTTTTTAAGTATAACTCATTGAGAATATTTTGGGTATATGCTTCTAAATAAAATATTGATTTATAATAGAGAGAGGATTTATTTCTAATCCCATACATTTTCCAAAGAGGATAAAGCGCACTTACAACAACTTTTCCCTTATAGATTTCTACTATGTCATTTAAGGATTTACTTTCTCCCATTCCAACTATGAAGTCAAGGTGTTATTTTGGTGATAAAGTTGTTATTATCATTTAGTCTACCTCTTTTTTTAAAGATTTCTAATGATGTGATACATTTTAGGATTGGACAGTTCAATGAACAAGTTCTAATTTAAATGTTTCAAAAAGGTGGTTATTAACACATCTAAAAAGAAACTACTATACCTAGAACATTGAAATTCGAGGATGCTTGGAATCATATATGGAAGCAATTACTCATAGAAACAAATGAATCCTTCCAATACAATATTCAGAACTTCTATTCATAATTCATCAATCACCATATGCAAAGCTTACAAAGATTTTACTCAATCAACCATAAATAGTTGTTACAAGGATTACCCTATATGAGGACCCCATGAGATTTATCTTTAAACTAAATGCACTAATCTTCATATACACAAAAGTTTGATCATCTAACTTGAACATACTCTTCTTCACTATGAATACTTCTTACAAAGACAACTCTATAAAATTTCCTCAAACTTCACCTTACACAACCTCAACAATATAAAATGATAAGGAGATCTCTTTTTACATCATATTGGAACAACAATGGAGACTTCTCATCACAACACATAATGAGATAACATGGGAATTTTTGTCCCTCCACACACTTGATTTTCAACAAGGCCAAGAGTGAAACTCTAACCTCTTCATAGGAACCATTTTCTCAAAACCTACAAAAACAACACAAAACTTGGAACCATGGGGCCTCACCTCCCAACCTAGGCTTCCATGAAGCCACCCACCAAGAAGGGGAAACAAGTCCAAATGGGATTCACACACACAAAACTTGTCAATGCATAGAACATATCACATAACAAAAAACAATCCCTCCCATAGCTTGCACATAGGGTGAACATGTGCTTTCAAAAAGGAGACTTGCCATATCAAACATATCTACACTACATAATTTTCATGCACTTTTTTGGATTTCATAAATCAACAAATTCCATGCCCTTTTGGGGCTTTCACAAATACACTCTCATACTCCATAATCTTCTTTCTACACCATCATTTCCCTTATCACCCCTAAGGCAAGATATGATGGATATGGCATACAATGGAGCCCATACTCTAAGGTTCTCAACTATATTTCAAGCCCAACTAAGCCCTTCACCCTAGACTTCTCTTCCCTTCCCAAAGGGTGAGTGAAGCCCTCACACCCATAACAACACTTGACATTCAAATCAAAACCAAAATGATCAAGAAAGAAAACCAAGAAATTGCATGAACACAGTGCACATTCATACCACTACAACATAATACAAATATTCATAATGGCACAAGGAAATACCAAAATCTACCATCCAAAGATTCATAATACAATGCAAGATCCCTTAACAAATGCTCCATGCTTGCAGATTTACTATGCAATACTAAAAGGAATAAAATTTTCATGGTTTGAAAAAACACCAACCTTGGTCCAAGCTAAGGAAATGATATTTTTTGTAGAGCTCCCTTAGTCCTTCTCCAACCCAAACTATCTCTAGACATAGAGAATGGGTGAACACCCCACTAGTTTTTCCAAGACTCCCTAATAAGTCCTTTTCACTAACTATTTTAGCAAAGAAACTAAGCCACTCCCTCTTAAAAACTTGTCTCCTCTAAATTTGTTATATTTGACTTTGTGAAAACATCAAAGAGAACACATTCGACAACTCAAATTTCGAATTGGTGAGAGAATGCATGGGAAAAAGGCCCCCCTAAGCTTTCTAGTCACTATCATGGTCAAAATTAGGTCCCTAACATGTAATACCATCACATGGGTAGCTCATTTTCACATAAAAGTCACTCTAGGACCACCTTATGTCCCGTCAAAATGCTAGATAAGTCAAAATTTGAATGTCCTTTGATTATGACCCATCTTACCCCTTGTCAAGTGGGTTTGGTTACTCATTAACAAAATAATTAGGTTTAGGGTAAAATGCCATCATGACCAAAACCATAATTTCCATGTCATCACACACAAAATCTACAAGTGTCAAGTGACACATAAAAGCACATCCCACATCGCCATGACATGCCCTAAATGCATCCTTATGACTACACATTCCCACATACAAGAAAACTTACATTCACAAAGCAAAATAATTTCGCAATGAGGATTTTGAATCTTCTAAAGATTTGCCTTGGTTAAACTATGTTCACATAAGTTTGGATTCTATTTCCCTAAAAAAATTTCCATGGTTCCACTTCGTACACATTAAACTCAAGAATCAGTAGTCCAAGGGGGTCATATAAATGTATATCATAAATGCATAAAATTTAAAATGTTGCGTAATCTTATTAACATAATTTAATTAAATTTCCTCTCCTAAAAATTTCAAATAAATCATTCAAAATGTTAAGATATCAAGATCTTCATATCATAAACCATAATGGAAAATCAACATTTATCTTCATATCACATTACATCATAAATATTTGTAATAATCATAATCAAATTAACATTTATATACATATCGCATCAATTTATCATTTATTTGCATATCACATTAAAGCATAATTGAATTAATATTTCACATCACATCATAATATAATTCTATCCTATCATAAAGTTGCATCCATATATGTTCAATCATTCCATTCACAATATCAGGTTCATAATACATATCATAGGTGTAGGATACTACTATAAATGTCAAAATCAATGAATAAAATAAGCCATTGTTCTTCTAAGTCTCGAATAATGTAAGTAACATACCCACACTTAAACATTACATTTCCACATTACAAGCATCTCTAAAATTTAGATTCTATCAAGCAATTAGAAGGATTAGAACATGAATGAAATCATTATTTATATCATTTAGGTCTTAATGTGTAGACATATGTGTAGATAATCAAAATGTAGATATTAAAATAACATCACCCTATAGTCTTGAAAGTATATCAAAACATAAAATTAGAAGTATCATAATGAAAATATGTCATTTATACTATGATGGATTGGGTGAGGCTTCACACTTGGTTAGATGTCTAATAGGAACTCTTTTGAACATTAAGTTCTCTCCCCCTCTAAATCAATATGAGCCACCTCATATGCCTTGGAAATCAATGTGTCTTCATGAGCATATGAAATACCCTTGTCATTGTTTGAAGAAGTAGGTTTGTTAGGGCATCTGTAAGTAGGGTGACCCAACTATCCACAAGTATAACACTTCATGCTTGCAAAGTATGAAGTTGCTTCTACCTAAACTTCTCCCTCTATTGGAACCTCCTTGATCACCTCTTCTTGGATTAGTTTCACTATGTTTCTTAGCAAGTTTAGACTCGCCTTAGTTTCTCTAATCATTATCTCTATCCTAGCATCCACCTCTATGCTTCCTTTGGTCTCTTCCTCTGCCTCTACCTTTGAAATTAGAGTCCCCATTCTTTCTATTCTTTTCTTCCACCTTAAGAGCCAATTGATGACACTTTTGAATAGTGGTAGGATCTCATGGGCTTAGCTATTCTTGGATGTTCCACTTTAGTCACCCAAATATCTTCCTACTTTAATAGGTTCCTCTTCTTGAATCTTGGACCTTATGCATAGTTTTTGAAATTTATCTGTATAGTATGCCACATCCAAGTATTAATGCTTCATACCTTGCCTCTTCCTATGTAATTGTACTTCATAGTCTTCTAGTAGATAATTTTCCTTTACTTTAGTCACTATGGAATTACAGTTAGCTATGGGATTCTTACCCATTCCAACCCTTTCTTCTTGCATGTATTTCCACCATGTCAATGCAGACCCTCTAAGTGTTGACATTGTAACCTTAACTTTTTGTGCCTCTTTGACACCTTTGCATCCAAAATGATTTCCTATAACCTTAATCCATTCCATCATTGTACCAGCTTCCATCTTATTGGATACAATTGATTAATTGTGTATTATCTTTGAAATTACAGAAATGTCATATCATTATCATTGAGTGTATGCTGAGCTCACTCAGGTAGTGGAAATAATTTTTTGTACCTACCAAACATTCCTATGTTTTCTTAGTTTAGAAGGTAGTGTCTACCAAGTTCACTCGGGTGTTGAAGAAAAGTCTACAAAAGATGAGTGTTAACTGAGCTCACTTAGTTTCTAAAGGATCTTTGCAAGTTTTTAGTGTTAACCAATCTTCTTTTGGTTAACACAAGGAATTGCTTCTAATTTAGTATCTACTAAGCTAGTTAGATAAAAAAGGATTTTATTATCTTTGCATATTAAGCTTAATTGATTTATATATTGCTTCTAGCTGGGTAAGGTGATGAATATTAGTTATGCTAAGTTGTATATGAGCCAACTTAACAATAAAGATATAAATATAAGGTCAAGTTGTGGATTCAATTTGTGCAAGTATGAAGATGTGATGAATGAATGGAAGATTTAATGATGAAGAGAGGAAGTGAATTTGAAAAATAAGTAGAATATACTTGTGGAGTAAAAAAACTATATTCAATCAAGAAGGATCAAGTATAAGCCAAAATAGAGATCTATAATCAAAATTTCAGTTGCATTCAAATCGGGTCATCTCATTGTTACTCTCTAACCATCATAGCAATGATCTAAATCTCTTAATATAGTTGGCTTAATAGCTATTTGTAAATCCTCTAACAAGGTGGCAGTTTGATTGAATTGTCTTAAGACCTCTAACAATGCGAATCCTAATAGGGTGATTAAATCCTTTAATAGGGTCACACATAATAGTGTGTTTTGTAACCTTTTATAGGGTTGGCTCCTAATATGACTCACTTTAGAAGAGTGAAAATAGTAACTAGTTGCTATTGGTGGGTTTTCCTAAATCAGGTTTCCATGTTAAATCCTGCTATGAGATGTCTTCATGCTATTTTTCTTTATGTGTTTTCAACCAAGTTAGATTAAGAATAACCATAGATAAAATTTAAAAGATTTACATAATTATTACTTACTAAGTTATGGAATTTTATGTGTGTTTACCGAGCATCAACAATATTCAGTTTTTAGACTTTATTTTGTACTGAAATCTAAGGGATCTCAGATTTATTTTAGTAGTAATATAATCACCCCTCCCCTCTTAGTTGCTCCTCTTATATGTCCAACAATTGGTATCAAATATTTTGGTGCTTGCAGAGAAGGTTTCAAGGACCTAAGCTAAAGATTAGGATGTTTTACAAAAGAGTGATTCCCAAGCTGAATAGAGACAATTTTGTAGCATGGCAAGGACTTATGAGGTTACATTTGGATACTATCAATGATTTAGGATGAAAATATCTTGATACTAAATACAACATTCCCATTGGAACATTATCTGTTGATGATATTGCTGAAAAGAAGAATCATAACATCATGATGATTGATATTGTATCCTCTCTTAGTTATGCTAAATTTGATGAAGTCAAAGATTGCAAGACAACTCATGAGATGTGGACCAAACTAAAAGGCGTATATGGAGGATATGAAAAGGTAAGAAGAGCTAAGGCTAAAATTCTTAGAGGTCATTTTAATCAGATGAAAATGAGAGAAGATGAGAACATTACAAAATTTGTGAAAAGAATCTAAGCAAGTGTAATTACAATCAAAGCATCTAGAGGAGACATTGAAGAGAAAATAGTTGTAAACAAGGTACTTAGAGCTCTTCTTCCTATTTATGCAATTAGAGTGTCTACTATTCAAGAGATGAGATTGATCCAAATAATAAAATATCTTTGGATGATTTAGTTGGAAGATTGATAGCTTTTGAGTTAGATAACTTTGATAACTATGTTGCTAGTTCAAAAGTTATTGAGTCTACTTTTAAAGCCAAACTATCACTCAAAGAAAAGGCTAATAAATCAAAGTCTAATAAATTAGGAAGTGAAGAAGAAGAAATAGAGGAAAGTTCATATAGTGATCTTGAAGTTGTTGAATCCCTACTTGCAAGAGTGTATTCCAAAGGTAGAGGAAAGTTTAAAGGTAAAGTTCCTTTGATATACTTTTCCTATGAAGAAGTTGGTCATATTGTTGCAAGGTGTCCAAAAAAGAAATCAAAGATGAAAAGAAACTCAATAAGCACAAAGGTAAGAAGGATTGCAAGAACTATAAGAACTACAAGGAAAAAGGTAAGAAATCTTGTTTTATAGCTAAAGATTCTTATAATAGTGAAGATGAAATGGTATACATTGCTGTAAAAAATGAATTTGATGATGAAGGAGATAAGGTGACACTTATCTATCATGTTAGCAAAAAGGATATATTGATTATTGAAAGTGGTTGTTCACATCATATGACTGGAGATAAAAAATAAAATTAAGCACATGGAATATTATAATGGAGGTAGTGTGAGATTTGGAAACAATAAACCTTGTAATAAAAAGGAAAAGGATGTATTTCATTAACTAAAGGACTTGTTTGTGACAATGCTTATTGCATTAAAGGAATAAAGCATAATCTAGTGAGTGTAGCACAGTTGAATTACTTTGGATTCAAGGAAGAATTCATGGATGGACAGGCTAAACTATTGGATGAAAAAGGAAATCTGGTTGGATCTAGCAAGCAAACAAAAGGTAATCTATTTTACATTGATCTCAGTGAATATTCATGTTTTATTTCTCAAGTAGAAGAAATCTAGTTATGGCATAAAATACTATGTCATGTAGACTTTGATAATCTAGTTAAGATTAGCAAACATAGAAGAGTAAGAGGTATTTCAAGTTTGAAGAAGCCTAATATGGGTTTATGCAAGAATTGCAAAATTGGTAAGATGGCAAAGAATAGATTCAAAAGAAAAAACTATTAGTCAAAATAAATCTTAGAGATTATTCATACAAACTTATGTGGACCTATTGGAATAGATAGCTATAGTGGAGAAAATTTTTTCATTCCTTTTGTTGATGACTATTCTAGAATGATGATTGTAATGTATCTAAAAGAAAAATTAGAAGCCTTTCAAAAGTTCAAGTGGTATTTGGAAAGAGTAGAAAAAGAAATTGGAAAGAGGTTGAAATGTTTAAGATTAGATAGAGATGAAAAATTCATCTCTAATTAATTTAATAATTTCTGCATTGAAAGAGTAATTAAAAGGCAAGTATCAGCCCCTAGTACATGACAACAAAATGGTATAGATAAAAGAAGAAATAGATCCATCATGGATTGTGCAAGAACCTTGATGATTGAAAAGAATGTTACAATAAAATACTAGAAGGAAGCTATCAGCACTACAGTTCATACCTTGAACAAAGTATAGTTGAACAAAGACTCAAACAAAACTCCTTATCAACTATGGAATGGCTACAAACATAATGTAAGTTATTTGAAAGTATTTGGCAGAAAATGTTATATCCTAAAAGAGTCTAGAAAAGGTAAATTTGATGTAAAAGGTGGTAAAGACATATTTTTAAGACACTCCTATAGAAGTAAAGCATACAAATATTTGAATTTGTCTATTCATAAAATAATAGAAAGTGCACATGCTAGAATTGATTAGTTTGCAAAAAAGAGTGAAGAAGAAAGCAACAAAGAGCCAAAAGAATACAAAATATTTGTTTACCATGAACCTAATACCCTACCAAACCTATATAAAATAAAGGAGGCTTCATCTCTTTAGTCCCTAGAATCTCCAATTGTTATCAAGTTGTAGATAGTGCAACCCGAGTCACAATCTGAAGGACCCAAGTTACAATCCAAAGCTATTGAGCTAGTTCAAACCAAGTCTAATGGACCTAAGTCATAGATAGAAGGACCTAAGATTGATACTAAAGTTCATGATGAAATCAATGGAAGTCATTCAAAACAAAAAGAACCTATGTTAGCAAGATATACCAGAAGGCATCATGCACCTGATCATATCATTGGAGACAAATTTGATGGAACAATGATTAGAAGCAAATTAAAAGGTACATGTTTACTTGTTGAATTTGAACCTAGGAATGTTAGAGATGCCTTAGATAATGAAACTTGGGTTGAATAAATGAATGAAGAGATAGAATAGATAGAAAAGAACAAAACTTGGACTCTTGTTCCTAGACCCAAAGATAAAAATGTATTTGGCACAAAGTGGGTGTTCAAAAATAAGTTTAATGAACATGGGAAAGTTTCAAGAAACAAGACAAGACTAGTATGTAAAGGTTATTATGAAGAATAAGGTATTGATTATGGTGAGACTTTTTCTCTTGTAGCAAGATTAGAATGTGTTAGAACTTTACTAGCATATGCAGCACACAAAGGATTTAAAGTATACCAAATGGATGTTAAATCTACATTCTTGAATGAAATTATTGATGAGGAAGTCTACATTGAACAACCAGATGTTTTGTAGATCCTAGCAAAGAGACATGGTTTGCAAGTTACACAAAGCATTGTATGGCCTCAAGCAAGCTCCTAGAGCTTGGTATGAAAGAGTTTATAAATACTTAGGGATAAAAGTACAAAGTTGTGTCACCTTTTAGGCTAACTTATCAAAATGACTAAACTTGAGTGTTTCTATTTAAAATTCAATTTTGTTAAACACATGATCTAGATAGATTCATTTTAGCTAAGTTATATATGGTCTCACACTTTTCCAATTGGGAAGGTCTATTAAATGCATGTTTCAAACTACTTTGTATCCAATTACTAAAGAAATAAAATTATTTTAGAAAAGTGGTGTTTCAATAACTCTTACTATTTTTAATGATATTTTTTTAATAACATATAAACATCATTTTATTGAGCCTAGATTCAAGAATATTCTTGTGTAGAGTTTATAGTGTTTTAATTAGATATAGTATATTATAATTAAAAGACTCCACAACCATGTATTTTAACACTTGAAAAGATGTCAATTTTGAGAAAGAAAAAAATAATAAATCATATCAAAAAAATATTAAAATTATATAACATTCTAGATGAGAGAGTCCTCTTCTAGAATGTATAATTTTTCTCCTGGTTAGTATAGATTTGTTTTGAAAAATGTGGTGGGAGATGAAAACTATTGATTTCAAGTGAGTTGAAATTTCAATCCATATATAAGAGAAAATATAGGTCTAAAGAAAATTTTTATTTTTGACTGTTCTAGATATATATGTTATCTATAACATAGTATAAGATCAAAGGGAAATAAGTTTATTTCCATATAGTTTTGTGGTGGGAACTAGACCCCTAATTTTCAACATTTTTCAACACCTAAATATTATCTATAAAAATTAGAAAAATATATCAATTCTTATTCCAAATAATTATTAAAAATTATGATACTAAAATTCATTCATTTTTACACATTTCATTAGTTTACTTCATTTCCAAATTAAAAATAATAATACCAATTTTATGTCAGTAAAGGTGAACAATTATACTTTTGTTAGCCTTTTCCTTTATAGAAGGATGACACAAGTTTGTGCTTTTCCCCTTGGTACAGATTGGCTTACAAAGAACAAATGATAATAGTAGTCTATATATCAAAGAAGGAATAGACAAGAAGATTATATTGGTAGAAATATTTGTTGATCATACCTTATTCACTAGAAATTAGAACTTATGCAAAGCATTTTTAGAAGAAATATGTAAAGAATTTGAGATGTCCATGTTTGGTGAGATAATATTCTTTGTTGGATTATAGATTCAACAGAACAAAAATGGTATCTACATATTCAATTCAAGTATATTAAGGAGATACTAAAGAAGTTTGGAATGGAAGATTCAAGACCACTTAGAACTCCTATGTCTAATAGACATAAGCTTTCCAAGAATAATGATTCTAAAGAAGTAGATCAGACCACATACAAATCAATGATTAAAAAATTGCAGCCCTGATATTGCATTACTAGTTGGTATGGTGGCAAGATTCTTAGCAAATCCTAGAGAAAATCACATGATGCCAATCAAGAGAATTGTGAGATATCTCAAAGCTACCAAAGACTATGGATTATGGTACAAACTTGGAGGCAATTTAAACTTGAAGTTATTTAGTGATGTTCATTGGGCAAGAAGTCTTGATGATAGAAAAAGCACTAGTGATGGAGCATTGTTTCTTGGTAAAAAACTAATGTCTTGGACAAGCAAAAAAAAAAATTGCATCTCTCAATCCACAACAGAGGTAGAATATGTGGCAATAGTAGTTAATTATTCTAACATTGTTTAGTTCAAATAATTGATGGAAAGAATGAAGATAGAGATCAAGGATCCAATAATAATATATTGTGATAACAACAATGCAATCAACATATCAAAGAATCTAGTGATGCATACCAAAACAAAGCACATTGCTATAAAATATCACTTCTTAAGAGAGTTGGTATAGAATAAAGAAGTCACATTGGAATATGTGAATACAAAAGAACAAATTGTAGACATATTTATCAAGCCATTACATATGGATTCATTTTTTCATCTAAGAGGTAACCTAGGGGTCATTCCCTTATCTGAAGCTCACTAAATGAAGCTTAGTGATGCATCAACAAGAACCAAGTTGAGGATTAATTAGTTGATATAGAATTGATAAGGACATTGAAAATGAACCAATACTTAAGGTACATTAACAGTAATAGAGTTATTGTCTTTGGCATGTGTTGACAAAGAGGGAGAAGTTTACTTTCATATCTTTGAGAAATTTTGTCATTAAAAAGAAGGAGAAGGTTTTTGTAAGAGGAGACACTTCTGTGAATGAACTTGGTAGAATTTTTTGTAGATAGAGGGAGAATCTAGTAAAAGGAAGAGCTCATAATGACAAATGGATTTCTTAAGAATAAATAAAAAATCTCACTGTGTTATGACATGTTGTGTTGCTATCAATGCCAAAGAGGGAGATTGTTGGATATAATTGATTAATTGTGTATTTTCTTTGATGTTACACAAATTTCATATCATTATCTTTTAGTGTATGTTGAGCTCACTTGGGCAGTGAAGAAAATTTTTTGTGTCTACTGAGCATTCCTATGTTTGCCTAGTTCCAAAGGCAGTGTCTACCAAGTTCACTCAGGTGTTGAAGGAAAGTTTGCAGAAGATGAGTGTTAACTGAGCTCACTCATTTAATGAAGAAATTTTGGATGGAACTAGTGCTAACTAAGCTTACTAAGTTTCCAAAGGATCTTTGTGATTTTGTAGTGTTAATCAAGCTTCTATTGGTTAACACAGGAAATCACTTCTGAGTAGTGTCTACCAAGCTAGGTTGACTAATGAAAGATTTTCTTGTCTTGGCATATTAAGCTTAATTGATTTATCTATTACTTCTAGCCAACTAAGGTGATGAATATTAGTTATTCTAAGTTGTATATGAGCCAACTTGACAATATGAAAGATATATGTATAAAGTCAAGTTGTGGATTCAAGTTGTGCAAGTGTGAAGTGTGATGAATGAATTAAAGATTCAATGATGAAGAGAGGAAGAAAATTTGAACGATAAGAAAAATATACTTGTTGAGAAGAAAAGCTATATTTGATCAGGAAGGATGAAGTACAAACCATAACAGAGATCTATAATTACCAATTTAGTTGCATTCAAATCAGGTTATCTCATTGTTACTCTCTAACCATTGTAGCAGTGATCTAAATCTCTTAATAGATTTGGCTCAATAGCTATTTTTAAATCCCCTAACAAGGTTGTAGTTCTATTAAATTATCTTAAGACCTCTAATAAGGCCACTCCTACTAGGGTGATTAAATCCTTTAACAAGGTCATACCTAACAGTGTGTTTTGTAACCTTTAATAGGGTTGGCTCCTAATAGAGCTCACTTCAAAAGAGTGAAAATAGTAACTAGTTTCAATTTGTGGATTTTCCCAAATTGGGTTTCCACATTAAATCCTAGTGTCAAATGTGTTCATACTATTTTTCTTTATGTGTTTGCAACCAAGTTACATTAAAGAAAATCATAGATAACATTTAAAAGATTTTCATAATTAGTACTTACTGAGTTACAACATTTTATGTGTATTTACCGAGCACTAGCAGTATTTAGTTTTCAGACTTTATTTTGTTCTAACATCTAAGGGATCTAGGATTTATTTTAGTAGTAATTGATTCACCCCTCTCCTCTTAGTTTCTCCTCTTATATTTCCAACACATCTTTCCACTAAACAATGGGATTCCATCTAGGTATTTTCCTCATAGTTCATTGATGGCTTTCGAGAATGGTTCCTCATTGAATGGAGGGTCTGGTTTAGGAATGATGTCTTCCTAATCAATCTTGGTCTTACCTCTATCACTAATTTTATCTTCTTTCTCTTTATTCTTATCTTCCTCAATAAACTCTTCTAGTTTTCTCTTTATTTTCTCTAGGGCTTCCTCAAGGATTATATTTTTCTCCTTTTTCTAACCCATTTCTTTGGCTAACTCTACATTAGTCACCATTATTGTCTCAACTACTATTTCTTTAGTTTGATACATTTAACCACAAGAAAAAATATTTCCAAGGTCCAACATCTTGCACACCTATAGTACAAGGAGTCATATCACAAATTTTAAGAAACCATACAAATGTCATGGTGGAAATATGAGTTATGACTCCATAACGAAAAAACTACCTAGTTTGAGACCAATGACAATGTTGAAAAAAAAATAATTTACAAATGCAATGAAATGAACCTAAATGAACTATCTAATCATATTGTAGAGATCAATCCTTTAACTGACCCAATGAAATGGAAATGCACTGACTATGATAAAATTACTCAGAAAATTGCTTTTTAATTAATCAACTTTACTTTAAAATGTCATGAAACCCTTGTCACAGGTTGAGGGAGGTCTTACATAGGTTCAATAGGCATATATCAACCAATTTTGATTGGTTATGCCACCCCTTTCTCAAAGTTTCACTCAAAGCAACAAAAGTTGTCATGACAATGTTTGCAATTTTGCAAAGTTTTTGTGCAACTTGGCAACGTATTTTGCATAGTTAGATCAAACTTAGTCAAAGCCTCATGAAACTCTACCAAATTATTAAATATGGCCCTTAGGACATAAAACCACCATTTTACCCTTTCTTTATCCAATCTCTCCCTCTCAATGCACATATGTCCTATTTGGAAATTATGACAACCCTTGCATAATACCTAGCAACTTTTGGAAAAACCAATAACATTGAACATTTCCAAAGACCCAATTAGACATCCTCATGACCTAGACATTTCCTAGTACTAATGAGCCCTATTATTTCACTAGTGGTTTGGCTAAGACCACTACAAGCCAAAACTTGACTAGAAACCCTAGGTGACAAGATAGGCCCACCTAGGTTCTCCTACACCATTGGGAATTTGAAGGCTCCATGTTTAAGGGACTAAAATAGATTTTTAGCTTACCTTTCTAATGGTGTAGATGACTTATAGTTTTGAGTACTAGGTTAGATGTTATGAACCTGACAACTTGGCATACATATATATCTAATATATATATATATATATATATATATATATATATATATATATAGTTGTTTTATTATAACTGCATATCCATTTCAGCTTCATGGCTTGGTGAATTTTGATGTTCCATCATTGTATGTATTCTTAAATTTTTGAATAATAAGACATATTTTGGTTTGCATACAACTCTTTCTAGTTTTTAAAAGTCTTTTCCAAAATTGAGTATTGATATCTTAAGTATTTGATTCTTACTAGATATTGTTGTTTCAACCCATTTCATGTATCATATTAGTGGTATCACATTATAAAATTCATGTATGCCAACTACCTCAAGAAATACCCATCAAAGTTTAGGATTTGTCAAACAAGATTTGTCTATGTACCCTCCTTTATGACACACAAAACCAAAGATGTTAGATTATTCATTAGACATTGTTAAGAAGGTGGTGGAAGAGGCTATCTCTAGGTAATAAAATGAGATGATGAATCAATTTGCATAAATTTGGAAGAACCAACAATCACTTAGGCTATTAGCACCATTCCATGGAAACACCCCTATCTAAGCACAGGTGAATTTTGATATCCCAAATTTTGAAAAAAAAGTTGATGCTAATGCTATTGATAATTGGTTATCAAAATTGGATTGATACTTCTCTATGAATCATTAATATGATATAGGAAAAGATATCATTTTCCCTCTTAAAAGATTAAATTCATGTGAAATTAGCATGATAAATAAAATGTTGAATAATGAAAGAGAATCACATTTTGGAGAAGTGTTGTGAACACTCTCTAATAACAAGCCCAAATGGGAAGAATTTGTGGAATACATAAAAGAAGAATATTTTCTTGAATGTGTGTGTGTGTGCGTGTGTGTGCGCGCGTGTGTGAACATGAATATATAAAATAGTAGTTTCCTCAATAAAAGAGGAAATAATCTGTACAAGATTATGTTAGTGTGTTTCATGCACTTTCTACAAAACTTGGTATAGAAGATTCAAGGAAGCACCAATTTGAAATATCATAGTGAGCTTCATAGATATATTGAAAATGAGATGGAATTTTTGAACCTTAAAACACTAGAAACTTCTTTTAAATATGCTACAAAAACTGAAGAAAAATTCAAATAGAAAGGGAAAAGAGGTTACTTTTCATATAATAAGACAAGGGGTGAAGGTAGCAATAAATTTGCATGAAAATAAGATGGAAAGCACCCTCCCTCAAATCCAGCCAAGAGTACATTGAGGGTTGCTAAAAAGACATAAACATCTATAGGCATGTGGTATCAGATACATAAGATTCAAACCCATAACACAAGGATTTTCAAAGCATTAAAAATTTGATGACTTAAATACGAGGAGAGGAAGTTGACCCATAATCAACACCAATAGAAACTTGCAAGAAACAAGATAATGATTTAGTGATAGAAGTAGACCTATATACCATAGTTGCAACTACAAAATTAGTGCCTAGTGAAGATGAAGATAGATTATTCCATTCACAGACATGGGTTGATGGAAAATCCTCTACATTTTATTATTGATAGTGGTAGCCAAGAGAACTTAATTTCTATGGAGAGAGTCAAAAGATAATTTTTTAAAATGACAAGACACCAACAACCATACTCTATGGGATGGTTAATGAGGGGGAAGATGTTTAGATAAATAAATAGTGTCATCTACCATACCCAATCAAATAATTCAAGGATGAGGTAATTTTTTATGTAGAACCTTTAGATGTATGTTATATTTTGCTAGGGCAGCCATATATGTATCAAAGGCATGGGGGTATATGAATCCAAACCACACAGTGTCACAATCAAGCACTTAAAATAATTACTTTGAAAGATAGATATCCAATTCCATGAATTAGTGATCTTTTGGATCAACTTAGGGGGGCTAAGTTATTTACAAAAATTGACTTGAAATATAGGTATCACCAAGTAACAATTAATCTTGCAGATGTATGCAATATTGCATTCAAGTCCAAAGAAGGTTTATTTTTGTTGGTCATGTTTTCACTTCATTCTTTTCTAATTATGTTTCATATTGAATGTTCCTAATTTTTATGTGCAAATTAGGGTTTGGTCTCTTAAGTTTGTTAACCCTAAGAAAACACTAATTAGTGTTCTAAAAAATTATGCCTTAAGCAAGCCTTTTAGGTTGTTTGCCTCTTCCTTATAATAGAGCAAGAAAATAATTACAAAGTACCCTTTTCTAAAACCTTTTAAAAGACTATTCATTTGTTCAATAAAATTCTCAAAATAACCTTTACCATCAAATCTTTTCAAAATCTATGGTGGTCACCATGTCATTATAAAAACTTGAGTGCATTTTACCACTAGCAACATGGAAACCAAGAAACTATTACATGTAGGAACCAGTTGTTGAATAAGCATGGTTCCAAAGTGAATTAACTACACCATCAACTCTCTTTAAGATCTATGGTGGTTGTGTTGTCACTATGAGAAATTGCAAGGTTTTCACCATTAGCGACATAGTGACCACCGTAAAAAGAAAACATGGTGGGACCACACTTTAAAGATGGGTGCCCTTATTTTACTTGCCTTTAATAGACTTCATCATCACATTAGAATGTCAAAAATGTTAGATGCAATTAAAGTTATATCCTAACAAGAAAGTGTTGTTGATTCTTGTTGTTAGATTTCCTTGAAATCAATGGTGGTTGCTATGTCACTACTGGGAGATGTAGGAATTTTATTGATCGTGACATGGTGACCTTCCATGAAAAGCTATTATAGTAGGACCTAATTTTAGAAGTGGAGCTATAAATATTACCTATCATAAATGGTCATGTCAGCATGATAGGATGGTATAATGTCATATGCCACTATGGATTCACACTTAGGGAAATGTACTTCTTGATTTGTGTCATCAGATCTCTACTAGATCGATGGTTGTCGCTATGTCGTTATGAAAATTTTCTTGATCTTTTTTATTCATGACATGGAGACCAAATAAAAGTTAGGAGGGCCCACCACATTTGCAATTAAACAATCATGAAAGATTCATCATCTGATTAAGGAAGCATTAATTATGGTCTCTATTAAGGAGCCCTTCAAGAAAAAAAATTTCACTACTAGGGCCATAGAAATTTATATGACCTTATGTAGGGTTTATGGTGAGGATGAATAAGATTTTATGCAAATAAAGTTCATGTATATGATGACATAGATTTATTCTTTTGGTGTGGATATCATTTTTTATTTTGTATTTACTTAGTAGAGGAAATTCACATAGGTCTAAATGGGATTGCAAAGAGTAAAGTAGAGAAAATATTTGGCCATTATTCCTTATTGATGTTGATGTTATTATTTAAGGGGGATACCTACTTCAACAAGAAGATGGTTTTGAATAGAGAATATGAAGGAGAAGCTCTACTGGTCCAGCTATGTAGTGCAGATATGACTTGGGATGTAGAGAAGGCCAACTTTGTTAGATTTGATAGGTATTTCACATCTAGGTTAAGAAGCCTAATATTAAGGGACAATCCTATAATCCCTAAGGCACTACTAGATTTTTTCAGGCCCATGGATAATCTTTCTGGTTTGAAAGTATCCATAACTAGATTGATATACCTTACCCTATTTGTATAGTTCTTAGGGTTTATGGTGTCTAAGGGACTCCCCATGTACTGCCCTACCAAGTACCTTTGATGGTAGGGATAGCTAAAATGTTGTGGTAGATAGGGGGATTGGAGGAAGCACAATTGGTTGGTAGATCTAGAGGCTCAATTTTCTCCACTTTTATTGTGGTTCACCAGTTCATAATCACTAAGGGTGGTTGGGAGTTCCTGCATAAATTCCTCAACCAGTATAAAATGGTTGTATTCCATGTTCATTTTTGTGACAGTGACGAGTTTTTTGATGTATTCAGGTGAAGGCCTAAAACTAGTTCAAAAGAGCATCGAACCTACTTCTTGGAATACATAATAAGGAATGAGTTCTCTTTGCAAGAGAAAGAGATAAAAAAGGAGAAGTGGAGAGTTTACTCTAGGGTTTTGCAAATCATTAATTGTTTTGATAATGAGTATAAGCCTCTAGATGATGCAAAAACAGAGGTAGATAAGTTGAATGAACCGATGACTACTTTTCCTAAGATTATGGAAGTCATGAATGATAAGAAATTATTCTTTATTGATTCTTTTCCTAATAAGGCGTAAGAGGTCATGAGAAGGTTTCCTTTCACCCCTATAGTAGGATTAGGGAAATGAATTGTTCAGAAAGGACACAATTATAATATAATTTAGAATAAAAGGGCCATAGTAGATAAAGGAAAACAAATAATAAGATCAACCAATGCTACTCTAGAGGAGAGACCTGATGAATGTATGCCCAAGAGGCAAAGGATAGAAAAGGAACAAGTGCCTCGAATAGAGGAATATTCACCCACTCAATGCCTATTACACATAGGAGATGAAAAAATTACTAAGGAGCATGAGGAACAGTTGGGATCCCAAGGGGGAATTTTCATTACCACATCAGAATTAGAAGAGGGAAATCCTTAG
This sequence comes from Cupressus sempervirens, assembly GCA_028749045.1. Classification (NCBI taxonomy): domain Eukaryota; kingdom Viridiplantae; phylum Streptophyta; class Pinopsida; order Cupressales; family Cupressaceae; genus Cupressus; species Cupressus sempervirens. The sequence goes on from CM053793.1 coordinate 773,707,254, forward strand.
GAGCCTCTAATGTCAAACCTTGAACTAACTATTGCAAAATACAAAGGAAGGGAGTTGGACCCTATTGTAGAATAGACCAGCCATGAGTTCATTTCTAATGACAATTTTGTTAAGTCCAATGCCTTCTATCAGTTTGCTTCGAGAAAAAATATTGGATTGTTTGAAGAAAGGTGTAGTAAATTGAAAATAGAGCATCCCAAGATGGAGGAGGCAGATGCATAAAACCAAATAAAGGAAGAAAAGATGCAAGAGTTTAAAAGCTTGGCCCTTGAAGAAGGGAGGCGAATGATAAAATCATCTAGGGTTTTTCTACTGCCCAATTGGGATATTTCAGATGCAATGATTTTTAATTTTTTTACAAAGAAATTAAGTACAAAAGAGAAAGGGAAAAAGAAATGAAATATGCCAAGCTCAGTGAGGAATATTTTGCATTGGTGATATGGTCAATGAGAAAAGGATCCAAGACTAGCTCTTCCCAACCTGATCATACCGACCTAATAGGAAACTTAATTGTGAAAAGAGATGAGGAAACTACTAGTGAAGAGGTTGTAGAGTTAGGTGTTGGATCATCCAACTTCACCTTAGCCACAACTTAGAGAGATAAAAGAGAAAGGTTAGAGTTGTAGGATAAGTATGAGTAAGTTTTGGCTACCTATAATAAAGAAGTTCAAAAGAGGATTGAACTAGAAAATAAATTTATGGGACACCAAGGGCAATCTAGTAGGCTGAGAATTACTGGCAATGTCTATATAGCCACAGAAATGCACTTTCATACGAAGGATAGGACTTAGTTAATTTTTTAAAAAGTTAGAAAAAGCAATGTAAAGGAAGTGCATTTTCATGGTTGTATAGCCACGGGCAGAATTACTTATCCTTATCCACTAGTGGAGCCTTTTAAATCCACTCCTCTTATTGAGATTCTGGACACACCACAAAGACCTTAGTACTAAACTATAGAGGATTTTGAAGAAGAAAAGTGTAAACTATGGGCATTTCATGTAGAGTTGGAGATCCAATATGAGGATAGGTTAAGGAAATACATTAAGTATTTAGTTAATAAAATTGATTCACCAACTTTCTATGAGTAGTTAACAGAGGTAACAAATATTTGGGATGACCTAAAAGTAAATGATGATGGTCTGAAGCAATTTGTCGACAAATGGAGTAGAAGGAATAAGAATGTTACCCTTCTGTGTTTTTTTTTTAATTAGTTTATCCTATGGGTACATAGAAAAGACTTATGATTTAACCAAAGATTTATCAAATTTTTATGATAAGATATTTTTATTACAAAAGAGGATCATAAGTTATCTTGAAAAATACTTGAGTATTAATTTTGAACTCTTCCCACATGCCATAGATAAAATGGATAGGTTGAAAAATAATGAGGAATGGGCCTAGGAATTGAATGACCTATTATGCCTTCAAATGAATAAGGTCATAAATGAAAATGGAAATACATGGTGGGTATCTACAACTAAAGAGGTTGTAAAAGTTCAATCATTCTTTGAGGCAAGATTTTGTTGATATTGACAAAATTTGGGAGTATGTGATGAAGAAGTGGATGGCAGATTTTGTTCATGCAAAGAAATTAGAATGTGGTGAAATTGATGATGATGAAATAGAATAGGATGAAGTACAAATAATTAACACATGGTAAGCAACTAATTGCGGTTACTAGAACAGGACCCCAAGATGATGACTTCACAATAGGACAACCAATGGTGATTGTTAATCTGTTAGTACAAGATGACATGGATGGGATACCTTAGGTTCAACTCATCTTTTAGGTGCTAGAGTAAGGCCCATCACATGCAAAACCAACTATCACACACTTTGAGGAAAAAAAATAGCAACAAAGCTAAGCATAACATCCTTAGCAGCAAAAAGTGTATTAGAAAGTGGTCCCCACTAAGGAATATTGGTGATGAAAGACATTCTATTGCACCAATTTTTGTTTTTTGTGATAGTAACAATTTAGATTTTCTTTTGTCTTAAGGATAGTAGTCAATTTATCTATGCTTGAAACTTGTTGCATCTCACACTATATAAGTGAGATTCCAAGGCTAGAGAAAGGGTCTAAGTCATTTTACAATTTTAGTTTTACTAAGCTTTGTTCAGTCAAGTTTTTCTTGAATGAACTCTTTGATGTATTTCCTTTGCAAGTTCTAAGAATACATTAATTGTCCATGATCATGGTGTCTTATTTTGAGTTTTTCTATGTATTACCCAATTCTATATAATTTTTAAAGAAGATTAATGCAAAGATGAATTGTCCCCATTGTCTTTTCTCTCTAAATCTTGTCTCTATTTTTATTGACTAGTTATTTTGAGATTGTATGAGTAAAGCTTGTTTAGTTTAATGCAACTAAGATAAGTTGTATATCAATTCATTATTATTGTTGATTAAATGAATAAAATCAATACTTCAATGAATGTGATAGGATTTCTAGGCATTAGAAAGGATTTATGTAAGAATGAGTTTTAGAGAGAATTGTTGATTATATTGATTGTAATGTAGTCAATTAAGTCAAGAGAATTGAATGAACTCTAAATCCCAATGGATAAGGCATGAATCAACTATTTCAGCTATCATGTGGAGATATCATAGATAGATGTCAAGAAAGTGTCTAAAAATCAATATCAATTTTACTTTAAATTTTTGAAGAATGTGAAAGCTAGTTAGCACTTATTTACATTTAACCTCTGAGTCTTAGTTGGCTACTTTTGCCTAGAATTATCTATAGATATAAGAACAATTATGAAAATTTTTCTATAAGGGATGAAATATTGTTGTAAAATGTCACGTAATGAGTGAAAATATGAATGGAGCATTAGCTCATGAATCTTTTATCCCTTAGGTGCACTCACCTTGTTTTTATAGAGCCAAAAGAGTAGAAAATCTTTCATGATTTTGTTGAAGTTGGATCTAAAACTAAAGAGCATATAGTTGTTTATAGGAAGTAGCTAATCCTTAGGTTATTCTAATCTTCATCATCTTGGTATTAAGTATTTTTTTTCTTAATAGTGTAAAAATACCAACAAAATGGTGACTCTACTGGGGAGTTGTACAACACATGCTTAAATGTGAAATTTACTATAGTTTCTTTGGGTGTGTTAGTGTATGTTTTTCTTAGATTCCTTAGCAATCACTCCTAGTTATATTAGACTTTTCTAATGAAAATCCTTGAGAATTTAAAAAGAAAAAGGAAATCACTAAATACCACAGGTGTACACTGAAGTATATAGTCCATACAAAGTGTCTTATCTATTAAGAAAGAGTTATAGTCTTATGTTATTTGTGATTGGTTCTTGTGTGTGTCAATCTATTCCATATTATCCCATGTATTTTTAGAGTCAAAGATATTTCATGCTATATTTTCCTTAGAATAAGCACGGAAACTCAGTCAAGGTTTTAAAAACTAGTGCTTATTAAAAAGATTCCACAAATAGAAGACAAAAGGAAAAATGCATGAGCATCTATAAGGACCAATGCTAATGTACCATTGTATACTGACTTGCCTCAAGGTGGTATGAAGAACAAAAGCAAAAAGAAAGTAGATATAAATCCTACTTAGAAACCAAGGGGTAGTAGATTAGTAAACTCTCAATACCAACTAGTGGTAGGGAGAGAATCTTCCTCATTAAGTTTTGAATCAGAGACCACAAGGCTCTTAGGAGAGATGTTTAGTACTCCATTAAAAGAATATCAAGCTTACCATGACAAGAATGTTTCCTTAATGGTAGATGCATCACATAGACTAGATGTGATAGGTGAAATGAATCATAGGCTAGGATATGGGAATGTTATGAGAGATCCTTTTAATCCTAGAGCATTTCCATATGGGGAGACAAACCTTACAGATCTAGATGATCCTTTTGATTTAAAAGAAACTTCTATAGATTTATAAGAGGTATACTTAGAAATAGGACTCTTAAAGAAATGGGTTGCAGAAGAAGAAACCAAACATGCTCTTTTGGAAAAGGGAAGAGAACAAGCCATAATGAATGCTATCATTGAGAGAGATAATTTGCTTAGAAGAATGGCTATCCTAAAAGATCAAAACAAGAAATTGGATGAAAGGACTTTAGTCCTTCATGCTGATATTTTTTGGGATATAGATAGTTTGAGATACAAGGTTCTAGAACAAGAAAAGCTCATAAGCCAAAGGAAAGAACCTTTTATATCTCAAGTTCAACTCTACAAGCCTGTTGAGATAGACCATGTAGAACCTATTGTGAAACACATAGATAAAGGAAAAGGTAAGGCTATAGGAATCCAAATAAATGAATGTCAAGTTATAACAAGAAAATTTGTGAATCCTCCCATACCTAAATTGGATCTAGATTTGGAAAAGGCCAAAAAAGAGAAAGAGGATCTTGCAAAATAACTTGAGAAGATTGAGAATGAAGCTTAGGCAATATAAACTAGGATAAAGATTCAATTTATCAAGAGCAACTCTGCCTTAGCCTCATGGCCTAATTTTTTCATTCAAGCCACAACTTCTATACCTACTTGTGGGCTATTAGTCTCTAGCCAAAATATATCTCAATCTACCCCTGCTTCATCATCTACCACTACTACCTAGATTCCTACTGTTCAAATACAACAATCTCAAACTATTTCCCATAACTAGGCCAATATAACAAGCACATCCAATATTGTTGATTTTCATAAGAAGCCCATATATATGAAAAAATATAGACAAATTTAATTCTTAGGAATCACATGTTTATCACACCCAATATCATTTGACTTAAGAGATAAAGTTGTCAAGTTTTCTCAAAATAATGTTGTTACTAGTGAGGAACATTTGAGAATTATCATAGATATCTCTAATGATTTTAAAGTTGAACATGAGGATGTGGTGATGAAATTATTTGTACACTCATTAACTAAAGATGCAAGGGAATGGTTTAGGAGAGTACCAGATGATGGCATTAGTTCTTGGAGTGATTTAGAAAAAATGTTCAAAGAGCAATATGGAGATAATACTAATGCTGGTTTTATGTTAAATGACTTCAATAATATAAAAAAGAAACCTAATAAATCTACATTTGATTTCAATTTAAGGTTTTAAAAGGCAATGTACAAACTATTTTAGGTTATGAGATTGAATGTGGATGTGTGCCTTACAACATATTTCAATGCTTTTGACATTAAAATGACTTATCAGTTGAGAGATTATATACCAAAAATTTGAGAGATGCTTACAAGGTAGTAGTGAATATTGAAAACAATAGAAAAGCATCTAGTAAGCTAGGAAGGAGAGATGATCCAAAGTTCTTCAATCCTAAGAACGATAAAAAGGAGAATAAAAATTTTCTTGTAGGAAAGAAGTCAGAGGAAGCCACCATAGGCCAAGTATTGGACTTACTAAAGAAGATGAACCCACCAACTTTTAACACACACAAACCTAATGTTGGTGAGAAGGCCCTAGTGAGCAACAACTATTTCAATAGACAACCAAGAATATAAAATTACCCTTATAATATTCAATGGAAAGATGGTAAAACAATTTCTAATCAGACCCAAAATGTGAGAGAGAAGGGTACTCTTGATCCCCTACAAAGGAATTTTGTTAATATGAATGATGATGTACCATGGTACACCATATGTTGATCACATCCCTTAGATTATTGTGAAGTTCTTAAATCATTTTCTACAGATCAAAATACACAAAATGAGGAGGAGGAAGAAGAAAAAGGCCATGATAAGTTGTAATATGGTCAATGTGTGTGATGACCATGTAGATTTTGACTTAGAAGAACATGAAAATGCCATTGCTAGTCAAAGAGTTGTTTACTAGTTACATCATCAGAAAATACTCTTAGATGATGAAAACTATGATGAAGACAAGGTATGTGTTAAATCCTCAGCCATTAATCATATAATTTTGAGAATTCCTTCTAAAGAGGAGATTGATAGAATTACAACATAAGTCATTTCTCAAGTTCATAGTAATTATAATTTGAGAAGCAAGATAGTTGGTAATTAAACTAGTAAGCCTTCTAGTATTTTTATAAAGGATATTACTCATAAGATGAATGATGATAGTAAGAAAGATAATTTAGAAAATGCAAAGGTTAAAGATAGTAAGGTTATGAAATGGGAGCCTAATAAGATGGTCCAATTTCAGATAAATGAGACAGTTAAAATAGGTGTTCAAGAAAAGAAGTTAGGATTTGATACTACTAAGAAAATAGTTGTGCCTATTACTCAAAAAACTTCAGCTCTAAGTATTCTTGTCAAACCTACTATATCTTAACCAATTGACATGATATCCATGCTATCTCAAATAACTATCAAAGTACCTTTATCTAAATTATTTAGAATTGATAAGCATAAGAATTGTTGGATACAATTATCTAATTATGTGTTGTCTTTGATGTTACACAAATTTCATACAAGTCATCTATGAGCTCTTACTAAGCTTAGCTGGTTTGCAAGAAGATTTAGAGTGTCTACTAAGTGTTCTTATACTTTACCTTGTGTAGACAAATATTACCGAGATTTCAAGGTTAGCAAAGGAAATTTAGTGTCTACTAAGCTCACTTAGTCATCAAAGGAAAATGTGGTATATAATAGTTCTTACAAAGCTCTCATGGTCAGCAAAGGAAACTCAGTTCTTACCGAGTTCACTCGGTAGCCAAAGGATTTTGAAAAATTTGTAGTGTTAACTGAATTGAGATGGTTAATGCAAGAAATTGTTTCTAAAGTAGTGTTTACCAAGCAGGGTTGGCCAGTAAAAGAGTTTGTTAATTTATGATTTAATGCTTTATTGTTTTAAGTATTATTTCTAACTTACTATGGTAATGATTATAGATGATTGTAACTTGTAATTGAGATGACTTGATAATCTAAATGGTATATATGAGAGGTCAAGTTGCAAATTTATGTATGATGAATTTGATGTGATATGAATGTGGAGGTGGACTAATTATTGTGAGAGTGAATTTTGAAGGATGATGAGAGATCATTAAGGAGTAGCAAAGCTATATTTGATCAAGAAAGATCTAATGGTGTAGAATAGAGATTTGTAATCAAAAAATTAAGTTGCATCTTATTCAAGTCATCTCATTGTTACTTTCTAACCATTGTAATAGTAATTCCTAAATCTCTTAACAAAGTTTTGTGTAATAGCCATTTTGTAAATCCTCTAATAAGGTGGAGAGTTTCACTGAATTATTTTAAAGACCTCTAGCAAGGCCACTCCTAGCAGGGTGAATAAATCCTCTAACAAGGTCACACCTAATAGTGTGTTTTGTAACCTTTAATAGGGTTGGCTCCTAACAGGGCTCACTTCAAAAGAGTGAAAATTGGTAACTAGTTACTTGGTTGTTTTTCCCATATTGGGTTTCCACATTAAATCTAGTGTCTCTTGCGTTCATTTACTTTTGCATGCATGTTAATAATTGTGAATTCTTAAAGATTAGTAATAAGTTAATCTACTGAGTTACAGTATTTTTTTGAATGTTTACCGAGTGATACTAGTAAGTAACTTATTTGACATCTAAGGGATTTGTGGATTTGTTTTTGTGGTAACCAATTCACCCCCCCTCTCAGTTACTCCATATACATTTCCAACAATTGGTATTAGAGCTTTTGCTACTTGCAAGAAATGATTTCAAGGATCTAAGCTAAATATTAGGATGTCTTACAAGAGGCAAATTCAAAGACTTAATAGGGATAACTTCTCAGCATGGCAGGGACTGATGAGACTTCATCTAGCTTCTATTGGAGATATAGGACTGAAATATCTAGATGAAGCAGATGTAGAACCTATTGGCACATTATCTATCAATGATATTTCTAAAAAGAAGACTCAGAACAACGTGATGATAGATATTACATCTTCCCTAAGTTATGAGGAATTTGATGATATCAAAGATTGCAAAACTACTTTTGAAATGTGGAAAAAGTTAAAGGAAATCTATGGAGGAGATGATAATGTGAGAAGGGCCAAAGTAGAAAGTTTAAGAGGTCAATTTGATCAAACGAGGATGAGAGAAGATTAAAACATTGCAAAATATGTTGAAAGAGTCAAATCAAGTGTTATTGTAATCAAAGCTTTTGGAGGAGATATCAAAGAGGAAATAGTTATAAGTAAATTTCTTAGAACACTACTTCCCATTTATGCAATCAGAGTTTTTACAACTCAAGAAAGAAGATCTGAAGCAAATCATAAGATAAATTTGGAGGCCATAGTTGGAAGATTGACTACATTCAAGCTAGATAACTATGATAATTATGTTCCAGCTACCAAGAACATTCAATCAACATTTGAAGCCAAGATTTCACTCAAGGAGAAAGGCAAGAAGATAAAGGATTCTCAATTAGATAGTCAAGAAGAATCGGAACAAAGTTCAAACAGTGATCTTGAGGTGGTTGAAGCTCTACTAGCAAGGAAATATTCAAGAGGCAAAGGGAAATACAAAGGTAAGGTTTCTCTAATCTATTTTTCTTGTGAAGAAATTGGACATATTATTGCTAGGTGCCCAAATAAGCAGAACAAGGATGAGAAGAAAGGTCACAAGTGCAATGGAAAGAAAGACTTCAAATCATTCAAGGGAAAAGGTAAGAAACCATGTTTCATGGCTAAGGATTCTAATGATTCTAATGATGAAGAAGAAAATGAAATTGTTTACATTGCTTTAAAACATGAGTTTGATAATGATGAGGAAATGACACTTATTTCTCATGTGAGCAAAAATGGTACATTGATTATAGATAGTGGTTGTTCTCATCACATGACTACTAATAAAACTAAGTTTGAACATTTTGAAGACTATGGTGGTAGTGTGAATTTTTGTAATAATGAATCTTGTTGCATAAAAGGAAAAGGAAGAATCTCACTAATCAAAGAACTTGTATGTGATAATGCATATTGGGTAGAAGGAATTAAACACAATCTATTGAGTGTGGCACAGCTACTCAATAATGGATTCAAAGTGAAATTCATGCATGGAAAAGCAAGACTTCTAGATGGCAAAGGAAAGCTGATTGGATCAGGCACTCAAACAAAAGGTAACTTATTTAATCTTGATGCAGGAGCATCTAGAGGTATAAGAAAAATCCTATGTCAACCCAAAAAATGTACCTAGACTTAGTTTTTGTTTCATGTGTTTTAATTTCTAGATACCCATTTGGGTCAAATAAAGATTCCAACTCTCACAGTTCCACTATCAGTGTTCTAGGATAGAGTATTTGAACACCTTGGGATACATGTAAATGATGGAAAAATATTTTGGTGAAATAGAAGGTATAAATTGGATAAATTATTTTCATTATAATTTAGAGCATTCCAAAAAAAGAATCAGGTCAAAAGTCCCCACGGTTTGAAAGTTATTGCAGTTTTTCAATTTTTGGAGACATCTTAAGAATGCTTTAAAGTCAGGTTAGGGGCATTAAATGACCTCATAAGGGGCCAAAAATGGTGAACAAGTAAAGCTTGTCCATAGGACTATAGATTTCTTTGAGAGCTTTCCAAAAATGTAAACAATTCGTCAATCAGAGCTACGGTTCAAAGGTTATGCCTCTTAGAAGTTCGGTTACCATTTCTGGATTCTTCTAGATTTGTGTTGACTTCAAATACATCTTTTGGAACCTTCTATTTGGTTAGTAGATGCCAACTAGCACTTTCTAGAATGTACTCCTAATCTTTAACCCTCTAAGGTCTATTTAAGAACATTTCTAGCATGCAGTTCGGAGTGGAGTTTGGGAGGAGGTACTCAAAGGAGAAATTATCTCCAGACTTATACTATTGTAAGCCCTTAGGACATGTTTCAAAGTCTATTTTCTCTACACTAAATGTACTAGCATATTTTCATAGTTAATAAAATTTTCCCTTTCTTGTTGTGTCCATTTTGTGCTTGGGTTGTATCTTCATCAAGAGGTATCAGAGCTAGTTTTCCTGAGTGTGTAGAAAGAGCGCCGACTATGAGGCAGTTTTCACTAGGACTATGTGGTTGTGGGTTTGAGTTAAGAAGATGCCTCTATGAAGAGAGCATGGTGGAATGGCTGGAGCTATTAATCCTAAGGAGGTTAGAGCCCTCCAAAGGTAGGTACAAGCATTGCAGGAGGAGCTCCGGAGAGGAACAAATGTTGCTGCAGGCGACGAAAGTGAGGATGAAAATGAAGAAGAAGAAATTGGACCAGAAGGGGAATTTGATGGGGAAGTTTTGAATCAGGCAGAGGAAAGGCTTTTTAGGGCAATTACTAAGTTTGGGAAAAGACCTACAATTGATGTGGGTGAATTTTAAGGAAATCTAAAATCGGATGAGTTGATCGACTAGATCAATGAACTAGAAGAGTACTTTGAGTATGAGGATATGAGGGATCTAGATAGGGTTAAGTTTGCAAAGGCAAAAATTAAAGGCCATGCCAAAATTTGGTGGCAAGAGGTTCAATTGGAAAGAAAAAGAAGAGGAAAGGAGAAGATCACAAGGTGGGATCGTATGGTGGACAAATTGAAGAAGCAGTTCATTCCTGTTGACTACGAGCTTGATTTGTTTAAGAAGATGCATGGGTTAAAGTAAGCAGGGAAATTAGTCCAAGAATATATAGAGGAGTTTTATTGACTTCTAATTAGAGTAGGGCATGTAGAAGCAAATAACGATAAGGTTTCTCGTTATATCAGTGGGTTGTGACCTAGCATCTAAGAGGAATTAAGTCTGGTAAGAATGACTAGTCTTGAAGAGGCATACCAGTTTTCCCTACAAGTTGAAGAGAAGATAAATAAGAGGTTTGAAGGGAGACAAAGAGGGTGTGGTCAAGGAGGAAGAGGTAGTGGTAGGTCATCTGGAGGCCAAAATGAAACATAAAAGAAAAATGAAGATGTGGGTACTAGCAAGAATTAGAGGAATGAGGGTTTCAACCACTCCCCTGATAAAGACTTTGGAAATTAGAGAGGAAGAGGTAGAGGACATGGACAAGGAAGAGGAGGCTTTCGTGGTACCTATTTCCATTGCAATGAAGAAGGTCATCATGCCTTTGAATGCCCTCAATGACAAAAAAGGATAGATAGGAGAGCTAAGGGTCAAGCTAGGGTTGCTCATGTGGATGAGGATGCACAATCATCACATTCAGAAGATGCAGAAAGAGGAGAGACTTTAGTAAATGAAAGGGTCCTACTAAGTGGTGAGATTGAACCAGGACAAAGGAGGAGTTTATTCCATACTAGGTGCAAGTGTGAGGACAAATGTTGCGATGTGATCATTGATGGTGGTAGCACTGACAACTTGGTGTCAAAAGGGATGGTCTCTAAGCTAAAGCTCAAGAGGGAGAAACACCCCGAGCCCTATCGGATTGCTTGGGTGAAAGATGATCATAAGGTCCTAGTAAGTGAACAATGTTTAGTGAAATTCAAAATTGGGAGTTACCATGATGAATTTCTCTATGATGTTATTCCAATGGATGTTTTCCATCTATTGTTGGGAAGACCATGGCAGTTTGATAGGCATGCAGTACATGATGGTCATGCAAACACATACTCTCTAACAAAGGATGGAGTTCACCACAAACTGAAGCCCATGAAAAAAGAAGGCAAAAAGGTATGTAGCAGTGCTAGGATTTGTCTTGTTGATGGAAGGAAGTTTTTAGATTGCATGAAACATCAGCGTACGTGTTATGCTTTGATTCCTAGGAAAGATTAAGAAGGTAGTAGTGAAATACCACTTGAAGTTTTAGATTTACTAGGTGAGTTTGGAGATATCATCTCTGATAATGTTCCAGAAGGATTGCCACCAGTAAGGCAAATTAGTCTTCAGATAGATTTAATCCCAGGAGCTAGTTTACCTAACAAGGCTGCTCATAGGATGACTCCTACTAAAATTGAGGAACTAAATAGATAGGTTCAGGAGCTATTGAGGAAGGGCTTGATTTGGGAGAGCTTGAGTCCATGTGTAGTACCTGCAGTACTGGCACCAAAGAAGGATGGAGAGTGGAGGATGTGTATAGACTCTCAAGCTATAAATAGGATAACCATCAAGTATCAGTTTCCTTTGCCAAGAATTGATGATCTTATGGACTGCTTGAGTGGAGCTCAGTACTTCACAAAGATAGATCTTAAGAGTGGTTATCACCAGATATGGATTTGAGAAGGAGATGAGTGGAAAATAGCCTTCAAGATCAATGAGGGTCTTTATGAGTGGTTAGTCATGCCCTTTGGATTGACGAACGCCCCAAGCACCTTCATGCAGCTTATGAATGAGGTACTTAAGAAGTTATTGAGAAAATTTGTTATTGTCTATTTGGATGATATTTTAATTTTCAGCAAGACTTTGGAAGAACATTTATTTCATATTCATAGTGTCCTTGAAAGGTTAAGGGAAAAGAAACTATTAATTAATATAAAGAAGTGTATCTTTGCAAAAAGGGAGTTAGTCTACTTGGGGTTTGTTATATAACTTGAAGGTCTCAAAATGGATCCAAAGAAGGTAAAAGCCATCTTGGAATGGCCTACTCCAAGATCTGCTACTAAGGTAAGATCATTTCATTGTTTGGTTAGTTTTTACAGAAAGTTCATTAAGAATTTTAGTGGCATATGTGCACCCCTAACTAACACAATAAGAGGGGATAGAAAAGAGTTCAAATGGATAGTGGTAGCTATGAGAAGTTTTGAATTGTTGAAGAAGAAGGTGACAGAACAACCTATGTTGGCACTTCTAGATTTTAGAAAGGTGTTCTAGGTGGATTGTGATGCTAGTGACAGTGCTATTGGAGCTGTATTGAGCCAAGAAGGTAAGCCTATTGCATATTTTAGTGAAAAATTGAATGATGCAAAAAAAATGTATTCTGTTTATCATCAAGAGTTCTATGCATTAGTTCAGGCCTTAAAGAAATGGAGGCATTATTTATTGCCAAAGGAATTTGTTTTGTATATTGATCATTAGGCATTACAGTACTTAAATAGCCAAGGTAAATTGAATCAGAGGCATATGAAGTGGGTAGAGTTCTTGCAGAGCTATACATTTGTGTTGAAGCATAGAAGTGGAAAATCTAACAGGGTTGCAGATGCACTAAGTAGGAAACAATTGTTGCTTATAGTAATGCAGGTTGAAGTAGTTGGGTTTGATGAACTCAAGAATTTGTACCCTGAGGATCCTAATTTTTTAGAAGCATGGAAAGCTTGTAAAGAGCCCGTTGCTATAGATAGAACCAAGTGGCTAGACTATTTGATTTAGGATGGTATGTTGTTCAAGGGCAATCAATTATGCATTCCAAGGAGTTCCATGAGGGAAAATCTGATTAAGGAGAAAAATAGTGGAGGGATGGTAGGACATTTTGGTCTAGATAAGACCATTTCCATTCTCAAAGAACATTATTTTTGGCCTCAAATGTCACAAGATGTGAAGAAGTTTATACAGAGTTGTCAGATTTGTCAAGTTGCCAAGGAATTTAGTCACAATAATGGACTATATCAGCCATTGCTTGTTCCATCAAAGCCATGGGAGGACATAAGTATGGATTTTGTTCTTGGATTGCCAAGGACACAAAGGGTTAATGACTCAATAATTGTGGTGGTTGATAGGTTCTCCAAAATGGCACATTTCATTCCATGCCACAAAACTCATGATGTTGTCCATATTGTAGACTTGTTTTTCAAAGAGGTGGTAAGACTACATGGTCTTCCAAGGAGTATAGTTTCTGATAGAGATACTAAATTTGTGGGTTATTTCTAGATAACATTTTGGAAAAAGTTGAGAACAAACTTGAAATTCAATTCCACACATCACTTGCAGACAGATGGCCAAATAGAAGTGGTAAATAGAAGTCTGGGCAATTTTTTGAGATGTTTAGTTGGGGATAAACCCAAGGGGTGGGATTTGATTCTACCACAAGCAGAGTTTTCGTACAATAACTCTATAAACAAGAGTATTGGTAGATCACCATTCCAAATTGTATATGGAAGTAACCCAAGGACTGCACCAGAGTTGAGGAAGATGGAGCAAGGGGAGAGGACAAGTGCTGAAGCTGAAGAATTTGTTGAACATATCAAGCATGTACATAAGGAGGTCCAAGGATACATTTTTAGGATGAATCAAGAGTATAAAGCTAGGACTAATCAAAGGAGAAGACATAAGGAATTCCAAGTAGGGGATCTAGTCATGTTACACTTAAGAAAAGAAAGATTTCCAGCTGGTACTTACAACAAGCTAAAAATGAAGAAATTTGGCCCTTGCAAAATTCTAAAGAAACATGACTCAAGAAATGCATATGAGGTGGAGTTGCTAGATGGTATTCACATTTCTCCTATTTTCAACATTGTAGACTTAAAAAAGTATCATGATGACAGTGCAGATGAGGAGCTAATGTCGGAGCCATGTCCAATTCTTGCTTCTAAGAAGGAGGAGATAGAAGACATTCTAGATCATCGTGTGGGTAGGAGTAACAAACATAGGTAGTATGAAGAGTATTTGGTCAAGTGGAAAGGATGGCTGATAGAGGACTCAACTTGGATTTCAGCAGCCGAGGTTTCCCATTTGGGATTTCCTCTACCATTCATAAAGTGACAAGGTCACTTTTCAATCTACCTTGGGTGTCTAATGTAGGAGCATCCAGAGGTATAAGGACAATCCTATGTCAACTAAAAAAATGTACTTAGACTTAGTTTTGGTTTCATGTGTTTTCATTTCTAGATACCCATTTGGGTCAACTAAAGGTTCCAACTCTCACAGTTCCACTATTAGTGTTCTAGGATAGAGTATTTGAACACCTTGGGATACATGTAAATTTCAAAAAAATATTTTGGTGAACTAGAAGGTGTAAATTGGTTAGATGATTTTTATTGTAATTTAGAGCATTCTAGAAAAAGAATCAGGTCAAAAGACCCCACGGTTTGAAAGTTATCGCAGTTTTTCAATTTTTAGAGACATCCTAAGAATACTTCAAGGTCAAGTTAGGGGCATTAAATGACCTCAAAAAGGGCTGAAAAGTTGGGGATGAGAAAAGCTGGTCCATAGGGCTATAGAGCACTTCAAGAGATTTCCAGAAATGTAAACGGTTCATCAATTAGAGCTACGGTTCAAAAGTTATGCCTTCTGAAAGTTCGGTTACCATTTCTGGATTCTTCTAGATTTGCGTTGACTTCTAACAAAGCTTCTGGAGCCTTCTATTTGGTTGGTGGATTCCAACTAGCACTTTCCAGAATATACTCCTAATCCTTAACCTTTCGAGGTCTATTTAAGAACATTTATGGCATTGTAAAAGGTAGTTCAGAGTGGAGGTTGATAGGAGGTACTCAAAGGAGAAATTATCTCTAGACTTATACCGTTGTAAGCCCTTAGGGCATGTTTCGAAGTCTATTTTCTGTGTACTAAATGTACTAGCATATTTTCACAATTAAATTTCTTTTCCCTTTCCTGTTGTGTCCATTCTATGCTTGGGTTGTGTCTCCATCAAATCTTAAACTTGGTGAATGTTCATGCTTTATTGCTCAAGTTGAAGAAAGTTGGTTATGGCATAGGAGATTGTCTCATGTGAAATTTGATAACTTGGTGAAAATAAGTAAATTTAGGAACATAAAAGACATGTTGCTCATTTTGCACCCCGCCAAAATTCAAATTTTAAATGCTTACCCACCAATGGCTAGTACCTAGAGTTAATGTTATTTTAAATGCCTGAGAAACATCTAAAAAAAATTCAAACTTATGATATGTTTTGGCCGGCCTACATCCTATCCCATTGTTGGATCTTCTCAGGATCTATGACCCTTGCTATGTCACCAAGAAAAGCTACTTGATAGATATGCATAGCAACTTAGCGAGTGTTTTCCATGTGGATCGATGGGCCCAGTTTGGTGGTGGTGGTTTTTTTTCTCGATGCCGAGTTTGAATAAAGTCACTGATGCTCACTACCTCACTACTAGAAAATTAAAATAGCTCGTCATTAGTGACATAGCAAGTCACTGTGAAATGAGTGTTTGGTGGGACCTCATGCAACTTGGATGCTCAGAAGATGTATATAGCAAGATAGTGATTTGCTACCACGTGTCTTGTGGGGCCAAGTTTCTTCCATAAGACATAGGGTGGACCTCAAACCAATAATGTGCCAAGAATGAGTGTACAAATTAATGACACATCGGTAGTTGGTTGATTTCTCATTGGCTAGGGAAATGATAGTGCAAAAGTGGGCCAGTCCCTTCAGTGCGTCTTTCACTATTGTCAGATCAACATGGATCAAAGGTCCTTGTTAACTTGCTATGGGAAGATGCATGCTATTTAGGTATAGTGAATTAATGACCTGGCAACATGTGGATTGTGGGTCCTATTTTATTTGGCAGGCCACAAAAGCAAGAACTTACTGGACAAGTTGGGGAAAGGCCAGGTTTCTATTGGTCAGCACATTGATAGAGTGGGTGTATCTTCAGGACCGTCGGATGGTAGAAGATTGATGTTTCTCACTAGGTCATTATGAAAAGATGCTTGATATTTAGCTATAGCAACATAGCAAGGATTTTCCATGTATCCTAAGAGTTTTGTTGGTCTAGTTGAGGTAGTAATGGTTAGATGCAACTGGTGGTTAGTGTAACATCACGGTTAGGATTCTTTGAAAAAGGTTGGGATAGTTAGTGAAGGAAGGAATGGTCAACCATGTAAGAGCCACAAGGTGGTAGAATGGAATGAACTAATTGGCCCATGTGGCTCATCTCGGTGCCAAGATAGATTGACTAACTTTCTGATTCATGAACCAGGAACAGAGGAAATCAAGGTTTTTTGTGAATTCGATCTTCATGATCAATCCCAACCACCAGGAAATGAATGCTAAAAATGGGAGAGCACTCCACCACCTCTAGTAATCTATCTACCTAGTTAGAGCATAGTTATGGCACCATTTATATCTTCTCAAGACATTATTTGACATAGAAGATCAGATATCATTACCCTAGATCTGTATTCATGGTCAGATTTTCCCCATGATTGTTCTCTATAGGACTTCAGTGTAGTGGTTGAGGAGTAACTACAATTAGAGGACATCTCAATTATGCCTGCAATATAAAGGAAAATTTTGTAAATTTTGAAAGGGTCAAAGCATTCTCTATTGTTCTCTAGTATTGCTCTGCAATTCTAGTGTAAAATTCCCCTTGCCTCTAAACTGTATGATTATATACCTTATCTCCTTCAGCCATTGGTATGAAAGTGCAAGAACTCTTTGCCTTCGCCATTTTTTTGTGAAAGTCTTTAGTCTACCTGACTATATCTCTTTCAGCTTGTGAATGACATATAAGTGAATCTTCTCTTTCCTTGTGTCATTCATTCAGCTTTTCTCGTCTGCATGTGGTTATTAGATTAAAAGCAAGTCTAAATGTGTATATCCTTAGTTTCATTCTAGTTCAATAGTGCATATATGGGTAGAGATTGGTTTGAACACTCTATTTTGGTGCATCACCTCTTTAGATTAGATTAGGTAGATTTGCTTTCATGCTCTCCTTATCCCTTTTCCTCTCCAATTGTAGTTAGGTGCATCCTGATAGTAAGAGGAAGCTGGCCTTCTCCAGAGACTCAAGCTCATAGTTCAAGTCCCACAGCTTGGAGGTTGTTTCCATGTTTCACTAGGTTGTCCTCACGCATAGGCTTTGGACAAGGGTGCAAACCTAAGTGACAACAGTTTTTGGCACGCTCGGTGGGACTACAACAATCTTAAAATTTCAAGCCTACTGGTGTCAAAGGGAAGATTTCAAGACCAATACCAAGGAGATAGTACTAGCTTCAGTGTTCAAACCTTCAAGAGGCTCATTCTTCAAAGTACTTGGCAACTCTGAGCTTCAATACATATCTGGTTCCAGACCAGGTGCAGTGATTCATGCCCAAAGCTGAAACAAGGGCATCTTCTAGAGGTAAGTTTCATTACCAAGAGCTTTCTCTTTCAAATCCTAGAAGAAGGAGGACTAGAGTATCTTTATCACTAGTTAGGAGTGCAATAGTAACAAATACCCCTACAAGATCTATCTCTACTCCTCCTACTATTAGATCTCAGCCTAGATTGCCATCAATACATATCAATAGATCACGTGTCTATATGGAATTGCCTAGACATCATACTTTTTCCACCTTTAATGGTAGGAGCCCTCTCCTATTAGCCCAAAGACATGATAGACCAGTAGCTATTCTCAAAAGTATACTTGAGTTTACTAGTAAAACTTCTATCTCTCCCTTAGAACACATTCAAGAGGTTGCAAATGTTTGTAATATCCATGGTATTACAGAGGATGATGTTGTAGTTAGGATCCTAGCCTCATCCTTGAAAGGAAGAGAACTACAATGGTATAGAGGTTTAGCTCATGGTTCTATAACAGATTGGGATGGATTAGGAGCAAGATTGTGCAAACATTTTGAGGATAAAAGTGACTATTTGTCACTTTTGGAGCAGTTGACTACTATAAAAAGAGCCCCCCATGAATGTATGACTAATTTTAATTATAGATTTCAAAAGACATGGGATAGAATACCTACTTCAATAAAGCCTACCCCTGGTAATGCCTTTTTGCATTATCTTAGAGCTTTTAACAGTGATATTGCCACCTACAATCCAAACTATGGGAGGAGATACCTTACCTAATGCTTTTGAAATAGCAATAAAATTAGAGAACATCCTAATACAAGGAGGTAAGTTAGCTCCAAGGCCTCCTATTCCCCTCTTCCCTAATGTTTAAAATCATCAACCAACAGTGGCTCCTTTTCCCACAGCTTCTACATCACAATCCCTTGTCCCAGTCCCTCAAGCTTCTACATCTTCAAATGGGATAGATGAAGTTAAAGAAATGGTGCAATCTTTGATGCAAAACATGGACAAAAGAGAGAAGAACCTAAAGAAAAGATTGCAAGATCACGGAAAGAGGCTGGAGGATAATTTCTCTATGATGCAAAAAGTAAGCAACAAGGTGGTGGCTTTAGAAAGACAGTAAGCTCAAGGTAGTAAACCTCATCAATTGCAATATCAAACCCCAAGCGGTGGTAGGCCTCCAAATCCTAATCATTGGAATAATTCTTTTGATCAGAGTAGGCAAGGTGGCCATGCGTCAACCTCAAATGTAAACCAAAGTAGGCACTCAAGATCATGATTGTTGTCCATCCTACAACTACTCCTATGCCTATTGTATGTCTCAAAAGGCTGAATCTTTTATGGCTTTGATAGTCCAAGAGCCTACAGAAAAAAAAATCATACAAAGAGGACCAACGTAAGGATGCCTCAGATATGCAAAGATAGGGTGATTGCTCTTTTATGAATCATCAAATGGAAGAGCATTGTAATGTAAACTAGGATTCCATTGCTCATAACACTAGAAGCAAAAAAAGAGTTATGGAAGATGTTATCCCTCCTGCCCCTAATTAGGCCTCAACTTCAAGTGTAGTATCTTATGAGTAAGAAGAAAATAATCAATCGAGTATGTTTCAACAACAAAGGAAAAATCATGGTAGAAAAGAAACAAGTGATCCTCAGGCTATTCCACCTCAACCTCATACAATTGTAGCTCCCAAAGTTTCTACCAAGACACCTGCTATGCCATTCAGTGTGGTAGAGAAAATGAAGAAGAAAAATGTGAATATCTCCATGTGGGATGCTGTTGCTATTATAACCATGCAAAAGAGGTTGCTGCAACAAGAATTGGAAAAGATTGAACCTAAAGATCAGACACCTAGTATGGAAAGTGCCACAAGTCTATTACAACCATCAAAGGAAGTAGAAACAAGAAAAAAGGTTAGACCTCCTCCATTCTATGTTTCTCTAATTATAGGGGGCAAGCTAGCCCATAATTGCATGATTGATTTAGGAGCTAGCAGTTCAGTGATGCCTAGGTGTGTTGTTGATGCTTTGGGAATGAAATATGAGCCAATTGTTAGGGATGTATTATAGTTGGATGGTAGTATTGTCAAGACTACAGGGATCCTTAAGAATGTGGAGATGGTCTTAAATGCATGCCCTAGTTGTACTATAACCCAAGATATCTCTGTTGTTGAGGTCAAGCCATATTTTTCCATATTCCTATCAAGAGACTTTACTGCCCAAATAGGTGGTTTCATATCTTCTGATTGGTCATATATGTCTTTCAAGACAAGATATGGAGAAAAAATTTCAATTAGAGTAGAGCCTCAAGCCCTCCATCATACTAAACCCTACATCCCCAACTCCATCAACGTGAATTGCCCTATCCTAGAGGTGGATGAGAGTGACATAGTGAATGAGCCCACTACTTCCTAGCAGAGATACCTAATTTTTTCTTGGATGAGTGGGCTAATGCGTATCAATTTGACCCTATGTCGAAAACCCTTGAGATAGGCCTCAGTACATATTGTATAGTGGAAAAAGATGCTCTAGTTCCCAATGTTTTTAGTACTAAAGAAGATATGAGTGGAGTATGGAGTATGTACTTTGATGGATCAAGAAATAAAAATGGATCAGGGGCTAGTGTGATGTTGATTTCTCCTGCACAAGTAAGGTATTACTTCTCATTTAGGCTCCAATTTAGTTTCACTAGTAATGTGACCAAATATGAATCCTTGATTGAGGGCCTCCTACTTTCTCAAAAAAGAGGAATCCAAGCCTTAAGGGTGTATGGAGACAGTGAGTTGGTGGTTAATTAAGTGAGAAATTAGAATACCACCAAGAATGGTTTGCTCAAGTCTTATAAACATAGAGTGTGGGATTTACTTGAAGGTTTCAATGCATTTAACATTCAAGCATCCCTAGAAAAGAAAATAGACACATTGATAGACTTGCAACAATAGGTGCATCTTATGATGTGCCAAGGAATCTTGAGGAGGAGAAGAAGCAAAAAATTAGATTAGTAGTAAGGCCTGCTATCCCTGATAACAACACCCATTGGCAAGTGTTTGAGTCCGGTGAGCAAATTGTGAGTTTCTTGCAGAATGAGGTAGAATTTTTAGAGAGAAATCAGTCAAGACTGCAGAATCAGTATGGTGATTAGATCATTCATCTCAGTTCTAATAAGCTGCCTAAGGGTCTCATTACTTTAGAAATTTTTTTCAATCATGATGACCAAACAAGAGGTAGAGGCATGAACCTAGCTGCTAATGAAAGCAACTAAATTCCAGTCATGGTTGCTGATGGAAGGTCTTTAAACATGGGTAAGGTATGTTCTAAAATTAAACAAGAAAATTTTATTCATTTGTGTCAAGAATGTAATGATGTTTTTTCTTGGACATATGATGATTTAAAGGGTTTTGACCCAAGGTTATTTCAGCATACCATAGATCTAGTTGATAATGTAAAACTAGAAAGACAAAAATAGAGACCAATGAATCCCAAGATTGAACCTTTAATGAGAAAGGAGCTATCCAAATTGATTAAGGGCTACATAATTTTCCCTATCAAGCACTCATCATGGGTAGCAAATCTTTTCCTTGTTAGGAAAAAGAACAGAGAAATTAGATTGTGTGTGGACTTTAGGGACCTTAACCAGGCTTCCCTTAAAGATCACCACCCCCTCCCTTCTATGGAGAAAATTTTGTCCAAGGTTAACAGTTCAAAGAGATTTTGATTTCATGATGGATTTTCTGGCTACAATCAAGTGCTGGTTAAGGAGTCTGATAGATACAAGACTACATTTACCACTAAATGGGGTACCTATGCTTATTGTAAGATGCCATTTGGGCTAACCAATGCAGGTGCTACATTTCAAAAGGCAATGGAGATGGCTTTCAAAAGATTGATTGATAGGTTTGTCTTAGTTTACCTTGATGATATTATTGTGTATTCAAAGGATTTAGAAGATCATTTTGATCATCTAAGATAGGTATTCTTAAGATGTAGAGAGTTTGGGGTTTCCCTTAACCCAAGCAAGTGTGTCTTTGCTGCTAGCCAAGAAAAATTATTAGGACATGTTGTATTTGAGGATGGCTTAACCATTGATCTAGAGAGAACAAAAGCAATAATTACCCTCCCTCTTCCTAAAAAAAAGAAGGGGCTACAAAGTTTCCTTGGTAGGATAAATTTTGTGAGAAGGTTTATCCCTAATCTTGCTACCATGGTAAAACCTCTTACAACTATGCTCAAGAAAGGTGTGGTCTTTGCATAGACCAAGGAAGTCAAGGAAAGTTTTGAAGAGATCAAGGTAGCCATAGTCTCAGCCCCTACTCTCATGAACCCAAAGTTTGAGAAGGATTTCATCCTTTATACTCTAGGTGGTGAGTCAAGCATTTATGCTATCCTGACTCAAAGAAATGATAAAGGTGATGAGCAACCCATAGCTTTCTTTAGTGAAGGGCTTAAGGAGTATGAAGATAAGTGCAGTTATGTTGAGAAGAATTCCCTTGCAGTCATCATAGTTTTGAAGAAGTTCAGACACCTCTTGTCTCATAATAAGATTCATTTGTTAGTACCCCATGCTAGTGTGAAGGATTTTCTTTTGAATAAAGATATTGGTGAGAAAAGAGCTGGCTAGATTACTAAGGTAATGGAATATGATGCTGACATTCAGATTACCAAGCTGGTAAGAGGGAGGGGGCTGTGTTAACAGATGTTATCATCTCAAGAACCTGATGAGGAGGTTGCCATGGTACTGACAAAGCAACAAGAGGTGAGAAATGGTGACCCAAAGAGTTTGATAGATGGTATGATAAATTTCTTATTAGGGAATGGATACCCTCAAGGATTAGATAGAACTAAAAGGAGACAGTATAGACTACAGTCAATTCCTTATGTCATAGTTGATGGTATCCTTTTTAGAAGAGATTTAAATGGAGCCCTATTAAGATGCCTTGATATAGACCAAGCTAAAAGAATGATCAAAGAACTTCATGATGGTCCTGATTGTTGTCATTTCTTAGCAAGGACAACTGCAATGAAGATCATGAGGGCTAGTTACTTTTGGCCATCCTTGTTCCATGATTGTCATAAGTATGTGAGGAAATGTGAAAAATGTGCCTTCTTCTCTGGCAAACAAAGACTTGCAGCTCTTTCCCTTCATCCTATCTAGGTGGATATACCTTTTTCTCAGTGGGGATTAGATTTCATAGACCCTATCAATCCTTCCTCCAGTTCTAGTCACAAATGGATTTTAGCTGCTACAGATTACTTCACCAGATGGACAGAGGTGATTGCATTGAAGGATGCCACTGAATCTTTAGTTGTTGAGTTCCTTAATGGAATTGTGACCAGGTTTGGTGGCTGTTCAACCATTATTTTAGATAATGCAAAGCCTTTTGTTGGAGCTTAGATTTGTGGATGGTCAGTGGATCATAATATCTATTTGAGCACATCCTCAAATTACTATCCTCAAGGTAATGGCCTAGCTGAATCATCTAACAAGAACTTGATCAGAATTATTAAAAGGACAATAGAGGATAACTAGAGGTTTTGGCATAAAAAATTAAGGATAGCTCTATGGGCTGATAGGATAACACCTAAAAGATCAAAAGGGAATTCACCATTTGTTCTGGTATATGGTAGAGAAGTAAGGCTTCCAATTTCATTGGAGTTCCTAGCCCTAGAGTTAGCTCATCGGTTGGAATTGATTGAAGATGAGGCCATGACAGTGAGAATGGTAGAACTGATGGAGCTAGAAGAGAAAAGGAATCAAGCTATGCAGACCCTAGAAACACACTAGCAGTAGGTCAAAAAGAGTTTTGACAAAAAGGCTAGGGCCAGAATCTTTAAGGAGGGAGATTTGGTTCTAAAATGGGATGTAGATAGGGAAAAACTAGGAAGACACTCAAAGTTTGATGCATTGTGGAGTGGTCCCTATTTGATTGAAAGTTGTAAACAGGCCAATGCTTTCTAGTTAAGTAGGCCTAGTGGTGAAATTTTGCCCATCCCAATCAATGGGATTTATCTCAAGCCATGTTTTTGAGGGTTTGATATTCCATGTATATAGTTAATTTAATTTAATTTTCCTATTTATTCTCTACTTTTTCAAGAAGTGCACAAGCACAGTTCTCTCTGTAAGATAGCAAGTTTTGAAATTTTGAAGGTTACAGATGAAGGTTTTGGTCTCTGGTTCTAGTTACAAATATAGGGGTTTTCTAGTGTTTTACTATCTCAAAGGTAAGGTTAGGGTTTTAATGCTTAGAATCTAAGTATTTAATGACTCTGTAACCCAATAGATGCTTCAGGCCACTGGTCTTATGCGTAGCAAGCTCACATCCCCTGTGAGTTGCTAGAAATGTTGCTCATTTTGCGCCCTGCCAATATTCAAATTTTAAATGCTTACCCACCAATGGCTAGTTCCCAGAGTTAATGTTATTTTAAATGCCTAAGAAACATCTAAAAAAAAAAAAAAAAAAAAAACTTATGATATGTTTCGGTTGGCCTACATCCTATCCCATCGTTGGATCTTCTTAGGATCTACGACCCTCACTATGTCACCAAGAAAACTTGCTCAATAGATATGCATAGCGACTTAGCGAGTGTTTTCCATGTGGATTGGTGGGCCTAGTTTGGTAGTGGTGGTTTTTTTGTTTTTCGACGCCGAGTTTGGATAAAGTCACCGGCGCTCGCTACCTCGCTACTAGAAAATTCAAATAGATCATCATTAGCAACATAGTGAGTCACCCTAAAATGAGTGTTTGGTGGGACCTCATGCAACGTGGATGCTCAGAAGATGTATATAGAAAGATAGAGATTCATTACCATGTGTCTTGTGGGGCCAGGTTTCTTTCATAAGCCACACGGTGGACGTCAAACCAATGATGCACCAAGAATGAGTGTACAAATTAATGACATGTCAGTAGTTGGTTGATTTCTCATTGGCTAGGGTGATGATAGTGTAAAAGTAGGCCAGTCCCTTTAGTGCGTCTTTCACTATCGTTAGATCAGCATGGATCAAAGGTCCTCATTAACTCACTGTGGGAAGATGCACGCTATTTAGGTATAGAAAATTAATGACCTAGTGATACATGGATTGTGGGTTCTATTTTCTTTGGTGGGCCAAAAAAGTAAGAAATTACTGGAAAATTTGGGGAAAGGTCAAGTTCCTATTGGTCAGCACATTGACAGAGTGGGTGTATCTTCAGGACTATCGGATGGTAGAAGATTGATGTTTCTCACTAGGTCGTTATGGAAAGATGCTCGATCTTTAGCTATAGTGACATAACAAGGATTTTCCATGTATCCTTAGAGTTATGTGGGTCTAGTTGAGGTAGTAATGGTTAGATGCAGCTAGCAGTTAGTGTAATGTCGTGGTCAGGATTCTTTCAGAAAAGTTGGTGCAGTTAGTGAAGGAAGGAATGGTCAACCATGTAAGACTCATGAGGTGGCAAAGTGGAATGAACTAATTGGCCCACATAGCTCATCCCGATGCCAAGATAGATTGACTAAGTTAACTTGCTTATTCATGAACCAAGAATAGAGGAAATCAAGGTTTTTTGTGAATCTGATCTTCATGATCGATCCCCACTACCAGGAAATGAATGCTAAATGTAGGAGAGCACTCCACTACCTCCAGTAATCCATATACCTAGTTAGAGCATAGTTATGGCACCATTTTTGTCTTCTCAAGACATTATTTGACATAGAAGATCATATATCATTGCCCTAGATCTATATCCATGATCAAATTTTCCTCGTGATTGTTCTCTACAGGACTTCAGTGCAGTGGTTGAGGAGTAACTACAATTAGAGGACATCTCAGTTATGCCTACAATATAAAGGAAGATTTTGTAAATTTTGAAAGGGTTAAAATATTCTTTGTTGTTCTCTGCTATTGCTCTGTAGTTCCAATGTAAAATTCCCCTTGCCTCTAAACTGTATGATTTTGTACCTTATCTCCTTCAGCCATTGGTATGAAAGTGCAAGAACTCTTTGCCTTCACCATTGTTTTGTGAAAGTCTATAATCTGCCTAACTATATCTCTTTCAGCTTGTAAATGACATATAAGTGAATCTTCTCTTTCCTTGTGTCATTCATTTAGCTTTTTTGGTCTGCATGTGGTTATTAGATTAAAAGCAAGTCTAAATGTGTATATCCTTAGTTTCATTCTGGTTCAATAGTGCATATATGGGCAGAGATTGGTTTGAACACTCTATTTTGGTGCATCACCTCTTTATATTAAATTAGGTAGATTTGTTTTCATGCTCTCCTTCTCCCTTTTCCTCTCCAAGAGTAGTTAGGTGCATCCCGATAGTAAGAGGAAGTTAGCCTTCTCCGGAGACTCAACCTCACAATTCAAATCCCATATCTTAGAGGTTGTTTCCATGTTTCACTAGGTTGTCCTCACACATAGGCTTTGGACAAGGGTGAAAACATAAGTGACAACAAGACATTCCTAACATAAAGAAACTTGAGGTTGGTCTATGTAAGAATTATCAAATTGGCAAGATGGGAAAGCCTAGTTTTAAAGGTAAGGACTATCAGTCTGAAGAAGTTTTAGAAATTGTGCATACTGATTTGTGTGGATCTATTGGAAAAAATTCTTCATTCTTTTTGTTGATGATTACTCAAGAATGATGACTATCATGTACATAAGAGATAAATCAAAAGTATTTGAGAAGTTCAAATGGTATTTAGCCAGAGTAGAGAAGGAAACAAGAAAAAGACTAAAATGTTTGATGTTAGATAGAGGTGGTGAATTCATTTCACATGATTTCAATAACTTTTGTATTGAAAGAGGAATCGAAAGGTTGGTTTTAGTACCTGAAACTCCTGAGCAAAATGGAATAGCTAAAAGAAGAAATAGATCTATCATGGACTGTGCAAGAACCTTAATGATTGAAAAGAGCATTGCTATCAAATACTAGAAGGAAGCTATCGGCACTATAGTTTATACCTTGAACTGAGTACAACTGAAGGACTCATTCAAAACCCCCTATGAGTTATTGTATGGCTACAAACCCAATATAATTTACCTAAAAGTATTTGGAAGCAAATGTCACATTTTGAAAGAATATAGAAAAGATAAGATTGATGTGAAGGTTGATGAAGAAATATTTTTGGGATATTCTTGCAAGAGTAAAGCATATAGATGTTTGAATTTGTCTACTCACAAAGTTATAGGAAGTGCAAATTTTAAAGTTGATGAGTTTGCTAAAAGAACTAGAAGAAAGTAGGAAAGAACTTGAAGATTATAGAAGATTTATTTATATGGACACATTACTAGATACATCTATCAACACAAGGATAGTACCTATCAAGTCCAGCATAACTATCGAGTTGCAGGAAGTTCAAACTGAGCTATAGGAACCTGAGTCACATTCTGGTGCTACTAAGCCAATTTCTACCGAGTCTAAAGGACCCGAGTAGTAGAAAAAATAGTTAGAACTTGAAGCTGAAGTGCAAGAGGATGAAAAAGAAAAATGTTCAAAAGGCAAGGAACTTGTATTAGCTAAGTATGTCAAGAGGCATCATGCACTAGATCAGATCATTGGAGATAAATATGAAGGAACTATGACAAGAAGTAAGTTTAAAGGTACTTGTTTACTTGCTAATTTTGAACATAGAAGTGTCAAAGATGCATTAGAAAATGAAATTTGGATTAAGGCTATGAATGAAGAGATAGAGCAGATAGAGAAAAACAAAACATAGACTCTTGTACCTAGGCCTAAAGATAAAAATGTGATTGGAACTAAGTGGGTATTCAGAAAGAAGTTAAATGAAGATTGTAAGGTGTCAAGAAACAAAGCTAGATTGGTATGCAAAGGATACTCTTAAGAAGAAGGAATAGACTATGGAGAAACTTTTCCTCCTATTGCAAGATTGCAAGATGTTAGGACCTTACTTGCATATGCTACATACAAAGGATTCAAAGTTTATTAGATGGATGTCAAGTCAGCATTCCTCAATGGTATACTAGATGAAGAGGTTTACATTGAACGTCCTGAAGGATTTGTTGATCCAGACAAGAAAGAAATGGTCTACAAATTACATAAAGCATTGTATGGTCTGAAGCAAGCCCCTATAGCATGGTAGGAGAGATTGCATAGCTATCTTATTCAGATTGGTTTTCAAAGAAATAATGATAACAATAGCTTGTATATCAAGGAAGGACTAGATAATAAGATTGTTTTGGCATAAATATTTGTGGATGATACTTTATTTATAGGAAATGATGATCAATGTAAGAATTCTCAGAGAAAATGAACAAGGAATTTTAAATGTCAATGTTTGGTGAGATCAAATTCTTTGTTGTTCTTCAAATTCAGTAGAATAAGAAAGGTATCTACATCACTCAATCAAAATACATCAATGAGATACTAAAAAAGTTTGGTATGGAAGACTGCAAACTAGATGGGACTCATATTTGTACTGGATTGAAACTTACCAAGGATGATGAATCAAAGGAAGTGGATCAGACATTGTATAGATCTATGATTGGAAAGTTGTAGTATCTAGTGCATACAAGACCTGATATTGCCCTTGTAGTTGGTATTATAGCAAGATTTTCAAAAAAATCAAGACAAAATCACATGATGGAAATAAAAAGGATCATGAGATATTTGAAAGGCACTAAAGATTATAGATTATGGTATAAATTTGGAGGAAATCTAGATTTAAAAGTGTTTACTAATGTAGATTGGGCAGGAAATGTTGATGACAAAAAGAGTACAAGTGGAGGAGCTTTCTTTCTTGGAAAGAGGTTGGTTTCTTGGACAAGTAAAAAGCAAAATTGTACATCCTAGTCCATAGCAGAAGTAGAGTATGTTGCAGGATCAGTAAACTATTCTAACACTATTTGGTTTAAACAATTATTGGAAGGCATGAAGGTAGAGATTAAAGTACTAGTTGTCATGTTTTGTGATAATACAAGTGCAATTAACATTTCAAAGAATCTAGTGATGCATTCCAAAACCAAGCATATTGCTATAAAGTATCACTTTGTCAGAGAATTGGTGTAGGATAAGGAGATCAAATTAGAATATGTCCATACAAAGGAAAAAATTGCTAACATATTCACTACGCCACTACCAAAGGATGCATTTTTTTTTATCTAAGAGGTAAGTTAGGGGTCATTCCCCTATTTGCTCACTAAAATATAGTTTTAGTGATGCATCAATAGGAAAAGAGTTGAAGATCTATCAGTTGATGCAGAAAAGTAATGAAGACATTGCATATGAATCAATACTTAAGGTACATTGAAATTCATTTGATTCATGTTGTCTTCGGCATGTGTTTTCAAAGAGGGAGATTTTATTTTCATACCTTTCTAAAATTTGCAAGAAAGTGAGTTTCTGCAATAGGGAGAGATTACTATGAAAGAGAGAGAGTTTTCCTATAGATAACTAAATTTTTAGGTGTAAAATTCTAGAGGGAGAAAACCTTCTACTAGAGAAAGTCTTGTTCTCAAATTTCATTATGCTATGACATGTTGTGTTTCCATCAATTCCAAAGAGGGAGATTATTGGATACAATTATCCAATTGTGTGTTGTCTTTGATGTTACACAAATGAGATACAAGTCATTTGTTCACTCTTATCAAGCTCAGTTAGTTTGCAAGAAGATTTATAGTGTCTACTAAGCATTCTTAGACTTTACCTTATGCAAATAGTTGTTACCGAGCCTTCAAGGTTAGCAAAGGAAATTCAGTGTCTACCAAGCTCACTTGGTCATCAAAGGAAAATGTGGTAGAAAATAATTCTTACCAAGCTCTCATGGTCAGCAAATAAAATTTAGTTCTTACTGAGTTCACTTGGTAGCCAAAGGATTTCATAGAATTTGTAGTGTTAACCAAGTTGAGATGGTTAACGCAAGAAATTATTTCTAAAAATTTGTTTATCGAGCAGGGTCAGCCAATAAAGGAATTTGTTAATTTATGATTTAATGCTTAATTGTTTTAAGTATTATTTCCAGTTGACTATGGTAATGATTATAGATGATTGTAACTTGTAGTTGATCCGAGTTGATAATCTGAATGGTATATATGAGAGGTCAAGTTGCAAATTTTATGTGTTATAAATTTGATGTGATATGAATGTGGAGGTGGACTGATTATTGTGAGAGTGAATTTTGAAGGATGATGAGAGATCATTAAGGAGTAGCAAAGCTATATTTGATCAAGAAAGATATAATGGTGTAGAATAAAGATTTGTAATCAAAAAATTCAATTACATCTTATTTAGGTCATTTCATTGTTACTTTATAACCATTGTAATACTAATTCCTAAATCTCTTAATCAACTTGGTCTAACAACCATTTTGTAAATCCTCTAACAAGGTGGATAGTTCCACTGAATTGTTCTAAAGGCCTCTAGCAAGGCCACACCTAGCAAGGTGAATAAATCCTCTAACAAGGTCACACCTAACAGTTTGTTTTGTAACCTTTAATAGGGTTGGCTCCTAACAAGGCTCACTTTAGAAGAGTGAAAGTTAGTAACTAGTTACTTGGTGGTTTTTCCCATTTTGGGTTCCCATATTAAATCTGGTTTCTCTTGTGTTCATTTACTTTTTCATGCATGTTAATAATTGTGAATGCTTAAAGATTAGTAACAAGTTAATCTACCTAGTTACAACATTTTTGTGAATGTTTATCAAGTGATAGTAGTAAGTAACTTTTTTGACATCTAAGGGATTTGTGGATTTGTTTTTGTGGTAACTAATTCACCCCCCCTCTTAGTTACTCCATATACATTTCCAACAAAGAATAGAGTTTTGTCATGGTTAGGTGGAATAGGTAGTAGTAGAGATACTGCTAAACAAAGTGTCATATAGAAAACCCAAGTGGTAGTTGAAGATAGCAGCATTGTATCTCAAATCCCTCAAATATTTTTAGATGATTCATCTGTGGCTTATTTACAATATGTTGACCACTTTTTCTTAGTCTAATTATAGAAGGGAAAACTCTAAAGAAATGCATGATTAACTCTGGAGCTTCAAATATTATTATGCCCTTCAAAGTCATGGAAGCCCTAGGGTTGAAAGTAGATACCAAACAAGGTAGATGTAGAGGTATGAATGCTAGGGAAGTGCATGTCATAGGTACTATCAATGTCATAGGTACTAACCCTGATGTAGAATTGACTATGTCAGTCCTTGTACTTGATATTCCTCCACATTATGGAATGTTGCTATCTTAAAAAAGGAGCACTTCTATGGGAGGTAGCCTACAATATGACTTGTCTTATGCAACCTTCCACATAGGTGAGAAGTCTATTAGGGTAGATAGGGAGACAAGAATCAATCATAGTTTGGGAGATGAAATTGATAAGGATTCTACTTTCTTTCTAGATACTGGTGTAAATGCATTTAGGGAAGAATTGATTATCCAAGAAGTGGAGAAACTCCCTACTATAATTACACATGAAGTTGAATGCTACATGGATTCACCAATTTTGTGAACCATGTATTTTGATGGGGCAAGTTCTAAAGAAGGATTAGGGGTAGGAGTAGTTTTTGTTTCTTTTGAGAAGAACACATTTAGATATTCATTTACCTTGAAATTTTCATGCACAAATAATATAGTAGAATATGAAACTCTCTTATTAGGATTAAGAGTTACAAATCATCATGGAATCAAGAAGTTGCATGTGATCGGTGATTCTGAGATGGCAGTTTCCCAAGTTAGAGAGACTTATGCATCAAAAAATAAGAGACTAAAGTAGTATAGAAATGATGTGTGGGATTAAATTAGGTTATTTGATACATTTGGCATTTCCTAGGTGCAACAAAGTTATAACAAGATGGATGATTTTTTGGAAAATTTAGCTATCAAGCCCAAGGATATATCATTTGTTGGAATTTCACAAATTGAGATACAAGATCGATCATCAATACCTAACAACATGGAGCATTGGCAAATTTTTGAGGATGATAGAGATATTTTAAATTTCTTGTCAAGTGAAGATAAATACCATTGCCAAGAATAAAATTATAGTGCTTTAATTGAAACCATAGACGGTAAGGAAACAATTTTTGGTTAGGAGATTATACAATTGAAAAGAAAAAAGTACGAAAAGGGTTAGTGGTTTCAGAGAATACGTTCAATAAACAAGATAGGATGATGTCTAGAATTAGAGATCACAAACCCCAAGAATTGGAGGAGATAAACCTTGGTACTTCCAAAGCCCCTAAGAGGGTTTATATTGGTCAAAATTTATTTGTTGAAATTGAAAAGCCTCTTATTGAATTGCTAAAAAAAGTATAAACATGTTTTTGCATGGTCTTATGATGACCTTAGGGCCTACAAAGAAGATTTATTCTAGCATGTCATACTACTCAAAGAAAATGTTAAACCTTTTAGGCAAAAGCAAAGACTGGTAAATCCCACCTTAGCTCCTAAGATGCAAGAAGAATTAATGAAGCTGAGGGATGGGGAAATAATCAAACCAATTGGGCATTCCACTTGGGTACCAAAATTGCTAGCTATTAGAAAGAATAATGGAGACATAAGGCTATGTGTAAACTTCAAGAACTTGAATATTGTTTCCTTGAAAGACAACTATGGGTTAACAAACATGGAAGTTATGCTACCACAAGTGACTAGTTCAGAATTGATCTCTATGATAGATGGATTCTTAGGATATAATCAGGTCCTTGTAAATCAAAAGGAAAAATTTAAGATAACCTTTACAACTCCATGGGGTACTTATGTATATGTGAGAATGCTATTTGGGTTAATTAATGCAGGGGAAACTTTTCAAAGGGCTATGGATGTGGCCTTCCATGATTATATTAACAAGTTTGCGGTAGTGTACCAAGATGACATCACAACATATTCCAAGAAGGATGAGGACCATTACAGACATCTAGAGAAGATTTTTATCAAAGACTTAGAATAGGGAGTATCCTTGAACCCAAAGAAATGTACATTTGGAGTAACAAAAGGGAGATTTTTAGGACATATAGTGTCAAAGGATGGTGTGAAAATAGATCTCAAAAGGGTGGCTACCATTGATAAAGTTCCTAAGCCAAAGAATGTAAAAGGAATAAAATCATTTTTTTTTGCAAGTAAATTTTTTGAGAAGATTTGTTACAAATTTTGCTGAAATTAGTAGACCTATATCTAAGATGCTCAAGAAGGGAGTTGTTATCAGTTGGGATAGTGAACCATCACAAGCCTTTAAACATAGTAAAATAGCCATAAAAAATGCTCATGTCCTTAGGACCCCTGATTACTCAAAACTAATGCACATATTTTCTTTTATATCTTTTCATATTGTGGTAGTAGAAGAATGAAGAATGGTATGAACAACCTATTGTTGGAAATATAAATGGAGTAGCTAAGAGGGGGGGGGGGGGGGCAAATCAATTACTACAAAAAAAAATCCACAGATCCCTTGGATGTCTTAAATAACTAGTTACTACTATTACTTGGTAGCCATATAGAGAAATGTTGTAACTGATCTTTAAGCATTCACAATTATTAACATGCATGAAAAGGTAAATAACATGAACACAAGAGACACCAAATTTAACATGGAAACTCATTATGAGAAAAATCACCTAGTAACTAGCTACCAATTTTCAATCTTCTAAAGTGAGCCCTATTAGGAGCCAACCCTATTAAAGGTTATAAAAAAAATTGTTAGGTGTGACCTAGTTAGAGCATTTAATCACCCTATTAGGAGTGGCCTTGCTAGAGGTCTTTAGAAAAATTTAGTTGAATTGTCCACCTAGTTAGAGGATTTACAAAATGGCTGTTAGACCAACTCTATTAAGAGATTTAGAAATTACTATTACAATGGTGAGAAAGTAACAATAAGTGACCTAAATAAGATACAATTAAACTTTGCTGATCTAGATCTCTATTCTACTTCACCAGATCCTCACAGATTGAATAAATCTTTCCTACTCCTCAAGGATATTTGATCCTTCTTAAAAAATTTCTTACACTTCCTCTTCACACAATCAACTCACTTGAACGCTCGCTCATTCATTCATCCATATTTTCTAAATTCACAACTTGAGCTTTTAATTTATACATTACAAATTGTCAAGTCAGCTCATTTAGAAGTTACATTTAACAATAATCATTACATTAGTTGGCTACAAATATTACATTAAACAAATAAACTTTATTTCCCAAAACAATAAAATCATTCATTGGATGACCCTACTTGGTAAACACTACTCCAAAAATGATTTCTAGTGTTAACCAAGTAAAGCTCGATAAACACTGCAAACTCTGTAAAATCCTTTAGAGACCGAGTGAACTCGATAAGAGCTAACTTTCCTTTGCTAACCTTGCTAGCTTGGTAGAAACTAATCTCTACCACAGAAGCCTTTAGTGCCTGAGTGAGCTCACTAGAAACTATCTTCATAGAATAACCTCCAAAAATGCTCAGTAGACTCTATAATTCATTTTGCTAACCTTATGAGCTTGGTAGATTTTTTCTTTTGCCTTGCTGACCAACTGAGCTTGGTAGACTCTAACTAATAATTGATATGACATTTGTGTAACATCAAAGACAACACATAATTGAACAGTTGTATCCAAAAATCTCTCTCTTTGGCATTGTTGGCAACACAACATGTCATAGCAGAATGAAATTTGAAAACAATTTTCTTTTTCTGATAGAATGCCTCTCCCTCTTACATTCCATTCCACAAGCTTCTTAAATATAGCAATCTCCCTTTTTGAAGAAATTACATAGCTTCTATACAAACATCAGATTCAAATTTTAGAAAGATATGACGATATAATCTCCCTCTTCTACAACACACATCAAAAGAAACACAAACCAAATGAATAATAATGTACCTTATGTACTGATTCATATGCAATATTTCCATATCTATTCTACATCAACTGAAAAGATCTTCAACTTGATACATGTTGATACATCACTAAAACTTCAATCTAGTGAGCTTCAGATAGGGGAATGACCCCTAACTTACCTCTTAGATACAAAAATGCATCCTTAGGTAAAGCCTTTGTGAATATATCATTCCTTTGTATGAACATATTCCAATCTGATCTCCTTGTCTTGCACCAATTCTTTGACAAAGTGATACTTTATTGCAATGTGCTTGGTTTTTGAATGCATCACTAGATTTTTGGATATGTTAATTGCACTTGTATTATCACAAAACATAACAATAGGTTCTTTGATTTCTTCCTTCACACCTTCCAATAACTATTTGAACCAAACAATATTAGAACAATTTACTACTGCTGCAACATACTCTACTTCTACTATAGATTGGGATGTACAATTTTGCTTCTTACTTGTCCAAGAAACCAACCTCTTTTGAAGAAAAAAAGCACCTCCACTTGTCCTATTTCTATCATCAATGGTTCCTACCCAATCTACATCTGTAAACACTTTCAAATCCAAATTACCTCCAAATTTGTACTATAATCCATAATCTTTAGTTCCTTTCAAATATCTCATGATTCTTTTGATTTCCATCATGTGATTTTCTTTTGGTTTTGCTAAAAATTTTGCTACAATACCAACTGCAAAGGCAATATATAGTCTTGTATGCACTACATATTGCAACTTTCCAATCATAGATCTATACAATGTCTGATCTACCTCCTTTGATTCATCATCCTTGGTAAGTTTCAGTCTAGTACACATAGGAGTCCCAACTAGTTTTTAGTCTTCCATACCAAACTTTTTCAGTATCTCCTCGATGTATTTAGATTGAGTGATGTAGATGCCATTCTTACTCTACTAAATTTTAAGACCAACAAAGAATTTTACCTTACCAAACATTGACATTTCAAATTCCTTGTTCATTTTTTCTACAAATTCTTTGCAAAGATCATCATTTCCTATGAACAAAGTATGATTCACAAATATTTTTACCAAAATAATCTTATTATCTGGTCCTTCCTTGATATATAAGCTACTATTATCATTAGTTCTTTGAAAATCAATTTGAATAAGATAGTTATGCAGTCTTTCAAACCATGCTCTAGGGGCTTGTTTCAGACCATACAATGCTTTATGTAATTTGCAAGCCATGTCCTTCTTGTCTAGATCAACAAAACCTTCAGGCTACTCAACATAAACTTCTTCATCTAGTATACCATTGAGAAATGTTAACTTGACATTCATCTGATAAACCTTAAAACCTTTGTATCTAACATATGCAATTAGGGTCCTAACACCTTCCAATCTTGCAATAGAAGAAAAAGTCTCTCCATAGTCTATACCTTCTTCTTGAGAGTATCCTTTGCATACCAGTCTAGCTTTTCTTGTTGACATCTTACCATCTTCATTTAGCTTATTTATGAATACCCACTTCATTCCAATCACATTTTTGTCTTTAGGCTTGGGTACAAGAGTATGTGTTTTATTTTTCTCTATCTTTTCTATTTCTTCATTCATAGCCTCAATCAAACTTTCATTTTCTAGTTCATCTTTGACATGTCTAGGTTCAAAATTAGTAAGTAAACAAGTACCTTTCAATTTACTTCTTGTCATAGTTCCTTTAGATTTATCTCCAATGATCTAATCTAGTGCATGATGTCTCCTGACATACTTAGCTAATATAGGTTCCTTGCCTTTTGAATGCTTTGCATTTTCATCCTCTTGTACTTCAAATTTTAGCTATTTTTTCCACTACTTGGGTCCTTCAAACTTGGTAGGCATTAGCTTGGTAGCTTCAGAATGTGACTTGGGTTTCTGTAGCTCAATTTGAACTTCCTTCAACTTGGTTATTGAGGACTTGGGAGTAGAAGATTCCTAATTGACAATGTATTTGGAACTGTATCAGGTTAAAAGAAAACAAATCTCTTGCAGTCTTCTAGTTCCCTTTTTCTTTCTTCTTCAGTTCTTTCTACAAACTCATCAACTTTCGCATGTGCACTTTCTATCACTTTGTGACTAGACAAATTCAAACATCTATATGCTTTACTTCTGCAAGAATATCCCAAAATTATTCCTTCATCACCCTTCACATCAAATTTACCTTTTCTAGATTCTTTCAAAATGTAACATTTGCTTCCAAATACTTTTAGGTAGCTTACATTAGGTTTATATCCATACCGTAACTCATAGGGGGTTTTGAATGAGTCCTTTTTCAACTGTACTTAGTTCAAGGTATGAACTGAAGTGTTGATAGATTCCTTCTAGTATTTGATAGCAATGCTCTTTTCAATCATTAGGGTTCTTGCATAGTCCTTGATAGATCTATTCCTTCTTTTAGCTATTCCATTTTGCTTAGGAGTTCTAGGGGTTGATACCTATCTTTTGATTCCCCATTCAATGCAAAAGTTATTGAATTCATGGGAGATGAATTCACCATCTCTGTCTGATCTTAAACATTTCAGTCTTTTTCCTATTTCCTTCTCAACTTAGGCCAAATACCATTTGAGCTTCTCAAATGCTTCTAATTTTTCTCTCAAGTACATGATAGTCATCATTCTTGAATAATCATCAACAAAAAGAATGAAGAACATTTCACTAGTTTAACTTTCAATTCCAATAGGTCCACATAAATTAGTATGCACAATTTCTAAAATTTCTTCAGATTGATAGTTCTTACTTTTAAAGCTAGTCTTTCCCATCTTGCCAATTTGACAATTCTTGCATAGACCAACCTCAGGTTTCTTTATGTTAGGAATGCCTCTTCCTTTCTTGAATTTACTTATTTTCATGAAGTTATCAAAGTTCACATGACACAACCTCCTATGCCACAAAAAACTTTCTTCAACTTGAGCAATAAAGCATGAACATTCAATAAGTTCAAGACAAAACAATTTACCTTTTGTTTGAGTGCCTGATCCAATCAAATTTCTTTTCTCATCTAGCATTGTTTCTTTTCCATGCATGAATTCCACTTTGAATTCATTATTGAGTAGGTGTGCCACACTTAATAGATTGTTTTTTAGTCCTTCTACCCAATATGCACTATCACATAAAAGCTCTTTGGTTGGTAAGATTCTTCCTCTTCCTTTTATGCAGCAAGGTTCATTATTACCAAACCTCACACTACCACCATCATAGTCTTCAAAATGTTCAAACTTAGTTTTATCACTAGTCATATGATGAGAGCAACCACTATCTATAATCCATGTATCATTTTTTCTCACATGAGAAATAAGTGCCATTTTTTCATCATTATCAAACTCATCCTTCACAACAATGTAAACAATTTCATCTTCTTCTTTGTCATTAGAATCATTAGAATTCTTAGCCCTGAAACATGTTTTCTTACCTTTTTCCTTGAATGATTTGAAGTTTTTCTTGCCATTTCACTTGTGACCTTTCTTCTCATCCTTATTCTACTTATTTGGGCACCTAGCAGAAATATGTCCAATTTTTTCACATGAAAAATAGATTAGAGGAACCTTACCTTTGTATTTTCCTTTGTCGCTTGAGTATTTCCTTGCTAGTAGAGCTTCAAACACCTCAAGATCACTGCTAGAACTTTGTTTTGATTCTTCTTCACTTTTTGATTGAGAATCTTTTATCTTCTTGCCTTTCTCCTTGAGTGAAAGATTGGCTTCAAATGCATATTCAATTTTTTTGGTAGTTGGAACATAGTTATCATAGTTATCTAGCTCAAATGCAGTCAATCTTACAACTATGGCCTCTAGATTTATCTTATGATTTGCTTCACATCTTCTTTCCTGAATTGCAGAAATTCTAATCACATAAATGGGAAGTAATGTTTTAAGAACTTTACTTATAACTATTTCCTCCTTGATATATCCTCTAGAAGCTTTCATTGCACTAACACTTGTTTTGACTCTTTCAACATATTTTGTAATGTTTTCATTTTCTTTCATCCTCATCTAATCAAATTGACCTCTCAAACTTTCTACTTTGGCTCTTCTCACATTATCATCACCTTCATAGATATCTTTTAGCTTGTTCCACATTTCAAAAAAAAATTTGCAATCCTTGATATCATCAAATTTTACATAGCTTAGGGCAGATGCAATGTCTATCATCATGATGTTATGAGTCTTCTTTTCAATAATATCATTTGTAGATAATGTACTAGAAGGAGATACATATAATTCATCCAAATATTTTAGTGTTTTATCTCCAATGGAAGCCAGATGGAGTCTCATGAGACCTTTCCATGATGAAAAGTTATCTCTGTTAAGCCTTAGTATTTCCCTCTTGTAAGACATTCTAATCTTTAGCTTAGATTCTTGAAATCCTTCCTACAAGCACCAAAAACACTTATACCAATTTTTATAAATATAAATGGAGTAGCTAAGAGTGGGGGGAATCAGTTACTACAAAAACAAATTGATAGATCCCTTAGATGTCTTAAATAAGTAGTTACTATTGTCACTCAGTAGCCACATAGAGATATGTTGTAATTGATGTTTAAGCATTCACAATTACTAACATGCATGTAAAAGTAAATAACATGAACACAAAAGACACCATATTTAATGTAGAAACTCAATATGAGAAAAACCATCAAGTAACTAGTTACCAATTTTTACTCTTCTGAAGTGAGCCCTATTAGGAGCCAACCCTATTAAAGGTTACAAAACACATTGTTAGGTGTGACCTAGTTAGAGGATTTAATCACCCTATTAAGAGTGGCCTTGCTAGAGGTTTTGAGAACAATTTAGTTGAACTATCCACCTTGTTAGAGGATTTACAAAATGGCTATTAGACCACCTCTATTAATAAATTTAGGAATTATTATAACAATGGTGAGAAAGTAACAATAAGTGACCTGAATGAGATGCAACTAAACTTTGCTAATACAAATCTTTGTTCTACTTCACTAGATCCTCACATATCAAATAAATCTTTGCTACTTCTCAAGGATATTTGATCCTTCTTTAAATTTTTCTTACACTTCCTCTTCACACAATCAACTCACTTGCATGCTCGCTCATTCATTCATCCATAGTTTTTGAATTCACAACTTGAGCTTTTAATTTATACATTACAAATTGTCAAGTCAACTTATTTACAAGTTACATTACCAATAATCATTACATTAGTCAGCTATAGATATTACATTAAAAAAATAAACTTTATTTCCCAAAACAATAAAATCCTTCAATTGCCGACCTTGCTTAGTAAACACTGCTCCAAAAATTATTTCCACTATTAAACAAGTGAAGCTTAGTAAATACTGCAAACTTTGTAAAATCTTTTGGAGACTGAGTGAACTCAATAAGAGCTAACTTTCCTTTGGTGAACTTGCTAGCTAGGTAGAAATTGATCTCTACCATAGAAGCCTTTAGTGCTTGAGTGAGCTTAGTAGAAACTATCTTCACACTGTAACATCCATAAATGCTTGTTAGACTCTATAATTCATTTTGCTAACCTTCTAAGCTAGGTAGATTCTATCTTTTGCCTTGCTAACCAACTGAGCTCGGTAGACTCCGACTGATAACTGATATGAAATTTTTGTAACATCAAAGGCAAGACACAATTGAACAATTGTATCCAACACCTATTGCATTTTTTAGCAAATCCTTTTAGCCCACTGAATTAAAGTATGGGATAAATGATAAATAGGCTTATGCCTTGATAAAAGAAGTCAAAGTCTTCAGGTGTTATCTTATAGGTGCTATTGTTATTGCATTTTTCACAAGTCCAGCTATTAAGGACATATTTTCTTAGCAGGAGGTGTTAGGTAGAAGATGTAGATGGATCAATAGAATTTGGGAATTCAACATTGATATCTAGATTAACAAATTGGTAAGAGGTCAAGGATTAGCAAAGCTCATGACCTAATCAAATTTGGATGCCAATTAGACAAATTTGGTAGTAGATTATTTAAGATCAAGATTATGTGATATGGATCATTGTGAATGGTATACCAATCTCATATATTACTTGCAACATATGGAAGTTCTCTCCCATTCGATAGATAATGAGAAAAGATGTACAAAATTATAGGCCATCAACTACATCATTATTAGAAACAAATTATCATAGAGAAATTTTTAAGGAGTGTTTCTTAAATGCATTGATCTAGAAAAATCCAAGGAGATATTGAATGAGAAACATGCAAGAGTTAGTGAAGGACACTATATGGCTAAAGCCACTACCCACAAAGTGATGAGAGATAGATTCTGTTGGCCTTCTCTTTTCAAAGATACTTAGGTAATGGTTAGAGAATGTCATGCTTGTTGTTTGCAAGTAAGCTGAAATTCTCTAGGGATACCCCTTTAAAATTAGTTGGAGTCCAATCATCTTTCTAGCAATGGGGAATAGATTTTATAGGTGAAATTCCTCCCAAATCTAGTATTAGTTTTTCATGGATTCTGGTATCTACTAAGTATTTTACATAGTGGGTAGAGGCTATTCAAATAAGGAGTGCTACCAATAAAGTGGTTAATAATTTTCTCCTAAATAATATTAGTTCAAGATTTGGATGCTCATAGAAGATTGTAACTAACAATGCAATGTTCTTTAGGTTAGAGGAGTTCATAAAGTTCTGTAATAAATATGGTATAACAAGATCAACATCCTCCCCTTATCATCCACAAGAAAATCGACATGTTGAATCAACAAACAAAAGCTTGTTAAATGTAATAAAAAGAACTCTAGATGATAATAAAAGGGCATGGGACTCTAAATTACAATTGGAAATATGGGTTGATAGGGTAATAATGAAGAAAGCTATAGGTGTAGCACTCTTTGATATTGTATATGGGATCTAGGAAAAAATGCCTCAAAACAATCTAGTAGGATTGTATAATTACATCTAGATGTACAATGAGGATATTATTGATGATATGTAGGAAAGGATGGATGAATTGGTAGGTTAACTAAGACCAAAAATGAAGTTTCTCTAAAAAATGCAAAATTGCAATGAAAAGTCAAAACACTATATGATAGAAAGATAGTGAATAAGAAGTTTGAAATTGAAGACCTAGTTCTCATGTGGAATGATAGCATTGAGGATAAAGAAAAGCATAGAAAATTTGATCCAATATGGCTAGGTCCTTATCTAGTGCAAGTATATGGGGAGAAGACTTATATCTTGAAAGATTTATTAGGAAATATTCTTGAACTGTTAGTTCATGGACAGTTCTTGAACAGGTATTTTTGCTAAAATATTTGTCAAATTTTTTAAAATTGTTAGTAAAGAATTTTTCTCAAATGATTTTCTATTCAAAGTAGAGAAAAATGCATACCAACAAATTATATTCCTATAGAATTTAAAGGAATTCTCTGCTTAAAATTTTTCTTCAATAAAATAGGTGCAACTACCTTTATTAAAAAGAATGATTATTTGATCTTTAACCCCAGAGAAATGATTTTTAAAACACAATTTGCTGAAAATACTAAATCAAATTATTCTATTTCATCAATATAAAGTAAATCTAAATGCTAAAGAACCACTTAATCTAAACTATGAATATTATCTACATAATTGAAAGTTAAGAAAATAAGTAGGCTGATCGAATGAAATTCACCTATTACAGCTCCTCAAATTTTTTGAATAGGCAATCTCAGAATGAATGAAAAACAAAGAAAATACTTTTTATATAAATAGTATTCTCAAGAATTCAAAGAAGCAGACAATAGTATCTACCTCCAAAAAGCCTTTAGCAAAATCAAACTATAGAGTTCTATTTGTGTTTGTTGAAAATCTGAAATGCTATCTTTGAAAACTTAAGATAAACCTAAAACAAAAATAGTTTTGTTTATCAGTCTACTAGAGATTAACTCTATGCCATACTAATTATTACATTTATATAAGGCATGGGGTTTGACAGTTGCCAAAATTACCCTGCTAGGAGTAAAATAGTATTTTAGTTAACACAACTATGTTAACCAAAATGCACGAAAGTAAAAACCAAAAAGAACAACTAAGCAACTATCTACAACTATGCATCTTGATCAAGTAGTGTAATACCCTAAAATTGGCTCATTGCCATCTCAACCAATTCTGGTCTA
Organism: Cupressus sempervirens; assembly: GCA_028749045.1. NCBI lineage: Eukaryota > Viridiplantae > Streptophyta > Pinopsida > Cupressales > Cupressaceae > Cupressus > Cupressus sempervirens. The sequence goes on from CM053793.1 coordinate 773,749,929, forward strand.
TTTCTGATCAATCTTAAAGTCCTATTCCATTAGGCAAATTCTTATTAGGCTACTCGCTACTTGACTTAATTTTCAGATGTGGAAAACCCTAATCTGCATTCATCATGCTTATTATTTAATTCCTATAGTATTTACACATATTACTCACATTAAACCTATTGATTAATATTTAATTTAATTACTAGGTATTTATACTTTAATTAAATTAAATTATATCTTAAGGCTAATGTACTATGGAATTAAATTTATTTAATTTAATAAATGTGCCTATTTTAATTAATTAAACGAAATTATTTAATTAAATGGAGAACATACTTCTAATTAATTAAACAAAGTTATTTAATTAAATGGGAAGCCATTCCTAATTAATTAAATGAAGTTATTTAACTAAATAAGAAAAGTGTCTCTAATTAATTAAAGGATTATTTAATTAAATAGAAAAGGTAATAATGAGAGCATATCTCATTTTATTAAATTAAATATCTCACCAAAATCTCTCTTCAGTTCAAAAAAGGGAAATTTCCAATTCACTATTGATCAAAAAAGAATTAAATCAGTTAACTCCTTATTCTACTCAAATTAAATCAGTTAACTCCCTTTAATTTGAGAATCTTCCTTTATGACTGAACTTCACCTTTAATCCTGACCATTGATTGAAATTAATCTCAACTGTTGATGGATTCTAGGAAAGTCTATTTAAGAGACCCTCATCTCTTCATTTTGGGAGAGGATGAATTTGGAATTTGCATCAAATTGCTGCTAGAATTCATACTCACATTTGCTCACATTTTCTCATATTTTGCATACATTTGCATCCTTAGCTTAATCTCATTTAGCATAATATGCATACATTTAACATAGTTTTCTTTTACATGTTCTTAGATTAGAATGCATTTCTCATTCTAGATTAATCTGCACAATCATATAGATTAATTTCATTTCTTAAATCTTTCATTCTTAGAGGGTCTGGTTGCTTAAATACCTCAAATATAAGGATATCTAACAAGTAATTCCCTTTAGATAGAAGGCAATAGGTCACCTTGCTAGCTGATTTTCAGATGAACAATCCAATGTTCATTCTGGGATGAATCCACAAATAAAGACCATGTTGAAGTGTGTGTGTTAGAAAAGGCCGCATATTCACGCATACAAGTAGCACCATCCATGCCAACTACATTCCTCACTACTTTCCATGCTTCATAGGTGGTTGAAAATATAGAGATAATAGATTGATGAGGTAAGCCAATGTAAGTGAGTCACTATTTCCAAATTTCTTTCTCCTTTTTCAATTTTGCTATCTTTTCCTCATGCATTTCCAAGTGTTTCAAGTTGATTATCAGCATGGCTTCAATGTGGGCTACATTTGAAAAGTCTTTCTTTTTATCTTATTATCTTGGAGCTCCTAGAATTTCTTTTGGACTTATTTAATCACTTCCTTTGCTTGGTGTGAAGTTTTTTCCAAACCATTGAAGGCCTCGAATTATTTCACATATAACTTTGAGTTCTTGCAGAGTTTCTTTGATTTTAGTCATACCTTGTACCAAAGCTCTGTTCCTCCATTCAATACAATCATTGATTACATACAAGTTTTTCTCATCCAAACCAACTATAGGACACTCAGCTTGAAACTTTTGAAGTCTAAATTCTTAGATATCTTCCAACCATATTACCACCTTGCCCGATTACTCCTTTCTTTCTCATACCTTTCATTTCTTAGCTCTACCTTTTTGGTGATGGCAGAGATTTCTTTTGAAGCCTTATCCAAAAGGTTTACCTATTTCATAGTGTCATCTAAGACACATTGCACCCACTCCCCTATTGTCTTTACAACTGCTTTGTACTTATATAGGTTATCAAGAGATTGTTGGTTGGTTGTAGAAGTCACATCTACAATTGCTGACATTTTATTAATGGGCTTTGCTTCTGGTTGTAGGATGGCATTGATATACTATGCCATTTTCTTTATTGCCTCCTTCAACTCTTGTTTATCCTACCCATCCTTCCACACCCTGTGTGCAATTTTCTTATTAAAAGCTTTAAAAATCTCCATATCCACTACGTGGTTTCCTTTTCCCAAGTGAACCTTATTTATTTGATAATCTTGAGGGGATAGAGATTCATATGAGCTTCCATCTTGTGGCATGGCTATTTTAGCTGACTAGTGCCCTAAGTTTTTATCAAAATTCATTCTTGATTTTGTTCTATCTTTCTTTACCTTAGATGTTTTCCCCAAACATTTACTAACCAAATCATCAAATGGCATTGAAAGAGGCACCATACTCTGCTTCCTTTCAATAGAGGTCTCCAACCACTTGGCTGTAACTAGTTCCTTATCAGCCATAGAGGAGAACCTAGCCAAGGTGAGGTTACCCTCTTGACTATCAATGTTTATTGGTGACTTCTAGGGTTCTAGTACATTGTCCACCATTGGTGATTCTTCTATAGCCTCAAGATCAACTATTACCATTTCTTTGCCATGATGTTTTCTTTGTACTTGAGTGAGTCACCCTTTTAGCCTTAGGAGTTTCTTCTTAAACTTGAAGTTGAAGTGATTGTGGGATTACTTCAGCTTCAACATCAACCAAACCTGCAATGGGTCCATGAACACCTTGGTTAGTGATAGATTTTTTCTTTTGAGAGGCCTTTCTACTTTTGGCTTTTGAAGATTTTCCTAACAGATTAGAGGTAACAACATTTTTTGATTTTAGCCAATTTTCAGTTCTAGTTAGCACATCTTTAGTGTGAGAAAATAAATCATCTTCCTCTCTTCTTCCCCAATCAATCTCAAGAATAGGTATGCATTCAATTTGGTCTATAAAATGGATGAATTACTACTTCTGAATCTTCCTCTTTTAACCTGTATGTATATAGATCAACATTAAACATATTAATTTTCTTAACTATTAACCTTGATCATAACCTTTTTCTTACTTCAAACTCATCAGGACAATTTTCCTAGTAGTCCTCTAAATGTGGAATGTGAATAAAAGAAAATACATTTCTTAAATTGTTCTTGACAAATCCTGTGTAATCAAAATTTTCTTAAGGGAAAAAGGCTTGAAACATAGATGGATCAATGCTTCTCTCGCCAACATGGCATACTTTAGAATAGGACATCTATAGTGGCTGATTTCAATGGGAAGGAAAATAGAAGAAGACCTCTTGGTAATTTCACAAGACTCCACCATTGAAACAAATTGTCTACACATTTTGGATAAAATAACAAGGTCTAAGAAATAATGATGCAACTTCAATGGTTCACTTGAATAACCACTCATTCTGAGGTATATGACCTTAGGGAATTAAATAAAGAAATAGCCATAGACTTGTATAGCCTATATTGCTTTCTTAGATAGTCTATTATTTTCATGACTCTGAAGCTCAAAAACTAGCTTTCCTAGAAAGACATCGTTTACTCTTCTAAACTCTTTACACAAACCAATCTCTTGGAGATCACTATAGTATTGGTAAATAGGCATTTCATCTATCTATAGAAAATGTGGAAGGCGTTCCCATTCTTTAGATGCTACCAAGACATAGACTAAAAGGAGGATAGGAAGAATGAACCAAAATTGTTAACAGTCACTAAAACCTTGTGTAGATTTTCAGCAATTAGGTCAGCCCAATCGATGAACTTATCGCCCTCAACAATCTTTTGGATGAATAAATACATCCATGTTTCCTAATGAAATGCATGCTCATTTCCTTTGACCCTGTTCAACAAAAGCACAATGTTTGTAATTTCTTTGATAAAATGTTCAATGGTTAATGATTTGGGCAACCTTGAACCACCTTCTGCAAGTTTTAGGAGCAAAGAATGGGCTACTTTATTGTCATAACTATTTTTCCTCTCAGCATACAAGTGTTCTACCTCCTCAAATGTCCATGGTTCATAGGCTTCCTTATGAGGGATCCTAAGGGCTGAAAAAACACTAGTCTTGTTGATTTTGACTACCACTTCCCCTAAAATTTTCTTAACACATCTCATGCTAGGATCATAATGGTTTGCACATTCAATGACTAACTCTAGGCATGTAATAGTTGTAGGAAATGTGGCAGCTTCAAGTAATCCACTATTAACCAGTTTTTGATATATATGACCTGACTGGGCATTTTTAGCTCTTTCAATTACATCGGTCAAGATTTTGTTAACCAAGAATGTGTCATGAATCTCAAGTAAAGATCTAAGGAGACATGGTTTTTCCAATTTGGGCATTTTGGGGTGAATCAATGTCATGGATTTCTATGGGGTGATAGGGTCTAGAAGACATAAATTAAAAATTTTCAAAATGAAAGCAAGCACAAGTAAAATTATAGAGGGAAATGCCAGTGCACTTACAGTTTGACAAAGCTTATCCTACAACACATTTTTCGCACCAAATGATGCCAAGATTTTCCTTTTGCAAATGGCATAATAAGCAATAGAATGGCTAAGAAATGCATTTAAGGGATAAATTATGAAGAAAATCTCAGTACAAATATGGAAAGTAAATATAATAATTACTATTCATGTGTCACGCATTAGAAAAGACCCTCTGAGTGATTTGTTATTAATGCTTGTAAATTTTGCACACATATTAATGCTCCATGTCATCATCAAATGAAAAATTTGCCTTTTCCCCAAATCTTGTCATATCAAGACATGTGCCTCTTTAAAATCCTTATTTTTTATTTTGTGTATCTTGGAAAATGTCATCATTGGCCTCATTTTTTCCTTTTTTCACTTCAAGGATTGAATACCTGCATGAAAACATAAGGTTAGTACACAAAAATGATATTGAAGTTGAAGTTGAAGTTTGAGTTGTCCCAACTTCAACTTCAACTTCAATTTCAACAAGACTGACTCAGGGTAGTGAATGTGGACTTTGATACATGGAAGACAATGGGAGGATGCAAACTTGAACTTGAAGTTAATTGAAGCTTCAAGTTCAGCTTCACCATCAAGAAATGACTCATACGTGAGATGCTTTACAAGAAAAATATGAGTGTGGTAACAAAAATTGATGGCTTGTTTTTAAAATTAAAAGGTGGTGCCACCCTATTTTCCTTACAATATATTTATCAAGAATAAGGCTCCCCATGCAAAGTAAAACTAGAGATATATTGTAGGATCTCACACATTTCTCTCTATGCAAACACATTTCAAAATATTAGAGAGCCAAGAACCTATTAAAGAATTGTTATCACTTGGTTGAATTACAAAAGAGTGTTCTATATCCACTACTTGTTGTAGAACTTTGAAGAGGAACAGTAGAGAGATAAGTAAGTATCTCAATCTATCATATAGTTCAAAGCATTTTTCTATTCTATACTTTTATCAAACATGCCTCCAAAGAAGGGTTTCTCTAGAAAAGTAGAATATGCTACCAGGAACATACATGATGATTTTTTGGAATAGCTAATTGAATCAACAAAACAGTCAGCCCAGATTAAAAAGATAATTCCTATGAACCCTAGGCTTAAAATTTTAGATGGTTTATATGATAAAGGGAACTGGGTTAGGGATTCTATTACTTCCAAAATAGGACTCCAACTTTTCAAGAAATGTTTCTTAGAGAGGAAGTTATTTGCTCCCATGGGAATGTTTAGAATTTCAATTTGGGTAAGCTAGTAGTTCTTAGGGTCTTCATGGACTCATACCTACTTACAACCATAGCCAAAAAATATGACCCCATAGCCAAGATAGTAAGGAGAGTAGATGGGGAACCTCTAATAATGATTATGGCTAAGGACATCTAAGAGATTTTTGGTTTATAGCCACCCATACACTATCATGAGGCCATTGACTTTCCAGGATTGGAGAAATAATATTTGTCTAAGAAGGATCAGTTGAGGTAGGGTGCATTGAGGGAACATCTAGTTGTCATTAGGAATTTGACTTTTGTTACAACATTAATTAAGGAGCCCTTTAAGAAGAAATTTTTCACTACTAGGGCCATAGATATTTATATGACCTTATGTAGGGTTTTTGGTGAGGATGAACAAGATTTTATGCCTCTAAAGGTAGGGATAGCTGAAATGTTTTTGTGGATAGGGGGATTGGAGGAAGCCAAATTGGTTGGTAGATCTAAACGCTCAATTTTCCCCACTTGTACTATGGCTCACCAATTCATAATAACTAAGGGTAGTTGGGTGTTCCTGTATAAATTATTGGACTAGTATAAAATGGCTATATCCCATGTCCATTTTTGTGACAATGAGGGGTTTTTTGATGTATTTAGGTGAAGGGATAAAACAAGTTCAAAAGGGCATCAAACCTACTTCCTTAAGGACATAATAATGAATGAGTTCTCTTTGTAAGAGAAAGAGATAAAAAAGGAGAAGTGGAGAGTTTAATCTAGGGTTTTGGAACTCATTAATTATTTGGATAATAAGTATAAGCCTCTAGATGATGCAAAAATAGACACAAATAAATTGAATAAACCGATGACTACATTTATTGAGCTTATGGAAGTCATGAATGAGAAGAAATTATTATTTATTAATTCTTTGCTTGATAAGGCCTGAGAGGTCATAAGAAGGTTGTATTTCACCCTTGCAGTAGGATCAAGGCAATCAATTGTTCAAAAAATAGCTAGTTATAATATAATTCAAAATAAAAGGGCCATAGTAGATAAAGGAAAAATAATAATAGGACCAACCAGTACTATTTTGGAGGAGAGGCTTGATGAGCCTATGCCTAAGAGGCAGAGGATAGAAAAGGAAAAAGTGCCTCAAATAGAGGAATTCACCCACTCAATCCCCATTACACATAGGAAATGAACAACTCATCGAGGAGTAGGTGGAATAGTTGGGATCCCAAGTGGAATTTTTCATTACCACATCAGAAGTGGAAGAGGGAAATCCTCAAGAACCTCCATTTCCAAGCCTTGAGTTGACTATTACAAACTACAGAGGAAGGGAATTGGACCCTATTGTATAATAGGCCTGATAAAATCATCTTGGGTTTTGCTTCTGCTCAATTGGGATATTGTACATGTAATTATTTTTAATTCTATTAGAAAGAGATTAAGTATAGATGAGAAAGGGAAGAAAGAAATGAAAGGTTCCAAGGTTAATGAGGATCATGCTACTTTGGTGATATGGTGAATGAGAAAAGGATCCAAGACTAGCTCTTCCCAACTTGATGACACTGACCTAATAGGAAACTTAATTGTGAAAAGAGTTAAGGATACTAATAGTGAAGAGGCTATAGAGTTAGGTGTTGGATCAACCAACTTCATCTTATCCACAACTCAAAAAGATAAAAGAGAAAGATTAGAGTTGTAGGATAAGTATGAGTAAGTTTTGGTTGCCTATAATAAAGAAGTTCAAAAGAGGATTGAACTGGAAAATAAATTGATGGGACACCAAGGGAAATCTAGTTGGCCTAGAATTACTTATCCTTATCCAACAGTGGAGCCTTTTAAATCTACTCCTCTTATTGAGATTCCAGACACACCATAGAGACATCGATACTACACTACATAGGATTTTGAAGAAGAAAAAGGTGAATTGTGGGCATTGAATGTAGAGTTGGAGATCCAATATGAGGATAGGTTAAGGAAATCCATTATGTATTTAGTTAATAAAATTTATTGGTCAACTTTTGACAAGAAGTTAACAAAGGTAACAAATCTTTGGGATGAGCTAAAAGAAAATGATGATGCTCTGAAGCTAGTTGTCAACAAATGGAGTAGAAAGAATAAGAATGTTATTGTTTCATATTTTTCTATTATTAGTTTATCTTGTGGGTACATAGAAAAGACTTATGATTTAACCAATGATTTATCAAAGTTTGATGATAAAATATTTGTATTACATAAGAGGATCATAAGTTATCTTGACAAGTACAAGAGTATTAATTTTGAACTCTTCCCACATGCCATAGATAAAAAGAATAGGTTGAGAAATAAGGAGGAATGGGCCTAGGAATTGAATGACCTATTATGCCTTCGAATGAATAAGGTCATAAATGAAAAGAGAAATGCATGGTGGGTAGCTACAACTATAGAGGTTGTAAAAGTTTAATTTTGTTTATATTGATGAAATTAGGGAGTATTTGATGAAGAAGCAACATGATATTCTACACTTGAATTGGAAAGATGATACACTTTTTTCTAAGTGGATGTCATATTTCATTCATGCAAAGCAATTAGAATGTGCTGAAACTAATGATGATGAAATGGAATAGGATGAAGTGCAAATAATTGATGCATTAGAAAGGGTAGAAGAGGACAAGGGAAAGAAACCAATTGTAGTTATTGGAATAGGGCCCCAAGATGATGACTTGACAATAGGAAAACCGTAGGTGATTTTTAATCTATCAATACAAGATGACATGGATGGGATACCTTAGGTTTAGCTTAGCTTGCAACTACCAAAACAAGGCCCACCACATAAAGAACCAACTATCACATAATCTAAGGAAGAACAATAACAACAAAGCCAATCATAAAATCCTCAACAACAAAAAGTGTAGTAGAAAATGCTCCCCACTAAGGAATATTCATAATGAAAGACATTCTATTGCACCAATATTTGTTTTTTGTGATAGTAACAATGTAAATATCTTTCTGTCTTAAGGACAACTGTCAGTTTCTCTATGCCTAGAGCTTGTTGCATCTCACACTATATAAGTGAGATTCTAGGGCTAGAGAAAGGGTTCGAGTCATTGTAAAATTTAAATTTTACTAAGCTTTTTTCAGTCTATTTTTTCTTGAATGAACTCTTTGATGTATTTCCTCTAAAAAAATTGAGAATACATTAATTGTTCATGATCATGGTGTCTTATTTTGAGTTGTTCTGAGTATTACCCAATGTTATATAATTTTTAGAGAAGATTAATGAAAAGATGAACTATCCCCATTATCTTTTCTCTCTAAATCTTGTCTCCATTTTTAGTGACTAGTTATTTTGAGATTGAATGAGTAAAGCTTGTTTAGTTTAATGTAACTAGGATAAATTGTATGTAAATTTGTTATTGTTCTTGATTCAATGAATGGAGTAAATGCTTTAATGAATGTAATAGGATATCCAGGAATTAGGAAGGATTTATGTAAGAATGAGTTGTGGAGAGAGTTGTTGATTATATTGATTGTAATATAGTCAATCAAGTCAAGAGAATTGAATAAAATCTGAATCCCGATGGATAATGCACTGACCAACTAGTTCAGGTAGCATATGGAGAGATCATAGATAGATGTCAAGAAAAGATCTAAAAATCAAAATCAATTTTACTTTAAATGTTTGAAGAATGTTAAAGTTGGTCAGCACTTATTCACATTAAACCTCTAAGTCTTAATTACCTACTTTTGCCTAGAATTATCTGTAGATCTAAGAAGACTTGTGACCAATCTACTATAAGGAATGAAATATTGTTCTCAAATATAATGGAATGTGTGAAAATATGAATGTAGCATTAGGTTGTGAACTTTTATCCCTCAAATGCACCCACCTTGTTATTGCAGAGTCAAAAGAGTAGAAAATCTTTCATGATTTTGTTGAAGTTGGATCCAGATCCAAAGAGCATATAGATGTTTATAGGAAGTAGGTAATCCTTGGGTTATTGTAATCTTCATCATCTTGGTATTAAGTATTTTGTTGCTTAATAGTGTAAAAAGACCAATAGTTTGAATGGTTAGTTATGGCTTTTGGCCTTACAAATGCTCTTACTACATTTGTGAGGTTAATGAATGATGTGCTTAGACCATTCATTGATTTTTTTTAGTTATTTATTTGGGTGATATGCTCATTTTTAGAGAAATCTGGTCTACGAATTTACTACATGTTGAACAAGTACTTTTTACTTTGCACAACTATAAAGCCTATACCAATATAGAAAATTTCTCTTTTGGTATACAGAGCATCTAACAATTAGGGAATGTCATTGATAGAGAGGGTGGTCATGTGGATCCTACAAATATATAAATAATTAGAGATTGGTAACCTCCTAGAATTTCATAGAAATTCATAATTTCTTGAGTTAGTCTAACTTCTATCATAGATTTGTATTTTCTTTTTCACATTTATCATGGCCTCTTAATCAATCATTCAAGACTAGAGAAAAAGAAAAATTATAGTGGATAGTTGAAAAATACCAAGCATTTGATGAATTAAAAATAATACTATGTTTAGCTCTATTATTGGCCCTTCCATACTTGCAATAATGATTCAAAATAGAAGTAGATGTATCAGATGATGCTCTTGGTGTTGTACTCATGCAATATGGGCACCATGTCGCATATCATAGTGAAACATTTTATGGTATAGTATGAAGGCAACCCACCTATGATAAGGACTTGTATGCCATTGTTTGGGCCTACAAAAAGTGGAACAATTGTATCTTGGGAAGGGAATTTGTGATACATAAAGATCATAAAACTCTTCAATTCTTGTGAACACAAGGGAAGTTGTAGAATGATAGGCATCAAATTTGGTTAGCTTATTTAGAAAAATTTCACCTCAACATTCATCATAAAAGGAGAAGCTATAATAAAGTATTAAACTATTTGAGTAAGACTCCAATCATAAGTTTGACAATTGTGTTGGATTCCTATGGCCATCAAACAAAAATTTGGAATCAACTATTTCATAATGATCCTAATTTTTGTGACATTTACAATAAAGTTTTAGAAGGAAAACATGTTATTTATTTATATAAATGATGGGCTACATTTTCATTTTTGATCACATATGTGTCCCTAATGAATAAAGGAAGAAAGTGATATGGGAAGCACATTATAGCTGAGTGACATCATATTTTAGTATTGGTAAGACTACTAAAATTCTCCAAAGGTATTTCTATTGGCCAAAATGAAATAGGATATTATTTTATATATAAAATCATGTGTAGCATGTTTTGAGGTTCGGCTTGGGTATCAATAATTGGAACCTATAGATGTAGCACTACCTATTGTACAATCTATTTTCCCATTAAATACTAAAAGGAGACAGTTAAATAAAGAAGATTTTATTTAAAATATCAAATAATCACAACAACAAGTTCATGGTTAAATTGTTGAGTGGAGCAATAAGAAGTATAAGGATAGACATGACCATCATAAAACTCCCCATCACTTCTAGATTAGTGACAAGATATGGCTACATCTTTAGATGGAGTGCCTTCAAGGACCTAATAGAAATCTTCATCCTATTCATTATCATGGCCCATATACTAGAAAGAAACAAGGTGAAAATGTTTTTGAGCTTGATTTGCCACAGTTTTTGGGGTTACATCCAATTTTTAATGTGGAATTATAAAGACCTTATTTTCCTCCATTATTGGACATCTCTCAAGAACCTAAACATATTCATGCTAAAAATGTTAATCTACACACTACTACTCCATTAAAGTTTGATCATGTTACTAAAGTCATGCTACAAGATTTGAAAAAAATAGTAAATTTGTCTATATCAGGTGGCTTGAGCTAGTATGTTCTCTCATAAGGGAAAATGATTAACCAATTAGGACTATATTGGAGTACAATTCCCTCATTTGTTGTAGAAACTTGATGCAATGGGGCCCATTTCCTCTAAACGGGGAGGAATTATCCAAAGTGTCCAAGGAAATAAAATTGAAAAATAAAAAAATAAAAAAAATTCATATTTTTTAAAAAGTTTTTTCTAGGTTATAGTAAATGACATTTTCAAAGTTCTTCTGCTCTAAATTTTAAGTTGAGACTTTCATTGGTCCTTAAAATCTATCCCCAAGGATCCCTTTTTAGGGATTGAAACTATATTTTTAGTTTACCTTTCCAATGGTGTAGGCAATTTCAAATTTTGAGTACTAGGTCAAAAATTATGACCTCGATAATTTGGGGTAAATAAATGCCTAGATTTTGAATAATTTTGTATAAATATTTTTATTTTATTATAACCATGTATACATTTTTAATTCATGTCTATGGCTACTTTTGATGCTCCATCATTAAATATATTCTTACATTTTGAATAATAAGATGTATTTTGGTTTGCATACAACTTTTTTGAGTTTTAGCAATTTTTTCCTAGAACTGAACATTGATATGCTAGGTATTTGATTCACACGATATTTTTTTTTCAGCCCATTTCTTAAATCAGATCAACCTATTTAACCTTTTTATGGATTCCAAAATGGGATTAAAAGTTGACCCAAAAAAGCACAAATCATTAATCAAGTGATTCATAAATGATGCAATAAATGAGAACTTTTGGTTGACGATTTTTGATAGACTGCCCCACAATAATATGGATGTCCCATTATACTTTTTAAGAAAATTATGCATTTAGTTTTTCTTTTCTTTTCCATAAGGTCAACTATTGGAGCATGAGACCAAACATGGGTGTAGGATTAGATGCTCCTCAAGATAGACCATTTGCATAGTAGGTGAAATATCGCCCCCCCCCCCCTCCCCCCCATTGATATCCCCCCTCAACATCCTCATATTATTCTTGAAACTAAATCACAAACTATTAAATCCATTCATGCATTGAGTTATCTAAAAATTAGGAAGAGTGTGCCATTATTTCCTCCTCAAGATAATGAGGTTGGCCCTCCTACATCATCTAAGAGGTCACATGTTTGTGTTCCCTATACTTGTATTATGTGCAATAATTTGTGCTTGTGTCCCCTCAATAATAGTGATACATGTGAGTATATCTTCAAGGTGGAGAATACAACATATGATGTTACAATCACCAAAGCATCTTCATGAAGAGGTGCTTCACGTGGAGGACAAGAAGAGGCATGTAGACCCATGGACTCCTAAACATTTGACTTGTTATGTTGTGTTTAATTTCAAATATTCATATTAATAGTGATGAAGGGTGCTCCCCTTAATAGCTCAAACACATAATAGAAACAAAAAAAACTAGCAATTTGTGAAAATAAAATATGTGCTTCTTATTATCATTGCAAAAGAAGAATTATAGAATTTTGAAATACAATATTTAAACCCACATAGGTTCCTTCCTTACAATAATTATCAACACAAATCTGCAAACTATCATCTAGAGTTGTCCTAGATAATGTATGGAAATTCCTTAAATAGTTATTTTTGCAATACCCAAGAAGTTTCTAAACATTAAAACCTAACCCTTGAGACTAACTAACTCTAAAATAACATACAGAGTCAACTTGATACACCTTTGAAACTTATTTTGGAAATTTTGGTCTTCCTAACTTTGGAATGCCATAACTTTTGAACTTTTCCTCTAATTGGCTATTATATCTACTTTTTAGAATCCTTAGCTTCTAATATACAAGGCCCCACTCATGCAAGATCCAATTAACCCCATTGTAGAGCCCATCTAGGGCCTTTAAGGTCTTCAATAAGTCTAAAGTTTTTATACCAAAATTGCATACCAAAAATCCATAATAAATCTATGAATTCTTATGATATGGCATGGAGCCTCAATTAGTAGGTTGATATATCCAAGATGAACATCTACCCCTAAAATTAGGACATTTTGAGCTTGTATATATGACTTACTAAGAAGAAAGCCTTCATAGACAATAACACTACACTAAGACAACCCTTGTTCAAGAAAGAAAATAGAAATATTGTTGGGTGATGGAAGATTTCTCTTACACCTAAGATGATCTTGTATCAGACACCCAAGGTAAGTTGAGAAGTGACTCTGTCAAATCTTAGGTGTCAAAAGGAAAACCAAGGTGATTAACCTCCTCCCTTGCTAGCCATGATGATTCTTCTACTAGCCTCCCTTTCCATTTTACTAGGTGATTTTCATAATTTTTGTACATTGTACTTTTTCCAACACAACTATCAAATATCTCCTCAATCTCTTTTGTAGCCAAACTAGCTATTGGAATACTCAACTACACTTTTGAAACTTCATCTTCATCACCTCCTTCATAATATTCTATTAGATATGAAATTTTAAATACTAGTGAAATATTCAATTCAATAGGCAACTACCCTTTATAGGCATTTCCAGAATCATGCCTCTTCACTATCTTGCATGGTGCAAACTTCTTCATTTTCAACTTATTATATGTACCCACTATAAAATGCTCCTTTCTCAAATGAACCATGACTTAATCTCCAATCTAAAATTCCTTATAACTCCTTTTCACATCTACCTTATGCTTTTACTACATATTCATCTTAGTAATGTGCTTCCTCACATCCTCATGGATATTCCTCAAATGTTTAACAAACTCTTCTGCTTCAACACTACTTATTTCTCCTTTATCCAAATGCCTCAATTCAAAAGCATTTCTAGGACTATTCCCATATACAATTTGGAATGGTGATTTACCAGTGTTCTTGGTGAGAGAATTATTACATGCAAATTCTACCCATGGTAAAGTCATATCCTATCCCTTTGGCTTATCTCCAACCAAGGATCTCAATGAATTTTCCAAACTCATATTCACAATTTTGGTTTGTCCATCAATCTATGGATAATGTGATTAATTGAACTTCAAACCTATCTTCAATTTCTTCCATAATGTTCGCCAAAAATACCCAACAAACTTGGTATTTTGATCATAAACTATACTCTTTGGCAGATCATGTAGTCTCACTACTTCTTTCAAAAATAACTCTACCACATGAACACCATCACTAGTCTTCTTGCAAGAAATAAATTATGCCATCTTTGAAAATCTATCAACCAACACAAATATTGAATCATACCCTTATTGTGTCCTTGGTAAACCATGAACAAAATCTATGTTGACATCCTCCCATAGCTTCTCTAGTACATGTAATGGTTGATACAACCCAGTATTATGCTTCACACCTTTTGCTATCTAACATACTTTATAACTCTATACTAACTTCTTCACATCTTGCTACACTTGTGGCTAGTAATAATTCTCATCAACCAAAGAAATGGTCTTATCTCCCAAAAACATCTAGCAAATCCTCTAATATGCTCCTCCTTTATAATATTTTCCCTCATAGAAATTCTTCCAAGCTTCACCAAAATCAAGATCCTCTAGATACAAATTCTTGAGTTCCATGAACCCAACCACCTCAATCTACATCCTCGTCAGGAAAATTTATCTTCTACTAAGAGAATCTACAACTTTGTTAGACTTCCCACTCATGTGTTTGAAAAAAAATGTATAACTCTACAAATACTCCACCCATTTCAAATGCCTTTGGTTCAATTGTCCTTGACTATTCAAATATTTCAAAGATTAATAATCAATATACAAAATAAACTCCTTAGGAAGAAGATAGTATCTCCACTTCTTCAATTCCTAAACTATAGCATAAAATTCCTGATCATAAACATAATATTTTCTTTTGGCATCATTCAACTTCTCACTAAAATAAGCAATAGTTCTACCTTCTTGGCTCAAAAAATCTCCTATTATAGTACAAATAGCATCATATCCTACTTAAAATACCTTAGTAAAATTTGGAAGTACTAAAACAAACTTCTATGTAACTTTCTATTTCAGTAGATTAAAACTCTTATATGTTCCTACAACCCACTTAAATTCTTTCCTATCCCCTCTCACTATTTTAGTTAAAGGCCCGCAATACTACTAAAACCTTTGATAAAATTTTATTAAAAAATATCTAGTCCATAGAAATACCTTACCTTAGTCACACTCCTTGGAGTAGGCCATTCAAGGATAGACTTCACTTTCTTAGGGCCCATTTTTAGACCTTCAACTTATACTACAAAACCCAAGTACACCAACTGCTTCACAAAACTACACTTCTTTAGATATATTAGCAAGTTGTCTTCCTTAAAATTATCAAAAACTTTAAAAATATGTATCAAATCCTCCTCTAATGTCTTGCTAAAGATTAGAATATCATCTAGGAAAATAATAACAAACTTACCCAGAAACTCCTTCAGTACCTCATTCTTGAGCCCTATGAATGTGCTTAGTGTATTGGTTGGCCAAAAAGGCATGAATAACCACTCATACAATAATTCCCATATTTTTAATGAAATCTCCCACTCATCTCTATCTCTCATGCAAATCTAGTGGTACCCACTCTTCATATCTATCTTTGTGATATACAAAGCTCCACTCAAATAGTACATAATATCATTTATCTTGGCAATGGAAATCTATATTCGATTATGATATTGTTGATAGCCCATGAATCTATGCACATCCCCCATTCTTCTTTCTTCTTTGGCACTAATATTTCTGGTACAACACATGGACTTAGGCTCTCTCAAATCAACCCTTTCTACAATAACACATGCACTTGTTTTTTCAACTCCACACTTTTTTCTAGTGTCATTTTGTGCATTGCCTTCTTTGGAAAACTAGATCATGGAATAAAATCCATCTAGTGAATGGTCTTCCTTACTGTGGGTAATAACTTTACATTGGTCTACTTCTTCTTTACCATCTTTTGAGATTGCACCAAAACATACTTTCTCATGCTTCATATCTTGGAGAAATAACTTTACATCAACAAAACATATTCTAGAAGCATTACATACCTTTTCTTCTTTCTCCTTCAATGGCTTCAACTTATATTTCATTTTATCCTTTATCAGAGTGTAGGTATTTTCTCACCCATCATGTATAGCATGATTGTCAAACTACCATGGCCTACCCAAAAAAAAATGAAATATGTCCATTGGTATCATAACATAAACACCTAATCTTCGCAGCTTCTAATCTTGAAACTCATAAGGAACTTCTCATTGAGCATGACCTTGTGGTCATCCTATACCAATCCAATACAATATAGATGTGGGTGTTTCTGCCTCTTGAGATTTAAGTTTGTGACCATATTTTCTAACACCAAATGTTTAGTGCTTCCTTCATCAATAATCACATCACAACACTTATTCTCACATTTCATGTTGTACAAAACAAAATTCTCCAATCAGATTCATTCTCACCACTCAAAAAGACTCTCCTATTAACTAGGACTTCTCCTCTTTTAGTATCTTCAAAATGGGATAATTTGGCATCTTCATTAACATGCATAACTCTATCCTAACCTTCTATTCTCTATTTTTTCATTCCTTGCCATTGGGAATATTCAAATTTTCTATGCCCTTCTTCTCCATAGTGAAAACATTTTTTACAAAAATCTTCTCTTCCAGCTACTTGCCCTTTGGTCTCTATTGTTCAGTTTATGGAAATGATTAAAATTTATTCCCTTCTAGTTCTAACAACTATTACTCACCTCATCCTTGTTCTTTTGATCATCATTTTGAACTCCATAACACCATTCACTAGATTGTCCACCGTGACCTCTTCCACTATTCTTGTTACCAATTTTTTCTCAACTTCTCCTCAAATCTTAGCGAAATTTGGTACACCTCCTCAATATTGGTCATTCAAACCTGGCTCATCTCCTCCTAAATTCTTGGTCTTAACCCATTAAGATAACAAAAACCTTTTCCTTATCATCTTCCACATTGATGTTTCTAAGGAAAATGCAATAGAACTCTTCAGTATGCTCTTGAATAGATCTTCCCACTTGCTTGAACCCTTTCTTTCTCTTTAATAGATCAATCTCATAATTCACAAGAATGAATTACAACTTCAATTTAGCTATCTTCCAGTCCTATCTAGTGATTTTTTCCTTTCCTCTTCTATTTCTCTCCAACTAAATCTCTAAATTCATTGATCCAATCGATTAGCTCCTATAGGTTAAGATTTCCTAAAAATATAGGAAACTCAAACTTAGGTCTTTTTCCAATATTCAAGATGGTCTTGAAAAGTATTTCTTCTTCTTCACCTTCATCATCACTTTCATCTCTTATGGCAAGATTGACTTCTCTGTGCATTTTTCTTCTAATACTAGCATCTATCTTTCGAGGACTCTAAAAATCTTAAGTGTAAAAATAATAGCTCTTTGACCACTCTCTCTTCATGGAGGCATTTTTTGCACTTCTACTAAAAGACTAGTCCAAACTGACTCACAATCAATGATCTATCTATACACTCAACCAAAACCACAATCTTGGTGCAACTACCTCATAGTCAATGATCTATTTACAAATCTAGGAACTCCTACTTGGATCCCACTTGATGAAGGGTGATCCCCTTAATACTAAAAACACATAAAAGAAAAAAAGCAATAACAACAATTTGCAAGAACAAATATGGGTTTATTATTATCATCGCAAATACGAAATTATAAAAGTTTGAAATAAAACATGTGAATCCACATGTGTGCCTTCCTTAAAATAATTTGTAACATAGAGCTATGAATCATCACCTAGAGTTTTCCTAGACAATGTATATGCATTACTTAAATACGCACTTTTACAACACCTAGGAAGTTTCTAGGCATCAAAGCCTAACCCTCTACATAGATTAATTCTAAAATAACATATAGAGTCAGTTTGACACAACTTTGACACTTATTTTGGAAATTGTGGCTGGCCCAACTTTAAAAGGCCATAAATTTTGAACCATTTGTTTGAATGGCTATTATAACCACATTTCAGAATCCTCAACTTTTGATCTACATGATCCAACTTGCACAAGCTCTAGTTGACCCCATTTCAAAGCCCATTTGGGGCCTCTAAGGTCTTCAATAGTGAGCCTAAATTTTTTATACCAAAAATTCATAATAATTCCATAAATACTCATGATATGGTACTGAGCCTCAACTGGTAGGCTAATCTATCCAAGATGAACATCCACCTCTAAAATTAGGACGTTTTGAGCTCATGTGACTAACTTACTAAGAAGCAAGCCTTCACATACAAAAACTTTGCACTAAGACAATACTTATTCAAGAAACAAAAAGGAAATATTTTTGGGTCATGCAAGATTTCTCTTACAACCAGGATGCTCCTAGATTAAATAGTTTAATCTATTTATATTGATTGTTTATATTTGTGTGTGTGTGTGTGTGCGTGTGTGTGTGTGTGTGTGTGTGTGTGTGTGTGTGTGTGTGTGTGTGTGTTTCATATATATTTAGTTGATGACTGAGAAAAAGATGACACAAATCTAAGAATATACACTTTGGCCATTTTATTTAGCCTTGACACCTCTATAGTTCATACATTTTATGTACTTTTTGGTTTCTTCTTTTATAGTAGCCTATACATTTTCTTTCAAATTATTATGGTCATATTATTACTTACAACTACAAATTTCACTAGTTTCCATTGATGGGAAATGTGAGGTAGTTGATGCGTTGACCATCAATAAGGGAAAGGTAATTAAGTATTTTAGATTATTTATGAAAATATATACTTGTCACTATTGCATACTCATTTTTAATTTGCATGGTTAATTTCATAGATGGTTGTTTCATATGATTTCATGCCACCATTTCACCACCATAGAGGCACATGAATTTCCATTCATAGTGATAACCCCATGGTACATATATTTCTAATTATTTTAATTTTAATTTTACTATTAAGTATATATGATCAAGTAATGATTGTATCAATTATATTTTGATTTTTTAGGTAACCCCTAGTTTAAGAGAGGTATCTTAGAAAGGATTTGTATCATTGTTGACCCAATCCACAATACGTAAAGAGATATCACCTTGGGTACATTTTAATACCATTAATTAAAATATTTTGTAAATATATTTTGCTACCAATAATTTTACACTTGATAGTGTAACTAATATATCAATCTTATGGTTAAAAACATGTACACATCAAAGGTGACATTGCTAGAATTGTTACATCACTTCCTATGTCATATGTTAGGACTCCTGATTGCACAAGGAGACAAAAATCAAGGTGCATGTGAGAGTTTATTTTTATTTTTTAAATTTATGATATTATGAATTTCAATTTTCATATTTGATTTGTAGAAGCCATATAAACTAAGTGATCTAACTTTCGGTGTTGGAATGCCTTAGAATAACTTGGGGGGGTTGTTAATCAGTTATCCAAGGTCCAAATGTATACATAAAACTTTTTAGTACTTAACAAATACTTGTGCATGAATTGATCATAAAATATCTCAAACAATATTATATTACTGTCCTAGATCAAATGAACTTTGCAAAAATGTAAACATGAAATACCACAAAATCATTCACATAATCTGACACAAGGATTTTATGTGGAAACCCAATTTGGGAAAAACCACCAGTAGAATGCTACCAATTTTCACTCTTTTGAAGTGAGCTCTATGAGGACCCAACCCTATTAAAGGTTATAATGCATACTATTAAATGTGACCTTGATTAAAGGATTTCAATCACCCTATTAGGAGTGATCCTTGTTAGAGGAATTTCAAAAATTCCATTAGAATGTCACTCTATTAAGTTATTTACTCATCACTGATAGCTCAACCATAATCCAAAGGTTTTATCCAGATTGATACAATTGTTAGAAAGTAATAGTAGTACTTGATTTTATAGCAGAACAGTTTAGTTGTAGATTATAGATCTCTTATTTAGTCCTCCATATGGCTTTTCATTTAGTCTCATTTGTCTCTGATAGCTTGTTCACCCTTCAAGCTTTCACCTCCTTAAGCCTTCTTGTTTAGTATGTTGACTACAAATTTACCCCTTCAACCCCAAACATAGCAACACCAGAAGATACCTTGTCTATCTATGGTTCACATTGTAATACTTTTCTTATGGCTTGCTATCTCCTTAAATAGAAAGTTTAGATCTTTTGTTTCTCAACCACAATCGTCCATCTCAGGGTTAGGTCAGATTCATTTTATTTACCCTCTTTTCCATTTTGTTCCCTCTAGAAAATTCCTTTGTAATCCTCTTCAAATTCATCTCAAAATGGTCTATCCTAAATTCTGGCCACCAACTCATCATACTTATCTTTTGCATGCTTCACACAATCCAAAAAATCAACCTTTTTAGATTAGATTGTCAAATATTTGATCAAACTCATTTTACTAGCACTCGGCAATAACATTTTGTTTTCTCAAAAAGAACTATCTTCTGATACTTGGTCAACACTAGGCTTCTTGGCATGAACTAAGTCTTTATTGGTGGTTGGCATATACTAAAATTTATTCACTCAGTATCTGCTAGATTTCTCTTTTCTTAGCACACACTAAACTTAATTCACTCAACTTCAACTACCTTTTTGCTCGGCCTACACTAAATTTCTTGGCTTCCATTATTTTCTTAGTCAAGCTTGAAAAAAACATTTGTTTCATTACCCTTCTTCTAGTCTTTATGCAAGTATCCTTTCATTATATTTTTAATTAGATATTAATTATTTTGCCTTCCCACCAAATCAAAAGATTTGAATTTAAACCCAGTTAATGTTCATATGTTTGAATGTTCAAATATTAGGGCACATAAAAATATATTTCTAAAAACCTTGGTTATACATTTTATTCCCTAAGTCTTAAGTGATTCCATGTTTTAATACTTCAGTGGGCCTGCATCTTCTTACCCATTAGATAAAAAAGGATCAAAAATTATCGCTCTATCACTATTAGAAACTGTAGATCCTTTTTTCATAGAGAAAAAAGTGAAAAATTTCCACATAGCACCATGGGCCCTTTTTCCTTTAGTCTATATATTCATCAGTGGGTCTTTTCCATCCATCATCCAATCTTCCAAGATCTATGGTTATCACTTTGTCATGATAAAAGTTGATAGGTTATTAAAGAAAGTGACAAATAAAGAGGGAGACATGTAGACATGTGGGTCATGTTTCTCAATGGGTTGTAAAGAAGGTGGACAAGGTGTTAGATGAGCTGGTGTAAGGTGGGGTTTCGATTGGATGAGGTACTTATAGGATCATCATATCTTCAAGGCCTTTAAATGAAACAAGATCAAGCTTTGTCATTATGTCACTATAAAAAGTTGCAAGGTTGTTACCTTTAGCAACATAACAATAGACAAACATATGTCTCAGTGGACCTAATTGAAAAGTAACCAGTCCTAGTTAAGAGGTAAGCATTGTAGTTAACTTGTGGTTTCATAAGAAGTTATGGTTTAGTTGAAAAGGTAGCATGGTAAAGGTAATAAGGCAGTCAAATTGTGAAGACCTTTGTGACCTAGTAGAAATAAATAAAACCATTGGTATACATGGCTCATTTAGGTTGCATAACCCAATTTGACTACTAATTTTGGTGATTAGTCAAGCCAAGAAGGAAAGAAGTTAGTTTTCTCTACACGATCCCATCTTCATGATCGATCTCAACCACTCTAAATGAATGCAGGGGCTAGAAACAATGCAAAGCACATTTGATCACCACCTAGTTATCCATCTCCCTAGTCATAGAATTAATGAAATTATTTCTATCACTTCAAGTTTTCTTACAGGTTAGGGTTTTGATGATTTCCTCACCTGCAAAGATGTACCAGATTGAATTCACCATCTAGATTATATTAAATCATGCTCTGACGGTCATGAATGCATTGGTTAAGTTCTGAAGCAATCCAGAGTCTATGTCTAAGCTATAAAGATACATTTCAAAACCCTTCATAAAGTTGATTCCTCTCTATTTCTTTTGCATTGCTTTGGTATGCTTATTGTAAATTCCCTTTTCCTCTGAGCTTCATGATATTTTGCCTTATCCCCTTCAGCCATTGATGTACTATGTAAGACTCATTTACCTCTCATCAATGTATTATGGATATTTGTAATTTGCATGACTATATCTTTGGACCAATGAATGGTATATAGTGAATTCTTCTTCTTTGTATCATCCATTTGGTTATTTGATCTGCATGTGGTTATTGGATTAAAACAAGTTTGAATTTATATATTTTTTACATCATGATATTTTAATTGTGCATGTATGGGTAGAGATTTGTTTGAACACTCTATTTTGGTGCATCACCTCCTTAGGATAGATTAGGTTGTGTTCTATGCATGCCTTCTCCCCCTTTCCTCTCCAAGAATAGTTAGGTGCATCTTGATAGCAAAGAAAGCTGGCTTTCTCCAGAGACTTAAACTCATTGTTCAAGTCCCACAACTTGGAGATTGTTTCCATGTTTCACAAGGTTTCCTTTAGGTAAAAGCTTTAGGCAAGGGTGAAAACTTTTTTGACAATAGTTTTTGGTATGCCTAGTGGGATATTCATATCAAAAGATTTCAAGTTCACTAGTGTCAAAGAGAAATTAAAGATTGATGTTGAGAAAATAGTGCTACTCTTAGTATTCTAGGCCTTCAAGAGGCTCATTTTCAAAATGCTTGGTGACTCTACTCCTTTAACACATCTGGTTTTAGATCAAAGTTGTTGTGATTCAAGCCCAAAGCTGAAACAAGGGTATTTTCTAGAGGTAAGTTTCAATATTCAAAACTTTCATTTTCAAATCCTAGAAGAAAGAAGACTAGAGTATCTTTATCACCAATTAGGAGTGCATTAGTAACACATACCCCTATAAGATCCATCTCTACTCCTCCTTTTATTAGATCTTGACCTATAATAACATCAGCTCATGACAATAGATCACTTGCTTAAATGCCTAGAGCTCATACTTTTGCCACCTTTAATGGTGGTTGTCCTCTCCTATTCACTTAAAGACATGACATACTAGTAGCAACTCTTAAGAGTATACCTGATTTTACTGGTGAGACCCCTATTTCTCCTATAGAACACATTCAAGAAATATCTAATGTCTACAATATCAATGGGATAACTAAAGAGGATATAGCAATTAGGCATCAAGCCTCATCCTTGAAAGGAAAAGCACTCTAATGGTATAGAGGGTTGCCTCATAACTCTATAATAGATTGGGGTGGGTTAGGAGCATCCATATGCAAACATCTTAAAGATAAAAGTGACTATCTTTCAATTTTAGAGCAGTAAACAACCATAAAGAGAGCAACCCATGAATACATGATTGACTTTAACTATAGATTCCAAAAAGCATGGGGTAGAATACCAAACCTAGTGAATCCTACCCCTAACAATGCTTTCTTGTATTACCTCATAGCTTTTCATAGTGATATTACTACCAGCCTACAATCTATGGGAGGGGATGGATTACCTAATGCTTATGAGATTAAAATAAGGTTAGAGAACATTCTAATACAAGGAGGTAAGCTAGTTCCAAGGCCTCCTATGCCCTTCTTCCCTGATATGCCAAATCATTAACCAGTAGTAGCTCCTATCCTCACATCTTCCACATCACAACCCCTTGCACTAGCCCCTCAAGCTTCCACATCATCTAGGGAGCTAGGAGAATTCAAGGCCCTAATGCAAGATATTAGGAAAAAATTGCAAATTCAAGATAAGAAATTGGAGGATAGCTTCTCTATGATTTAGAAGGTGAGTACAAAGTGGTGACTTTGGAGAGGAAAAAATCTTAGGGAAATGAGGTTCCTTAATTAAAATATCAGACTTCTTTGAATGGTAGGCCTCCAAATCATAATCAAGGGAATGCTTCTTTTGATCAAAGTAGGTAGAATGGTCATGCTTCTACTTCAAATTCAAATCAAAGTAGGTCATTAGTCTCCCAATACAATATGGCTAAAGATCAAGATTTTGATCCCTCCTAAAATTACTCCTATGCATATTGTATTTGTTAAAAGGATGAATCCCATTTATCTTTGAACATTGAAGAACCCATAGCTAGGATTTTATACAATGTAAGACAACCCAAAGATGCCTGACATTTGTAGAAACAAGGTGATTTATCCTTCATGAATCATCAAGTAGAAGATCATTTTCATGTGAATCAAGATTTCATTTCTCACAACACTAGGAGCAAGAGAATAGCCATTGAAGATGCTACTCCTACTCCAAATCAAGATTCAACATCAAATGCAATACCTCATGCATAAGTAGTAAATGATCAATCAAATGTTCCTAAGGAGAAAAGGTGAAATAATAGAAGAGGAAACGTGAATGTCCCTCAAGTTATTCCATCTCAACCTCCTACACATGCCGCTCCCAAGGTTTCTACCAAAGCACCTAATGCATCATTCAGTTTGGTAGAATAGATGAAGAAAAAAATTGTGAACATTTCCATATGGGATGTTGTTGCTACTATATCCATGCAAAAGAAGTTGTTGCAGCATGAATTGGACAACATTGAACCAAAGGATCTACCATCTAGCATGGAGAGTACCACAAGTCTTGTGAAACTAGAAAAAGAAGGAGAAACAAGTAAGAAAATCATACCTCTTCCATTTTATGTCTCTTTGATTATATGGGATAAGATAGTCCACAATTGAATGATTGAATCAGGGGCTAGTAGTTTAGTTATGCCTTAGTGTGTTTTATTTATTTTTTATTTTTTTTAAAGAGGGGTAAATGCTTTGACCTAGAGCTATGAACTAGTGAGGCCACAAATGAGAGACCTCATCCCCATTAGATTTGAACCTTGATGGCAAGGATAACAACTCAACAACTTAACCATCACAACATGCCACTATTGGCATTATGCCTTAGTGTGTTGTTGATGTCTTATAAATGAAATATGATCCCATTGCTAGGGATGTATTGTAGTTGGATGGTAGTACTATCAAGACTATAGAAATTCTTAGGAATGTTGAAATGGCCCTACATGCATGTGTAGGTTGTACTGTAGTTCAAGATATATCAATTGTTGAAGTTAAGCCACACTTTTTCATCTATCTCTCAAGAGATTTCACTACACAAATAGGTGGCTACATATCCTCTGATTGGTCATACATGTTTTTTAAAACAAGACATGGAACTAAGGCTTCAATTAGATTAGATCCCTTAGCCCTCAATCATATTAAGGCCTACACTCCCAATCTCCTCAATATGAATTGTATTGTCTAAGAGATAGATGCAAATTATATTTTGTAAAAGCCTACAACTTCTTTTATAGAGACACCTAATTTCCTCTTGGATGAGTAGGCTAATGCATATTAATTTGATCCTATATCAAAAAACCTAGAGATAGGCCTTGGTACATATTGTATATTAGAAAAGGATGTTCTTGTTCCTAACCTTATGAATAGCAAAGAAGATACGAGTAAGATATGGAGTGTGTACTTTGATGGACGAAGAAATAAAAATGGATCAGGGGCTACATGATATTGGTTTCTCCTAGACTAGAAAAGTGCTACTTCTCATTTAGGCTTCAATTTAGTTGTACTAGTCATATAGTTGAGTAGGAGGTATTGATTCAAGGTCTCCTACTTGCTCAAAAGAGAGGGATTCAATCCTTAAGTGTATATGGAGATAGTAAGTTGATTGTCAATTAGGTGAGAAATTAGAATGTTACCAAGAATGGTTTGTTTGAGTCTTATAAGCATAGAGTATGGGATTTGCTTGAAGGTTTCAATGCATTTAATACTCAAAGCATCTCTAGGAAAGAAAATAGATATGTTGATAGACTTGCAGCAGTGGGGTGCATCTTATGATGTGCCAAGAAGCCTTGAAGATGGGAAAATGCAATAGATTAGAATGGGGGTTAGACCTACTATCCCTAAAAATAATGTCAATTGGAAAGTATTTGAATTTGATGCACAAATTGTGAGTTCCTTACAAATGAATTTTTTTTTATTATAGAAATCAATAAATATTACATGACCAACATGGGTATTAGATCATTAATATCAGTTCCAACAAGTTGCCTAAGGGTCTAATTACCTTAGAAAGTGCTTTCACTCTTGATGATCAAGTGAGAGATATAAACATGAACCTTACTTCAAGTAAAGATGAGCACATAATAGTCTTCATTATTGATGGAAGAACTCTAAACATGGGAAAGGTATGTACTAAAATTGAACATGAAAATTCCATTCATCTATGTAAAAAATTTAGTGATGTGTTTGTATGGACATATGATGATCTAAAGGGATTTGACACAAGTCTATTTCAGCATACCATAGATTTAAATGATAATTTAAAACTGGTAAGACAAAAAAAAAAGGCCAAAAAATCCTAAAATTGAACCCTTAATTAGAAAGGAGCTATCTAAGTTGATTGAGGCTAATATTATCTTTCCTATCAAGTATTCTTCTTGGGTAGCAAACCTTGTCCCTGTAAGGAAGAAGAATGGAGAAATAAAAGTATGTGTAGACTTAAGGGACCTTAGCCAAGCCTCCCTTATGGATCATCACCCCCTTCCTTCCATGGAACAAATCCTATCTAGGGTTAGTGGTTTAGAAAGGTTCTCATTCCTAGATGGATTTTTGGGCTACAATCAAGTGTTGGTCAAGGAAGTTGATAGATACAAGACTACATTTACCATAAAGTGGGGCACCTATGCTTATAGTAAGATGCCATTTGGGCTAACAAATGAAAGTTCTAATTTCCAAAAGGTAATGGAGATGGCCTTCAAGAATATGATAGAAAAATTTGTGTCAACCTCTCTTGATGACATTATAGTGTACTCAAAGAATGTGATAGATCATTTTGGCCATCTAAGAAAGGTGTTTATTAGGTGGAGAGAGTATGGAGTATCTTTGAATCTGAGTAAGTTTTTCTTTGCCACTAATCAAGGGAAATTTTTATGACACGTTGTATCCAAAGATGGTCTAACCATTGATCCAAAAAGAACTAAAGCAATACTCTCTCTCTCTCTCTCTCTCTCTCTCTCTCTCTCTCTCTCTCTCTCTCTCTCTCTCTCCCTCCCTAACCATAAGAAAGGTCTACAAAGTTTTCTTGGCAAGATAAATTTTGTGAGGAGATTCATTCCTAATTTAGCTACCATGGTGAAACTCCGTACAACTATTCTTAATAAGAAGATGGTCTTTGCATGGACTAGGGAATGGAAAACAAGTTTTGAAGAGATCAAGGTAGCCGTAGTCTTAGCCCTTACTCTCATATCCAAATTTTGAGAAAGATTTCATTCTTTACACCTTAGGAGGTGAGTAAAGAATTTCTACTATTTTTGACTCAATCAAATGATAAGAATGAGGATAAACCCATTTCCTTCTTTAGTGAAGGACTTAAGGAGTATAAAGACAAGTATAGCTATGTGGAGAAGAAATCTCTTGTAGTCATAAGATATTTCAAGAATTTCATACATCTTCTATCCCACAATAAGATTTATTTATTAGTGCCCCATGAAAGTGTGAAGGATTTCCTCTTGAGCAAGGATATTAATGAGAAAAAAGAAGGTTGGATCACTAAAGTGATGGAGTATGATGTGGACATCTAGGTCACTAAATTGGTAAGAGGGAAAGGATTGTGCAAGTAGATGGCCTCATCACACGAATTAGATGACTAAGTTTCCTTGGTATTGACAAAATAAAAAGAAGTAAGAGATGATAATCCAAGGAGTTGGATAAATGGCACGATGAACTTCTTATCAAGAAATCAATATCCTTGGTGATTAGATAGAGCTAAAAGAAGATAGTTTAGATTGTAGTCAATTCCTTATGCCATAGATGATTGTATTCTCTTTAGGAAGGAATTCAATGGAGCTTTGCTAAGATGTATTGATGTAGATCAAGCTGAGAGAAAGATTAGGTAACTTGATGATGGTCTTTATGGTGGCCACTTTTTAGCAAGAACCACTACTATGAAGATAATGAGGGAAGGTTATTATTGGCCATCCTTGTTCCATGATTTCCATAGGTATGTTAGGAAGTGCAAAAAATGTGCCTTCATTTTCGGTAAACAAAGACTTGCAGCCCTTTCACTTCATCCTATTCATGTTGATCAGCCCTTTTCTCAATGGGGATTATATTTCATAGGCCCTATTAACCCTCCTTCTAACTCTAGTAATAAATGGATTCTAGATACTATAGATTTTTTCACCAGGTGGATATAGGAAAATCGCATTAAAGGATGCTACCGAGAATTTGGTTGTTGAGTTCTTAGATGAAATCATCACAAGGTTTGGTAATCTCTCCACCATAATTTAAGATAATAAAAAATCATTTGTATGATTTGTGCATGGGAAATAGATCATGGCATTTATTTAAGTAATTATTCCAATTACTACCCCCAATGTAATGGATTAGTTGAATCCTCCAACAAAAAATTGATTAGAATAATGAAGAAAACCATAGAAGATAATCATAGGTGTTGGAATCATAAGTTGAGAATAGCCCTTTGGGTTGATAGCATAACACCTAAGAGAACCATTGGGAACTCCCCTTTCATGTTGGTTTATGGGAGGGAAGTAAGGCTTCCTATCTCATTGGAGTTCCCTTCCCTAGAACTAGCCCATCAGTTGGAACTAATTGATGATGATTCTATAAAAGTAAGGATAGTATAATTGATGGAGTTAGAAGAGAAGAGAAACCAAGCTATGCAAACTTTGGAAATACATCACCAATAGATGAAATGGTCCTTTGACAAGAAGGCTAAGGTTAGGAATTTCAAAGAAGGTGATCTTGTGATAAAATGGGATGTAGACAAAGAAAAACTAGGGAGAAATTCAAAGTTTGATACAATATGGAGTGATCCTTATGTGATAATCAATTGCAAGTAGGTCAATTCTTTCTAGTTAAGCAAGCCTAATGGTAAAATCCTGCCTATTCTAGTCAATGGAATATATCTTAAGCTTTGTTTCTGATTGGGTGATGTTTCATGTATATACCTAGGGTAGTTTCCTTCATTTCTTTCCTATTTTCCAAGAAGTGCAAGGTGCACATGGTGGTGTTAATCATGAATGACTAGTTTTGAAGAGGTTTTGTAGAGGATAGAGGAAATTTCCTAAGTTTTTGTAGTTATAGAGTCACAGTTCTTCAATTCTCTAATTTCTTGTAGGTTGGATCTTTATGTTTTTTGACTCTATAGTGAAATGGATGCTAAAGGTCACTAGCCATATGCATAGCAAGCTTGCATCCCTCCCGAGTCACCAGAATTATTAGCTATTTTTCCTTCCCACAAAATTGAATTTTTTAAATTTAAACTGAGTTAACATTCATATGTTTGAATGCTCAAATATAAGGGCATGTGAAAATATATTTCTAAAAACTTTGGTTATTCATTTTATTCCCTAATTCTTAAGTGATTTTGTATTTTAAGACTTCAGTGGGCTTGCATCTTCTTACCTATCAAATAGAAATGAACCGATGATCATTGATTTGTCATTGTCAGAAATTGTAGACCCTTTCTTCATAGAAACAAAGTGATAAATCATGACATAGCACCATGGGCCCTTTTTCCTTCACGTAGTGTAGTTATCAGTGGGCCTTTTTCATCCATCATCCTATCTTCCAAGATCTATGGTTACCATTTTGTCATGATAAAAGATGTGAGGTTATTAAAGAAAGTGATAAAGTGAGAGAGTGACACCTAGACATGTAGATCTTGTTTCTCTATGGACCATAGAAAAGGTAGACAAGGTGTTATATGAGATGGTGTAAAGTGGAGTTTCTATTGGCTAAGGTACTAACAGGATCATCCTATCTTTGGGGTTGTCAAATGAAACAAGATCAAGCACTGTCGACATATTGCTATAAAAAGTTACAAGGTTGTTACCCTTAGTGACATAACAATATATGAACATATATCTCAGCATGCCTAGTTGGAAATTAATTAGTCCCAATTAAGAGAGAAACATCACAGTTAAGTTGTAGTTTCATAAGCAATTACGGTTAATTTGAAAAGGTGGCATGGTTAAGGTAATAATGTAGTCAACTTGTGAAGAACTTTGCGAGCTAGCAAAAAGAAATAAAACCATTGGTCCATGTGGCTCATTCTTGTTGCATGACCTAGTTTGATTGCTAATTTTGTTGATTTTTCCAGCTAGGAAGGAAAGAATTTAGTTTTCTTTGCACGATTTGATCATCATGATCAATCTCAACCACTTTGAACGAATGTAGGAGATAGAAACAATGCAAAGGACATTCAATCACTACCTAGTTGTCCATCTACCTAGTCAAAGTTTTAATGGTATCATTTCCATCACTTTAGGGTTTCTTCTAGGTTAGGGTTTTGATGATTTTTTCACCTCCAAAGATGTACCAGATTGAATCTAGCATCTAGATCATATCCAATCATCCTCTGACAATCTTGAATTCATTGGTTAAGTTGTGAAGCAATCCAAAGTCTATGTCTAAGCTATAAATATACATTTCAAAACCCTTAATAAGCTTGACTCTTCTATATTTATTTTGCATTTCACTGGCATGATTATTGTAAATTTTCTTTCCCTCTAAACTTGATGATATTCTTCCTTATCTCCTTCATCTATTGATGTACTGTGTAAGACTCATTTGCCTCTCATCAATGTATTGTGGATATTAGTAATTTGCATGACTGTATCTCCTTTTGACCAATGAATGATATATAGTGAATTATTCTTCCTTGTTTCATCCATTTGGTTAACTAATCTACAATTGGTTATTGCATTAAAATAAGTTTGAATCTATATATTTTTTACGTCATGATAGTTTAACTATCCATGTATAGGAAAAGATTGATTTGAACACTCTATTTTGGTTCATCACCTCATTAGGATAGATTAGTTGTGCTCTATGCATGAATTCTTCCCTTTACCTCTCCAAGAATAGTTAAGTGCATCATAATAGCAAAGGAAGCCAACTTTCTCTAGAGACTCAACCTCATTGTTCAAGTCCCACAACTTGGAGGTTGCTTCCATGTTTCACAAGGTTGCCTTTAGGAAAAAAATTTAGGAAAGGGTGCAAAATTTTGTGACAATATTAGATAAATAATACACAATATGATCAAAGCCTTACTTGGTCTTACTGCTTCTTTGATACACCATATAACTCAACCTTTCTCTAGGTACTCATGTTATCCTTTCTTTTTAGATCCTCTTCATTAATCAATCAAATCATAGAATTCAAACCAAATTAGCAATTGTCTTATTAGAAAGTAGTAGGTTTGACATCAGTGACAAAATAATTATTATTCTATGATAGGTTTCATCATTCTTGTCATTTCTATAGTTCAACAATCATCTTGAATAGTAGGATCCATCAGAGCCAAATCATATTTCAAAGAGGCTCCATTTTCATGATCTACCAATAGAATAGGATATCCAAGGAACATTTTTGGTTATAGTTTCTTATTTTTAGATGTCATATGGCACATTTTGAGATGTTGTATGCCACACTCTATCTATATATGTAGATTTTGTAAAGATTTTGAGATAGAATGTGCCATATATTGTACATAATAATTTCATACATACATACATACATACATACATATAGCATGTTCATTTCAAGATATTTTATGTTTCTCATGTGTCTTATATATTCATTTCAATTTCTTGCATTAATTCACATGGAATTATTAGTGTTTCAAAATATTTTATTATTAGCATATCATCTCTTAAATTTTGTATCTATTTTGTTATTTTTTTATATAATAGAATTCTAAGTTCATGGAAGAATGCCACTATTTTTTTTTTTTACAATGTCACTCATAAAAATATTAGGAGTTAGCTCTTCTTTACATGCAAGAATCCTTGAGAACTATGTCATTGATGTCTTGGTAAGGGAAATATTCAATATATGAAGGTGTTATCTAATAAAAATTTACAAAGTGAAGAATCTGATGAGCAAGAGAAAAATCAAGATACTGATCATGTTGAAAGGATAGCCATAATATTCAAAAAATTTAGGCACTATTAGTGCACTTCAAGAACTACTATGTATTCTTTGAATATTTAGAATAATGGGGGGGGGGGGGGAAGGGGGCGAGGTGGGGTGGGGGGGGGCATGTGAATTAGTTATCCAAGGTCTAGATGTAATAATTGAACAAAATAGTCATTTAAACAACTTCAAGTATTATCATTTCATAGCTTGGTCTCTACAATCAACTTTTAGTAACATCAACTAGCTATCCACTGTCCTAAATAAAAAATACTTGTAGAATGTTAAAATTAATTAGTAAAACACCATAAATAACATCCACTTAAGATTAACACTAGGATTTAACATGGAAAACCAATTTGGGAAAAACCACCAGCAACATATCATGTTAGGAGCCAACTCTATTAAAGATTACAAAAAATATTGTCAAATGTGATCTTGTTAAAGGATTTAATCACCCTATTAGGAGTGACCTTCTTAGAGGAATTTTGAACATTCTATTAGAATTTCACCCTGCTTAAGGATTTATATATGATTTTTAGGTCAAGCTTGATTAAAGGATTTCAAATACTATTTACAATGGCTAGAAAGTAACAACAGGTTTTGATCTATTAAGTACAACACACTTTGTCCTTTTAGATCTCAGTTTGGCTCATAAACTAATTCACTATGTGGCTTCCATTGTCATCTCATTCTTTGATTTTCTTGGCAACCTTTCAATCAATCACTTTTTACTTCTTCTCAACTATATAGAACCTTCTTCTTAGATTTGTTAGTCAACAACATCAATAACAATACTCTAGAGCTCTTTCACATACATACACATACTTAGGTTAGACCCTTATACATCCTTAAATAGGTAATTTTGATCTTCTTTTCACTTAAACATAACTAGAGATCTTGGGGTTTATGATTAGATTCACAACATACAATGAATATGATTGATATCATGTTTATCCTCTTGTTTTCTAGAAACTTCTATTGGAATCCATTCCTTAGGTCATTTACCTAATCCTCTCTTAGCATTAATTGATCCAATTCATCGATCTTTATCTTCAACACACTTTTCATATTCAAATAATCAACATAGTCAACTAGAAATTACAATTTCTCATAAACTTTAAAATATTATTCCTTGACCAACACTATGTTTTGACACTCAGTCATCACTAGATTCATACTGATGGGTCATCACTAAATTTCTTTCTTGGCACATATAGTGTCACTCGGTCAATGCTAATGGTTAGTCAACATTGATTCTACTTGCCTTGTTATGGTGCTTTATTGACACTAACATCACTCAACATATACTTCAAGTTCCATAATCTTTTGTTCTATTACTCAGTTAAGCCTATACATTTGATCTATCTTTGATCACATCCTTAAGGATTTAGCATTACTATCTTCTCCACTATCAACATGATTTGAAAAAATCACTTTATCTTGACAAAGTCCAACTAATCAAGTGTCCATTTATATTTTCCTCTTCATAACTCAACCTATCCTCTAGATACTTTTGTTATGAAAAACCTCTCAAATACTCTGCATCAATCAAATATATATGACATTTAGATCAAATAGAAAATTTTCTTACCAATATATTTGACATCAATGACAACATAACAATTGTTCCAATTGTAGTTTTCAACAATCTCCCTCTTTGGCATTTATGGAAACACCTTGAGTTACCATGTAATCCAAAACTTTTATTGTCTCAAGAAACACCATCAATGTATTGGACCTTTATAAATATCCTTAGTTTCATTCTAATTCTCAATAAAAGATCTAATAACACCTCTAATAATTTCCCCCTCTTGATATCTCAACCATCTTCTTTATTGCAATAGCTTTCATTATCTTTCTCTTTCATTTTGATCTTCTCCTTCTGGCTAATATTTCTCTCTATTAGATAACCTATCTTTATTTCCTATGGTAACTAGATAAACTCTCTCTCTTTGACAAAAATGCCAAAGACATTTCAACTCATGCATCTTTCTCATGTAGATATCTTTATGTCAATTCTAAGTTCTTCTATCATCTTTGTATGACTAATCCATCATTTTGTCTTTCTTATTCACTACTATCTTAGGAAAAACCTAAATTAGAATTATCAACATCAAATTGTAAGATAGATCAACACATTTGATGAAAAGTGCCATCTTTTCTTAAGTAGCTTTATATAGATGAATCACCCCTAGTTTACCTCTAAGATATTTATGAGCATCTTTAGGTAAAGCTTCAGTGAATATGTCATCTATTTTCTCTTTAGTGTTCAAATACACACTTTTTTTTCTTGAACAAGTTCTCTCAAGTAGTAATACTTTATAGAAATATGCTTTTTCTTAGTGTGCATTATAGGACTCTTTCATATGTTAATAGCACTATTGTTATCATAATGGATAACCATTGCATTTGTGATATCTTCCTTTATACCTTTCAATAATTTCTTGATCCATATGATATTTGAACAATTAACTATTTTTGCCACATACTCAACTTTAGTTGTTGATTAAGAAATACAATTATACTTCTTTCTTGTCCATGAAATTAGTCTCTTTACTAAAAATAATGTACCTCTACTTGTGCTTTTTCTTTCATCAACATTTCATGCCCAATCAAAATTAGTGAATACCTTAAGTTCAAACCTACCATTCTTCTTGTAACACAATCCATATTCTTTTTCTCCTTTCATGTATCTCAGTATTATTTTCACTACCATCATGTGGTTTTCCTTAGGAATTAAAGAAAATCTTGTAGCTGTCCCAATTACAAATGCAATATTAGGTCTTCTATGAATAATATATTACAATTTTCTAATAATTGATCTATATAATGTCTGTTTGACATCAATAGAATCATCATTGTTAGATAATTTGTGTCTAGTGACCATAGGTGTACTAACTAGTCTTAAATCTTCCATTCCAAATAAAATGAGTATCTCCTTGATATATTTGGATTGAGTAATGAAGATACCTTGCTTCATTTGATATACTTGTAAGCAAAAAAATAATTTGATCTCACCAAACATTGACATTTCAAATTCTTTCTTCATTTTATCAGCAAATGATTTGCATAATTCTTCCTTGCCTCCAAATATGATATCATCAATACAAATTTTAGATAGCAATACCTCAAGTTCATGCTAGTCTTCAAGTACAAATTGTTGTTATCAATAGTTCTTGTAAATCCAATCTTCACCAAGTAGTCATGCAGTCTTTCATACCATCCTCTAAAGGCTTGTTTCAAACCATATAAAGCTTTGTGAGACTTTCACACCATATTTTTCTTGCTAGGACACAAAAATCCTTAAGGCTACTCTATGTATACTTCTTCTTCAAGTATCCCATTCATAAATGCAGATTTGACATCCATCTTGGCCAACTTTTTTATGACATTTAATATTTGTAGAGCCAACTAAGAAGGTGACCACACATCATTGGAGAAGGTAATGATCCCAAGGCATGCAATTCAACCAATTAAAAATTTAGATAGAAGCATAAAAAGATGATGAATTGTAAACCATCAATCAAGATCTAAAACCTTTATAGAAAATCTATTTAAGGATGATTATAACCCTAGAATTCATATGCAAGTATGAAGGAACAAATTAATGACTGGGTCTATACGCATGTGAAGAGGAGAAGATGAAGTTTTAAAGAAGATCAAATAGAGAGCAATTAGAGTAATGAAGGATTGAATAGAGTTATCAGATTATGAGATCATATTAGAGATATAACAAAGAGGAGACCCAAGACCAGCTTACAAATAAAAATAAGGTTTAGGTACTAAATTAGTTATTATTAATTAATTGATGGTAAATTTCTTAATAGAGTGATTTTAGCATACCTATGTAATCCTCCTAATAGAGTCCTTACTTCATTACAAGTGTAAAATATTTAAACAAGGTGAGACCTAATAGTCTCTAAATCTTTTAATAGGATAGATCCCTCATAGGGAATATCATATCTTATGATCAAAAATTTTAACCCTAACAAGTTAACATTATTGTCACAATAGTGATTATTTGTGGGTTTCACCCCCACTCCAATTTTACCTTTGCATTGAAGTGTTTCTAGGTTACCAAATCATTGTGTTATATGTTGAAATATTTCATCAATGTGATGTATTTAATTTATGTTTTAGTATTATGTTTTTAATGATAGATCTATTATATAAGATAAATTAGGAATGAATTTATTAAATTGGTTTTGAAAATATTTTTTTAAAGATCCTAATTCACCTCCCCCCCTCTAAGTATCTTGTTTCCCATTAACTCATTCCAGCAACTTCTAAGTCTTTTTCTTTTCATAACACTATATTTTTTGTCTCTAATGATTTTTTCAAGTGCTTGATGTTTTCTCACATATTTTTCAAATACATGCTCTTTTCTTCTTTATTCTTCAACAGGTTCATCTTGAAAAATAATTTTAAGCTCATTATTTCTTTCTGCTTTAAGTTTTGATTCATGTCTTGTATGCTTGACATTGATTTTCTAATGTTTGATTTTCTCTATTTGTGACTTGACATCATTTCCTTACTACTCAGTACCCACTATCTATTTCTCAGTAACTGGTTGTTGTAACTTGGCATTTCTAGCTTGTTGTAGATCTATAACTTTGTTCTCCTATTTAGGTGGGGTTCTAGGAGTACTATTATTCATATATATGAATAGGTTAGCATGAATTTTGATGATACTACTATGGGGGAGTATCCTAAGCATTGGAGAACATTAACATATTGCATTCATGACTGTGTTTGTCATTGATGACAACATAGTATGCTTTATATAGAGACTAGAAGAATAGCAATTAGACATCTTATATTGCATAGTAACTAAGTAAGGGTTAGGTGATGTGTAGTGAAGGGCATGTTCTTGAGAGTGTCTCGATGATACAATTAAGACAATGAAGTTTGAGTCAAAGTTGTATGACAATTCTGTTTGCTTTACTATGAGCAATGTGGAA
Organism: Cupressus sempervirens; assembly: GCA_028749045.1. NCBI lineage: Eukaryota > Viridiplantae > Streptophyta > Pinopsida > Cupressales > Cupressaceae > Cupressus > Cupressus sempervirens. The sequence goes on from CM053793.1 coordinate 773,787,176, forward strand.
ATAGAGCATCTATTTTGTAATTTCTAATGTCACAAAAGTCAACTAGAGATAGAGGATAGTCAGATGATGATGTCAGCAAGTACACAAGACCTAGAGTTGTACATGAAATTTTTTGTAATAAATTGTGAGTCGACAGTGTTGGAATGTCTTAATGGGAAGAGTGCTTCTGAGGGGGAGGGTGAATTAGAAGTACTAGCTTTTAGCTTATTTTTAAACCCTTAATAACATATGATTGAAATGAACATGCATGTGTATAAACATTAAGAAATCATGAGAAAGAAATATTCATCACCACATAACACTTGAGATTTTGGTAACCTAGAAACCCTCCAAGAATAAGAAGGTAAAACTAGGGTGGGGATGATACCCACAAAATCACTGTAGCAATAATGTTTGCCCACTTCTGATGGTTTGCCCTGTTAAAGGCTTTACACTGTGTCAATAGTGACCTGGTTAAAGGATTTACAAACACTTTACATGAAGTGTTACCCTATTAAAGGATTTAATCACCTATTTAAAGGATCTACAAAATAGTTGTTAAGCTAACCTATCAACATAGGGTTTCCTTTCTAGTATAATTGCTAGAGAGTATTAGATATAATAAACTTGATAGCTTACAATCCTTTGATTGCTGAATTCAGGCACTTGATCTGCTTTCTCTAATCTTGATCCTCTAAAATCTGATATCTATTCGTATTCCTTGCTTAGTTCTGATCAACTAAATATTTAATTGCTGCTCTTTTCCTCTAAGTCTTTTTACTCTGAACTCTGAACTCGACTATAGTTTTTCCTTACACTCCTTCATCCATCTCTTATACAATGAGATTTCATCTTCCTTATAAAGACATTCAAAGATTTAGGGTTAGATGTGGATCTATGATCCATATTGAATCTCTGTTTCCTCCTCATTCCTTGCACTTTTATTATTGGTTGCATGCCTTCTCCATTTTTCTTATTGATTAGATGTAGATTGCATAGGAAATACAAAAGATTCAATCTTATCACTTAGATCCTTCGAGATTCATCATATGTCAGCCATAAAAATGGTTTAGATCTAAATTTGTGCCTTTTCAAACTCATATATGCATTCTGTGTTACTCGATTACTAATTTTTGATGCTCAGCACATGTAATAAAACTATCTCACTTGGCTCCTATTGTGTTTCTATTTTTCTCAGCATCATCTATGACTCAGCACTTAAATATTACTCGACACTTGTATCATGCTCGGCACCTGAAGTCACTCAACACTTGATCTTCACTCGGCACCTAAAGGCTACTCAACACCTAAAGATCACTCGACACTTGTTGGATTTTCTAACTTGGCTCATGTTGTGACTTTCTGACTCGGCTCATGTTGTGACTTGGCATACATAGTGTGCTCAGCTCTAATGTAGAAAGTGGTTAAGTGTGTTGGCACTCAAATGTCAAAACCATTCTGAGACTAACAATCTCCCCCTTTGACATGAGTGACAAAAACACTTAACTAAGCATTATTTATTAGACCTTATGAGTATATTCACTAATCTTCTCAGTATATATATAGAAGTTAAAAAAAATGTGATCAAAATTTTTGTAAGAAATAATATATACCACAAAATGGTTGTAACTCCTCCTGAGTTGATTATGCCAATATCTATGTGCTAATGTGTCTCATGCTGATATAACATTATATCTCCCTCTTTAACTCATCTCCCCCATTCTCTTTCTCTCCCCATTTTTGACACTTATGTCAAAGGGTACTAAGGGTTAAGACCATATTTTTCAAAAAATGTACTATTTATCTCCATAATCATTCTGAGAGAAGCATCCCAATTACTCAAAGCAATTTCAAGAGATTTGTGCTAGATGGTAGTCTCTACAACAAGATGAACGAGTCCATCTAGAGTAGAAAGATTAGGGTCTTTCTTTAGAACATTTTTTGCATAGGCTTGTTCCTTATGGAGGATTTCCAAGTGTAGAGTGATGGAAGATTGAAGCTGTAGCAATTTGGCTTTGATGGTGCTCTCTTTTGTTGTTAATTTAGCCAATTCCTTCTGAGTACAAAGTGTTTGAGCAAAATGCTTCTCACTTTGAGCTGGATCCTTAGGTAGCTACATGCTTGAAATATTTCGATTCCTCTCCAAGCTCATTATCTTTTGGCTGGTTTCTTGTGTGAAATATGAGAAGTCACACAACTTTTTGTACAATGAGAATATATTGTCAAGTACCTATTCGACCTTTCTAATTTTCTTCACCAGTTCAACTTGTGATAGTGATATTTCATTTGCAATTTTCTTGTTTACTTGCCCTTGAAATTTCTTTTCAGACCATTCCATGAGTTTTACATTGGTCTCTTGGTCTTCACTTTGTACCCATTCCACTATGTTGGCTAGTTGCTCCATTATGGGCTTTGTTTCATCAGGTATTTGTAAATTGAAAGCATCTAGAAATATATCCTTAATTTCTACTAATTCTTTCCTTTGTTTGTACTCATACCTAAGTACCTCTTGCTTCTTCTTCCTTTCAAGTGCTTGTTGCACTTCAATCATTTGGGCAATGGTCATCGTGGCATAGTCATATTTGGGAATAACTATTTCTTCATCAAGAGTAGGGTCTCCATAGTGAAGTACCCTTGCAACCTTGGTAGAACTCAAGCCTAGTATAGATATCTACAATGGTACTGCAGAGCTTGACTACTATGAAGTTTCAGTGGGAGTCCCTATTCCTTAGTCTATGCCTTAGTCTATGCAACTAGTTGCTTCTTTGCTTTCCTTTTCTTGGGCTTAGCCTTGGGTGCATCCTTCTCTGCACTTTCCTCTTCTTCAACATCTTCACCCATGCCTTGGGTTAATGCAGGTGGTCCTTACTCTTGTTCTTCTTCTTCTCCTTCTACTTCCTCAACCTCTTCATCCACTTTTGTTGTGCCTTCAACAAGTTTTTCCTTCAACTTTTAAACCAATTTATCCTTTTTCTAGAGCATGGAGGTAGTCTTTAACTCCATATTCACCTTTGACCTTACCACATCATAAGTGCCAAAGTGTGGGGCACTCTTGTCTATCTCTTATGCTAATAATGTAGTTACTATTGAAGATGCTTCATTTATGTTGATCTCATAACCAAAAGGCCTCAACCATCTCACCCTTGGTGTGATGGCTTGAATATATGTATAGTCAATACCCACAAGAAAACAAACATCATTTACATGTTTCTCCACTAGAGAAATTGGAATCGTGAGTCTTTGCTTCATTGATCTCTTAAAATCTTCAAAATAACTTGTCATCAATGTGTTGAAATTATCTCCCATTTGTTCTATATATTCATTAATTTGGTCTATGATAGTTCTATCATTTCTCCATGCAACTTTGCCAAAAGAAGAAAATTCATTTTGAATATAGAAGAATATACAAACCAAATTTGCACCAAATTTGCATTGGGCACCCTTTGTCCTTCTTATAGCTGCTAGGTTTTCATTAATCTATTGTAGTTGTAGTTCTGTAAGATCATAAGTATGATCCTTTTTCACCAATTTGTAACCTACATCTACTACAATACACAGCACACTGTTGAGTCTACCAGATTGATAGAATTTATGGGCAATAACTCTAACAACAAATTCAACAAGAGGATCTTGAATGGTGTGAATTGTCATTCCTCTTTTATTCCATTGGGCACCTATGTTTTTCTCAATAACCTCTTTGCACTCACTTCACAAGGTCTTGTACCAATCTAGGGTAGGATATCCAATTACCCTATGAATGATTCTTTTCATGATCTTAGTGGGAACATCTTCTAGCCACAGACTACCATCATGAATTCTACTTAACACAAGTCTAATCCATTCTATCTTAAATATGATGGGAAAACTCAAAGTTCGTGTTAAACCCTTCCTCTTAGCAATTTGGTATTCATCCTTCAAAACTCCATCGACACACAACTTTTCATAGGCTTCCCTTATTTCCATATCTCCTATGCATCCTATCTTATAGTTATAGCATCTCCTTACGTCTTAAACCATTACAACTTTTGAGGGTATGTGGGAAAGGGCTCTGGTAGGATCATTCTTATATGAAACTTCAAGAATGGGATGAAAATCAAGCTGCTTAACCTCATTAGATACTAGTTGGACCTTGGATGACTCTTTGTCATGGGTTTTCTTAAAACTCGAAGCCATTTGTGCAATCTAGGGTTTCCTTTACAAAGAAATATGACTCTGTGTAGCTCGACACAAATGAAAATACTTCAAGATCGATGAAAACACATTGTAAGAGGTTGGAATCTACTTGGAACATTGGATTCTCTGCTATGAAGTCACTCTTCTATCTTTCTCTTCTTTGCTTCTTGATCACGATGAGGAAAAAATGATTAAAATTGCAATAATATAACCTATTACCATTTCATTAAATGCTCAACTGCCCACTTGAATTCTGAAGGATTTTTAACATTACTCGGCTTGCACTTCATTTTCACTTCACTTGGCCTCCATTGGAGTTATTCAACTCAACATCAGTTATCAACTCGGTCGCTATTAGGAACTCGACACCAACTAGAGTTTTACTTGGCTTCTGACGACAACTTAGTAGTTTTGTGAGAATCTTCATATTATGACTTGGCATCTTTGCTTATGCTGATTTCTTCTTTTTAGCACTTCTTTGTCTTGGGACTGGTGTATGATATGACTTTGTATATTAGTCCCATTCATCTATTCATGTTTAGTTTGATAAAGTCTGATCACTTGACCCATTGGGTGAACTGATCCCTTCACTTGATGTGTTGCAGTCATCTTTCTTCTTCCAAGTCTTATTCATTTTCCCTCTTATCTCTTTGACATCAATCTTTTCTTTCCCTTTGTTAGCTTCAATTTTTGTTGCTTTTGACCTTGTAGGATAGTTTCTATTGATATGACTAGTTTTCAAGCAGCTGAAACAAGTGATTTGACTCAACCATCTTTTATAGTTCCCCTTGAAGTGTGTTCTTATGTAGTTCTGGGGTATATGTCCATATTCCTGACAATAATGATAGCTATACCTAGTGTTGTAATCCCAATAGTAGTGATTTTCATTTCTTTTTATTTTTGCTAGTTGATTTGATGTCCACATAGACTTTGATCTACATTCAAATGCTCTATTTCCATACTTCTTACAATTATGGTAGTGCCCATCAAATCTTTGTGTCCTTGTGACTTTAGACCTACAATCTTGTGTCATATATCCTTGCAAGTTGCACTTGTGACAGTCACCCTTGCTTTTGGGTATGTTTGGCTGATTGATTCTTTTACTCCTGCAAACATTAGCAGTATGCCCCTTTTTATTACAGTAATGACAAGTAGGTTTAGTGTTATGATGCAGAAGCATCCAGAGGTATAAAGGCAATCCTATGTCAACCAAAAAATGTACTTAGACTTAGTTTCTATTTCATGTGTTTTCATTTTTGGATACCCATTTGGGTCAAATAAAGGTTCCAACTCTCACAGTTCCACTATCAGTGTTCTAAGATAGAGTATTTGAACACCTTGGAATATGTGTAAGTGCCAAAAAAATAGGAGTATGTAATTGAGCCATCATTTTGGTGAACTAGAAGGTCTAAATTGGCTAGATGAATGTAATTGTAATTTAGAGCATTCCAAAAAAAGAATCAAGTCAAAAGGCCGCATGGTTTGAAAGTTATTGCAATTTTTCAATTTCTAAAGACCTCCTAAGAATGTTTCAAAGTCAAGTTAGGGGCATTAAATGACCTCAAAAAGGGACAAAAAATGGGGGACAAGAAAATTTGGTCCATAGGGCTATAGAGCGCTTTGAGAGCTTTCCAAAAATGTAAATGGTTCGTCAATCAGAGCTACGGTTCAAAAGTTATGCCTCCCGAAAGTTTGGTTACCATTTCTAGATTCTTCTAATTTTGTGCCAACTTCTAATGTGACTTCTAGAGCCTTCTATTTGGTCAGTGGATGCCCACTAGAACTTTCTAGAATTTATTCTAATCCTTAACCATCCAGGGTCTATTTAAGAACATTTTTGGCATTGTAAAAGGCAGTTCACAGTGGAGTTTGAGAGAAGGTATTGGGAGAAGAAATTATCTCTAGTTTTATGCTATTGTAAGCCCATAAGGCCTATTTTGAAGTCTATTTTCTCTATACTAAATGTATTAGCATTTTCTCATAGTTAATAAAATTTTCCCTTTCCTGTTGTGTCCATTATGTGCTTGGGTTGTGTCCCCATCATGTTCTTAACTTTGTCACTTCTTTGTTGAACACCATTTGATGATTCCCCAAATTTAGTGCTATTGTATCCAAGTCCTGATGTATCATGGGTTGATCTTGAGAATTTTAGTAATTTTTCAAAGTACTTGATGGCTCCACTTGACTTGTTGAGATTCTCTGCTATCTCTTTTTCTCTGTTCAATTCATTCTACAATTGTTCATTTTGCATCCTCAAAGTAGAGATCTCAATATCTTTAATATTGAGTTCATGATGAAGGTTCATCATTTGGGCAAGTGTATCCATCTGCATGTTTGAGATCCTTGTTAATTTAGTAAATTTTTCTTCCAGTCTATTTGCAAGATTCCTTTTGTCATCCTCCATCATGACTCTATCCTCAATTTCTCTTTTCTTTTGTTTAGTAATTTCACATAACATTATGGCCTGTGATTCATTTTTCATCTTAAGAGATCTTATCTCTTCTGCTTGAACTTTGTTTTTCTCCATCAATTCTACTATTACTACATCAAACTCTTTAGTGTCTCCATTGGCAAACACTTGTGTGGTATCAATCTCTCTGTAGTTTATATCATTTTTAGCTGTGGCTATCTCTTTCCTTTTTTTTAAGGATTTTCTTAATTCCACTCTAGCTTCTTCTACCTTGTGTATAGTGAGATGCACATCTATCACCTAGTTCTTAGTGATCTTTCCAAGTTTGAAAACTCTCATCTTTAGATCTTTTCCTCCAAGCTATTAGGCTTCTTCTTGAGAGATCTTAGCTCTGATACCAATTGTTGGAATGTCTTAATGAAAATAATGCTTCTAAGGGGGGAGGGGGGGTGAATCAAAAGTACTAGCTTTTAGCCTTTTTTAAAACCCTTAATAACATATGATTGAAATGAACATGCACACATATAAACATTAAGCAATCATGAGAAACAAATATGCATCACCACATAACACTTGATATTTTGGTAACCTAGAAACCCTCCAAGAATAAGAAGGTAAAACTGGGATGGGGATGATACCCACAAAATCACTGTAGCAATAATGTTTGACCACTTTTGATGGTCTGCCCTATTAAAGGCTTTACACTGTGTGAATAGTGACCTAGTTAAAGGATTTACAAATACTTTACATGAAGTGTTACCCTATTAAAGGATTTAATCACCTATTTAAAGGATCTACAAAATAGTTGTTAAGCTAACCTATCAACGTAGGGTTTTCTTTCTAATACAATTGCTAGAGAGTATTAAATATAATAAACTTGATAGCTTACAACCCTTTGATTGCAGAAGTTAGGCACTTGATCTACTTTCTCTAATCTTGATCATCTGAAATCTGATATTTGTTCATATTCCTTGCTTAGTTCTGATCAACTAAATATTTAATTGTTGCTCTTTTCCTCTAAGTCTTTTTACTCTTCACTCTGAACTCCACTAGAGTTTTTCCGTACACTCCATCCATCTCTTATACAATGAGATTTTTTCTTCCTTATAAAGACATTCAAAGACTTAGGGTTAGATGTGGATCTATGATCCATATTGAATCTTTTTTTCCCACTCATTCCTTGCACTTTTATTATTGGTTGCATGCCTTCTCCATTTTTCTTATTGATTGCATGTAAATTGCATAAGAAATACAAAAGATTCAATCTTATCACTTAGATCCTTCAACATTCATCATATGTTGACCATAAAAATAGTTTACATCTAAATTTGTGCCTTTTAAAACTCATATACACATTTTGTGTTAGTCGGCACTTACTAATTTTTGATGCTCGGCACATGTAACAAAACTGTCTCGCTTGGCTCCTATTATGATTAAGTTTTGCTCGGCATCATCTATGACTCAACACTTAAATATTACTTAGACTTGTATCATGATTGACACCTAAACTCACTCGGCATTTGATATTCACTCAGCACTTGAAGGTTGCTCAACACTTGAAGATCACTCAGCACCTATTGATTTTCTGACTCAGCTCATGTTGTGACTATTTGACTTGGCTCATGTTGTAACTCTGCATACATAGTGTGCTCGGCTCTAATGCAGAAAGTGGTTAAGTGCTTTGGAACTCAAATGTCAAAACCATTTTGAGACTAATAGGTAGTGCTATTGTAATTGTAATTAATTATATATCTTATTTTAATTAATTAGGAAAGCCTCAAGGCTGACTCAAGGAATTATTATGAAGATACAACATAAAGGAAAGATGTTTTGCTTATTTGAATATAAGTAAAGAAGTATGTTGATCATGTTATATTTGTGAAAAGTAGGAGAGTTTTGATTGAATGTGTGTAAGTGGTCTAAGGGATTATTGGATGCACAACTATTGATTTGGTTACAAGATTAGGAGCAGAAGTCTAGTTGATAGGATAGAGATAGAGGAAGGAACAACAATTTAGTTCTATTATTGCAAGGAATAATATAGAGATCATTTGGATAGTGGGTTCTATTGTCACAAAAGTTTGCACCCTTATCCAATGTTTTTACCTAAGGACAACCTTATGAAACATGGAAATAACCTCAAAGCTATGAGACTTGAGTTGTGAGGTTGAGTCTCTATGAAGGCCGAATTCATTTTCTATCAGGGTGCACCTAACTACACTTGGAGAGGAAAAGGGAGAAGGAGATGCAAGAAAGAAAATCTACCTATTCTAACTTGAGGGGTGATGCACCAAAATAGAATGTTCAAACAAATCTCTATCCATACATGCACTTTTGAACCATCATGACACTAAAATATATACACATTCAGACTTATTTTAATCCAACAATCACATGCAAATTAGAAAATCCAAATAAATGACACAAGGAAGATGATATTCACTTATATATCATTCATAGGTCAAAGAGATATAGTCATACAAAATTGTAGACATCCACATTTACTAATGAGAGACAAATAGGTCTTGCGCAATACATAAATGGATGAAGTAGATAAGGAAGAATGCCATATAGTTTAAAGGGAAAGGGAATTTATAGTAGCATGCCAAAGAAATGCTAGAAAAATAGAGAGGGTCAAACCCTTACAAAATTTACAAAATCTTCCTTTATAGCTCAAGCATAACTAAGATATTTTCTACCATAAACCAAACTCAACCACAAAACTTAGCAATTACTACAAATCTAGAAGAAATATGATCGTGGAACAATCCCAATGCAACATTGATGAAGGTTTCTCCCCTTAAAACCATGAACTCATAAGAGAAACAAAGAAACAACAACAAATGTGAGAATAAAATATGGACTTCTTATTTGTGTTGTAAACATGGAATTACGAAATACACAAGTACAATATGCTAACCCACATAGGTTCCTTCATTACAATAATTTACAAGACTAAGCTTTGAATTATCACCCAGAGATGTCTTATACAATGTTTAGTCCTTTCTTAAATAGGCAATTTTATGTCACCTAGGAAGGTTTCTAGATGCATAAAATTAAAACTTGGGGCTGATAGATCCTAACAATACATATAGCATTGGCTAAATACATTTTTGACAAATTATTTTGGAAATTTTAGCAGCCCAACTTTGGAAGGCCATAACTCTATAATTGTTGCTCCAAACTACTTTTAAGAAATGCTAGCTTTTGATCTACAAGCTTAGAATCATGCAAGCACCCATCTATCAAGTTTTTGGACCTCATCTAGGAACTCTAAGGCCTCCAACAATAATCTTGAAGATTTTTCTACAAATTTTTCCACCAAAAATTTGCAATAACTTCTCTAATACTTAAGTTGGAGCATTGAGATTTTTATTGTAGGCTTATAAGTTTAAAATGAACTTTCCTATAGACAATGAGATCATTTTGAGCTCTTACTAAAATAAAAAACTAAAAATAGCAAGTTCCCATAAATAGTAACCACCATTTCTATTAGTTCTTATCAAAATAGAAAAGACTGAAAAGAAATTTTTTTGGGTGATGCAAGATTTCTCTTACACTTGGGATGCTCCTGCATCAGACACTTGGTGTAATTTGAGACCTCTATTGGCCTCCCTTTTCATTTGACTAGGTATTCCTCATAAGTTTTGTTTCTAGTACTTTTACCAAGATGACTATCTAGTATCTCCTCAATCTCCTTTGTAGCTAAACTAGCTTCTGGAATATTCCACTGTGCTTCTACAACTTTATCTCCATCACCTCCTTCATAAATTTTTTTCAAATCTAAAATGTTAAATACTAGTGAAATATTCAATTCAACAGGCAACTCCACTTCATACACGATTTCAAAATCATGTCTTTTCACTATCTTGCGTCATCCAAACTTCTTCATATTTATCTTATCATATATACCCACTAGAAAACACTCCTTCCTCAAATAAACCATGACATCATCTCCAATATGAAATTTCTTATACCTCATTTTGACTTCTATTGTAGCCTTATATGATGCATTCATCTTTATGATGTGTTTCCTCACCTCCTCATGGATGTTCTTCAAGTGTTCAATACATTATTTTACCTCAACACTACTTATCTCTCCTTCATCCAATTGCCTTAATTCAAAAGCATTTCTAGTACTATTCACATATAAAATCTAGAATATTGATTTACAAGTATTCCTATTGACAAAATTATTATCTCCAAATCCCACCTATGGTAAAATCATATCCCATCCTTTTGGCTTTTCTCCAACCAAACATCTTAGCAAGTTTCCCAAACTATGATTCACAACTTCTATTTGTCCATTAGTTTGTGGATGATGTGATGAACTAAACTTCAAATTTGTCTTCAAATTCTTCCATAATGTATGCTAAAAATATCCAAGAAGTTTTGTACCTCAATTTGAAGCTATACTCTTTGGTAGACCATGTAATATGTAATGCCCCACCCAAAGATCCTTAGAAGAAGGATAAAATACAAGCAAGAGAAAAACAAATTTAAACAAGTGTAAGTGCACACGACAACAACATACATGGATCAAAAAGATCACAATAGAAGACTGAAAATGGTCCAAACATCAATAGATCCCTAAATGCTAGATGAAATAAAAGAAAGATAAATTTATTTTTTTAAACAAGTGTAAGTGCACATGACAACAACATACATGGATCACAAAGATTGCAACAGAAGACTAATAATTGTCCAAACATCAACGGATCTCCAAATACCACTACTAACCAAAACATAAATAAGAAAACATAAGAGATCATCCAAGCTAAAAGACAAATGTTGACTCCTAAAAATTGGCTAATTCTAAAATCTTGAAGCCCTAAAATTTGGCCAAGTCTGAATTTTTTAAGCCCTAAAATTTCTTAGAATCTTTATCTTAGCTCATAAAGGTTTGGAACCTATCTCAAATAAATTGTTGGATATATTAAAATATATCTTAAGTATAGGGAATTAAATATACATCAACATAAACAATATATTTTAAACCCCCTAGGAAATCTATTTTGAACTAGGAAGGTGTAAAACCAAAAAGGGCATCCAAAACTAATTTCCAAACTTTTCTCCAACAAGCCTAGATAAACCTATTTTTTGTACGAAGTCAAAGAATACCAGATTCTCATGCAAAGAAGTACCACATGCCATGTGAAGAAGTACATTTTCATGTGAGAAAGCACCTTTCCAATAGCATATATTGACATCAAGTTTCATGCAAAGAAGTGTAAAGCTACACGAAGAAACCCAATAGGTTGCATGAGGACTTGCATTCTCGTGCTTTAGAAGGTACAATCTTGTCTAAGATCTCAAATCAGTATGCAAGAACAAAAAATAGAGAAAAGTTAAGGAAACTACTAAAAAAAGTTCCTCCACACTAGGGAGTACTAGATCCACATTTGGAGGTAGTAAAACTTGACATAAATAGAAAGACAAAATGTTGGAACCTAACCATCTAATCAACATTGAAGGAATAATAGAAGGAAAACATCATAGTGTACTAAAAGCAACATCACATTTAAACATAATTAACATCACAATGAGAAAAACAACCAAGTACGTAGTTCCTCCCAAAGGTCAATAACATCATAAGACCATCGTAGACCCTAGCCATCCCCTATGTGTAATGTCCCAAGCCACCAATCATATCATCAGTACTATCATGATATGGATGTCACTATTGAACATGCTATGACATAAGCATAAAAAAATCTAACATGCTAGAAACAAAGCATAAGATAATCCTACAAGTAAATGGCTTTACCTATCACATGCTAATAATCATAATAACAAAATGCGATAATAACTATCATCATCTAAACATGATATACAATCATCCCAATGAAAGCATAAATAATAAGAAAGCATACTCCAAAACCTAAAGTACTGAGTGAAAACATCTAGCAGCAATTGCGCTAGAACAATAGACCATCTTTGTACATTGGTCCCTAATAGTGGTGAAGGTAGCTACACATCCCAACCACATGGCAGCCATAGGTCCACACCCACTATGTTGATGGAGATAATGATCCAACCACAAACACATGTCGAACAACATCCATGGCTAGAACACATGCTAAGTAGTATGATGACTAAATCAAAGGCATAAACAATGCATAAACTATAGGTCATGGTAAGATATCTCAATGGGCTACTATGTAGGGGTTGACATCATGGAGAGTAATTTGGCATTGATAAGACCAAGCTAGTATTGTTAGCTACTCTTTTCAACAGAAGGCACACAACCTAGGTAGTAACTCTTCTCAATGGAAGGCGCACAACCCAAAAATTTTATTATCTTATAATTATTACCACCCAAATGTTTTAATTTATTTATTACTTATTTAAAACTTCTTCTACCAACCAATGAGAAATAGTCACCAGGTTGCAGGATAGAAGCCCCTCCATATGCTACCTTATCCTACCCATGCTCATCCAATGATGAGTGCCCGTAGGCATGCAAACTACCAACCCAACCCCAATGATCATAAATTCTAGAAATACAACAAAATATCAAGCCCTATAAGTCACCCAAAAAATGTACGTGTACATACTTGTGTGTGGTACACCACCATCATGAAGATCATAACACAAGGATTAGATGAGAACACAAGCAGACAGTCACTCAACCAAAAATAGACTCAGGATGACATATGCAACATGCATCCCAATCCAACATAAAGTATAATAGTGGTCTAGAAAATATTCAAATAGATCATCTAGGTCCATGACCCACATTGTGCTGAGAAAACTTGAGAAAATAGGGTGGCACACAAAACAAGGTAAAAACTCCAAATTTTAGAAATTCTTTGAAATTAAAACCCATTTGGCCTTTGGGTGAAAAAACCTTGAAAATCAAAAAATAAATGAATTCAAACACCATATGCAAAAATGTCTAGCATAATGTCTCAAAATCCCAAACCCCCATCTCGAAAATAGGGAAAACATTCATACCCAACCAACCAGGCAGAACCAACAAAAAGAAACAGAGGGGAACACTAGTTCTCAACTTCCTAACATACTTGTACAAGAAATATAAGTTAAAATAGAGTAAAAATAATAAAATTGAAAGGCCCTACCTGATAGCAAAGAGGGGTTGAATCTGTAAACAACCTGATAAAATAAATAACCCATTGAAACTATCGAAAGTGGTGGCAAGCAAGGTCTCCTCAACTTGGATCCAATTAGACTAACCTCACAAAAATCCCACACTCATAGTTCCTAGAATGAATAGGAAAATTAATCCTTCAGAGGAGGATTTCAAAATAGCTCTCAAATTTCTATTTATGAAAAGTGAGAAGTGAATAATAAAATCACTTTTCCAATACTTATTCACTTTTCAAGTGAATAGTCGATTAGGGTAGGTAGCCAACTATAGAAACTAAACTCTAAATCGACCCAAATGAAAATGGTTTATTCTTTATAATAGGAATTCACTTAAGGCAAAGTTTCCAAAAAATAAATTTGAAAAGATTTAAAGCCCAAAAATCCAAAATCACAGAAAATCACTTAACACTTTCATGATAGAACGAACCTTTAAATGCACAGACATGCTCATTGGTCTAATCACATAATGCAGATGAGTTACACTGATAAGTTTAGATTTAAATAACTTAAAATAAGGATACGTCAACCATATAGGTATGATATTGGTAAAATATGAATAGTTGAATCACTAACTTCATGTGCCAGTGCAAGGGATATAATTCTTGCAGACTAAAACACACGATCAAGTGCAATTGCATATAATTAATAGGCAAAGAAATTAATGCATTAATTAACTAATTAATCCATTTATACCACTCACATTCACATAAATCTTAAAGAACAAAAATGAAGTAAATAACCATAACATAGAATCCATCTTATAACATAATAAAAGAATATGTCCAATAAACCATATTAAAAAATATCATCATAGATCTACTATAATCTCAAAATAGCATCAATATGCAAATATGATAAACTAAAAAACATAGTAGTGTAGCATCTATGGTACTGAATCAAAGTATAACATTCGACCCTTAGGTCATCTCAAAGTACATAAAACAATAAGAGTAAAAAGTATCTCCCAAATCAAAATAGACAAGGTATAGACTGCAAACACGAGAAACACTACATAATCTCACCACTTCTCTGAAAAAGAACTCTACCATACAAACAACATCACTAGTCTTCTTGAAAGGAATAAAGTGTGCCATCTTTGAAAACCTATCAACCACCACAAAAATAGAATCATGTCCTCACCGTGTCCTCAATAATCCAAGGATAAAATCCATGTTGACATTCTCTCATAACTTCTCTAGTACAAGTAATAGATTATAGAACCCTATATTTTGCTTCACTTCTTTCACCATCTAACATACTCTATAACTCTAAACAAACTTTTTCACATCTTGTTGCAACTATGGCCACTAATAATTCTCAATAAGAAAAGCTATGATTTTATACCTACCAAAATGTCCAGCCAATCCTAACTATGCTTCTCCTTGATGAGATTTTCTCTCATTAAACTTTTGGGAATGCACAACTAGCTTCTTTAGTTAGAAATTCTTTAAAATAACTAAGTGGGATGGTGGTGGGGGGGGGGAGGTGTGAATTAGTTATTCAAGGTCCAAATGTCCTAATAATATTTTTTCATCAACTAAAGTGAGCTCATTAAATTGGTCATGCATCCAAGCTTAAACTTTCCTAGCAAGCAAGTTACTATAAAAAATTGACATGCAAGAATAACACATCAAGAATCAACACATAATACAATGATTTACATGGAAACCCAATTTTGGAAAAATCACTAGTAACATTCTAGTCAATTCTCACTCTTCTGAAGTGATGCCCTATGAAAGGCCTAACCTGTTAAAGGCTACAACACACTATTAAATGTGACCTAGTTAAAGGATTTAACCACCTTGTTAGAAGTGGGCCTAGTTAGAGGACTTTTAGAACATTCACTTGGAATTCCACCTTGTTAAAGGATTTAAAAATGGTTGTTAAACCAACCTAAGCCTATAGGGTTTGACCCTAATAGATACAATTGTTAGAGAGTAACAACAAGGGCTTTTGACCTTATACAACTCACAACTTAACTTGTAGATTTTAGATCTTTGTTCAACTCACAACATTGCTTGGCTTTCAGTCTCTATAGCTCTAATAGCTTTTCCTCCTTTCAAGCTTCATCTCCTTGATTCTCCATGCTCGATGTACCATTGCAATCTCCTATATGGCCACTTATTGAAGCAGAGCCTCTATGCTCTATTCTTCTTCTTGATGCCTTCTCCTTGATACCCTTCAATAACTTTAACCTAGCAACTCTAGCTTCTTGGCCTATGACTCCTTAAAAAGAAGTCTATAATCATTTTCCCTCTTGAATCTACCTATTTTTAATATTAGATTGAATGGATTAAGTAGGATTCAATGAATCTACCCTATATCTCCTTCTTTCTAGAAACACCATGAAGAATCCTCCTCAATTCAATCAAAAATAGTTTACCTAAAATTTTGTACCTCTAGCTCATCATCCTTACCCTCCATCTAGTTCAAAAAATTCAAGGTAATAAGCTTGTTGGCTCATATTTGGTGAATCTTTGACTTTTCAAATAATGCAGTAGCTCGACACTATTGAAATTTTAGTGCTTAGCACATACTATGTTACTCAGTACCAACTATGTTTTATTGATGCTCAACACCTACTATGGATTCACTAAGCATCCATTAAGTTTTTTTGATTCTCATCCCCTATTACTTGCTTGACTCCTTCTGTATCACTTAGTACACACTAGATTTTGCATTTGCTCGGCACTAACTAAAAATCTACTTGGCATGAACTAGCTTGCTCGACACTCACTAATGAACTTTTATAGACAACCTTGTTACAACTTATACTTCTAAAGTTTCTAAGTGTGAAAAGCCTTTGTATCTTCAAGTGTATTATCAATACATCATTTTATCACTGTCTTAACTAATCCTTGCACTTTATTACAAAACCATAAGTCAGCCATTCCCTTAGGCACTTTTGCTACATCTTGTTTATTAAATTCTCTTCATTAATCAACTAAGTGATAGTACTTGGATCTTATAAGCAATTGTCATTCCAACAAATAATAGGTTTGACATCAATGAAAAAAAAATGGTTGAAAACATTCTTTATCAACAATCTCCCTCTTTACAAATGATCTTCCCTCTTTAACAATGATCTTTCTAATTAGATTTCTAACAATCTCCCTCTTTAGCATTGATGGAAAACCAAACTGATCAACCAAGTTATCAAAATGCTAACTATGTTAAAACAATAACTCAAATACCAAAAAGAAATTTTGTTATCATCAATTTTCACATCTCCTTCTCTGATTTGCTATCTTGATTTCTTGATTTCTTTGCTTTTGCTACTCCCTCTTAGCTGATGTTTCCTTTTCACTATTTCTTCTCCTTCTGCATGTCTTGTCTAATTAGTTCCTATATGACTCCCTCTTTTCTAAAGCTTACCACTTTGATCATCTTTTCTCTTCTTAACTACTATTTCTCCCTCTTACATTTTGTTTCTTTAAATGTACCATGTCATTTCTCCCTCTACATAGTATTTCTTCCTCTATATGAATTAATCATTTTTTTCTTATTCTAGTATCAGCCACTTCTCCCTTTGTCCATTTGATTCTATAGATTTGACCAGTTTCTACTATTTCTCCCTCTTTGACAAGAATGCCAAAGATATATTATTTCAACATTTTAACATATAAGTATACCATCTTCAGGAACTCTAATTTCTCCCTTTGTCACCTTGTTTGTGACTGATTTGGAACTTTAGTACTTTGATTACTTCCAAAAAAATCTTAAAGTAAGTGTCCTCTGCATCAATTTGTAACATTTCATCATTCGACTCATTTGATGTAAGGTAATTTTGTTATTTCTCAAATAGCATTGGATAGGAGTATCACCCCTAAATTATCTCTAAGATACTCAAATGCATCTTTAGGTAGTACTTTTGTGAAGATATCAATAATTTTTTCCTTTGAGCTAACATATTCCATCCTTGCTTTTCTTCCACCAATTCTCTTACATAGTGATACTTAATCGCAATATGCTTTTTTTTGGCATGCATCATAGGATTCTTTGATATGTTGATGGAACTTGTATTATCACAATAGAGTATCATACATTCAGTTACCTCTTCTTTCATACCTTACAGCAGATGTTTGATCCATACAGTATTGGTGCAGTTGATAGCAACAACAACATATTCAACTTCTAATATGGACTATGAGGTACAACTTTGTTTTTTGCTGGTCCAAGTAACCAATCTTTTACCTAAGAAAAGTGCTCCTCCATTGGTGTTCTTTTTTGTTGGAAATCTGATTGAAAAGCTCATTGTTGAAGATAAGAGAGGGAGATTGTTGGAAAGAAGGAAGACTATTGTTTTCAATCATTATTTTTTCATTGATGTCAAACCTACTATTTGTAGGAATGATATTTGCTTATATGATCCAAGTACTATCACTTAGTTGATTGATGAAGAGGATTTGATCAAAAAGACGTAACAAGAGAACCTAAGGGAAAGGTTGAGTTATGATGTTGTAATGAAGTGAAAGGATCAATTAAGAGAATAGTTAAATGATGTATTGATAACATACTCAAGAATATAGAGGTTGGTCACACTTGAAACATTGGAGGAAGAAGTTATCACAAGATTGATTACAAAGCTTAAACTAAGATCATTAGTGGATGTTGAGAAAGTTAGTCAAAGTTGAGCAAAATTCTATTATGTGTTGACTGATATCTAGGTGGCAAGTGAAGATCAGGTCCCAAGCATCAAAAAATTCTTAGTTGGTGTCAAGTGGTCTTCAAGTGTCGAGCATCAAGAAAAACATTGTTGATGCCAAGTAAAACAATATCTGTTGAGCACCAATATTTCAATAGTGTTGAGCTGTTGCATTATTTCGAGTGATGAAGATTCACCAAATCTAAGCTGACATAGTGGTTACATTGAATTTTATGAATGAGTTTGAAGATAAGGGTGATGAGTTGGTGGCACAAAATTCTATGTAAACCATTTTTGGGCAAATTCTAAAGGATTATTCAAGAATTTTCTAAAGGAAATAATATATGGGTTAGATGCAATGAATCCTACCTAATCCATGTAAATTGAAAATAAGGAATGGAAGAATCAAGTGGGAAAAGGAACTCCAAGACTTCTATTTAAGGATTCATAGACCAAGAAGCAAAGAGCTACTGATACTATCGCTACTGAAGAGCCAAGTCTACAAAGTGGTTGAAAGGGTGTCAAAAGGGAGACATCTAGGAGAAGGAAGAGCATAGATGCTCTACTTATACAAGTGGCCATGAAGAGATGATTGCACTGGTACATTGAGTATGGAGACTCAAGGAGACTAACCTTGAAAGGAGGGCAAGCTTTTAGAGTTGCAAAGATTGTAGGCCATGCAAGGGTATGAGCTGAGAAGTGATCTGAGATTTGCAAGATAAGTTGTATGTTGTAGTTAGGTCAAGATTTTTCCAATACTCTCTAGTAATTGTATTAGATCTGAAAAAAAATCCTATGGACTTAGGTTGGTTTAATAGCCATTTGTAAATCCTTTAATAGGGTGACATTCCAAGTGAATGTTCTAAAGTCCTCTACTTAGGCCCAATTCTAATAGGGTGGATAAATCCTCTAACAAGGTCACATTTAATAGTGTGTTGTAAGTCTTTAATAGAGAATCACTTCATAAGAGTAAAAATTGAGTAGCATGTTATTGGTGGTTTTTTTCAAATTGGGTTTCCATGTAAATCATTATATCATGTGTTGATTTATAGTAACCTGTTGATTAGATAAGTTAAAGCTTGGATGAATGAATGGTTGAATGGGTTCACTATACTTAGTGAAAATTTTAAATAAGACATTTGGACCTTGAATAACTAATTCAACCCCCCTCTTAGTTATTCTAAAACATTTCTAACAATTGGTATCATAGCCATCTACTGATTTAGTTTCAAGGTACTAGAAGTAGGAAGATCAAGATGTCCAAGAGAGAAATTCCCAAGCTCAATAAAGATAACTTTGCTACATGGTAGAGTTTAATAAAATTGCACCTTGGATCAATAGGTGACTATGCATAGACTTCAATTGGATAGAATATGTAACTCTAGTAGGACCTTTGACTGTAGATGATTTGAACAAAAAGAAGGAGCACAACCAAGCAATGTTGGAAATTGCCTCTACACTTAATTATGCAGAATATGATGACATCAAAAACTATGACACTGCATTCAAGATGTGGAAAACCTTATCAAAAATATATGGAGGAGATTACAATGTTCAAAGAGCAAAGAGAGAAAGCTTAAGAGGAAATTTTGAAGACATGAAAATGGAGGAAGGAGAAAATGTTGCTCAGTCTGCTACAAGAATGAAAGAAGTGGTAATTGCAGTAAGGAGTTTAGGTGGTCAATTGGAAGAATAAACAACCATTAAAAAATACTTGAGAACTATGCTCCCTATCTTTATTATTAGAGTTTTAGCCATCCAAGAGCTAAGGTGTGTACAAGGAAACACACTAACCTTTGAAGGAATAGTGGGAAAACTTACTAAATTTGAGCTATCCAATTTTCATAACTATAGACCTAAGAACTTTGAATCTACTTTCAAAGCAAAGATGACAATAAAAGACACTAGGGAGGACACATCAAACAAGAAAAGAAGAAAAGGAAAACATGCATCCAGTGATAGTAGCACAGATAAGGAAGATGTGGAATAGTTAGAAGCACTACTGACTAGGAGATTCCATAGAGACAAAGGTAAATTCAAAGGTAAGCTTCCTATTATATGTTTCAATTGCAATGAAGTAGGTCATATTGTAGCAAGATGTTTGCAGAAGAAGAATTACAAAGAAGGAAAAAAGCACAGGAACAAGAGAGAAGATGATAGCAAAGATTACAAAGAGAAAGGAAAAAGATGCTACATTGTTGAAGAAGATTCTAATAAGAATGATGATGAAGTAGTCTATGTTGCCAAGAAGGATGAATCAAACAAAGATGAAGATGAAGCAACAATATTGGTTACCTATGTGAACAAGAATGACAAGTGGATCATAGATAGTGGATGCTCACATCACATGATAAGAGATAAAAGTAAGTTGATTACCTTTACTCAATATGATAGAAACAAAGTTAGATTTGGTAATGATGCCCCATGTCAAATCAAAGGAAAAGGCTCTATTAATCTCAGGGAGAAAATTTCATGCAAAAATGCATACTATGTTGAAGGATTGATCTACAACTTTTTGAGTGTATCACAATTAGGCAATGTAGGTTGCAAAGTTGAATTTGGAAACAAAATTGCTAAGATCTATGATACTAATTGAAATTTGATAGGAAAAGGTGAACAAATTAGGAGTGATCTATTTTACCTAGATATGGAAGATGCAACATGTCTTCTTGTTAGACTTGATGATGTGTGGTTGTGGCATAAAAGGTTGCGTCATGTTAACTTTGATAATCTAGTTAGCATTAGCAAAAAGAAGAAGGTCAGAGGGTTACCCAAGTTGAAGAAACCTAAAAACACAAAGTGCAAACAATGTCAACTAGGGAAGATGACTAAGTGTAGTTTAAAAAGTTAAAAAAACACTTCCAAAGAAGTACAAGAGTTAGTCCATACATACTTATGTGGTCCAATAGAAGTGCAAAGCTATCTAGGAGACAAATACATAATGTTATTTCTAGATGATTATTCCAAGATGATGACTGCTATGTTTTTAAAGAAAAAATAGACAAATTTCAAATATTTAAGTGGTATTTGGCCAAAGTTGAGAAGGAAATAGGAAAGAACCTGAAATGCCTAAGGTCAGATAGAGGAGGTGAGTTTACATCAAAAGAATTTGAAATATTTTCCAATGAAAAAGGTATCAAAAGGAAAACATTAGCACCAAGAACTCCACCATAGAATGGTATTGCTGAAAGAAGGAATAGGTCAGTGATTGACTATGCTATAACCTTGATGATGGAGAAAAATTTTGCACTAAAGTAATAGAGAGAAGCTATAAGTTCAAGTCAAGAAAGGTACAAATGCAACACCTTTTTAATTTTGGAATGCTCACTTACCCAAATGTTAAACATTTCAAAGTTTTTGGAGGTTAATGCTATATTCTAAAGAATATTAGAAATGGAAAGTTTGATGGTAAAAGTGATGAAGGCATATTCCTTGGATACTCCACTAGAAGTAAGGCATATAGGTGTTTGAACACTAACACTAACAAGATTTTGGAGAGTGCAAATGTAAATTTTGATGAGCATGTAGAAGTTTAGGATGATGAATCCAAGAATTCAAAGGATTATAGATCCTTTGTATACTTTTATGAAGGAATGATTGTTAAAGAAAATGTTGTAAATCAAGTTGGTAATCAACAAAAAACTTTAGTATCTATCAAGTCTCAGCTTGTGAATGCCGAGCTACATTCAAAAGTTGAGCAACAAAATGCAAAAAATGCACATTTTGGTTCTAAAAATAGTATACATGAAAGGAATGATGAAGTGCCAGATGAACAAGAACAAAATGACTCTAAAACTAAAGGATAAAACATGGAAATAAGGATAGAACCAAGGTTAGCCAAGTATGTGAGAAGACATCACCATATAGAACAAATCATTAGTGACAAGGATGCCATACCAATGATAGGGAATAGACTAAGAAATGAATCATGTCTACTGAGCAAGGTTGAACCTAAAATACTAAAAGATGCACTACAACATGATGAGTGGTATGAAGCCATGGAAGAAGAGATAGATTAGATTGACAAGAACAAAACATGGTCTCTAGTTCCTAGACCAACTGATAAGAATGTGATTGGTACCAAATGGGTGTTAAAAAAAAAACTTGATGAGAATGGTGAGATAACAAGAAACAAAGCCAAAAAAGTTCACAAAGGCTATGCACAAGAATAAGGAATGGATTATGGGGAAACATTTGCCCTTGTTGTAAGAATGGAAGGAGTAAGAACATTACTTGCATATGCTACATACAAAAGTTTCAAAGTGTACCCAATGGATGTGAAGTCTGATTTTTTGAATGGTATACTGGAAGAAGAAGTCTACATAGAACAACCTAAGGGATTTGTAGATGAGAAGAACAAGGACATGGTCTACAAACTACACAAAGCATTTTATGGATTGAAGCAAGCACCTAGAGCATAGTATGAGAGACTACAATAATATCTTGTGAAGATTCGATTTGAGAGAATAGATGACAAGAAAAACTTGTACATCAAAGCTGAAGAAGGTAAAGACATTTTGATATTAGAAATCTTTGTTGATGATATAATATTTGGAGGAAAATATGTTCTTTGCAAAGATTTTTCTAATCAAATGAAGCATGAATTTGAGATGTCAATGTTTGGAGAAATCAAATTCTTTGTTGGATTACAAGTACATCAATTGAAGTATGGTATATTTGTGACCCAATATAAATACATCAAGGAGGTACTCAAGACATTTGGGTTGGAAGAATCAAAACAAGTTAGCACAGCAATGGCAATAGGCCATAAGCTATCCAATAATGATGAATCTACTAAAGTAAACCAAACATTGTATAGTCAATGATTAGAAAGCTGCAATATTTTGTACATAGTAGACCAAACATTGCATTAGCTATTGGAATAGTAGCAAGATTTTCTGCAAATCCAAGATAAAATCACTAAATGGCAGTGAAGAGAATAATAAGATACCTGAAAGGAACTGATGACTTTGGTTTGTACTACAAGAGGAGTGAAATTTTTGAAATAAGAGCCTACATTGATGTAGATTGGGGAGGTAACATTGATGATAAGAAAAACACTAGTGGAGGAGAACTTTTCTTAGGAAAAAGGTTGATTACATGGACCAATAAAAAGCAAAACTACACCTCACAGTCCACTGCTAAAGCTGAATATGTGGTAGCTACTATAAACTACACCAATATTGTATGAATCAAGTATTTGTTGCAAGGTATGAAGGAAGAGGTAACTAAGCCTATGATACTTTATTGTGGTAATACAAGTGCTAGTAATATATCAAAGAATCCAATAATTCATGCTAAAACTAAGCATATTGCAATCAAGTATCACTATGTAAGAGAGTTGGTGGAAGACAAACAATTGACAATGGAATATGTTAGCTCAAAGGAATAGATTGATGATATCTTCACAAAAGCACTACCTAAAGATGCTTTTGAGTATCTTAGAGGTAAGTTAGGGTTGGTACCCCTAGCAAAAGCTACTTGAAGTGCAAGAAAGTATGCCCTGCATCAAATAAGCTAATTATTGAAGACTTAACACATTGATGTAGAGGATGTTTACTTTGGGATTTATGCCTAAAGTAGTGGAAGTGTTGAAGTTCAAAACTAGTCACAAGCAAGGTGATAGAGGGAGAAAATGAATGAAACTAAAAAAGCTACACTTGTATACTAAGATGCTTATATGTCTTTGGAATTGTTGTCAAAGAGGGAGATTGTTTGAAACTGATCAACAAGTGTTGAAGATAAGGAATTAGAAGATAGAGGGAGAAGATGTGAGAGGTTGATCAGAAGGACAATAGAAGATGAGGAACACAGAGGAAGAAAGATAAAGGAGGATACAATAGTAGAGAGGGAGAAGCAAAAATGATAAATTAGAATAGCAGAAGGAGATGTGAAGATACAATTTACTTTTTGGCATTTGATTTACTGTTCTAACCTAGTTAGCCTATGGTTAAATAGTGTAGTCTATTGGTTGATTAGTTTGGTTTGTCATCAATCCCAAAGAGGGAGATTGTTGGAAATCTGATTAAAAAGCTCATTGTTGAAGATCAAAGAGGGAGATTGTTGGAAAGAAAGAAGACTATTGTTTTCAATCATTATTTTGTCATTGATGTCAAACCTACTATTTGTAGGGATGATATTTTCTTATATGATCCAAGTACTATCACTTATTTGATTGACGAAGAAGATTTGATCAATAAGATGTAACAAGAGAACCTAAAGGAAAGGTTGAGTTATGATGTTGTAATGAAGTGCAAGGATTAGTTAAGACAATGGTTAAATGATGTATTGATAACATACTCAAGAATACATAGGTTGGTCACACGTAGAAACATTGGAGGAAGAAGCTATAACAAGGTTGATTGCAAAGCTTAAACTAAGATCATTAGTGGATGCTGAGAAAGTTAGTTGAAGCCAAGAAAAATTCCTAGTTGGAGCCAAGTGATAGGAAATTCTAGTGTGTTCCGAGTGATCTTCAAGTGCGAAGCATCAAAAAATTCTTAGTTGGTACCGAGTGATCTTCAGGTGCCAAGCGTCAAGAAAAACACAGTTGATGCCAAGTAAAATAGTATGTGTCGAGCACCAGTATTTCAAAAGTGTTGAGCTACTACATTATTTCAAGTGATGAAGATTTGCCAAATCTAAGTCGACATAGTGGTTACATTGAATTTTTTGATCAATTTGGAAGATAAGGATGATGAGTTGGTGGCACAGAATCTTATGTAAACCATTTTTGGGCGAATTCTAAAGTATTATTCAAGAATTTTTAAGAGGAAAAAAAACATGGGGTAGATGCAATGAATCCTACCTAATCCATGAGAATTGAAAATAAAGAATGAAAGAATTGGGTGGAAAAAGGAACTCCAAGACTTGTATTTAAAGACTCATAGACAAAGAAGCAAAGATATACTTATACTATTGCTATTGAAGTTCCAAGTCTGCAAAGTGGTTGAAAGGGTGTCAAAAGGGGAGACATCTAGGAGAAGGAAGAGAAAAGAGGCTCTACTTCTGTAAGTGGTCATGGAGAGATGATTTCACTAGTACATTGAGTATGGGGACTCAAGGAGACTAAGTTTGAAATGAGGGCAAGCTATTAGAGTTGCAAAGATTGAAGACTAGGCAAGGGTATGAGCTGAGAGGTGATCTGAGATTTGCAAGATAAGTTGTATGTTGTAGTTAGGCCAAGGTTTTTCTAATACTCTCTAGCAATTGTATTAGATCTAAAAAAATCCTATGGACTTAAGTTGGTTTAGTAGCCATTTGTAAATCCTTTAACAGGGTGACATTCCAAGTGAATGTTCTAAAGTCCTCTAACCATGCCCACTTTTAATAGGGTAGATAAATCCTCTAACAAGGTCACATTTAATAGTGTGTTGTAAGCCTTTAACAAGGTAGGCATTTCATAGGGTATTACTTCAAAAGAGTGAAAATAGAGTAGCATGTTACTAGTGATTTTTCTCAAATTAGGTTTCCTCATAAATCACTGTGTCAGTTGTTGATTTCTTATGTGTTATGCTTGCATGTTGATTTACAGTAACCTGCTAATTAGATAAGTTAAAGCTTGGATGAATGAATGGTTGAATGGGTTCACTATATTTAGTGAAAAGTTTAAATAGGGCATTTGGACCTTTAATAACCGATTCACCCCCTCCCCACTCTTAGTTATTCTAAAATATTTCGTACACTTTTTTTCATTAATATTATTTCCCTAGTCTGCATCATTGTAGGCTTTCAACTCAAACTTTTCACTCCTCTTGTAGTATAATCCAATGTCATCAATTCCTTTTAGGTATCTCAATATTCTTTTTACTATCATTAGATGATTTTCTCTTAGATTTGAAGAAAATCTTGCCACTATTCCAACAACTAATGCAATGTCTAGTCTATTATGCACAACATACTACAACTTTTCAATCATTGATATGTACATTGTCTGATTTACTTCAGCTAACTCATCATTCTTTGATAACTTATGTCCTATTACTAGTGGTGTACTGATTGGTTTTGAATCTTCTAAGCCAAATGTCTTGAGTATCTCCTTGATATATTTTGATTGGGTCACAAATATGCCATGCTTTAGTTGATGTATTTGCAATCTAATAAAGAATT
The DNA here is from genome assembly GCA_028749045.1 of Cupressus sempervirens. Lineage (NCBI taxonomy): Eukaryota > Viridiplantae > Streptophyta > Pinopsida > Cupressales > Cupressaceae > Cupressus > Cupressus sempervirens. The sequence goes on from CM053793.1 coordinate 773,813,602, forward strand.
TAATTTCTCCAAACATTGACATCTCAAAATCATGTTTCATTTGATCAGAAAAATCTTTGCATAGGGTATCTTTTCCTCCAAATGTTATGTCATTAACAAAGATTTCATATATCAAAATATGTTTACCTTTTTCTACCTTGATATATAGATTGTTGTTGTCATCTATTCTTCCAAATCCAATCTTCACAAGATATTTGTATAATCTCTCATACCATGCTCTAGGTGCTTGCTTCAAACCATAGAGGTCTTTGTGTAATTTGCAAACCATATCCTTGTTATCATCAAAAAATCCCTCTAGTTGTTCTATGTAGACTTCCTCTTCTAGCATACCATTCAAAAAAGTAGATTTTACATCCATTTCATAGACTTTGAAAACTTTGTAGGAAATATATGCAAGTAGTGTTCTCACTCCTTCCATTCTTGCAATAGGGGAAAATGTTTCCCCATAGTCCAATCCTTCTTCTTGTGCATAACCTTTGCAAACTAGTCTAGCCTTATTTCTTGTGATCTCACCATTCTCATCTAGCTTGTTCCTAAATGCCCATTTGTTACCAATTATATTTTAATCAGTTGTTCTTGGAACTAAGGTTTAGGTTTTGTTCTCCTCTATTTGATCTATCTCTTCCTCCATAACTTTATGCCAATTTGTTGGAAATAATCAAGACTAACAAGGTTACTGAGAGGGGAGAGGTGAATCAGTAACTCTAAAACTTTAAATCAATTCAACATAATAACATATTCACCATTCATCCATCTAGTCTACTATATGCATGAAAAGATAAACATTCATAACACATAAACACACTAATTTGGTGACCCAGAAACCTTCCAATTAGAAAGTAAAATTGGGGTGGGGATGATGCCCACAAAACTTCAATACTATAGTATAAAGTTGGCCTATTAAGGCTTACAATGATCACTTCTGGTGATCTGCCCTATTAGGAGCAAGCAGGATTGCTAGATCCACCTTGTTAGAGGATTTACAAACATACAATGAAGTATGCACTCTATTAGGAGATTTACAAAAGACTGTTAAGTCTACCTTGTTAAAGCATTTACAAACTGATTCACCTGTTAGGATGAAGTAGTGGATCTGGTTACAATTGATTGCTGATAAGATCCTTTATGCACTGATCACCTGATGTGATAGATATAACTTTTCTACATCTATGTTGACCTTGCTGTATTCCTCTATTCTGCTATTGATTCGCTTTCACTCTTCTCAAAATATTGCAATACAACAACATACAATGATATACAACATTTTTATCATATTTTACAAATGATATAATACATTACATATATAAAATTCCAATATTTACACTAGCAAGGTCGGCAAAACACAAGTGAACAAAACATTACTGAGTCGGCCAGATAGTAGAAAACTCGAGTTCCTCAAACTGACTCAGTGACGTTCTGATACTCGACATCCACTACAATACACTGCATCTTCATGCACTTGATAAGAGTAGAGGCACGGTCCATACTAATCACTCTAAGTAGCTTAGAACTTGATAACTATTGGTGACTTGGTGAATATTGTGTCACTCGGTAAAAATTGAATCCATTGATAACCTTCTTCATTTGGTAAACAATGATTCCTTCATTTACCTTGTTCACTTAGTAAACACTAGGTCCTTGATTTACCTTGATCAGTTAGTAAACACTAAGTCCTTCATTTTACCTTGATCACTTGGTAAACACTAATTTCAACTTATGACTCAATGATCACTGAGAACTTGGTAAACACTGTTGAACTTCCCATCTTCTCGGTGACCACTGTTCAACATGGTATGAACTATTCGGCTTAGTAACCACTACTGAATGCTCGATATGAACTTAAGACTAAGTGATGAGCTCAATAAGCATTCAAAATTGAATAATTTTTGTAACTAATGACAAATATATCATAATTCAAACAATCTCCCCCTTTGGCATTAGTGACAAAAACACTTATGAGCCAAAACTTATATACAACATCTAATTCTACTAAATATACATGGATTCCTTACATATAACTTCCCCATACAATATACACAAGGTATTTACATGAGTTATATGACATTTATTCACAGTATCTCTTTGTCCCTTTTGTACATTTATCTCACCAATATCTCTTTCTGAGTATCTTTACATTTATCTCACCAATATGTCTTTCTAAGTATCTCTTTCTCCCCCTTTTTGACAATAATGCCAAAGAATAAAATAATGTATTTACATAGAGACACCAAAATGTGAGATAAACTTAGAATGTACCTTGAGAATGAGTTACAGAGTCTTATCCCAATTCTCTTGCAAGATTTTGCATGTGGATAGAGCTACTTGAACTTTTGCAAAAAGTCCAATCACATGGTCTGCAACAGAGAAATTGTTGTCATGGATCAATGTTTTGGAGTATGCCATATGTTTCTACATTGTGTCCATGATAGGAAGATTCATGTTCTAGATATCTAGTAGTGTAGACTGAATCCTTCCTTCTTCTCTAAGAAACTTTTCCTACTTCTTTGACAAAAAATTGATCCTGAGGTGATAAGATGAGCTTGAACTAGGGTCAAGCTTTAGATTTTGTGCACTTTCTTTTAGATCCTCATCTATCTTATTCAATTTCTCTCTTATCTCCTTAATATACTTGGTGACATCACAAAGCTTAGCAAAAAGAGATGTTAGATTATTAAAATAATTTTCAATGTTGGCCAAAACTGTGGTTAATTCAACCTATTTTATTGCTATATGCTGAGCAATGTGCTCAAGCACCTTATTATCAAACTTCTTTTCTGCCTTCTCCATCAACTTTTCTTGACCAGAGATATCCTCATTGAATTTATTAACTACCTCTTCTAATTGTAAAAAAATGTGTTGAGAAGTATCAACATCAACACCTATAGCCTCAGTAATAATATTCTTCGCTCCTTCAAGAATATTAAACTCTCTATCTCTCTCATTCCTTAGTTGTTTCTACTTTGCCTTTAGATCTATACGCTACCTAAGCAATCTTAGTTCATCAACTAAAATAGTATCTAGATCTATCTTGGGAATGAAAATTTCATTATCCAAGTCTACATCCTCATCCATTGTCTTGCCTATAAGCAAAAAATTTAATGGAATCTTTGGTTTTTCTGCTGTGCTAACATCTTTGCCTTTGAAAACAAAGACAATGGTTGATGAGGTTGGACTGGCTGTCAAAACTGGAATAGGACCAACTAAAGGAAGACTGAGAGAAGTGCTAACTGTGGGAAAAATTGATGTTCCCATATCCAAAACTAATGTACAAATTGGAATATTTGTAGTAGAAGAGTTGACTAGAGTAAAAATTGGACCCAATGTGCCTGGGGATGACAAAATTAAAGTGAAAACTGGAAAACTTACTGTACATACTACAGGAGGAATTGATACACCTGATGTAGGGACTGCTGCAGTGGATGACTCGATGACTAAAGATATTTCCTAATGCTCACTAGACAAAGAAGTGATCTTCAGCTCGGTAGATGAAGTACTTGATACTGCCATTGTAGATACCTAGAGTTGAGAGGTGACTGGAGTAGTTTGAGCTAATGATGTCTCTATGGTGCTCACAATATTTCTCAAAGAACCTATCTCCATAAATTTAACAATTTTAGGTGGAGAGTGAGGAAGGGAGGCAATGACAGCTGCTACAATTTTAACTAGATCATCCTCCTCCTCAACTACTTCTTCCTTCTCCTTCATTAATTGTTGGAGATCTTCATTAGTTACATCCATGGTGATAGAGTTATCACCATCCACATCCTCTTCATCATTACTGTCATCATCCTTGATTTCCATAGGTTCATTACTTAGCTTATGCAGTTTATAAGTATCATTCCAAACATCAATTGCATTCTTAACAAGTGGTTCAATATTTTTTTAACAATATGAGACATCTATTGAATCTCATATTCATTCTTCCTTCCTGATCCTTCATTGCCTTTTTGATTTTTGCATCTATTAGGCTAGGTACTAGTTCTCTCAATTTCTATTCAAAAATGTCTCTAATAGTTTGCTCAGTGTTCTCCCATCTTACCTTTATTTTATCAAACAATATTGCAGGAATTTGGGAGACAAATTGGTTTGGGGAGAATTTCCAAGTTCCCAACTTCTCCATTACCAGATCTTCAATTTTCTTTTGCTCAGCAGGAGTCCTAGATTCATACTTTAAGGCTTTAAAGTTGTTGATTCCTGCACCAATCCTAAGTTGTTTTAACCTATCTAAGAATGTGAGAGCCTATCTAAGAATGTGAGAGGAGGCTTGCTAAACATAACTTCACTTTTCTTTTTTCCTTTCCTTGTTCTCCTTATGAATACTACCTGAGGTTTGGTAATGATTACCCTACCTTTCTTCTTGACAGGCTCTACCTCCTTTTCTAGCTCCTCTTCTTCAAATTCTTCTTCTTCTTCTTCCTCACCTATTCCTTCGATAAGAATTAGAGGTCTAGTGCCAATTTTCAATTTTTCTATCTTCCTCTTTCCCTTGGAGATTGCTTGGGGAAGCTTGATCTCAAGTTATCTTCTTACCTTTGCCTCATCAAATGTTCTGAATGTAGGTAATTTGGGATCCACTGGTTCATTTACTAGTGCCTCAATGATGTCTCTAGTTTCATCAATGTTCACTTCATAGGGAAGTGATTTTACCCATGCAACATGGGGTTTGACTGCTTGTATATATACTTTTTCATAGTCAACCATGAAACATACATCTTCCTTATAGTCTTCAACAATTTTAGGAGGAATCCTAAACCTATTGTTCATTCTCTCCTTGAAATCTTCAAAGTAGTTATCCATAACCTTATCAAAATTTACACCCATTTCTACAATAAACTCATTTATCTGATACAAAACTAGAACATCTTTTCTCCATACAACTATACCTTTAGAATGGAAAAAATTTTGTATATAGAAAAATAAACAAACTAACAAAGAACTAAATTTACAAGGGTTGGTCTTTGAGGTCCTTATACTATCCATGTTCTTATTTAGTTGTTTCAACAACACATCTGCTAGGTCAAACTCCATGTTCTTCTTCACAACCTTATAGGCTAAGTCCACAGCCTCACAGGGCACATTATTCAATCTACTGGAACTATACAGCTTGTATGCAATTACACTAATTCCAAATCTTAGCTCTATATCTAATACATTGTTAAGTTTCAGTCCTCTGCCATCCCATTCAGCTAGGGTTAACTTCTGAAGTTCATCCCAACTTAGGGTTTTAGTGGTTTTGGATTTGCTCAACATAGGTAAACTCATGATTCTATGAATCATCTTCTTTTTAATTAGAGCGGGTTGCTCTAACTACAACTAACCATTATGAACATGGCTCAAAATGTATCTTATCCATTTCACTTGGAAATTTCTTGGCAAATGCGAGATATGGGTTAAACCTTTGGTTTCCAGATGTTTGAACTCAGGTTTAAGGGTCCCATCCACACATAACTCAACTAGGGCATTATCCATATCCAGTGTCCCTATCTCTTGAACAGTGCATTTGAAATGAGTACGAATGTTGTTTATAAGTAGTACCTTGGGTGGAATCTTCGATTGAGCTCCATGTGGGTCGAGCAATTCAGCTATGGTGGGAACAAGCTTGAAGCTACGTTCTTTCCATTCAACTCCCTTCACAAGCATTTTAGAGCCCCTCTTCACCTTACTACTGCTGGTTCTCATGGATGCCATTGCTTCTTGGTGAGTGAATGATTTTGTAAAAAAAATTATTCACTAGAAAATCACTTCAAATCGCTTGAACTCACTTGTGTGCTCTTGGAAATATCTTTGCTCTGTATATTCTAAATTCATGGTGAAAATGAGATCAAATAGTCACCTAGGGTTTGTTAGATAGTCACTGACTTACTCGGTAAACCTTGAAACTTGGTGAACAAACAAAACATTTCATATTCTTGACCTAGCTCGGTTAAGTCTAAGACCAACCTTGCTCGGTAGATGCATCACAGTGAACTATGTCTTGTATTTGAAATACTGATTTGTCATTTGAACTCCTTCATTTTGGAACTACTTAGGATATTTCTTGAAGATGTAGTCCCTAATCCTCCTTGATGAGTCTAATTAGAAATGGAGTCACCCACTTCTTGAGTGACATTTCCATCATTTGAACTTTTTGGTTTGGTAGATTTAGGAATCCACTGTTGTCTCATCTGTTTTTGAATGTTGTCAGCTCTGGCTTTCTTTTCATCTTCAACTCTTCCTATGTTCATGCAATTCTTGGATATATGACAAAGTTTGTTATATGTATACCATCTTATGGTAGTACCTTTCTTCCTTAGGTGATGCCTTGTACAATTTACTCCAATGTGTCCATATTCTCCACAATAGTGACTTCTACACCAAGTATTGTAGTCCCAACCAAATAATGCTTTGACAATTTGTTCTACTAGATTGAATGATTTAGATCTGCACTCAGATGCCTTGTGACCTTCTTTCTTGCATTTGTGACATTTGCCTTCAAATTTTGGTTTCTCTTTGCATTCATTGGCTTTGTGACCATGCTGATTGCAATTGTAGCATTTACCATTGAATTTTCCTTTACCATCACTCCAACATCTATTAGATGTATGAACTATCTTGCCACAGTGATTTCAAGTAGGTATTTGATTCTTTTGGGCACCTTGTTTGGAAGATTCACCTTCTTCATTGTATCCAAGGCTTGCTTTACCTTTTTGTCTATGAAGATTCTGCTCATTTTATTGATTCAATTGATCCACATATGTTTGATATTTTATCATCCTTTCATTGACTTGCTTTTCAACATGTAAGTCATTTTCCAAACTTTCATTGATTTTTCTTTCAGATCTTAGGTTACTTTGTAAGCTTTCAATGATTTGTCTTTCAACATTCAGATCATTCCTTATTCTTTCATTTTGTGCTTTGAGAATTCTGATTTCTTCATTTAAATTAGAAAGTTGATCTGTAAGATCCTCATACTGAAGGGATTGATTTTGAATTTCATTGTTCCTTCCTTCTATCTCATCTTGCATCATGTTCCTTTGTTCCAAAATTTCACATAACCTTGTTGACTGAATCTCTTGTTCTCTTCTTAGCATTCTTACTTCTTGCAGAGATCCATTCTTCTCTAAGAGTTCTTTGATTGCATTGTTTGCCTCATTAGCTTCATTTGAATTGCTTGATGGTAAAAGGTCTTCAATCTTTTCTTCAACATATTGATGATCATTCATTTGTCTTGCAAGTTCCTTCGTTCTTTTTAGAGATTGAGAAAGATGCTCCTTTCCTTCTTTGAGTTGAGCCATGGCCATTTCCAATTCTAGATTTTCATTCTAAATAGAATTTTTCTAGTCTGAATATCTCCATTATCCTTGATCTTTGCTCAAGATGTCAAAATTTATCCTGAGAACCACAATGCTCTGATACCAATTGTTGGAAATAATTAGGACTAACAAGGTTACTGAGAAGGGAGGGGTGAATCAGTGACTCTAAAACTTTAAATCAATTCAGCATAATAACATATTCACCATTCATCCATCTAATCTACTATATGCATGAAAAGATAAACATTCATAACACATGAACACACTTATTTGGTGACCCAAAAACCTTCCAATTAGAACGCAAAACTGGGGTGAGAATGATGCCCACAAAACTTCAATACTGTAGTATAAAGTTGGCCTGTTAAGGCTTACAATGATCACTTCTGGTGATCTACCTTGTTAGGAGCAAGTAGGATTGCTAGATCCACCTTGTTAGAGGATTTACAAACATACAATGAAGTATGCACTTTGTTAGGAGATTTACAAAAGACTATTAAGTCTACCTTGTTAAAGGATTTACAAACTGATTCACCTATTAAGATGAAGCAGTGGATCTAGTTACAACTGATTGCTGATAAGATCCTTTATGCACTGATCACCTGATGTGATAGATATAACTTTTCTACATCTATGTTGACCTTGCTGTATTCCTTTGTTCTGCTACTGATTCACTTTCAGTCTTCTCAAAATATTGCAATACAATACTATACAATGATATACAATATTTTTATCATATTTTACAAATGATATAATACATTACATATATACCATTCCAATATTTACACTGGCAAGGTTGGCCAAACACAAGTGAACAAAACATTACTGAGTCGGCTAGATAGTAGAAAGCGCAGGTTCCTCAAACTGACTTGGTGACTTTCTAATACTCGGCATCCACTACAATACACTACATCATCATGCACTCGGTAAGAGTAGAGGCACAGTCCATACTAATCACTCTAAGTAGCTTGGAACTTGGTAACCATTGGTGACTTGGTGAATATTGTGTCACTCGGTAAAAACTAAATCCATTGATAACCTTCTTCACTTGGTAAACATTGATTCCTTCATTTACCTTGATCAGTTAGTAAACACTAAGTCCTTTGTTTACCTTGATCACTTGATAAACACTAAATCCTTCATTTACCTTGATCACTTGGTAAACACTAATTTCAACTTATGACTCGATGATCATTGAGAACTTGGTAAACACTGCTGAACTTCCCATTTGCTCGGTGACCACTATTCAGCATGGTATGAACTGTTCTACTCGGTAACCACTACTAAACACTTGGTATGAACTATAGATTGAGTGATGAGCTCGATAGGCATTTAGAATCGAATAAGTGTTGTAACTAATGACAAATATATCATAATTCCAACACAATTATCATCTTGTAGTGCATCTTTCACTATTTTGGGCTCAATCTTGCTTAGCAAACATGAGTCATTTTTTAGTTTTTTCTTTATCATTGGTCTAGCTTCCTTGTCACCAATGATTTGTTTTATAGGGTGATGTCTTCTCACATACTTTGATAGTCTTGGTTCTATCCTTCTTTCCATGTTTGATCTTTCAATTTCAAAGTCACTGTGCACATTTCTTTCAAATATTTCATCATCTCTTTCATGTGTACTAATTTTAGAATCAAAATGTACATTATCTTCATTCTATAACTTAGCTTCTGAATATAACTCAATATTCACTAGCAGTGATTCGGATGATACTGAAATTAGTTGCTGATTCCCAACTTGATTGTCATCTTCTTCTTTAGTAGGAATTCCTTCATAGAAATATAGAAAGGATTTGTACTCTTCTAGTCTCTTGGTTTCATCAACCTAAGCTTTTGCATGGTCATCAAAATTTAGATTTGCACTCTCCACAATCTTGTTAGTGTTATTATTCAAACACGTATATGCCTTACTTCTAGTGGAGTATCTAAGGAATATGCCTCCATCACTCTTTGTATCAAACTTGCCATTTCTAGAATCCTTAAGAATATAGAATTTAAAACCAAACACTTTGAAATGTTTTACATTAGGTGAGTGACCATACCATAATTCAAAAGGTGTTGCATTTTTACCTTTCTTGACTTGTACTCAATTCAAGGTGTACATAATTGTACTTATAGCTTCTCTCTAGTACTTTATAGCAACGTTTTTCTAAATCATTAATTTTTTGGCACAATTTATCAATGATCTATTCCTTCTTTCTGTAATGCCATTCTGAGGTGGAGTTCTTGGTGCTGATGTTTGTCTTTTAATTACTTTGTCATTGCAAAATTTCTCAAACTCTTTTGATGTAAATTATCCTCTTTTGTCTGATCTTAGGTACTTCAAACTCTTTTCTATTTTTTTCTCAACCCTAGACAAATACCACTTAAACATTTGAAATATATTATATTTTTTCTTTAAGAACATGGTAGTCATCATTGTAGAGTAGTCATCCACAAAAAACATTATTTATCTATCTCATTGGTAGCTTTTCACTTCTATTGGACCACACAAAAAAGTATGCACTAACTCTAGTACTTCTTTGGAAGTGTAGCTTTTGCTCTTGAAACTTGACTTGGTCATCTTTCCTAGTTCACATTGTTTGCACATTGTATTTTCAAGCTTCTTTAGCTTAGGAAAACCTCTGACTTTCTTCATTTTGTTGATGCTAATTAGATTATCAAAGTTAACATGACAAAGCCTTTTATGCCATAACCACACATCATTAAGTTTTACAATAAGACAGGTTGCAACTTCCATATCTACGTAAAATAGATTACTCCTCATTTGTTCACCTTTTCCTATTAAATTTCCATCAATGTCATAGATTTTGGTAGAATTTTTTCCAAATTTTACTTTGCAACCTATATTGCCTAATTGTGACACACTCAATAGATTGTAGTTCAATCCTTCAACATAATATGCATTATCACATGAAATTTTCTCTATAAGTTTGATAGAACCTTTTCCTTTGATTTGACATGGAACATCATTTCCAAATCTAACATTATTTCCATCATATTGAGTAAAGGTAACAAACTTACTTTTATCTCATGTCATGTGATGTGAGCATCCACTGTCTATGATCCATTTGACATTTTTGTTCACATAGGTTACTAGTGCTACTGCCTCATCTTCATCTAATTCATCCTTCATGGCTACATAGACTATCTCATCATCATTTTCATCAGAATCTTCTTCAACAATGTAACACTTTTTGCCTTTGTCTTTGTAATCTCTACTATCATCTTATCTTCCATTCTTGTTCTTGTTGCCTTCTCTGTATTTCTTTTTATATGTGCATCTTGTACCAATATATCCTACTTCATTGCAATTAAAAAAATGATAGGAAGCTTACCTTTGAATTTTCCTTTCCCTCTATGAAATCTTCTGGTCAACAATTCTTCCAATTGTTCCACATCTTCTTCATTTTTACTACTATCATTGGATGCATACTTTACCTTTTCCTTCTTCTTCTTTGGTTTTACCTCCTCAATTTATTTTAATGATAGCTTGGCCTTGAAAGTAGATTCAATATTCTCAAGTTTGTAGTTGTCAAAGTTGGATAACTCAAATGTAGCGAGTCTTCCCACTATTCCTTCAAAAGTTAGTTGGTTTCTTGGTACACATCTTAAGTCTTGTATGGCTGAAACTCTAATAGCATAGATGGGGAGCAAGGTTCTTAAAAAAATTCTATTGTTAGTATCATCTTCTAAATGACCACCCAAACCTCTTATTGCACCTACTACTTCTTTCATTCTAGAGGCATATTGAGCAATATTCTCACCTTCCTCCATCTTCATATCATCAAACTTTCCTCTGAGGCTTTATGTTATTGCTCTTTGAACATTTTGATCTCCTCCATAGATATTAGTTAAGGCTTTCCACATCTTCAATGCAGAGTCACATCCCTTGATGTCATCAAATTTAGTATAGTTTAGGGCAAAGGCAATTTCCAATATTACTCGATTGTGCTGCTTCTTTTTTTTCATATCTTCTATAGTGGGTATAGTTGGATCAACATGTTATACTTCAATTGAGGTTTTTTCATGATCACTTATTAATCCAAGGTGCAACTTCATCAACTTTTTCCATGCAGTGAAGTTATCTCTATTGAACTTGGGAACTTCTCTCTTGGACATCTTTGATCTTCTTGGTTCTAGTACCTTTAAACTAAATCAGTAGGTTGCTCTGACACCAATTGTTAGAAATTCTTTAGAATAACTAAGAGGGGGGGGTGAATTAGTTATTAAAGGTCCAAATGTCCTAATAATACTTTTTCATCAAGTAAAGTGAGCTCATTAAACTATTCATGCATCCAAGCTTAAACTTTCCTACTTAGCAAGTTATAGTAAAAAATCAACATGCAAGAATAACACATGAAGAATCAGCACATAACACAATCATTTACATGGAAAATCAATTTGGGAAAACTCACTAGTAACATGCTATTCAATTCTCACTCTTCTGAAGTGATGGCCTATGAAAGGCCTACCCTATTAAAGGCTACAACACACTATTAAATGTGACCTGGTTAAAGGATTTAACCACCGTGTTAGAAGTGGGCTTGGTTAGATGACTTTAGAAAATTCACTTGGAATTCCACCCTATTAAAGGATTTACAAATGGCTATTAGACCAACCTAAGTCCATAGAATTTTACCCTAACTGATACAATTGTTAGAGAGTATCAAAAAGGGCTTTTGACCTGATACAACTCACAACATAACTTGCAGATTTTAGATCTCTATTAAGCTCACAACATTGCCTAGCTTTCATTCTTTGTAGCTCTAACAACTTGTCCTCCTTTCAAGCTTTGTCTCCTTGAGCCTCCATGCTTGATGTACCAATGTAATCTCCTATATGGCCACTTATCAAAGCAGAGTCTTTGTGCTCTATTCTTCTTCTCGATGCCTTCTCCTTAACACCCTTTAACAAATTTGACCCAACAACTCTAGCTTCTTGGCCTATGACTCCTTAAATAAAAGTCTATAATCCTTTTCCCACTCAAATCTACTCACTTTTAATTTCAAATCGAATGGATTAGGTAGGATTCAATGAATCTACCCCATATCTTGTTCCTTCTAGAAAAATCATGAAGAATACTCCTAAATTTGCCCAAAAAAATTTTACCTAAAATTTTGTGCATCTAGCTCATCATCCTTATCCTCCATTTGGTTCACAAAATTCAAGGTAACAAACTTGTCAGCTTAGATTTGGGGAATCTTTGACTTTTTCAAATAATGCAGCATCTTGGCACTATATATGCTCAAAAATGGTTTGCATCTATGGTTTCATCACTTCTTCATACTAATTTGTCCCATTTTCTCATTCTACTAACTTTGATCTTTGGCCAAATTGATCATACTTTATCATTTGTATCCTCTTTTAGATCAATTTCATGTCATTTCAAAATCATTTCGTATCAACTCAAAACCATTTCATATCAACTCAAAATCACCCCAAATCAACTTAGAATCTCTCAAAATTAGTCCTAATCAACCCATAACATATCCAACATACCAAATCATTCATCATTTATCTGATCCTAGGTATTGTTGTGGCTTTCAATGCCTTGAAAACTTATTAACCTATCAATCTTATCAATCTGACCTTAGTACTGTCACAACTCTCAGTACTAGGTCAAACTATCATTCATGTCATCTAATATTTGACATTGTTGAGGTTTTCAATGTCAGATCATGACATTATCAACCATTTTAATAATATTGATAGTGTCCATCAATGTTATTATGATCAAACCTTTTAAATCAATTTTGATCTTATAGCATTTACAATGTCGGTTAAATGTTACATATCAATCAATTCATGTCTTGTGTCCTTGGCATGTTATCAATTTCAATCAATCAATCTAACCATGGCTTTGGTCTATCTATCATCGTCATATTCAATCTCCATCATCATCATATTTTCATGAAAAGATGCCATTGCATTTATTTAATAAATTTTGGCCAATCATTTACTAATTTTCTCTATAGGATTAAATAACCCATAATTTAATTCTATTATGCTTACTAATTATTCTTCCTAATTATCATCCTCAATTAATTAATTTTATTAGTTAATTGATTCATTATCCACAAACCATGGAAATTCTTAATTTCCTAAGTTATATTTTCCTTCATTAATTTCATTTTCTACTAATTTTTATCTTGTGGAATAAAAAGATTTTTAATTCAAATATTCCATAAAATATTGCATCATAGTGACACTTGAATATTGTTGGAAATATTCAGGGTAAGGTAGGTTACTGAGAGGGGAGGGGTGAATCAATAACTTATAAAAATTTTATCCTATTTTTTATTTTAACCATTCACCATTCATTCATCTAAACTACTACATAACTAAAGAAACAAACATTCATTGCACATGTACACAGAGATTTGGTGACACAGAAACCTTCCAAGTAGAAAGTAAAACTAGGGTGGGGATGATACCCACAAAACTTCAATACTGCAATATAAAGTTGGCCTATTAAGGCTTACAATGATCACTTCTAGTGATCTTCCCTATTAGGAGCAAGTAGGACTGTTAGATCCACCTTGTTAGAGGATTTACAAACATACAGTGAAGTATGCACTCTGTTAAGAGATTTACAAAAAGACTGTTAGGTCCACCTGGTTAAAGGATTTATGAATTGATTCACCTGTTAGGATGAAGCAGTGGATCTACCTACAACTATTTTTTGATAAGATCCTTGTTGCATTGATCACTTGATGTGATAAGTACAACTTTTCTTCTCCTATGTTGACCTTGTTGTATCCCCTTTTATTCTGTTGCTGATTCGCTTTCACTTTTCTCAAAATATATCAATACCTTCTTCATAGGTGAATATTACTCTTATTTCTACACATCATACCATACTACAAATGATATCATACATTTCATATATACCATTCCAATATTTATAACTACAAGGCCGGCTAAAACATAAGTGAACAAAACATTACTGAGTCGGCTAGATAGTAGAAAATTCGAGTTCCTCAAGCTAACTTGGTGACCTTCTAATACTCGACATCTACTATATTACTCAACATCATCATGCACTCGATAGAAGTAGAGGCTTGGTTCATACTAGCCACACAATACTACTTGGGACTTGGTAACCATTGGTGACTCAGTAGATATAGTGTCACTCAGTAAAAGCTAACTTTTTCGTTTACCTTGCTGTGCTTGGTGAACACTAAGTCCTTCATTTACCTTCCTGTGCTTAGTGAACACTGAGTTCTTTATTTACCTTCCTTTTCTTGGTGAACACTGAGTTCTTCATTTTCCTTGCTTTGCTCAGTGAACACTAAGTTCTTCATTTACCTTCCTTTGCTTGGTGAACACTGAGTTCTTTATTTACCTTGGTTTGCTCGGTGAACACTATTGAATTTCCCATTCACTCAGTAACCTCTAGAATGCTTGGTGAGGACTGTTTACCTACTAAACTTATAAGGTAACCACTGAATGCTTGGTATATACTATAGACTAAGTGATGAGCTCTGTAAGCATTCAAAACTGAATAAGTGTTTGCACTAATGACAAATATATCATAATTCCAGTAGAATATGACACCACGTGGATTCTCCTTTGACACTTGGCTAAGATTTTTCATAATCAAATATTCTTATTCTCTTACACATGTCCCTATTTGGCTTATTTATCATAGATTCTTGGCTTTAAGTGGGCTTGAGGTGTCTTATGATGCATCATAGATTCTCTTCCACATTTAGCCAATTTTGACTTCCATGCATCATAGAATCTTACAATTGGCATATTTTGTCATATGCTTCATGGATTCTCAAAGGAATCTCTTGCCACATCACATATCTAAGGGTGACAAATTAAATGCTCTCATCCTCCATGCCCATTATAAAATGAGCACTCCTTCTCTCATTTCCAATCCTTAAGTCCTAATTCTTGAGCATTTTTCAACTCCTTAGCTTCTTTTCATTTTCATACCATTTTTTCTTAATCCAAAAATCACACTTCTACTATTCTTATTGTATTATCCTTATCATATACTTTTCTTCAATATTGTGTGCACTATAGGCAAGTTGGAGCTACATCATTTGAAGAAGAAAGAAGGACATGGGAGCTACAAATGAAAGAGGGGGTTTATATTTCTTTATTTATTTAGGTTGGCTTTCATGGTATGTTATGCATTTAGCCTATTTTCTAGGTACTATATTTTGGTGAACCTGATGTGAACATGCATATCTAACTTGGGTTTTCTTGTTTTGTGCTTGTAGATGCAAGGAAGGAGCTCACTTGGAAGGGTATAAAGGCTATATACACTTACACATCACACATAGATTTATTAGGGGGTCTATTAATACACTTGTATCCTCTCATTTCATGCATTTTGTTAGCTTGCTATCCTAGGGTGCACTCTGCTCTGTCAAGGCACACTTGGGACCCCTCGGAGCAGTTTTAGGAGTCTAGAAGCCACCAAAACCTCTATCTACTATTTCTAAGTTACCAACTATGTCCAAAGCTTACCAAATTCATCATTGACATAGTTTTCACTATTTGGGCACACTTGGTAGTATAGGTGTCAAAATTTGTAGTTTTTGGGTATCATTTAGGACCCATTTTCCCCATAGTTTGCACCTAACCTCCCAACTACATCCCAAAACTACCAACTACACCTAAATAGGCCTCAACTACATCATTGATTTAGTATACACTATTTGGGCACACTTGGGGGCATTCTAAGCCATTTTGGCCTTCTAGGCTGCAGTTTGCTCTGCCAGAGAACACCTGGTTCATAGAAAACACACACATCAATCAAAATCTGCATGTAAGGTTTCCATTTTCTTCTAGAACATAGATTAAATTATTTTTTGCTACTAATGGTCTACTTGCAACATGTGGCAATCATGGGATGAAGACATGATCATAACAGACTACTAATGCTTTCTTTGCAGGACGTTGTTGAAGACCATTGTGTGTTTGTGAAAACCATGTGTGTGGATTTCTTAGAATAGATAACACTTTGTTTGGTGCTTAAATGGTGCTTAAAATGAATTTTTTCTTTTCTCCCTAGCATTTATATAGTGTTTAAATCCCTAGGAGTTTCATTGGACATATCCTCTCCCCTTTCCATTCATGGATCTTGAATGTAAGAGAAATCCATGTAACTTCTATAAGAGGCCTACCCTAGACCAAGATACTTAATACTGGGTATGCCAAGGGATGACCTCAAAGTGATAACGAGCCAAAATCTAGGTCAACATTCTAGCTACTATATAAAATTTGATTATGATTAAAGCTATGTCAGTAGTATTACTACATGATAACTCTCCTCCAATACCCTTGTGGTGTGTCAAACCCTAGTTCTTTGGGTTGGGAGACCTTCTATGGAAGTTTATCATTCACTTGTTGAACGAAATTCCCTTACTTAAAGTCATGTTTTAGTGGCCAAAATCCTTTCTATCCACTAGCTTAAGGGGTCACCCATGCCCATGAAGAAATCCTACATTCTCACGGTCCTTAGTAGAGGCAATAGTCCCTTGGGAAGTCATGCCCCTTGGGAAGCAGATCTTGGTAGCCCTGAGAAGTGAGTGCCCTATAAGGGGGAACCTATGGTGCCAAGATCCTAAGTTTTCTACTCTAGCTAAGGATAGTTGAACTTTGGTTCAAGTAGGAATTCAGTGGATACAATCCTAAAAGCCTAGGTTGTGGTGTGTTTGTTTACTTTTAACAATAGCTATTCTTTTCTTAATGTGTCTTGTGTGTGTGTAAAACATAATCAAGATAAAAGCCAACATTCAAAGTTACACCTTGGAAACTTGCAAACACTTGCCAAAATATTACACATTGCCAAAACATTTCAACCTTTGTCCAAACTTTGGTTCAACACACTCAAATCTTGGAAAACATGGCGACTTGTGCTCCTAAATGTGCTTGGCAAAATGTAGATCTCACCCTTGCATAAACTTCACTTTCATACACCCTAGTCTAGGCCTCATACTTGCATTATATAGACTTCATATTGCACCTTTTAATCCTCATTTAGTATCCATTACCTTTCATATTGCATCCATTTGGGTTTAGTTTACCTCCCTTAGTTTTTGCATTTCCATCTCAAAATCAACACTTTGCATCCACCAACTTGCATCTTTTCATACCTACCCATCATCTTTACCACTTTAACCATAATTCTAGGTGTCCTAAGCATCATTTTGAACCTCCATTCTAGTCTTAGCATTATCCCCTATTGTTTAGCTCTCTATGACATCAATCTAGAAATCATAGCTCCCAGAATTGCCTTAGTTTCAACCTAGTTTACCAACTACATCCAAAAATTACCAACTACATCATTGACATATTCTACACTATTTTGGCACATTTGGTGTTCCTTAGACCTAGTTTGGGATTCCAAATAACATTTTGAGGCTTCAACTGTGTCTTTAGGTATCTAGATAGCTCCCATTGCATTAGCAGGCCTAGATTTGCATTATGCACCTTCTAGTATTCATTACCTTCAATTAGGACATCATTCCATAGTTCATAACCTCTTTTCTACATCTCCCAACCCATCATAATAGCAACCCCAACATCTTAGCTTCATGGCATATCAACTTGGCAAACATACCCTTCAGAATCAACAAATATTCTTCCTAGCTTACCAACTACACCCAGAAACTACCAACTACACCCAAACTAACCCCAGCTATGTTAATGATGCAATTGGTACTATTTGAGTGCACTTGGAACTATTAGGGAACACTTGGGCACCTGCATGTCCATTTTGGGCCCCTAAATTGCACTTTAGGACCTCAAAACTGCATCTAGGAGCTTTTGTACCTCCTCATTCTACACTTGACCCAAAACCACATCTTGCACCCAAAATCCCATTTTGCATCATAATCATTGTCCACATTAAATAACCACTCAGCATCACCACCATTTTGAGTCCTCAAAACATCATTTTGAACCCAAAAACCTTTGAATTTAGTCAAAAATCTAAACAAAAGTATGAACTCTAGAGTATTATGTTGTGTCAATGGATAATGGATATTGACCATGGTCATTTATCATTTTCTTTTATCATTTTGTTTGGGAAAATTCTACCTATGTCAAGGTAGCTTTGGCTTTTTCATTTTGATCTTATCACCTTTTGTCTTTTTTTTTGGTCAAGATCCAAAGTCTATTGTCATAACGTTAAACTCTAAGGTTAATACCTTGTAAAGATTTCACGTAAGTTCAAAACCTTGCATATACCTCTATCATTAGCATAATCATATTCCTAAACATAATTTTGACTTACCCTAGTGATATATCTCCTTCATATTGTATTGATCAAAATCCTAGCATCATTTTCAATACCATACCCTATCAAATTGTCCATCAACCAAATTGCCTTTTTCAACATCTACCCTCATTTTGCATATCCCAAATGTCATTAAAAAACCTAGAAAACTATCCTTTGTATAATAGACCCTACATACACCTACCTTTTGTGTCATTACCAAGTCCAAAAGATAACCCTAACCTTCATTTTGCATACCATAATCTTCATTTTGCATACCTTCAAAATGGCACCTTGCATTCGCATTTGCATAATATCCCTAGCACATTTGAACTTTGCATGTCAAATCCATAATTCATTTAGAATTTCCTCACATTTTATAACATCCCCAAACACTTAAAAATCCCACAAACACTCATATCTTGCATACCCACATCTTAATTATCAACTTTTGACCTCTTTTACCAACCGCAACCCTGTTTTACCAACTGCAACCCTGTTTTACCAATTACACACTTCAAGTGTGCAGCTTGTATTTTAAGGATGCACTTGGTGGTTTCAAGACACACTTGGTAATTATCTATTTCATTCTAAGTTCTAGAACCCTAATTTCCACTTCCACACCTTGCATTACATCCCAAGACCTTAAAAAGCACTTTAAATCACTTAAAACACTCAAAATTTGCATTTTAGGCACCCTAGCACCTCTGTTTACCCATTGCATGCCTCTTACTCACCAACTACTCAATTTTAGGCCCCCAAATATGTCATGGGAACACTTGGTATTGTTTTAACATAGTTGGTAGTTTAGGTACACACTTGGGAGATAGAAAAGTCCATTTAGGTTTCCCTCCATTGCATCTACATTCTTAGGTATCATGCCAGCACTTACTAGGAAACGATCAGGTCAAAGACTTGAAGAACTTTACCAACCATTATTTTCTGAGACATAAATGCAACCAAAACCTCATCCAAGATAGAAAAAGAGTAAAGAAATCCAACAAACCTTTGACAAAGACCAAATTGAGGTATCACAACCATTACTTGCAGACCCCATGAACATGTATCTACAAGAGCACCATAATCAAGCTATGACACAACAAACCTAAAAAAATGCACCTATTATGAGATTTCCTCCAAACACTTCCCCCACTCATGGGATGGTTCAATGGAGTTTGAACTTTGAACCTATATTTGTGTTGATACTACCAAGAGGAGGAAGTGTACCAACCACACACGAAGATGAACAATCACATTCCTTTGAATTTGGCCAACCTAACACACATACCTTCCACCCTAACACATAAAACATACAACAAGGTATTATAAACCTCAATCATGACTCTGACACTAATTATGGCATCACTGATGAAGAAATGGCTAGGGCATGTCAAGACAAAAACTTCCATAAAAACTTCAAACTTTTGGCAGCCAAAGAAATTGTCAAATTCAAGCCAAATGTGGAAGGACCTAAGTCCAAACATAAAACTAATACAACCATTGAAAACATACAACCCATGATCAATTTGGACTTAGATAAGGGAAAACAACCTTTGGAGTTTTCAAACACAATAATGGCACCTATAAGGTCCCATCAAGAATCAACCATCAAAATCCTCTAAAGTATATTTGAACACATCAATGTTAACCCCTTGTTCGATGAAATACCACCAATTCCTAAACACCCTAAAAGGACATTAAGACTTGATTTTAGTCACATGATGCAACAAAAAGATGTACCTAAAGGGACTTGTGCTCTAGGGATGCTAGACATACCTATTTTGGAGGCAAATCAACAAAGTGCACCTTTGCTCGTAACCCTACCAAGTGGTATGACATCAAATGTTATGGAGCCTCCCATGAGTACACTATGTGCAACATCAACTGCAAAAATCCCTATCGATGTGCAAAGGAAAAGCCTTATTGACATTACACCCATTTCCAACCAGAATGCATCTCATAGTCAAGTCAATATGATGTCACAAGGAGGAACCTCTAACACACAAAGGAGTCAAAGCAAAAATACCAACATGACAATCACTTCTCAAGGACATAACCAACTACCCCAACAACATCAACCTGCAATAGTCCAAAAGGACCTAATGTTTCCAACACACATCCAACCTATCAACAACAACATCAACCACAAAAAAAACAACCTCAAGTGGTGCAAACATCCAACATCCCTAATATGCGGTCCAACATAAACCCACTTGACCTCCATGCAATGTATCAACAACAATTCCAACAACAACGAGCGATGTTTGCTAAATAACAAGAGAAACTCAAGCAATAGTTGGAATATCAAAGACAACTTAAGCAACACATTGCATACCAGCAACATTTATTGCAACATGTGCCACAAATACCTCAAAAAATACCTCTACAACAACAACCATGTACATGGTTTCACATACAACCATCATAGGTATCCCAACAACAAGTAGCACACATGGCACAACAACAACACATGGTACAACAATTCTAGTCAATACCACAACAAGTACCACATCAAATACCACAACAAGCACCCCAATAGGAATCAGAAAAAAAAAACCCTTTTTCCTTTGAGGTACCAACATACCTCCACCACCCAGTGACACATCACCAGACTCATCAGACACAAAAATGTCAAAACTAAGTAGACATAGCTCTTGCCACAGAAAATGGTCTACTCATAGGCACAAAAGGCTTGAAGGAAAGACTATTTTACAAAATGCTAATGAAGAGCTATTACAATAGTTCAAACAACTTTCCAAAAAAGTCAAGGCATTGGGAGTCCAAAAGAAATAGGCTCTATATACAAAAAGGGACTTGCGTCCTAATCCATTTGACAAAAGTCTATATATGCCTCCATTTGCAAAACACTTTGAGGCCCCAAGGTTTGAAAAATATCGAGGAAAAGGCAACCCTATTGATCACATATAAGAATCTTGTGCCTCATGTACTGAATTTAGTGATAATCCCACTTATCTCATGAGATTGCTCCCTCTAGGTGGGCCTACACTTGAATGGTACTCCAAACTTCCTAGTAATATCAAATTCTAGTTCAAACTCATCGACAAGTTCATCTCCCACTTTATCTTTAACATTATGAATGAAGTGACACTTTTTGATTTGTACTTGACTAAACAAAAGATAGGAGAACCATTTATCACATTCTTACTATGATGGAGAAGCTTAGTCAGTGAATGCTCTATAGACATTCCTGAAGAACAACAAGTAAACTTGTGCATTGAAAACTTAGTCCCAGACTTAATGTATGAACTCAAAATCAAGAGCCCAAGAACTATTTCTAAACTGATGAAAAATGGGCTAGTATTGAAGATTCTGTTATCCATAAAGGAATCCTCAAGATAAACAAGGAAAAAAAAACACTAGTTCCTCTAATGACAAGCCAAACTTTTTCTCCAAAAACAAGAATATGACTAATGATGGCATTGTGGATGCCTAAACAATTAGCAAAACACAACTTCAATTGACTTTGAAAGGCACAAACCACATGAATTTGTAATCTCCCAATCAAACATTAGCTCCACAATAGAAAATTGAGACTTCTGCACAAGACAAACCCCAAAGGCATCCTAGAACCAAGGATAGGAAATTCACACCACTGGGGATACCTCTTGAGACTACACTACTATTGTTACTAAGTAATAACTTGCTATAGTTACCCCCGATCAAAGATGAACTATTGACTAAAGCCGATTGGTGGGATGACAAAAAGTACTGTGATTACATTACACCAAAGGACATAAGACTTCATCATGTTTCCAATTGAAACATGTAATATAGGACCTTATTGATGATGGTGTAATCATAGTTGATCCATCACTATTAGCATCCAACTTTGACCACACTATATTCAAAGATCCTTTAGGTAATCATGAAAAAGAGAAACCCTCAAGTTCAAACTCAAACTCACAAGGTAATGTGAATTACACACACACCAGATATGACTACACCATCAATTGATTTAATCAGTCTGATTCTCGCATATTCACATTCACATTGAAGGTTGAAGACCCTTGTTGCACTTTCACTACATGCCATAGCAAGATCACCCTACCTAGAGCCCCATCTTGACCTACTACTTTTACTAGACCTACACCCCCTAGTAGACCTGATGCTCCTACTTCATCTGATTATAGCCTTGTTGAATAGCTCGGCAAGACCCCTACACAAATACCCATTTTGGACCTACTACATGCATCTCCCCAACATCAAAAGATCTTGATCAAGCTCTTAAAGAGTCAGTAGTCCTAGATAACATTAATGTTGCCCAGTTCCAAGCCATGGTTGGGAACCTATCTATGTCACAACATATCACTTTTTATCCTCATGATATTCCTAATGACAAACCCAACCAAAATTATCCCCTCCACCTCAAAGTCTTTGTCCACAATGTTAAAGCTAGATGTGTCTTGATAGATGGAGGAGTAGGTCTAAATATCTGTACACTTAAAGTAGTCAAAGGTTTGGGTTATTCTGAAACTAATGTGGATCCCTCTTGAAGGATCACAATCAAAGCCTATGATGATGGTGAACATTTCTCTATAGGGGTTCATCTTACCTATTAAAGTCGGTCCAACTACTAAGAACACTTTATTCTAGGTTGTAGATATATAAATGAACTGCAATATGATACTAAGCCACCCATGGATGCATGCTATGAAAGCAGTTCCTTCTACATATCACCAGTGCCTAAATTTCTCCTATAATAATGTATAGGTAACCATCCTAGGTGATCAAGATCCCTTCCAGTTCTATGCCAATATTAGAGGAACCACTATGTACCAGGTCCTAAAAAACCATGCATAAAATCCCCTAGGATCCTCCAAGTATGTTGATCCTTCCACACTTACACCCACATCCAAAGGAAAGCTCAAAATGAAAGACCAAGGTTGTGGTGAGTACTCCATGTCTCATGCCTTTCACATTGGGAAACTTCCTTTATCCCCCAAGTCATATGGTAAACCTCAGCTTATACAGAACAAGCCTAAGTTCACACTTCAAAAGAAACCTTCTATTACTTTCACTAGTGGAGGAAGGTTATGTGAAGAACATGTCTATGAAAATTCCTCTACATGGATTGAGAAGGCTAAAGCAAAACAAGAAATTAGTTCTATATCCCTTGACAAGTATGGACCTGGATTCACCATCATGCAAAAAAGGGGATACGATGGATGTAGTGGCATGGGACTCCAAAAGAAAGGCATTGTATAACCCATCATTGCATTAGGATGACCTCATAGCTTGGGAATTGGATTGAAACCATTTGTTTTTGGCCTTCCTAATATTGAGTCATCCTCATCTAAGGAGGTGAGTGATTCAAACAATGACAAGGCATCTGAGAACAAGTAACCCAAACCCACCCAATCGATATCTAACATTGATAATCCTAATACCTCCCTCAACCTTGATCATATGTTTGCAGACTCGAATAGCCTACCTATGGAAGATAAATATATCAATCCACCTGTCACTCAAACCAACCCCTCACCTTGGATCAAAACATTCTAGGACCCAAGCCCTCCTACTTTTGAACATGACCCCATTGACATCACTAAAGTAGATATCCATATATATGCCTTTGACCAAAGATTATTCAACACCAATGATGGAATTTCCTTAGTTTTCCCTAAACTTATTAATTGGGATAGACAAGGACCACCAATGTTTGACCAATTTGAAAATGATGATGCCATCATATAATTCTTTAAACTCTGTGAAGATGTACCACAAGGTGATCACAAGTCTAGATTTTCCATTGATCTAAACATCATGGCATATTTTAGGGAGTCAACTCAATCTTCCAGTCACAAAATTGAGAAAATAACAAAAAAAAACACAAGTAGGTCTCTCAGTGAAAACCAAAAAGCACCATTAGACCATGAAAAATTAAAGATAAAGGACATATTTGAGGGTTAAAACCTCTCTAAGGTACCTAAGGATGGAAGATTAGATGCACCCCCATTGAAGGAAAGATTAGCATTACTTGTGGAGATGACAAAAGAGATTAATCTAGGAACTTCTAACAACCCCAAAGTCATACACTTTGTAGCCACATTATCACCAAAAGAAAAGGATGAATTTATTAGATTCTTTCTAGAGAGGTAGATCAAATTTTCCTAGTGCTATGTAGACATGCTCGGATTAGATCCTGAACTAGTTCCTCATCATCTACCACTCAAACTAGGAATGAAACTAGTAAAGAAAAAGTTGAGAAAAATGCATCATCAAGTTTCCATCCTTATCAAAGCTAAATTGAAGAAACTATTGGATGTTGGCTTCATAAGACACATTGATTATGCAAAGTGGATATCTAATCTAGTACCAGTAAGAAAACACTCTAGGGGCATCCGGATATGCATTGACTTCTGTGATCTTAACAAGGCATGTCCCAAGGATGATTTCCCTTTACCAAACATAGATATCATTATGGACATGACAGCTGGGTATGAGATGTTATCACTAATGGATCACTTTTCTGGCTATAATTAGATAATAATAACCCTAAAAGATCAACAAAAGACAACTTTTGCATGCCCTTGGGCAACATACTACTAGAATGTCATGCCATTTGGTCTTTAAAATGATGGGGCAACATATCAAAGAGCAATGACCACCATCTTCCATGATTTCATTCACATCCTCATGGAAGACTATGTTGATGATTTACTTTGCAAATCCTATAAAAGGAAAGATCATTTGGGCATCCTAGATTAGATATTCACCAGAATGAAAAGCTATAAGCTTTGTCTAGATCCCAAAAAAGTGTGTATTTGGAGTTGTCTCTGGAGAGCTCCTAGGCTACATTGTTTCTCAACAAGGCATTGAAGTGGATCCTGAGAAAGTAAAAGAAATACTTGACATGCCTCCTCCAAAAAATCTAAAAACCCTAAGAGGACTACAAGGAAGATTGTAGTCTATCAGCAGATTCATTGCACAACTGGTAGATAAATCTCACTCCTTTCAACACCTCTTACACAAAGGAGTACCCCTTCAATGGAATAAGTAGTGCCAAAAATATTTCCAACAACTCAAGGATTATCTTCTACATCCACCAGTTTTAATGGCTCTTATTCTAGGAAAACCATTCATTTTATATATATCTACTACATATACAGCATTAGGATCTCTCTTAGCAAAAAATGATGAACAAGGAAGAGAGCGAGCTATATATTACATCAATAGAACACTTGTGGGCTATGAGCTAAATTATTCACTAATTGAATGAGCATGTTTTGCTGTCATCTTTATAGGCCAAAAGCTCAAAAATTACATGCTCCATTAGAAAATAATGCTCATCTCTAAGATTGACCCACTAAAGTATCTCCTAAGCAGGGCTGCTCTCACAAGATGACTAGCCAAATAGGTCATGGTCCTTAGTGAATTTGATATAGAATATGTAGATAGAAAGGTAATCAAAGGGCAAGTGATAACAGATCAATTAGTAGAAGCACCTATGTAAGATGATCATCCCATGTTGAGACTTTTTAAATGAAGCCATATTTCACATGGATGTAGCTAATGAATGGAAGCTTTATTTTGATGGATCACATACACAAAATGGTTCAGGGTATGGCATTATGTTTATCACTCCTCAAGGAGACATAATCCCCAAGTGATATAGGATAGCATTCCATTGTACAAACAACATAGTAGAATATGAGGCACTGATCATAGCACTACAGATGGCTATCCAATAGAACATTCAATATTTACAAGCCTTTGGGGATTCCTAGTTGGTCATCCACCAAGTCAATGATGACTATGAAACCAAAGATGATAAACTAATGCCCTACAAGCAGATGGTAGAATTCCTTAAGTCTAAATTTGTTACTATCTCTTTTTGTCAGCTACTAAGAATACACAACAAGCAAGCTAATGCTATGGCTAGCATCGCTTCTATGATTGATATGCCTCAAAATGTGGAACATTGTGAATTCCTTATTTAGGAACCCCCGATTCTAGAATTCGAGCTTCCTCAATCAGAGTTTGTGTCTAAACTTGTTGGTCCCAATTCTCCTTAGTATCAAGACATTTATGATTACCTACATGCCCAAATTGTACCACCCAACTTATCTAAAAATAATCTAAAAATGATTGTCAAGCCTTTATTCATCAAGCTGCTAGATATGTCATCATTGGTGACACCCTTTACAAGAGATCCTTTGACCAAATCCTTCTCAGATGCCTTCACTCACAAGAAGCTGAAATTTCCTTGCATGAGGTTCACGAAGTTATATGTGGAGGCCATTTCATTGGCTTGAGTCTAGCTAAGGAACTTATCAAAGCTGGGTACTATTGGCCTACCATGGAATAGGATGCCCATGATTTTTCCAAAACATGTCATAAGTCTCAGATACATAGCAATCTAACCCATGCACTAGCACAAGAATTGTAGCTAGTCGTATCACCTTGGCCCTTTTCACAATGGGAATTTGATCTTATTGGAGCCATTTCTCTTCTATCCTCTGATGGTCACAAGTTCATTATCACAACAACAAAATATTTTACCAAGTGGGTTGAAGCTATCCCTTTGACCTTCACTACTGGCAAGTAGATCTCAAGGTTTATTCTAAATTACATCATATGTCAGTATGGAGTCCCCTTGGCTATTATTACTGACCATGGTAGTCCATTTCAAAATAAAGATGTAGACAAGCTCTATGAGAAGTACAACATATACCATGTATATTCTAGTATTTACCATCCACAGGGCAATGGCCAAGCAGAAGCATCTAACAAGACAATTGTTAAGATTGTCAAAAAGACTTAATGATTCAGGTCGAGACTAGCACCTCCAACTAAATCCATCTCTTTGGGCATATCGAACAAGTGTGCATGCTCCTACCAACACAACACCATACTCTCTTGTATATGGCACTAAGGCCATACTTCCCATTGAAGTTGAAATTCCATCATTGAGAGTATCTCTACAAGATATTGTTGATGATGAAAGCTACCAAATATCTAGACTCCATGAGCTAGAAATGCTTGATGAATGGAGATGAGCTGCCTTGACACACTTGCAAGCTCACCAAAAGTGACTTAAATGGAGCTATAACAAGAAAGTCTGAGGTTGTCATTTTGAGGTCACTGATCTGGTCCTTAAGATGAACTACAAGACTCAGCAACATAGAGAAAAACAAGGAAAATTTGAACCAAATTGGGAAGGACCTTATATAGTTACTGCATCATTTGGGTCTAGAGTATATCAACTTGTGACTCTAGAAGGTGAACCACTTCCCATGTCCATCAATAGCATGCATCTTCACAAATACTACACTTGATTCTATCTAAAAGTCCTAAAAAAATATCAAAAAAATAGCAAGAAGTCTTGAAAAAATAAAGAAAAAAGCGAAAAAAGTCATGAAAAATGGACACCTTGATGAAAATTTGGCAAATAGGCATCTTGACATGAAAATTTGATTCAAGATAAAAATCTTGTCCACAAGTAAAAACCTAGCAAACAGGCACTTTGGGCAAGTACCATAGTGAAAACCTAGCAAACAGGCACCATGTGTAATTAGTTGTTGCTCCTCCATCTACTAGGATTCCTTCTAGTCTTTTCCCCCTCTATTATTCCTTGATCATATCTTTCCTATTGCGAGACATCCTTTCCTCCTTGACCATGGCTCATGAACTGGTTAATGTCCTTTGTTATCTTTCCTAAGCATCACCAATGTACACACACACTTTGTTATTGGCCTTTGTACATAGTTTGTTTCTTGTCTGGGGGCATATCACCTATGCAATGCATGAGTTTGAATTTGAACTGGGGGCATAGCCCTATGCACTTGTTATCCATTGGACCTATTGCATAATGGATTGGAGCTAACACTTGTATATGTTTATATGATCCTAAAAAAATCCTAAAAATTCAAGTACGGTCTTGAAAAAATCCTAAAAATCATAAAATGTCCTTAAAAAAATCTTTAAAATTCAAATATCCTAAAAAAAGCACTAAAAATCACATAATGTCCTAAAAAATCACTAAAAATCATACAATGTCATGAAAAAAAAAGCACTAAAAATCAAAAAATGATCCTAAAAAAATCACTAAAAATAAAAAAATGTCCTAAAGTAAAACTCTAAAAATCATAAAATAATCTTGCAAAAATCACACAAAAACATCAAATATCCCAAAAAACCCTAAAAATCATAAAACCCATCAAAAATTTGCAATAAACCTTGTACATATTCACTATACATAACCATCCCTTTTGCATATGCACTTGCACTTTATAGAATAAAACTCAAAGCACTCCACTTTCAAGACAATCACACTATCTGAACAATGTTAAACAACCATCAATCCAACATATCACTATGATCCTCTCAACTAAATCCACAAATAGAGCTATCACATCATCAACATGTCAAACACCATCTAAAAACCTAAAACACTAAAAAGAAAGTAATAATGGACAAGAATGGCTATTGGCCACACTGTTTAGTGAGTGATTTATTTTTGCTTTGTTTTTCTTTTCAATCATGTTCCTATGCCACTCAATGATATAAACTGATCTATGAGAGTAGTCGGGATGGTTCATGGTCATCCTTTTCTATTTCTATCTATTACAATGTACATTTGAGAGTCTAGGGCATGTACATATGCCTCAGGAAGGACAAGGTCATTCTTTGTCTACATCATGCTTGTTTATGCAAAAGGCTTGCATTTGCACTCTAGCCCTTTATTCCATGATGTGTTGCATTCCATTTGCCATATCAAAATAAAGCTCCATTTCATAGATAGTGCACTTTACAAAAGAAAAATGTCTTCTCATCATACTAACAATTCTTCATCTCATCTCCTCTGTCTTCTGTGTCTCCTTCATTTGTTACCTTGGTCTTATACTCTGATACACAAAAAGAATTGTCATCCTACATTCTTGTATGTGTCCAAAGTCCAAAATGATCCAAAGCAATAAACATGACATTTATATTATATTCACATTTCATTTGCGTCCATTTTAAATTTCAGTTGCATTCATTCCCTAAAATTTTACATTTCATTTGCATTCATTTCATTTCATTTACATTCATTTCATATCATTTGCATTACATTAGGCATTCATTCATGAGAAAAACATGTGGCAAAAATAAAAAGATGGCATTTCCTATGCATGACATGTGATAAATCAACACATGATGTCATCATATATAAGTCCACACAAAAAGGCATAAATACATCTATATAAAACATCTAAAGCATATGCATAATCCATCTCATATAGTCATCATAACATAAGTCCATCTCATAAATGTCTCACAAAGGTGTCAGAGTATATGACCATGGTTTACATCAATACTAACTACCCATAGGCATGAACCATGAAAGAGCATAATAGAAACCTGTAATGTCCCCCTTTTTGATAACCCTTAAATCATTCTTCGTTTCCAATTTATAGTCTTATGAATGACTTCAAGCACCTAGTCTATGCATGGAGATATAGGGAATTGTATTGTGTGTGTGTATATAGTGATGATTTTGTTATAAAAATAATGATTTTGTATATAAGATAGAATATAATTGAAATCAGGAATCTATCCTAATAACCTATCATTTTTTACTCCTCCTTGACTTAGAACTTTGGGCCCCTTAATATATTAGTAATTCAACTTATAAAATGATTATCAACTCTTCTTTACCTCCTGTCCTCCTTAATATATTATCCACTAACGTTCTATCAATAGTCCTTTGTTCTACAATTTTGGCTCAAGGGTGGATGGTCTTAATGCAACCGTGTGTTTAAAGTTTCATACTTTGTCACCAATATCAACATTGAATCGAGTTGGATGAAGTACCTCCTTGTTTGAAATCCACTTGTATATCTTGTGTACCCTGGTATTGCATCACCACCTGCAGCTTTATACAAAAGTGACTTAGTATACTACTCCTACGTATTCCTCCTTATTTGGAAGATGCCTCGACCAATAGGCTCAGTGATGTTCTTCTACCTGATCGACCTCATCCATGTTCCCACTTGCGAGTGGAGTATTCGGTGCTTCTATTTGTACTTCCTTGTTTGATGCTATATTTACTTGGCATCGACATCACCAAGCATTGCTGCAATGTATTCAAAACCCCCATGTGAATCTTGATGAATGTCTTCATCCCTCCTCAATACCAATCTCCAAACCAGAATGTATTATGTTGTTCCTCCTGAGATGTTGTCTCAATGACTTTGTGTGTAGCGTGACATGTGCTCATCAACCTTTGTTGTGAATGAGATATTTGAATATGCTTCAATACTGAATCCAATCCATCTTTTTATTGAAGTCCAATCGGACTCAATAAATATATGACTATAATAAGGGTAGCGTGATCGACATGTCGATTTGTATTAACGTGTCTCTTTGATGATGCCCCTTACATAGTTGGTCATGATCTTTAATGGTCAATATAACTTATAAGAGTTGTATTAATTGAAAGGTTTAAATATATATAAAATATTTGATATATAATTATAAGGGAGAATTGATTGATATTAAATCAATTCATAATTAAATCAATTTACAATTAATTGTATTAATAGTAAATGATATTAATTTCAAGGTGTGTATATATATATATATGTATGTATTACATATTTAACCAAATATGTTTATATTTATATTACTATGAATAATATAAATAAATAAATGAATTATAAGTATATAGTTTATCAATATTATTATTTTTGTGAATAATCAAAAATAGTATATGAATTCTCTTTAGGAGGGGCCATGAAAAAACCAAAAATTAACATAGAGAGGCCACTCTATACATGAGTTTGTCAATGTCATCTTGTGTTTTCCCTAGCCTTGTGGCCTCTATCTAGCCTTGAGGATGATCCCTCTACTCTCTGTGGTGGCCTCATAGGCCCCATCACCCCTACACTACTCTATGTCCTCTATGTCCTATAGGAATAAGATCTTGATGCACAAAAACTCTCTACTCTTTGCCCTGGTGGCACCACTCTCTCATACTCATGAACCCCTGAGACTCCTGCGCTACTATCTTTGCCCTATGCACCACTGTATCTCTCTCAGCCCTTGCCTGATCTCTCTTAGTCATCTCTTGATCTCTCTCTATTGTAACTACATCCTTCTCTCCCACCATGGCATCAATCTCTACCATAACCCAATCTAACTAAATCTATAGCCCTCTAATCACCTCCATCAACTCTACCTAGCTAGGCCCTACCTCTACTGGTACTAATGCTCTCCTAGTGTCCTCCACTAGATCCTCCTCCACATCCATCATAGCTACATCCCTATCCTCCCAATAGTCCTCCTCATCCTCTCCCTTGTCATCTTCCTCCTCCTCTCCCTCATCACCCTCATCATCTCCCTCATCCTTCTCCTTAATATCCTCATCATCACCCCCTACATTACCCTTAGCATCCTCATCTCCCTCCTCCTCCTCCTCTCCTCCCTCCTCGTCATCTCCCCCATCACCCTCATCAAATATCTCCTCATCCTCTCCCCCATCCTCCTCATCTTGTGGCCTCCCTTAGGTTACTGGTACTACTAGATATATCAAAGGTCTTGGCTGATGTTATGCAAACCACCTATCATATGCTACTGTTGTTCTTGCATCCACTATATCTACTAGTACCCCCCATACTCTCGTCTATAACTCAACTAACTATGCATATGCTACCTGTGTCTTGATGGGTGGTCCCCACTCTCAAACCTCTTCTCTAGATTGAGCAAATAATGCTAACCCTATAGGTACATCCTATGTCTCCTCAAATTATCTCTGTACCTACTCTAGTAGGTACATCTCTATAACTAGGTGACTAATCACTATGCACCCTATGAGGTAGTGCTCCTACCGATAGTATGGTAAGTGGATGTCATCGTCATCCCATCTGGGGCAATCTTTGTATGGTCTGCATATGAACTATGTCATCCTGTCTATTTGATGGAAAAAATACCTTGCATATCCCAATGGTCCTCGGGCTAGGACACCTCTATAGCTATAAGCATATGGCATATCATCCACCAACACTTGCTCTACTAGAGGCCTAAATACTGCAATATGCTCATAGGCCCAGATCTATAATAATGTGCCACTAGTGCTAAAGGATATTCCTCCTCTGTATGCTACCTAATGTAGATAATAATATAACATCCCCAACATGCATGGTCCCCAAGAAAACATAGTGCCCTCCATAATCATTTGCTCAAGTACTCAATCCCATCCAACTAGGAATCCATGTCCCTATCTATAAGGTATCAAGAAATAACCAATCACCCAAAAAATCATAGCTATTAGCCGCTCATGGCATGCCACTAACAAGTCCCACCCAATCTCATAGTCATGAATCTCTAACTTTGCATCTTCGCATCCAAATAAGTAGTGTAATGTTGATCATCCTTAAGCTAGGTTGTATGCTACTAAGTCTCTATGGATAGGGATCCTTAAGATGCACCATACATCCTATATTGTCACTGTCACTTCCCCTATCAGTAGGTGGAAGGAACTAGTCCCTGAGTGCCACCTCTCCATCAAAGCTATCAACAAAACCTTACTCCCCATCACCTCTGGCATCAACATCACATTATATAATCCCAACCTAGCCAATATCCCCCACTCACTAAGTGTAATCTGATGATGATGTACAAGGCTCTATGGCCATGTCCTTGTATCCATAATAGGTGCAACTCCTCTAACATAATCATATACCCTATGTTAACCTCCTATCGTTTTGCATCCAGTTTACCCTACTTTTGACCCAAGTTTGACTTATTTTAAATCTAGTTTAACTAATATTGACTTTTTTTTATCATTTTGACTATGTTGACTTATGTTTTGAACTCTTCCTAGGATTTTGAACATGTTTGCCAAGTTTCAGATCATTTCAAGCTCGTTTGCACCATTTTGACCCTATCCTTATCCATCGATCAACTTTTTCCTCCATTAGAGCTAAGTTTGACCAAGTTTGACCTTTTTTGACTATCCTAGCCTCAGTTAACCTATTTTTTCAAGTCTTCCTAGGGTTTTTAACATGTGTTCCAAATTTTGAGTCATTCTGAGTTTGTTTGCATCCTTTCAACCCTTTGTATGATTCTTTGTTAGCATTTACCCAAGTTTGACCTACATCTACTCTATGTTTGACCAAATTCTAAGCCTATTGACCACCTTTGACTACATTTTTTCATGTTTCTAACATCCTCCTAGGGTTATGCTAGAGTCTAGCAAGTCTTAGCTTGATTTGGGACCATTCAGACCCCGATCGGAGCCCCATAGTATCCTAGGGCGCAGTTGGGGTTCCCAACTATGTCATTGACTCACTTGGTCATACCAACTATGTCATTGATGTAGTTGGGAATACAAACTATATCATTGACATGCTTGGCTACATTTCGGGTGTAGTTGGGGCATTTGGATGCCCTACTTAGCCCCGAGACCCCCGTTTGACCCCCAATTCCCCCTGACAGATTCTTAAGTGTCTAAAAAGTGTGAAAACATAGTAAAAAGTAGTAAAAAGAATGAAAATTCATAGAAAGTACAAATATGGCCTTGATGTACTCACCGGATGTCTAGCATCTACCTATCGTCGGAAGGTCCACACCCATTCACCATGATGTTGCTTCCTAGGTAGTTGATCCATTCTCCTTACTCCAAAGCTCTTTTCTTCCAAATGAGAGGGTGAAAACGACCTTCAAAACCCTCTCTTAGCCCTTTTATAACTCTCTGCTACCTAGATGGATGTGTATGAGGTCCTTTCTGTGTTGGTCATGATGCCCTTTTTCACTCTAGAGCCCATAACTTTCATGTTTTAACTGCAATTTTTGATCCATTAGTTGCTATGGCTTTTTTTTCTCATTGTTGATGAAATTGACCTATCATATGCCTATTTTGGTCAATTTCTCAAGGGGGCATAAATATATACCACATTTTTGGGACATGCTTTTATGGCTTTTCTATTAGCATTCTTTGACACATTGCCCTAAATCACATTGTATCAAAGAGGGCCAAAATGTAGATGCTCAAAAATGGTTCACATCTACAGTTTCATCACTTCTTCATACTAATTTATCCCATTTTCTCATTCTACTAACTTTGATCTTTTTGCCAAATTGATCATACTTTATCATTTGTATCCTCTTTCACATCAATTTCATGTCATTTCAAAATCATTTTGTATCAACTGAAAACCATTTCATATCAACACAAAATCACCCCAAATTAACTCAAAATCACTCAAAATTGATCCTAATCAACCCAAAACATATCAAACATCCCAAGCCATTCATCATTTATTTGATCCTAGGTATTGGTGTGGCTTTGATGCCTTGAAAACCTATCAACATATCAATCTTATCAATATGACCTTAGTACTATCACAGCTCTCAGTACTAGGTTAAACTATCACTCATGTCATCCAATATTTGACATTGTTGAGGCTTTCCATGTTGGATCATGGCATTATTAACCATTTTAATAATATTGATAGTGTTCGTCGATGTTATTATGATCAAACCTTTTCAATCAATTTCGATCCTATAGCATTTACAATGTTGGTTAAATGTTACATATCAATCAATTCATGGCATGTGTCCTTGGCATGTTATTAATTTCAATCAATCAATCTGACCATGCCTTTGGTCTATATATCATTATCATATTCAGTCTCCATCATCATCACATTTTCATCAAAGGATACCGTCGCATTTATTTAATCAATTTTGGCCAATAAATTACTAATTTTCTCTATAGGATTAAATAACCCATAATTTAATTCTATTATGCTTACTAATTATTCTTCCTAATTATCATCCTTAATTAATTAATTTTATTAGTTAATTGATTCATTATCCACAAACCATGGAAATTCTTAATTTCCTAAGTTCC
This sequence comes from Cupressus sempervirens, assembly GCA_028749045.1. Classification (NCBI taxonomy): domain Eukaryota; kingdom Viridiplantae; phylum Streptophyta; class Pinopsida; order Cupressales; family Cupressaceae; genus Cupressus; species Cupressus sempervirens. The sequence continues at coordinate 773,849,002 of CM053793.1, forward strand.
AATTTCCATCATTAATTCCATTTTCTACTAATTCTTATCTTGCGAAATAAAAGGATTTTTAATTCAAATATTCCATAAAATATTGCATCATAGTGACACTTGAATATGACACCTTGTGGATTCTCCTTTGACACTTGGGTAAGATTTTTCATAATCAAATATTCTTATTCTCTTATGCATATCCCTATTTGGCTTATTTGTCATAGATTCTTGGCTTTAAGTGGGCTTGAGGTGTCTTATGATGTGCTATAGATTCTCTTCCACATTTAGCCAAGTTTGACTTCCATGCATCATAGAATCTTACAATTGGCATATTTTGTCATATCTCAAAGGAATCTCTTGCCACATTGCATATCTAAGGGTGAAAAATCCAATGCTCTCATCCTCCATGCCCATTATAAAATGAGCACTCTTTCTCTCATTTCTAATCCTTACATCCTAATTTTTGAAAAAATTTCAAGTCCTTAGTTTCATTGCATTTTCATACCATTTTCTCTCAAGCCAAAATCAAATTTCTAGTATTCTCATGGAATTATCCCCATCATAGACTTTGCTTCAATATTGTGTGCATTATAGGAAAGTTGGAGCTACATCATTTGGAGAAGAAAGAAGGACATGGGAGCTACAAATGAAAGATGGGGTTTCTATTTATTTATTTATTTAGGTTGGATTTCATGGTAGATTAATTAGTGCTAAGGTATGTTGATTGAGTTTGTGGTTTTCTCATAGTATGTTATGCATTTAGCCCATTTTCTAGGTACTACATTTTGGTGAACCTGACGTGAACTCAACACCAACTATGTTTTACTAATTCTTGCCACATACAGTGGATTCACTCAACATCCACTAAGTTTTTCTAATGCTTGAGACCTATTACTTGTTTGGCTCTTAAAATTGCTTGGCTCCTTCTGTATCACTCGGCACACACTAGATTTTGCATTTGTTTAACACTAACTAAATATCTGCTCGGCTTGAACTAGCTTGCTCGGCACTCACTAATGAACTTTTATAGATAGCCTTGTTACAACTTATACTTCTAAAGTTTCTAAGTGTGGCCAGGCTCTATATCTTCAAGTGTATTATCAATACATCATTTTATCATTGTCTTAATTGATCCTTGCACTTCATTACAAAACCATAACTCAACCTTTTCCTTAGGTACTTTTGCTACATCTTGTTGATTAAATCCTCTTCATCAATCAACTAAGTGATAATACTTGGATCTTATAAGTAATTGTAATTCTAAAAAATAATAGGTTTGACATCAGTGACAAAACAATGATTGAAAATGTTCTTTATCAACAATCTCCCTCTTTACAAATAATCTTCCCTCTTCAACAATGATCTTTTCAATCAGATTTTCAATACCTTTGAACAATATATTATCTTGGATCATTAAATATAACCACTTTGTCCTATCAAGTGCAATAGGTTCTATAAAAGCCTTCCACACTTCACCAAAACCAAGATCATCTAGATACAAATTACTAAATTCTTTGAACCTAACCACCTCTATCTACCTTTTGTCAACAAATTTTGTCTTCTACTAAGAGCATCTACAAGTTTGTTAGACTTCCCACTCCTATGTTTCAAAATAAATGTATAACTCTACAAAAAGTCAACTCACTTCAAATGGCTTTATTTCAATTTTCCTTGACTATTCAAATATTGCAAAGCTTGATGATCAGTCTAGAAAACAAACTCCTTATTAAGAAGATACTGTCTCCACTTCTTCAATGCTTGAACTATAGAATAAAATTTTTGATCATTAAAAAAAAATAAAATATTTTTGTATCATTCAATTTCTCAGTGAAATAAGAAATAGGTCTACCTTCTTGGCTCATAATAACTCCTATTGTAGTACCACTAGCATCATAGTCTACTTGAAACACCTTGTCAAAATTTAGAAGTGCTAAAATAGGCCACTTAGTAACTTTTTATTTCAATAGATTAAAACTCTAATATGCTTCTATAGTCCACTTAAATTCTTTCCTATGCCCTCTCATTATTTTAGTCAAGGGTCCACAAATACCTCTAATGAACTTTATGTAAAAACTAGTCAGTCCATGAAAATATCTTACCTTTGTCACAATCCTTGGAGTAGGCCATTCAAGGATAGCCTTCACTTTTGTTAGGTCCATTTTTAGACATTCTACTGAGACTACAAATCCAAAGTACACCAACTCCTTTACAAAACTACACTTCTTAATGTTTATCAGCAACTTTTCTTCCCTCAACTTATCAAAAACCTTATGAATATGGATCAAATGCTTGTCCAATGTCTTACTAAAGATCAATATAACATCTACATAAATAATGACAAACTTACCCAGAAACTTGTTCAATATCTCATTCATGAGCCACATGAAAGTGCTCTGAGCATTGGTTAGCCCAAAAGGTATGACTAACTAGTCATATAGTCCTTCTTTAGTCTTGAAAGTAGTCTTCCACTCATCATCTTCTCTGATACAAATCTAATGGTATACACTCTTCAGATCTATCTTTCTAAAATACTCAGCCCCACTCAAACAGTCCATAATATCATCCATCTTTGGCAATATAAATCTATACTTGACTGTGATCTTGTTGACATCATGAGAATCTATGCACATGCTTCATTCACCATTCTTCTTTGGTTTTAATACTACTAGTACAACACATGTAATTAAGTTCTCTCAAATCATCCCTTTCTACAAAAACTCATGAACTTATATGTTGAACTCTTCACTTTTTGCTAGTTTTATTCTATGTGTTGCCTTGTCTGAAAAATTAGCTACTAGAAACAAATCCATCTAGTGACTAATCTTCCTCATTAGGGGAAATCTATCAGGTACATTATCTGATACAATATTAGAAAACTCTCCCAACATATCTACAACTTTTATAGGTACTTCCTCTGCTTCTTCTTTACTATCTTTTGGAATTATAGAAAAATACATGTGCTCACACTTCATACCTTTGAGAAACTCTTTTCCATCAACAAAAAATATTCTACACTACATACCTTTTCTTATTTCTCCTTCAATGGCTTCAACTTATGTTTCACTCTATCCTTTGTTAGAGCATAGGTATTTTATCACCCATCATGTACAATATGCTTGTCAAATTTCTACAGCCTACCTAGCAACATATAATATATGTCCATACGTATGACATCACACAAGACCTCATCCTAGTAGCTTCCAATCTTGAACTTTACTAAGCACTACTCATTGACCATGATCTTGTGGTCATCTTACACCTAAGAAATATAGTATGGATGTGGATGTTTCTATCTCTTCAGCTTTAACTTGGTGACCATCATTTCTAACACCAAATTGTTAGTACTTCTAGCATCAATGATCACATTACAACACTTATCTTCACATCTACACCTTGTTTGAAACAAACTCCTTTTTTAATCAAGTTCATTCTCACCACTTAGTAAACTCTTTTGTTAACAAGGAATTCTCCTCTTTCAACATCTTTAGAATGTGAGGATCTAGCATCTTCATCAACATGTGCAACTATGGCCTAGCCTTTTGTTCTTGGATCTATCCTTCCTTGGTACTAGGTACCTTCAAATGCTTTGTTCCCTTCTTTTCCATAGTGAAAACATTTCCCATGGAAGCCTCCTCTTTCAAATCATTGTCCTTTGCCTCTTCCTCTCTCATCTCTATTGTTCTAATCATTGAAATGATTGGAATTATTTCCCCTCTAGTTTTGACTACTACTTCTAGCCTTATCCTTATTCTTCTAATCATCATTATCGCCAACAAAAGATCATTCTCCATATCTTCTACCATGACCTCTTCCACTATACTTATTGTAAACCTTCTTGCTTAGTTTATCCTCAACTCTTAGGGAAAAATAGTATTCCTCCTCAATACTATTCATTCAAACTAGACTCAACTTGTCCTAAATACTTGGCCTTAACCCATTATGATAATGGGTGACTTTCTCCTTATTAGCTTCTGCATGGTCAGTTCTAATGAGAAGTTGGTAGAACTCTTTGATATACTCTTGAACATATTTTTGTGCTTACTTCATCCCTTGCATCTTCTTCAATAGATCAAGCTCATAATCCATGGGAATGAATTATCACTTCAGTTTAGCTATCATCTAGTCACATATAGTGATTTTGTCCTTTTCCTTTCTATTTCACTCTGATTGAACCTCCTACTGCCATATCTTTGCATATCCTTTTAATTTTTCCTTCAAAAACTTGACCCGATCTAGATCTTCAATATCTTCATACTCAAAATACTCTTCTAGTTCATTGATCTAATAGATCAACTGCTTTGGGTTAAGATTTTCCAAAAATAATGGTAACCTTGAATGTAGGTCTTTTTCCAATCTTGGAGATAGCCCTAAAAATCCTTTCTTCCTCTGGGTTTAGAAGTGCCTCTACTTTAGCATTTTTTTCTACTTCATCCTCATCCTCACTTTCATCTCTTATAGGAGGACTAATTCCTCTACACATTTTTTCTTCCAATGCTTGCATTTATCTTTGGAGGGCTCTAAAACCCTTTGGTGTAACACCTACAACTCTTCCACTATGTTCTCTTCAAGAAATGATTTCATGCTTCCACTGAAACTATAGTGCAAACTACCACACAATCGGTGATTTGTCTACACAATCAGCCCAAACTATGGACCTAGTGTGAATTGCCTCATAGTTAGTAATTTATCCACACACTTAAGAACTTTAGCTCTGATACCACTTGAAAAAGGGTGCTCTCCTTTAAACCATAAAATCACAATAGAAACTAAGAAACAACAACAAGTGTTAGAAAAAAATATGGACTTCTTATTTGTGCCGCAAATGCAAAATTACAAAATTCACAAGTACAATATGCTAACCCACATGGGTGCCTTCATTACAGTATTTTGTAAGACTAAGCTATGAACTATTACCCAGAGTTGTCCTAGACAATGTTTGTGCCATTTTTATGCTACCCAGGAAGGTTCTAGATGCTTAAACTTAATACCTAGGGCTAACAAACCCTAACAATACATATAGAGTCAACTAAATACATTTTTGACAAATTATCTTAGAAATTTTGGCAGCCCAACTTCAAAAGGCCATAACTCTCAAAGTATTGCTCTAATTCACTATTGTAACCACATTTTAGAAATGCTAGCTCCCAATCTATAGGCATGAAACCATGTAAGTGTCCTTCTATCGAGTTTTCAAAGCTCATCTAGTACTCTAAGGCCCCCAACGATGAGCCTAGAGGATTTTCTACAAAATTTTCCACCAAAAATCCACAATAACTTCTTTGATACTTAAGCTGGAGCAATGAGATTTTTATTGTAGGCTTATAACTCTAAAATGAACTTTCTTGTACAAAATGAGAACATTCCAAACTCTTATGACAAACTTACTAAAAATAGCAAGTTCCCATTAATAGTAACCACCCTATCTACTAGTCCTTATTAAAATAGAAAAGATTGAAAATATAATATTTTTGGGTGATGCAAGATTGCTCTTACACCCATGATGCTCCTGCATCAAGTATAATCATTAAAACCCTAGCTAGAAGGACCTTGGAAATGATAGAAATTACACCATTCAATTGAAAAGAAAAATCCAAATTGGGCAATCAAATAGCAGGAGAAGTGTCTTTTGTATCATTTTTGGCCCTGTATTCATTTGAGAGTGGTTAGAATCGATCAAGAAGATCAAATTGTGGAGAAAACCTATATCTTTCTCATAGTTGGCTTGATAAATCATCAAAGTCCATAGGTTAACTAGGTCTAGCACCTATGATGAGAATCATGGAAAAAAAGTCTTTTACCTTTCTACCACCTCGTAAAGTCCTCATGTGTTGACCGCTTATTACTCAGTCGCAACTTTGCCACCCTTCTTTTCAACTAACATCAAATATCTACAACTGAGAAAATAACTACTATCACTGATATGTGGCTTGTCCTTGATATTTCTCATTAACCACTATTACCTTGCAATGACTGAACTTAACTACACTCCTACAGTCACTAACTTAACTCGAGGTCCACCTCCTAACCTTACAACCAAGCCAAACAAAGGAAATCACTTGATCACAGCTCTAACTATAGTTGCATCTTAATGTGTTGCAATGAAGTGAACACAAGACCATTTTTCTTTTTCCACCATTCAACCTTTATTAACCTCTTGCCTTGTGAAACTATGAAAAATCTTACATAAACCACCAATCACTACTTTGTAGCTTACTGTTGGCATTTTCTTCTAATTGCAATGACCTCTATTGAAAACTAGACCCACAAGTACACATGGCATGATGTCACTTCCCTACATTATCTAAACATCTTACAAATTCAAAATTTGGTAAAGCCACCATCATAGATCTTCCTCCATCTGGTGGTGAAATATAAACTGACCCACCTCATTGCATAGTCATCACCTTTGCCAATGAAATGGCATGATAGTTCCACTATGTCCTAACATGTCTCTACTATTCTGACAAGTTATTTTTGTAGCTTTGATAGAAATTACATCACAAAATCCATGTGGTGGTAAGGTACTTACCCACATACATTAAAATCCTTGCATCTTGATAAAGCAAGAAAGTGCCTATTATTGATCTTGAGAGATCTAACGATGGATGAAACATGCGGTCCACTTCCTACCCATGTTAGTATTTTGACCAACCAAAAGTCTTTTGTATGCCAACTTATCTAACAACTTTACTTTTTCTATGGCCCACAAGGAGAAATGGACTCACCTTCCACATGGCAGTGAGGCACTTTCCCACATTTTGACATATTCTAACAAATTTGAGAATGTAGAAAAGCACATGTTATTGATCTTTGCAAGAGATGATGGTCTGAAAAGTTGTGGGGGCCAAAAAGTAAACTTAGGAGAATATGGAAATATATAAGGTTTTAATTTCATTTATTTCATATTTCCATTAGCATTTTAATATTTAAATATTTAGAAGTGATTGTTGGGTGGAATTTGGTATTTAAATTTATTTTTTGGTAGAAGGGTATTTTTGGTTAAGAATTATGGTGACTTAGAGGGGATGCTTTCCTACTAAGCATAAGACTAGTCATCTAAACCATCCATTAGGCTATAGAGTCAAAAAAAATTTGATTCTATGCATTAAAAAACCCTAACTCTACCTTTACAACAAAATAGGAACTCTACAACTAAAACTAGGAATTAAAATCCTTTGTAACATCCGCAAAACTTCAAAACTTTGACTATCTCACAGAGAGACAACCCATGTTTAGAAGTTTTTGGAAAATAGCAAAAATTGAAAAGAAAAAACTACTCCACCATGTACAAAAATTTACACATATGCAAGTTTAAACAAACCCGTTGATTGGTTTGTTGAAGTAGCTCCCTTTCCTCACTAGTTGATTTCTTCTCCCATGAATAAGGGCAGCTAAAAATGATAGTAAGCATAACAAACATGTTCTGCATGGAATACCTCCTTCCTAATACTAAACACAATGAAGCTTTCCAGCACTAGGGTGTTATCTTATGGAGAAAAACATACTTGCTCTTCTTTGTGATCTTCTTCCCCATACTTTGGAGTGAGCATGACTAGGGGCAACTTGCTAATTCATTGTAGAGCTAGATACCTTATGACGCATCCTCTTGATGGTGCAGGACTAGAGGAATCATCCTTGACCACTTGGTTTTTCTCTACAATGGAAATACATTTATGGCTTGGGAGTAACTCCTCCTCTTGTAAAGAAAAAATCTCCACATCTTTCTCATAATGCTCATGAGCCACCTCCTTGGGAGGTACTAGTATGGTGTGATTTTCCATTTGTTGTTGTAGTGGAACATGCTCTTCATATACAAGAGATGATTACTCAACATCTATGGAAGAGAATATAGCATCTAACTCATCTAAAAGATTATCCTCATCATTTATCTCCTCCATCATAGTTGTAAAGACATGCATAAGTTGAGAGACAACCTCATCCAGGTTAGCACATTCCTCGTCAGGGACATAGTATCCTTGAGGCTCTCTTTTCCATCCTCCATGTTATGGAGGACAATCTACTAAAGTGAATGATCTTCTTCTTTTTCCAATAGTAAATCCCCATCCTCTGGTAAGGGCTCAAAAGCCATGATATGTTCCTCAAGAGAAGGAACAACCTTGTTATCTTCTTCTTCTTCCTCAAAAAAAGAGGGAAGCTCTTCAAATAAGAGGATTGGGTCCTCTTCCTTCCTTTCAATAGCTACCTCCTTTCTCTCTTCAGTAGGCTACAACTCCTCCCATGGAATCTTTTTTGACTTGTTTCCACTCTCCTAGAACTCCTTATTTGGGCCACAAAGAGTCCATAAAATAAATCCACCCTAAAAGAGGGAAGTGGTGACAGGTGTGTGGTGCAGAGGCACCTAAATCTCAAGAAGACAAAGACATAAAAGCTAGAGAAGCCATTTGTAATAAGTTGTCAAAGGAGGCCTTAATACGATAAATAATGTAAAAATGTTTATTTAATTAGTGAAGGGATCTATTGACATCCATCTAAAGTCATTTGAGTCATTTGTATTGTATTTGGGTCAAGTTGTAAAGGCTATGAAGCCATTTTTTGTCAAAAATGTAAAAGTTGCATAAAAAGTTGTAAATTGCAACTTTGAGAAAGTTGTTAATAATAGAAAAATGATGTAAAAAGGTATATGGTTGGTCTTGGAGGTAGTTAGGAAGGTTTATAACTGTAAAATGGATATAAAAACTATTGTATGGTTGAACCAAATCAATTGGGAGAAGAGGAAATACTTTGATACATTTTTGGTGCATTTTATTGTTGTGGTTTTGATTGGTTTTTTAAAGTTTTAGAGTAGTTTCCAGGCCTTGTACAGCCATGTACAGCCTAGAAACCATGTAATATAGTAATTAATATATATTATGGTGAATCTTTCTTCTCATGCTTTTGGTTTGGTTCAATTTTATGAAGAAATGAATAAGTTATGGGTATTTTGGTGAAAGTGGATGTTTGCAGATTTGAGATTCGCTGAATACAGTCATGTTGCAGCATGTGATGCGGACATATTTTGGAGACTCAAGATCTCTAATGATATTAATTGGAAAGATATGTGAACTAAATTTCATTTCCAACTTTTTTGAATCATTTTCATTTAGATTTGGAAAAGTTATGATGATTTGAGTGAAAACTGGTTTTTAGATATATCCATTCAAGATGAAGGCAGGGATTTGTGCTTGAAAAATTATATATGAATGGAAAAAATAAATGGCTTACAGATTTAGAAACTATAATAATAGATGGATAATTTTGAATTGGTTTGAGATTATTTTAAAAAAAAAAATTTGAAATATATTTGATGCCCTAGGCAGGGTTACCAGTTTTGGTTCTGGTTTATGACAGAGAAAATGGGTCTTGGTTCAGAGTACGTAATTTATAATCTACTTATTGGATTGGTCTCAGATTTGGATATGTTTTAGAATTACTAATTTTGAACAATTACTACAAATATGTTTTCAAGAATATATTTATAATTGAAGTTATGAACAATTTAATCAGACATCGCAATCTGATTGTGTGAGTGAAGATGTTGTCTTTATCGGTGTATAATGTCAGGGTTCTTTGTTGTAATCTTTGAGATGTTCTTGGTTACTTGAGGGTGTACCAGAATATTTTGAATCCCTTGAGTTGAACTAAGATTCCTTGAAGATAAATACAGAGGGCTCTACATCAGATTGGTATCAGAGCTTGAAGATCTTGAGCGTGTGGGTAGAGCACCGAGGGAGGCAATCCACACCAGGACCTTGAAGAATTTGTATTTGTTTTGTTGATGAGTTTTGGTTGTAGGTGCTTATCCATCTTGATACACATGAAGGTTGGAATGTATGGGTAGACAAGATAAGGTCTATCATAACCATTCTCCAATGGAGATAAAGTTGGGTAGAAGGTGCATGGCACAAAGAAGGTGAGGCATCTTCCAGGATCTACTGTTGGGTAAGATGAATGGTCAAGGGCCATGGATTGGTCTAGTTGATTGCCAAGAGACTAGGGAGAGAGGAAAAGAGGAGGACTCCTAGGTGAGGCATAGGGGAGATTTTTTTGTGGTGAGTTTGAAGCAGCAATGGTAAAGATGGATCTCTTACTGATAAAGCACCATGGAAGTTGCAGCCATTAATGCTCCACTAGAAGGAGTATTTGAGAAGATGATTTTGAGGACAGTCTTGTGTCCTTAAAGGAAAAGATGATGGTGATAAAGGCATGAAGAGGAAAAGGAAAAGATGAGGATTTTGATCTAATATTTTTTCTTGCAGGTTATTGATTCCATGTTTCCAAGGGACTTGAAAACTTTTCAAGTTTGGGAGTATGGTGCAGAGCCACCTAAATCTCAAGAAGACAAAGACATAAAAGCTAGAGAAGCCATTTGTAATAAGTTGTCAAAGGAGGCCTTAATATGATAAATAATGTAAAAATGTTTATTTAATTAGTGAATGGATCTAGTGACATCCATCTAAAGTCATTTGAGTCATTTGTATTGTATTTGGGTCAAGTTGTAAAGGCTATGAAGCCATTTTTTGTCAAAAATGTAAAAGTTGCATAAAAAGTTGTAAAATGCAACTTTGAGAAAGTTGTTAATAATAGAAAAATGATGTAAAAAGGTATATGGTTGGTCTTGGAGGTAGTTAAGAAGGTTTATAACTATCAAATGGATATAAAAACCATTGTATGGTCGAACCAAATCAATTGGGAGAAGAGGAAATACTTTGATACATTTTTGGTGCATTTTATTGTTGTGGTTTTGATTAGTTTTTTTTAATTTTAGAGTAGTTTCTAGGCCTTGTACGGCCATGTACAGCTTGGAAACCATGTAATATAGTAATGGATATATATTATGGTGAATCCTTATTCTCATGCTTTTGGTTTGGTTCAATTTTATGAAGAAATGAATAAGTTATGGGTATTTTGGTGAAAGTGGATGTTTGCAGATTTGAGATTCGCTGAATACAGTCATGTTGCAGCATGTGATGCAGACATATTTTGGAGACTCAAGATCTCTAATGATATTCATTGGAAATATATGTGAACTACCTTTCATTTCCAACTTGTTTGAATCATTTTAATTTATATTTGGAAAAGTTATGATGATTTGAGTGAAAACTGGTTTTTAGATATATCCATTCAAGATGAAGGCAGGGATTTGTGCTTAAAAAATTATATATGAATGGGAAAAATAAATGGCTTACAGATTTAGAAACTAGAATAATAGATGGATAAGTTGGAATTGGTTTGAGATTATTTAAAAAAAAAAATTGTGAAAGATATTTGATGCCCTAGCCAGGGTTACCAGTTTTGGTTCTGGTTTATGACAAAGAAAATGGGTCTTGGTTCAGAGTACGTAATTTATAATCTGCTTATTGGATTGGCCTCATATTTGGATATGTTTTATAATTAATAATTTTTAACAATTCCTCCAAATAGTTTTTCAAGAAGATATTTAGAATTGAAGTTATGAACAATTCAATCAGACATCGCAATCTGATTGTGTGAGTGAAGATGTTGTCTTTATCGGTGTATAATGTCAGGGTTCTTTGTTGTAATCTTTGAGATGTTCTTGGTTACTTGAGGGTGTACCAGCCTATTGTGAATCCCTTGAGTTGAACTAAGATTCCTTGAAGATAAATATAGAGGGCTCTGCATCAGTGTGGAAGGCTCATGTCCCAACCAATTTTCTCACACAAGGAGTGGAGGGGCTACAATAATAGGTTCTTGTGAGGGAGGGGGCCTCTTGAAGCTTGGAATGACATATTTTGGAGAAGGGGCTACCTTTTCTTCCTTTGTTTTAAAATGAGGTGACTGGAGCCTCATTTCATCCTCTCTTGCTGTAACAATTTTCCTTACAAGATTCTCCTCAAAATGTCCCTATCTATTCCTCTCATCTTCTTCTTGTTGGAGTATGCCTAGTAGGCTAGCTCCTCCTACTATCTCTCAAGATCCTATTGCCTTGCAATCTCATCAAGCTTCATATCAAGGTCTGGTGCTTGCTCATGGCTTTCATCCATTTTCCTATCCTAGGCTGACAACTACCCATCTCATTCATGAAGCTTGGCCTTCACACACTTTTGAAATTCCAAAAACATACCTTTAAGCTCTTTAAATGGGTATGTTGGGACTAATGGAATAAGGGTAGAGGGAGATTAATAATTCTCAGCATACTAGCTATAACTAGCCTAAGGCTAAGATTGAAACTATCCATATGATGGTTGAGGAATAGAAATTTCATGTTATGTGGGGGAGGAGTAGTTATTTCTATGAAAGGGATTCTTGGTTAAAGCTTCATAAAAACATACAATTTCTTAGGAAAACATGAAAATCACAAGATCAAGGATGATCTTTACATACTAGCACTATCTTTGTGTTAAACCAAAAGATGTGCACTAGAGTCACCATGGTGTTTGATTCAATGCCTCCAAAGGTTGATTTCACTAAGAATAAAACCCAAATTTGAAATGGATCAAATATCAACTAGCTAAATATTGGAAATATTCAAGATATGATATGTTACTAAGAGGGGAGGGGTGAATTATTAACATCAAAACTTTTTGAAAAATTCAACACTTTAACCATATATACTGTTCTCAATTCACTCATTTAATCTACTGCATATATGAGAGAACAAACATTTATAACACATGTACACAGTGATTTGGTGACCCAAAAAGCTTCCAAATAGAAAGAAAAATTGGGGTGGGGATGATACCCACAAAACTTTGTTACTGTAGTATGAAGTTGGCTTGTTAAGGCTTACATTGACCACTTCTAGTGATCTACCCTATTAGGAGCAAAAAGGACTGCTAGGTCCACCTTGTTAGAGGATTTACAAACATATACTGAAGTATGCACTCTGTTAGAAGATTTATACAAAGACTGTTAAGTCTACGCTCTTAAAGGATTTACAAAATTGATTCACTTGTTAGGATGAAATAGTGGATCTACTTACAAACTTGATTTTCTGATTAGATCCTAGAAGTATAGATCACCTCTTGTGGCTAATGAATCTTTACTACTTGTAGACCTTGCTGAATATTCTGCTCTTCTACTAATTCATATTTACACTTCAAAATATTACATGCCTCTCTTAGTACTCTCATTCATTCATTGTAAATGATATAATACATTACATATATATCATTTCAATAATTACAATTACAAGCTCGATGAAAATACAAGTGAACAAAACATTACTGAGTCGGCCAAATAGTAGAAAACTTGGGTTCACTGAACTAACTCAGTGACCTTTTGATACTTGACATCCACTGCATTACTCAGCATTGTCATGCACTTGGTAGAAGTGAAGGCTTGATCCATACTAATCACTTGACATAGTTTTGAACTTGATAACCATTGGAGACTCGATAGATATAGTATCACTTGGTAAAAATTGAATCCTTTTTTTACCTTGCTTTCACTCGGTAAACACTACACTTTCATTACTCGGTAAACACTAAGCTTCCTTCACTTGGTAAACACTAAAATTCCATTACATGGTAAACATTGTGCTTTCACCACTTGGTAAACACTACACTTTCATTACTTGATAAATACTATGCTTCTATCACTCGATAAACACTGTAGATGCTCAGTGTAAACTACAAAGCTCAGTATGAACTACTTAAGTGATGAACCTATAAGGTAACCATTGAATGCTTAGTATACATTGTAGATGCCCAATGTAAACTATGAAGCTCGATGAGTGTAGGAAATTGAGTGCTGAGCTCAGTAGCTATACTGATATAGATAAGTGTTGTCACTAATGGCAATAATAACTTAATGCCAACAGTCTCCCCCTTTGGAATTAGTGAAAAAACACTTATAAGCTAAAACATATGTACATTACCTGACTCAATGAATTTTAGTTTTCCAAAATTGATCTTTGTAGAATTGCTGCATATACATTTCTATATACCTTCTTGATTACTTATAATGTATATACAATGATACTTATGTACACATGCTAATTCTAATGAGTTATAACTCCCCATATCACTTATAGTGATAACTCTCCTCATTTATTATGCAGAAACTCTAAATCTCTCCCCCTTTTTGACAATAATGCCAAAGGACTGCATATATACAATTTATATGGCTACACCAAAGTGAGATAGAAATTCTTGATGTACCTTAAGGATGGTTGCAAAAGTACTATCCCAAGTTTGCTGCAAAATTTGACAGGTGGAGAGAGCAATTTGAACTTCTACTAATAATTGGATCAAGTGATCAGCCACTAAGAAGTTATAATCTTGGGCTAATGTTTTACAATGAACAAGATGTTTTTGCATTGTGTCCATGATAGGAAGGATCATGTTCTGGATGTCTATGAGTGTAGACTAGATCCTAGCTTCCTCTCTCAATAGTTTTGTTTGTACATCTGCCAAATATATAATCTTGATGTGATGGGAGGTTGTGGACGAGGATTCCACCTTCAACTTGGATGCACTTGATTGCATATCAATGTCAATCTTATTTAACTTATCCTTTATTTCTTCTGTAAAACCAAAAATATCACAAAGTTTAGCAAAAAGTGATGTTGCATTAATAAAAGAATTTTCAAAATTTTCCAAAAATGTTGACAATTCAACTTGCTTTATTGCTATCTTTTGAGCAATATGCTCTAGCACTTTATTATCAAATTTCTTTTCAGCTTTCTCAATAAGTTTCTCTTGTCTAGAAGAATCCTCATTAAATTTATGTACAGCCTCTTCTAACTAAATCAAAATGTGTTGAGTAGAATCTACTTCAACACCTATGGCATCTATAATTATATTCTTGGCATTTTCAATTATTCTATATTCCTTATCCCTTTGTGATCTTAACTATTTTTGCATAACTTTCATCTCTATGAGTTGATTGGCTAACCTCATCTCTTCAATGGTAGCATTGTCATAATCAATCTTTGGAATCACTTTCTCTGTGTCTGAGTCAATATCCTCCACAATTTCCTTTCTAGTGATCAGAAGTTTTAATGGATGCTTTTGTTTGACTTCAGTCATGACTAGTTTGACCTTAGGAATATAAACAATAGTGGAGATAGAAGGGTTAGTAGTGAAAACTGGGATAGGACTTGAGGATTGAATGCTAATATGATGGGGACACAACCCAAGCACAGAATGGACACATCAAGAAAGGGAAAATTTTATTAACTATGTAAATATGCTAATACATTTAGTACAGAGAAAATAGACTTCAAAACATACCCTAAGGGCTTACAATAGCATAAATCTGGAGATAAATTCTTCTCCCAGTACCTTCTCTCAAACTCCACTCTGAACTGCCTTTTAAAATGCTAGAAATGTTCTTAAATAGACCCTGGAGGGTTAAGGATTAGGAATACATTCTAGAAAGTGCTAGTTGGCATCCACCAACCAAATAGAAGGCTTTAGAAGTCGCATTAGAAGTTGGCACAAAATTAGAAGAATCCAAAAATGGCAACCGAACTTCTAGGAGGCATAACGTTTGAACCATAGCTCTGATCAATGAACCATTTACATTTCTAGAAAGCTCTCGAAGCGCTCTATAGCCCTCTAGACCAGCTTCTCTCATCCCACATTTTTTGGACCTTTTTGAGGTCATTTAATGCCCCTAACCTAACTTTGAAGCCTTCTTAGGAGGTCTCCAGAAACTGAAAAAATTGTGATAACTTTCAAACCATGGGGTCTTTTGACCTGATTCTTTTTCTGGAATGCTCTAAGTTATAATTACATTTATCCAGCCAATTTACACCCTCTAATTTACCAAAATGATGGCTCAATTACATACTCCTATTTTTTTGACATTTACACATATCCCAAGGTGATTAAAAACTCTAACCTAGAAAACTAATAGTGGAACTATGAGAGTTGAAAACTTTATTTGACCCAAATGGGTATCCAGAAAAGAAAACACATGAAACAAAAACTAAGTACATTTCTTTTTGGATGACACAGGATTTCCCTTATACCTCTGGATGCTCCTGCATCAGACACCTAGGGTAGATTGAAAAGTGACCCTGTCACTTTATGAATGGTAGAGGAAATCCCAAATGGGAAAACTTAGTTGCTAAGACCCAAGTTGAGTCCTCTATCGACTGTCCTTTCCACTTGACCAGATACTCTTCATACTGCCTATTTCTAGTACTCCTACCCACAAGACTATCCAGAATCTCCTCTATCTCCTCCTTCTTAGAAGTAGGAATTGGACATGGTTCTAACATCATCTCCTCATCTGCACCATCATCATGATACTCTGTTAAGTCTACAATGTTGAAAATAGGAGAAATGTGAATTCCATCTGGCAACTCCACCTCATATGCATTTCCTAAGTCATGTTTCTTCAAAATTTTGTAGGGGCCAAATTTCTTCATCTTCAGCTTGTTGTAAGTACCGGTTGGAAATCTTTCTTTTCTTAAGTGGACCATAACTAGATCCCCTACTTGGAACTCCTTATGTCTTCTCCTTTGATCAGCCCTAGCTTTATACCATTGGTTCATCTTGGTAATGTGTGCTTGGACCTCCTCATGTAGATGCTTGATATGTTCAACAAATTCTTTAGCTTCAGTATCTGTCCTCTCCCCTTGCTCTATCTTCCTCAATTCTGGTGTAGTTCTTGGGCTACTTCCATTTACAATTTGGAATAGTGATCTACTAGTACTCCTGTTTATAGAGTTATTGTAAGCAAACTCTGCTTGTGGTAGAATCAAATCTCACCCCTTGGGCTTATCTCCAACTAAACATCTTAGAAAATTGCCCAAACTTCTATTTACCATTTCTATTTGGCCGTCAGTCTGTGGGTGATGTGTGGAACTAAATTTTAAGTTTGTTCTCAACTTCTTCCACAATGTTCTCCAAAAATACCCCACAAATTTAGTATCTCTATCAGAAACTATACTCCTTGGGAGACCATGTAGTCTTACCACCTCTCTGAAAAACAAGTCTGCAATATAGATAGCATCATGAGTTTCATGGCATGGAATGAAATGTGCCATTTTGGAGAACCTATCAACCACCACAAATACTGAGTCATTACCCCTTTGTGTCCTTGGCAATCCAAGAAAAAAATCCATACTTATGTCCTCCCATGGCTTTCATGGAACAGGCAATGGATGATATAGTCTAGTATTGTGACTAAATCCCTTGGCCACTTGACAAACCTGGCCATTCTATACAAACTTCTTCACATCCTATGACATTTGAGGCCAAAAATAATGTTCTTTGAGAATGGAAATGGTCTTATCTCGACCAAAATGTCCTTCCATCCCTCCACTGTGTTTCTCCTTAATCAAATTTTCCCTCATGGAACTCCTTGGAATGCATAATTGACTGCCCTTAAATAAAATACCATACTCAATTAGATAGTCTAACCAGTTAGTTCTATCTACAGTAATAGGCTCTTTACAAGCTTTCCACGCTTTAGCAAAATCAGGATCCTCAGGGTACAGATTCTTGAGTTCATCAAACTCAACTACTTCAACCTGCATTACTGTAAGCAACAATTGTCTCCTACTTAATGCATCTACAACCTTGTTAGATTTTCCACTTCTATGCTTCAACACAAATGAATAGCTCTGCAAGAACTCTACCCACTTCATATGCCTCTAATTCAATTTACCTTCGCTATTTAGGTACTGTAATGCCTAGTGATCAGTATATAAAACATATTCCTTTGGCAATAAATAATGCCTCCATTTCTTTAAGGCTTGAACTATTGCATAGAACTCTTGATCATAAATAGAATACTTCTTCTTCACATCATTCAATTTTTCACTAAAATATGCAATAGGCTTACCTTGTTGGCTCAATACAGCTCTAATAACACTACCACTAGCATCATAATCCACTTGGAACACCTTTCTAAAATTTGGAAGTGCCAACACAGGTTGTTCTGTCACCTTCTTCTTCAACATTTCAAAACTTCTCATAGCTACCACAGTCTATTTGAACTCTTTTCTATCCCCTCTTATTGTGTCAATCAGGAGTGCACATATGCCACTAAAATTATTAATGAACTTCCTATAACAACTAACCAGACCATGAAAGGATCTTACCTCAGTAGTAGACCTTGGAGTAGGCCATTCCAAGATGGCTTTTACCTTCTCTGAATCCATTTTAAGACCTTCAGGTGATATAACAAATCCCAAGTAGACTAATTCCTTTTTAGCAAAGGTACACTTCTTCAGATTAATTAACAATTTATCTTCCCTTAACCTTTCAAGGACACTATGAATATGCAATAAATGTTCTTCCAAAGTCTTTCTAAAAATTAAAATATCATCCAAATAGACAATGACAATTTTTCCCAAGAACTTCTTAAGTACCTCATTCATAAGACACATGAAGGTTCTTGGGGCATTTGTCAATCCAAAGGGCATGACTAACCACTCATAAAGACCTTCCTTGGTCTTGAAGGCTATTTTCCACTCATCTCTTTCTCATATCCATATCTAATGATAGCCACTCTTGAGATCTATCTTTGTGAAATACCGAGCTCCACTCAAGTAGTCCATAAGATCACCCATTCTTGGCAAAGGAAACTGATACTTGATGGTTATCCTATTTATAACTCTAGAGTTTGTACACATCCTCCACTCTCCATCATTGTTTGGTGCTAGTATTGTAGGTATTGTACATGGACTCAAGCTACCTTGAATCAAGCCCTTCCTTAATTGCTCCTGAACCTATCTATTTAGCTCCTTAGTTTTAGTAGGAGTGATCTTGTGAGCAGCCTTGTTAGGCAAACTATCTCCTGGAATTAAATCTATCTGATGACTAATTTGCCTTACTGGTGGAAATCCTTTTGGAACATTATCAGAGATGATATCTCCACACTCACCTAGTAAATTTGAAACTTCAAGTGGTATTTCACTACTACCTTCTTTATCTTTCCTAGTGATCAAAGCATAGCACATACGCTGATGTTTCATGCCATCTAAAAAATCCTTCCATCAACAAGAAAAATCCTAGCACTACTACATACCTTTTCACCTTCATTTTTCATGGGCTTCAACTTGTGAGTAACTCCATCCTTTGTTAGAGAGTATGTGTTTACATGACCATCATGTACTGTATGCCTATCAAACTGCCA
This sequence comes from Cupressus sempervirens, assembly GCA_028749045.1. NCBI lineage: Eukaryota > Viridiplantae > Streptophyta > Pinopsida > Cupressales > Cupressaceae > Cupressus > Cupressus sempervirens. Next base: position 773,868,040 of record CM053793.1, read on the forward strand.
TGGTCTACCCAAAAATTGATGGCAAACATCCATTGGAATAACATCACAGAGAACTTCATCATGGTAACTCCCAATTTTGAACTTCACTGAACATTGTTCACTTACTAGGACCTTATGATCATCTTTCACCCAAGCAATTTGATAGGGCTAGGGGTGTTTCTCCCTCTTGAGCTTCAGCTTAGAGACCATCTCCTCTGATACCAAGTTATCAGTGCTACCACCATCAATGATCACATCACAACATTTATCCTCACACTTGCACCTAGTACAGAATAAACTCCTCCTTTGTCTAGGTTCAATCTCACCACTTAGTAGGACTCTTTCATTTACTAAAGTCTCTCCTCTTTCTGCATCCTCTGAATGTGATGGTTGTGCATCCTCATCCACATGAGCAACCCTAGCTTGACCCTTGACTCTCCTATCTATCCTTCCTTGTTTTTGAGGGTATTCAAAGGCACAATGATCTTCTTCATTGCAATGGAAATAGGTACCACATAAGCCTCCTCTTCCTTGTCCATGTCCTCTACCTCTTCCTCTCTGATTTCCAAAGTTTTGATCTCGAGAGCGGTTGAAACCCTTGTTCCTTTGGTTCCTGCTAGTACCCACATCTTCATTTTTCTTTTGGGTTTCATTTCGACCTCCAGATGACCTACCACTACCCCTTCCTCCTTGACCATGCCCTCTTTGTCTCCCTTCAAATCTCTTATTTAGCTTCTCTTCAACTTGTAGGGCAAACTGGTATGGCTCTTCAATGTTGGTCATTCTTACTAGACTTAATTCCTCCTGGATGCTAGGTTGCAACCCACTGATATAATGAGAAACCTTTTCCTTATTTGCTTCTGCATGCCCTACCCTAATCATGAGTCGGTAAAACTCCTCTATATATTCTTGGACTGATTTTCCTACTTGCTTTAACCCATGCATCTTCTTAAACAAATCAAGCTCATAATCAATATGAATGAATTCCTTCATCAATTTGTCCACCATAGGATCCCACCTTGTGATCTTCTCCTTTCTTCTTCTATTTCTTTCCAATTGAACCTCTTGCCACTAGATTTTTGCATGGCCTTTTAGTTTGGCCTTTGCAAACTTAACCCTATCTGGATCCCTGATATCCTCATACTCAAAGTACTCTTCTAATTCATTGATCTAGTCGATTAACTCATCTGGTTTCAAATTTCTTGAAAATACACCCACATCAATTATAGGTCTTTTCCCAAACTTAGTAATGGCTCTAAAAAGCCTTTCCTTTGCCTAATTTAGATAAATCTAGATATAAATTCTTCTCCCAGTACCTTCTCTCAAACTCCACTCTGAACTACCTTTTACAATGCCAAAAATGTTCTTAAATAGACCCTGAAGGGTTAAGGATTAGGAATACATTCTAGAAAGTGATAGTTGGCATTGACTGACCAAATAGAAGGCTCTATAAGTCACATTAGAAGTCGGTACAAAATTAGAAGAATCCAAAAATGGTAATCGAACTTTTGGGAGGCATAACTTTTGAATTGTAGCTCCGATTGATGAGCCATTTACATTTTCGAAAAGCTCTTGAAGTGCTCTATAGCCCTATGGACCAGCTTTTCTTGTCCCCCTTTTTTTGGCCCTATTCGAGGTCATTTAATGCCCCTAACCTGACTTTAAAACATTCTTAGGAGGTCCCCAAAAATCAAAAAACTGCGATAACTTTCAAACTGTGGGGCCTTTTGACCTGATTCTTTTTCTAGAATGCTCTAAATTACAATTACATTCATCTGGCCAATTTACACCCTCTAATTTACTAAAATGATGACTCAATTACATACTCCAATTTTCTAGCATTTACACATATCCCAAGGTGATTAGAAACTCTAACCCATAACACTAATAGTGGAACTATGAGAGTTGGAACCTTTATTTGACCCAAATGGGTATCCAAAAATGAAAACACATGAAATAGAAACTAAGTCTAAGTACATTTTTTTGGATGACATGGGATTGCCCTTATACCTCTAGATGCTCTTGCATCACAATAGAAGTGTTAACCGGATCAAAAACACTTCCCAAAAATGGTATCATACTTGGTAAAGTACCCATAGTAGAATCTGAGCTTATTGGGGTGGAAGTGGATACAAATGATGCTAACAGAAAAAAAACTATAGAACTTATTGGAATTAATGGAGACAAAATTGTGGAACTTACTAGTACACTCATTGATGGTGAAGGAACTAAGGAGGCTGCCTCCGTAGCTAAAGAAGTGATAGAAAACCCTATAGATGAAGTTCTTGTTACATCTATTTTAGATACTTGGAGTTGGGAGGTGGCCGGTGAAGATTGAGCAATTGATGTGGCAATTATGCTTACAATCTTGCTTGTAGAAGCTATCCCCATCGTGGATGTAACATTCTTTGGTGGAGAGTGAGGAAGGGATGTAATCACTTCTGCTACAATTTTAATTAGATCCTCTTCATCTTTTCCTTCCTCATGTGCTTCTTCCTCCTTGTCTTCTTCCTCATTTTCTTTCATTAGTGCATGCAGCTCTCCTAGAGTAACTGTGATGGATGGAGTGCTATCAAAATCATCATTGTCACTGCTGTCATCATCCTTGATTTCAATAGGGTCATCACTAGGCTTTTACAGATAATAGATGTTCTTCCACATGTTTGTTGCATCATTTACAACATGTTCAATGTCCTTAATTAAAATCAAACATTTGTGAAATCCAATCATCATTTTACCTTCATGTTTCTTCATAGCTGCCTTAATGTCTAGTCCAGTGAGACTCGATAGAAGATTCCTCAGGGATTGCTCATATATGTCTTTGGCCATTTGGGTGGCTGACTCCCATCTTGGTTGCAATCTCTCCAACAGCTCTTTGGAGATTTGGGGGATGAGCTGGTCTGGGGAGTATTTCCATTTACCCATCTTATTGAGTACTAGTTCCTCAATCTACATTTTTTCAGCATCAGGTCTTGTTTCAAATTTCAATGCCTTGAAATTTGTGATGGTAGCTCCCTCTTCTAATTGTTTAAGCCTTTCCTCAAATGTGAGTGGAGGCTTGACAAGTATAGGTTCCTTCTTGCCTTTTTTGGTTCTTCTAGAGAATACTATAGTAGGCTTCTTCTTAGGTTTGATAATAATTGCCTTACCTTTCTTCTTTGGTGGTTCCTCTTCAAATTCATGTTCTTCTTTTTCTTTTCCTCCTTCTTCTTCTTCATCATCTTCTTCATCGTCACCTTTTCCTTTTGTAAGCATAAGAGGGTTGATAGTAGTTTTCAACTTAGCTATCTTCCTCTTGCCTTTGCTTATAGCCTGTGGTAGCCTGATTTCAAGCTCCATTCTAGCCTTTGCCTCATCATATGTTTCAAAAATTTGTCGCTTTGGGTCTACTAGCTCATTCACCAGTGCTTCAATAATGTCCCTAGCCTCATCAATATTAACCTCATAAGGAAGAGGTTTCACCCATGCAACTCAAGGTTTGACTGCCTAAACGTATACTTTATCACAATCAACCATAAAGCATACATCATCTTTGTAGTCTTCAACCAATTTTGGTGGAATTTGAAACCTATTATTCATCCTTTCCTTGAAATCTTCAAAATAATTATCCATGATGCCATCAAAATTTTCACCCATTTCTACTACAAACTCATTAATCTAATAAAGAGTGGGAATATCTTTTCTCCACACTATAGTTCCTTTAGATGGAAAGAATTTTTGAATATAGAAGAATAAAAAAGTCAACAGAGAACCAAATTTATAGGGATTTTTCTTTGAAGTCTTTATACTATCCATGTTCTTGTTTAATTGTTTCAATAGTAATTCCAACAGGTCAAATTCAAGGTTCTTCTTTACAATTTTGAAGGCCAAATTCACAGCCTCATAGGGTACACTATTCAGTCAGCTAGAGCTATAGATTTTATGGGAAATGAAATGAGTGCCAAAGCTTAGTTTGACATCAGATACAATGCTAACCTTCAAACCTGTACCATCCCATTCAGCTAGGGTTTGCTTCTATAAGTCATCCCATCCTAGGGTTTTGGTAACCTTCACATTGTTGAGAATAGGGAGGCTTGTAATTTTGTGAATCATCTTCTTTGTGATTAACACTGGCTGCTCTAACCATAGTTTCCCATTGTGCACCTGACTCAAAATATATCAAATCCACTTGGTTTGGAAGCTTCATGGCATATGCGAGATATGAGTCAAGCCTTTGGTTTCAAGATGCTAATGTTTGAGTTTCAAAGAGCCATCAACACTCATTTCTCCTAGGGCATTGTCCATCTCTAGGTTTCCAATCTCTTGAATAGAACATTTAAAATGTGTACAAATATCATTTATAAGGAGTACCTTTGGTGGAATTTGAGATTGAGCACCATTAGGGTCAAGTGATTCTGCTTGGGCATTTTCCATTTTGTACCCTTTACCAACATCTCTAAACTCTTCTTTGTCTTGGTGTTGTTGCTGCTCTCGGATGCCATTGATGCTCGGTAAAAGATAGAATTTTTTTGAACAAATCTATCGCTAGAAAATCACTTGGAATCACTCAAAATTTCTTGAATTGCACCTAAAAATTTCTCAGCTCTGAAATTGTGATGAAGAATGAAATTAAATTCTACTCTTTTGATGAAAATTTTGTCATTAATGCTTGGTACGAAGGTTGTTGAGATGACATAGTGCTTGATAGGCTATCATTGACTTGTTCAATAGAAGCTTGCGACTCGATGATCGAACAAAACTTTTGTTACTCCCAACCTTGCTTAGTAAGGTCTTCAATCAACTTTCCTCGATAGGTGCAACTCGAAAAAAGATATGCTTTCTTTGATCTTTGTGTATTTGGAATACTAATTTGATCATTTTGCTTTCTTTTATTTTGGAACTACTTGAGATATTACTAGAAGATGTAGTTCCATATCCTTAATTATGGATCTAATTGGAGATGGTGGAGTCACCCATTTCTTGAGTGACATTGCCATCATTTGAACTATTTTTCTAGATAGATTTTTGAATCCACTGTTGCCTCACTTGTTTCCGAATGTTATCGACTTTAATTTTCTTTTCATCTTTGACTCGTCTTATGTTCATGTAGTTTTTAGCTATATGATCGAGTTTAATGCATGTAAAACACATTACAGTAGTATCCTTCTTCCTTAGGTGATGTCTTGCACAATCTTTGCCAATGTGTCCATATTCTCCACAATAATGACATCTGCACCAAGTATTGTAGTCCCATCCAAATATTTATTTAACAAGTTGTTCAGCCAGATTGAATGATTTGGATCTATATTGGAATGCCTTGTGACCATGCTTCTTGCATTTGTGACAATTTTCTTCAAATTTTGGTTTCTCCTTGCATTCATTAGCTTTATGACCATGCTGACTACAATTATAGCATTTACCATTGAATTTAGCTTTTTCATTACTCCAACATTTTTTTGATGTATAGCCTAACTTACCATAGTGATTGCAAGTAGGTCTTTGTTTCTTTTGGGCACCTTCTTTGGAGTTTTCACCTTCTTCCTTATAACCAAGTCCAGCTTTACCTTTTTGTCTATGAAGATTCTGCTCACTTTGTTGATTTAATTGAGTCATGTCTACTTGAGATTTCATCATTCTCTCATTGATTTGTTTTTTAGTGATTAAGTCATTTTCCAAACTTTCATTGATTTGTCTTTCAGATCTCAAGTCGCTTTGTAAGCTTTCATTGATTTGTCTATCAGTGATTAGATCATTCCTTGGGCTTTCATTTTCAAATCTCAGATTCATAATTTCTTCATTTGCATTAGATAGTTGATCCACAAGATTTTCATGTTGAAGGGATTGATTATTTCTTGCTTCTAAGTCTCTAGTTCCCTTGTTCACTAAGAGGGGCGGGGTGAATTAGTAACATCAAAACTTTTCATACAATTTAGCACTTTAACCATATATACTATTCTCATCTCACTCATTTAATCTACTACATATATGAGAGAAAAAACATTTATAACACATGTACATAGTGATTTGGTGACCTAGAAACCTTCCAAATAGAAAGCAAAATGGGGGTGGGGATGATACCCACAAAAATTTGTTACTGCAATATGAAGTTGGCCTATTAAGGCCTACATTGACCACTTCTAGTGATTTGCCCTGTTAGGAGCAAAAAGGACTGCTAGGTCCACCTTGTTAGAGGATTTACAAACATACACTAAAGTATGCACTCTGTTAGGAGATTTATACAAAGACTGTTAAGTCTACCTTGTTAAAGGATTTACAAAACTAATTCACCTATTAGGATGAAATAGTGGATCTACTTACAAACTTGATTTTTTGATTAGATCCTTGAAGTATATATCACCTCTTGTGACTTTTTAATCTTTATTGTTCCTTGTAGACCTTGTTAAATATTTTTCTCTTCTGCTAATTCATATTTACACTTCAAAATATTACATGCCTCTCTTAGTACTCTCATTCATTCATTGTAAATAATATAATAAATTACATATATATCATTCCAATAATTACAATTGCAAGGTTAGCTAAAACACAAGTGAACAAAACATTACTAAGTCAACCAAACAGTAGAAAATTTAGGTTCACTAAACTGACTCGATGACCTTCTGATACTCAGCATAAACTGCATTACTTGGCATCATCATGCATTCAGTAGAAGTGAAGGCTTAGTCCATACTAATCACTTGACATAGTTCTGAACTTGGTAACCATTAGAGACTTGGTAGATATAGTATCACTGGGTAGAAATTGAATCCTTTGTTTACCTTGCTTTCACTTGATAAACACTACACTTTCATAACTCGGTAAACATTATGCTTCCATCACTCAGTAAACACTACACTTTCATTACTTGATAAATGTTGTGCTTCCATCACTCGATAAACATTGCACTTTCATTACTCAATAAATGTTGTGCTTCCATCACTCGGTAAACAAATGTAGATGCTCGATGTAAATTGTGAAGCTCAGTATGAACTACTTAAGTGATGAACCTATAAGGTAACCATTGAATGCTTGGTATAGATTGTAGATGCTCAGTGTAAACTATGAAGCTTGGTAAGTGTAGGAAACTGAGTGTTGAGCTTGGTAGTTATACTAATATAGATGAGTGTTGTTAGTAATGGAAATAATAACTTAATGCCAACACTAACTAGTGGACTTAAGTAGTTGAAATGATTTGTCCCACCAAGCATGCCAAAAATTGTTGCCACAAAAGTTTGCACTGTTGTTCAATTTTTTTATCTAAGGACAACCTTTTGAAATATGAAAATAACCTCCAAGAAATGGAACTTGAATTGTGAGATTGAGTCTCCTAAGAAGACTAGCTTCCTTTGCTATCAAGGTGCACCTAACTACACTTGGAGATGAAAAGGGAGAAGGATATGTAAGAAATAAAATCTACCTATTCTAACCTAAGGGTTGATACATCAAAATAGAATGTTCAAACCAATCTCTTCCCATACATGCACTTTTGAACCATCATGACACTAGAAGATATACACATCTAAACTTATTTTAATCCAACAATCACACGTAGATTATGTTGGAAATATAAGAAAAGTAACTAAGAAGGGAGGGGTGAATCAATTACTACAAAAATAAATCCTAGTTCCGTTAGATGTCAAAACAAACTCTAAAACTTGAATACTATTGATGATTAGTAAACACACATAAAATTGTGTAACTTAGTAAATACTAATTATGAAAATCTTTAAATGTTACCTATGATTACCCTTACTTTAACTTAGTTAAAAACTGATGCAGGAGCATCTTGCATGGGAAAATTTTAAAAAAATAAAATAAAAATTAAAAAAATGGTTGTCATTCCATTTATTGAGGCATGTAGGTGGAATTATATAAGTTTGTGGACACTTTATTAAATCATATATTTAATATTTGTTGGGCCACATGGTGGTGCTTAGTTGTATTTGGGTGGGAATTAAATATTTGTTGAAAGGTAGTTGCATTTACCTTTTATCCCACATTGGTTGTGTTGGTAACATCTTTGGTGGAAAGTGCCTACATAAGCAAGACATATGAGAATTTCTAATGAAGATTGAAGGTGTGATCTCTTCTTAGTAGAAGCTTGGAGAGAAGGAGGAAGTAGAGGAGCAAGTTTTCTTGAGTTTGTATATAGAGCATCAAATGTGAGGTAGTTTACAATAGGATTGTGGTGAAGTTGTGAGTTTGTGAGAGGAGCTAGTGGCTACAATTTACAAACAAGGAGATTTCTTGGTGGGCTTGTGAGCACAAGTTTAGATTTTCTCTGGAGGATTCTACCAGAGTGTGAATCTAGACTAGCTAGTGTTTGGGTTAGATCTTGAGGGATCTTGTAGAACTATTATTGTAATTTCTTTGTATTTGGTCATAACTAGGAAGGCCTTACAACCTGACACATTGCATATAAAAGTTATTTTATGAGTAAAGAGTTGTGATTTGATGTCAGATATTGCATTTTTATTGTGTTTCCACTATATGGTAATTTTCTATGGGCTAGGACATCTCCTTTGGGGATTATCTCACCCTATATTGCATCAAGTGGTATCATAGTGAAGGTTGTTCCTGAGTATGTAGATAGATTACTGAAGTTGTGGTAGTTTGCATGAGGACTTGGGTTGGAGATGCTGACTTGAGTTGATCTTGATTTGGTGGTGGATTGTTCTTTTTGGAGTCCTCGATCTCTTAGTTTTGAGTGGCCATATCATAGTTTTGACTTGCAGTTGTAGAGGGCTTGCAAATGGATCAATGGATGAGAAGATGGAAGACTAATCTTGTTGTAGAAAGCTTGTGGATTGAAGATTTTATGGTCCTAGATTTGTGATGTGGTTCTTGATTGTTCATCTGAGGTGGTAGATTGCAATCTTACTTGCAAACTAATTCAAGGTTTTCATAAGGAGCATGGGAAGGATTTTTTGTAGAAGGTTTAAGAAGATCTTGGGAGATGTCTCCAAGAGGATTGGATCCTAAGATGATTGAGAATCTCTGTGAGGTGGTGCAGGGGAATTTTTCTGAGATGTCTACTCGATTTGAAGCTAGCTTGGTTGATCGAGCTAAGGACAAAGTGAAGAAAGCATTTTGTGGATGTTTGTGGAGCTGGAGTCTATCAATCTAGAAGAAAGTTGTTTGGTTTCTTAAGTGACTTGTTCGGAAAAGAAGATGGCATGACAAGGTCAAGGTGGAAGAGTTTGGTTTTGTTGATCAGTTTGTAGAGTCTGATACAAAACTTACAGAGAAACTAGAGGTTGTTGCTAAAGATATTCCTAACCTTACTAGTACTGGGGTAGAGGTTGGTTTTCATGATCAGCTAGACGAATCTAACATGGAAATTGTAGAGCAGTTGGTTGTGGATGATCTGGTTGTTGTTGATGGTGACTTGTATGTTATAGAGCATCTTGTTGTGAGCAATGAGACCATTGCTGTTCTGAGTTTGGCATATGGTGCTGAGGAGTTACATATTGTTGCTGATATGGAGTTTTTTTTTATTGGTGTGGATATGGATGATGGTTTTCTAATGAAACATTATGTTTAGTTTGTTCTTGGGAGTGAGCATGCTGGTTGGATGGTTGATATTCTAGTGTTTGAAAAAGTGATGCATATGTGGATGATGTGCAGATTGGGTTTTTTGTCCCAATTTGGTTGAAAGCTTTTGTAAAGATGAAGATGGTTGTAAATCTTTCTTTTGGCATCAAAGTGTGGGGCACACTTTTCTATTTACCTTGGGAATCTGATGCAAGAGCATCTTACATGAGAAAGTTTAAAAAAAATAAAAATGGTTGTCATTCCATTTATCGAGGTGTATAGGTGGAATTCTAGAAATTTTTGGGCACTTTATTAAATAATGTATTTAATATTTGTTGGGCCACATGGTGGTTCTTAGTTGTATTTTGGTGAGAATTAAATATTTATTGTTAGGCAGTTGAATTTACCTTTTATTCCACATTGGTTGTGTTGGTAACATCTTGGGTGGAAAGTGCCTACTTAAGCAAGGCATATGACCATTTTAAATGAAGCTTCAAGGTGTGAAAGCTTGAAGGTGTGATCTCTTCTTAGTAGAAGCTTGGAGAGAAGGAGGAAACAAAGGAGCAATTTTTCTTGAGTCTATGGATAGAGCACCAAATGTGAGGAAGTTTACAACAGGATTGTGGTGAAGTTGTGAGTTTGTGAGAAGAGCTAGTGGTTACAATTGAGAAACAAGGAGATTGCTTGGTGGGCTTGTGAGCACAATTTTAGATTTTCGTTGGAAGTTTCAACCAAAATGAGAATCTGGACTAGCTAGTGTATGGGTTGGATCTTGAGGGATCTTGCAGAACTGTTATTGTAATTGCTTTGTATTTGGTCATAACTAGGAAGGCCTTACAGCCTGACACATTGCGTGTAACAATTATTTTATGAGTAAAGAGTTGTGATTTGATATCAAATCTTGCATTGTTATTGCATTTCCACTATGTACAAATTTGCTAGGGGCTAGGACATCTCCTTTGGAGATTATCCCACCATGCATTGTGTCACAAACACATAAAAGAAAATAGCATAAACACATTTGGTGCTAGGATTTAACATGGAATTGTAATTTGGGAAAATCCACCAATTGCAACTAGTTATTATTTTTAACTCTTCTAAAGTGAGCCCTATTAGGAGTTAACCCTATTAAAGGTTACAAAATACACTATTAGGTGTGACCCTGTTAAAGGATTTAATCACCCTGTTAGGAGTGGCCTTGTTAAAGGTCTTAAGATAATTCAATAGAACTACCACCTTGTTAGAGGATTTACAAATAGTTGTTAATCCAACTCTATTAAGAGATTTAGATCACTAATACAATGGTTAGAGAGTGACAATGGGATGACCTAATTTGAATGCAACTAAATTGCTAATTATAGATCTTTATTCTGGCTTGTACTTGATCCTTCCTAATCAAATATAGTTTTTCCACTCCACAAGGATATTCTACTTATCCTTTAAATTTTCTTCCTCTCTTCATCATGAAATCTTCAATACATTCATTACATCTTCACACTTTCACACTATCATAATTTTGAATTCACAACTTGACCTTGTACATATATAATTCATATTGTCATGTTGGCTCGTATAAAAATTAGAATAACTAATATTCATCATCTTAGTCAGCTAAAACCAATAGATAAATCAATAAAGCTTAATATTCCAAAATGAAAAAATCCTCCATTAACTGACCCAACTCGGTAGACACTAACTCATAAATGATTTTCTATATCAACCAAAAGAAGCTTAGTTAACACTACAAACTTAAAAATATTCTTTGGCAACCAAGTGAGATTAGTTAACACAAGTTCCATTCAACTTTTCTTGATTAACTGATTGAGCTCGATTGACACTCATCTTCTATACACTTTTCTTCAACACCCAAGTGAACTCGGTAGACACTGCCTTCTAATCTAGGCAGGGTGAAAGCACAAACCTATGTCATCATTTGTGATATTTGGATGGGTTATAGCCAAAATAGTTTCGACTATAATGGCTATGGCCAAACACATTCTGGTCGTACATATGTGGTAGGTTTCCCCATTGATATGGCATGTAGGGTTACAACCAAAACATTTCTGACCGAAAGGGTTCTGGCTATAACCCCCATGTATCAAATGACTCAAAATATCATAAAAAATAGCCAAAAAGTGATTGACAATAATTTTATAAGCCTGGGTGTTTCAGCTATAACCCTTCTAGCTGGAATAGTTATGGCCAAAATGGTTTTGGCCGGAACTACCTATGTGGCATCCTAGGTGACAGCCACACAAGAAAACATAAGAACTTCTACAAACTTCTCACTTTGAAGGCCAATTTGACTTACGAAATTGATGTTTTTAAAAAAATTAAAAATATAGTTTTGTAGGTCTCAGAGTCAAGTCAAGATTATGATCATATAAATTTTTTTATTATTTTGATTATGGATAATATGTTATAATTTAAAAATATTACAAGTAGGTATTTTAAGATTCAGGAAGATGTCTATTCAAAATAAGAAAAAAATAGTAAATCATGTTCAAAAATTATTATTTTTAAATTTTTCACTAGAGAAAAGAGTCTTCTTCAAGAATATGTAATTTGTTTTCAGAAATATGTAGACTTAAAGGAAAAAGTTTGACGGGAGAAAAAAATTGTCAATTTTTTATAACTTTGACTTTGACCAGTTATAACTTGAAAAATATTAGCTAAATTTCAATTTTTTTTTTTTTTTTGTGACTAGGTATATATGTCAACTCTAACATATTCCAAAATCAAACCAAAATATGAATAGTCACATATATTTGTTCTATAGGAAAAAAACTCTATATTTTCAGCATTTAAAAAAATTTAAAATAGACTTTAAAAATTAAAAAATAGATAAAATTTTCACTTGATTATTTTAAAAATAATTATAGACATAAACTTCATCTAATTTTACACATTTCATTAGTTTACATCATCTTCAAATTCTAAGCACAAATGCAACTTTTATTTCGTTAAAGTTGAAGACTTTAAATTTTGATATCACTTTTCCTTTATAAAAGGTGACACAAGTTTGTGCTTTTACTCAGAAAGCATAGGAACACTCAGTAGACATGGAAAACTATCTTCATTTCCTGGGTGAGCTTGGTATACACTAACTAATAATGATATGACATTTGTGTAACATCAAAGATAATACACAATTAATCAATTATATCCAACAATCTCCCTCTTTGGCATTAATGGTGATACAACATGTCATGACATAATGAAATTTTAGAACAAAAATAAAGTAAGGAACATATCCTTAGTTTTATTCATGAGAACTCCCTCTCTTAGTATGAGCTCTTCCTTCCACTAAATTCTCCCTCTAGCTGCAACAACTTCTACCAAGTTCATTCATAGAACTTTCTTCCTCTTACAACAAACTTTCTCCTTCTTTGGAATGACAAAAATTTCTCAAAGATGTAATATAGTAAATTTCTCCCTCTTTGACAATACATGCCAAAGAAAAAAACTTTACTAATATAAGTATACCTTAAGTACTAATTCATTTGCAATATGCCCTTGTCATTTCTACACCAACTCATTGATATTCAACTTAGCTCTTGTTGATGCATCACTAAATTTTGTTTAGTGAGCTTCAAATAGGGCAATGACCCCAAGCTTACCTCTTAGATATAGAAATGCATCTTTAGGTAATGGCTTGGTGAATATGTCTACAATCTATTCTTTTGTATTAATAATCTGACTTCTTTATTCTACACCAACTCTCTTAAGAAGTGATATTTTATAGCAATGTGCTTTGCTTTGGTATACATCACTAGATTCTTTGATATATTGATTGCACTGGTGTTATCACACTGTATGACTATTGGATCCTTGATCTCTATCTTCATTCCTTCTAGCAATTATTTAAACCAAACAATGTTAGAACAATTAACTACTGCTACCACATACTTTGCCTCTGCTATGGATTGAGAGATGCAATTTTGTTCCTTTCTTGTCCAAGGCAATAATCTCTTACCAAGAAAGAATATTCCACCACTAGTGCTTTTTCTATCATCAAGATTTTCTACCTAATTAGCCTCAGTAAACACCTTCAAGTCCAAATTTCCTCCAAGTTTATACCATAAGGCATAGTCTTCAATAACTTTTAGATATCTCATGATTCTCTTAATTGCCATCATGTGTTTTTCTCTAGGATTTGCTAAGAATTTTGCCACCATTCCAACTACTAGTGCAATATTAGGTCTTGTATGTACTACATATTGTAATTTTCCAATTATAGATTTGTATATGGTCTAATCTACTTCCTTGGAATCATCATTCTTGGAAAGCTTATGTTTAGTATACATAGGGGTTCCAACTAGTCTTGAATCTTCCATTCCAATTTTCTTTAATATCTCCTTGATATACTTGGATTGAGTGATGTATTGGATTGAGTGATGTAGATACCATTTTTGTTCTACTATATCTGCAACCCAACAAAGAATTTTATCTCACCAAACATGGACATCTCAAATTCTTTATTCATTTCTTCTAAAAATGCTTTGCAAAAGTCATCATTTTCTATGAATAGAGTATCATCAAAAAATATTTTTGCCAACAGAATCTTCTTGTCTTGTCCTTCTTTGATATACATACTATTGTTGTCATTTGTTCTTTTAAAGCCAATTTGTACCAAGTAATTATGAAGTCTTTCATACCAAGCCTAAGGAGCTTGCTTAATACCATATAATTCTTTGTGTAACTTGCAAACCATGTCTCTTTTGATAGGATATACAAAACCTTTTGGTTGTTCAATGTAGACTTCCTCATCAAGAATTCCATTCAGGAATGCAGATTTGACATCGATTTAATATACTTTAAATCCTTTGTGTGTTGCATATGCTAGTAAAGTTCTAACACCTTCTAATATTACTATAGGAGCAAAAGTCTCAACATAATCAATACCTTCTTCTTGAGAATAACCTTTAGATACTAGTCTTAGCTTATTTCCTGAAACTTTTCCATCTTCATTCAACCTATTTTTGAACACCCACTTTGTGCCAATTGTATTTTTATCCTTGGGTCTAGGAACAAGAGTCCAAATTTTGTTCTTTTCTATCTATTTCATCTCTTTATTCATTGCTTCAATCCAACTTTCATTATCTCGAGCATCTTCAAAATTTCTAGGTTCAAATTCAACAAGTAAACATGTATCTTTTAATTCACTTCTTGTCATTGTTCCATTAGATTTGTCTCCAATTATCTAATCAAGTGCATGATGCCTTTTGACATATCTTGCTAACATTGTTTCTTTGGATTTTGAATGAGTTCCACTATCTTCATCATGAACTTTAGTATCAAGCTTGGGTCCTTTTGTCTATGACTTGGGTCTATCAAACTCAATTTGAACTAGCTTGGTAATTTCTGACAGTCACCATTGGAGATTTTGGAGACTTGGGAGATGAAGCCACCTTTCTTTCAGATATGTTTGGAAGGGTATCAAGTTCACATCAAACAAATCTATTTTAATCCTCTAGCTCTTTGTGGCTTTCTTCTTCACTGTTTTCTACAAACTCATCAATTCTAACATGTGCACTTTCTATTATTTTATGAGTAGAAAAATTCAAATATTTGTATGATGTACTTCTATAGGAGTATCTTAGAAATATGCCTTCATCACCTTTTACATAAAATTTTTCTTTTCTAGATTCTTTCAAGATATAACATTTGTCACAAAATAATTTCAAGTATTTTACATTAGGTTTGTAGCCATACCATAGTTGATTAGGAGTTTTGTCTGAATATTTCTTCAACTGTACTTTGTTTAAGGTATAAACTATAGTGCTGATAGCTTCCTTCTATTATTTGAGAGCAACATTATTTTCAATCATCAGGGTTCTTACACAATCCATGATAGATCTATTTCTCCTTTCAACTATACCATTATGTTGTGGTGTACCAGGGGTTGATACTTACCTTTTAATTTCTCTTTCAATCTAGAAATTATTGAATTCATTGGAGATGAATTCACCACCTCTATCTAATCTTAAACATTTCAACCTCTTTTCAATTCCTTTTTCTACTTTTGTCAAATACCACTTGAACTTTTGAAAGGCTTCTAATTTCTCTTTTAGATATATTATAGTCATCATTCTAGAATAGTCATCAACCAAAAGAATGAAAATATTTTCTCCACAGTAACTCTCTATTCCAATAGGTCCATATAAGTTTGTATGAACAATCTCTAAGACTTCTTCTAATTGATTTTTTTTTTCTTTTGAAACTAATATTTCCCATCTTACCAATTTGGTAATTCTTGCATAAACCCATATCAGACGTTTCAAATTAGGAATACCTGTTACTCTTCTATTTTTGCTTATTTTAACTAGATTATCAAAGTTTATATGACATAGTCTTTTGTGTCATAACTAGCTTTATTCTACTTGAGCAATAAAACATGAACATTCACTAAGATCAAGATAAAATAGATTACATTTTATTTTCTTGCCAAATCCAACCAGATTTCCTTTTCCATCTAGTAGTTTGGCCTATCCATTCATGAATTCTACCTTGAATTCAATATATTCAATTGTGCCACACCTAGTAGATTATGCTTTAGTCCTTCAACCCAATAAGCATTTGTCACGTACAAGTTCTTTAGTCAATGAAATACATCCTTTTTCTTTTGTGTTAAAAGGCTCATTGTCCAAATCTCACACTACCTCCATTATCATATTCCATCTACTCAAATTTTGTTTTATATCTAGTAATATGATGTGAATAACCACTATCAATAATCCATATATTATTTTTTCTAACATGGGAGATAAGTGGCATCTTATCTCCTTCATCATGAGATTCATCTTTTACAACAAAACATATCATTTCATCTTCACTATTATTAGAATCTTTAGCCATAAAAAAATATTTCTTACCTTTGTCATTGTAGTTCTTGTAGCTCTTGGAATCCTTCTTGCCATTGTGCTTATTGATTTTCTTTTCATCTTTTTTTTCTTTGTTTCAACAAATTGTACAATGTGACCAACTTGTTCACAAGAAAAGCAGATTAGAGGAACTTTACCTTTGTACTTTCCTCTATCTTTGGAATATTTTCTTGTGAGTACGGCTTCAACAACTTCAAGATTACTATCTAAACTTTCTTCTATCTCTTCTTCTTCACTTTTTGATTGACTAGACTTTGATTTATTAGCCTTTGCTTTGAGTGAGGATTTAACTTTAAAAGAATACTCAATAACCTTTAAACTAGAAACATAGTTATTAAAGTTATCTAGCTCAAAAGTTGTCAATCATCCAACTAGAGCATCCAAAGATATTTTATTATTTGGATCACATTTCATCTCTTGAATAGTAGATACTCTAATTGCATAAATAGGAAGAAAAGTTCTAAGTACCTTGCTTACAACAATTTTCTCTTCAATGTCTCCTCCTAATGCTTTGATTATACTTAGAATTGCTTTGATTATATCCACACATTTTGTAATATTTTCATCTTTTCTCATTCTCATCTGATCAAAATGAACTCTAAGACTTTTAGCCTTAGCTCTTCTTACATCTTCATCTCTTCCATATATGTCTTTTAGTTTGATCCACATCTCATGACCTATCTTGTAGTCTTTGACTTCATCAAATTTAACATAATGAAGAGCAGATGTAATATCAATCATCACGATGTTATGATTCTTCTTTTCAACAATATCTTCAACAAATAATGTTCCAGTGGAAGTTTTATATTTAGTATCAAGATATTTGCATCCTGAATCACTCATAGTAGCCAAATGTAACCTCATAAGTCCTTGCCATGCTGAAAAATTATATTTGTTCAGCTTGCAGATTTCTCTTCTATAAGACATCCTAATCTTTACCTTAGGTCCTTGAAACCTTCTTTGCAAGCACCAAAAGCTCTAATACTAATTGTTGGAAATATAAGAGTAACTTAGAGGGGAGGGGTAAATTAGTTACTAAAATAATAAATCCCAGATCCCTTAGATGTCAAAACAAACTCTAAAAATTGAATATTGTTGATGCTTGGTAAACAAACATAAAATGTTGTAACTTGGTAAATACTGATAATGAAAATCTTTAAATGTTATCTATTTTTACCCTTACTTTATCTTAGTTGAAAACACATAAAATAAAATAGAATGAAAACATTTGACACTAGGATTTAACATGGAAACCCAACTTGGAAAAAACCACCAATTGCAACTAATTACTATTTTTCACTCTTCTGAAGTGAACCCTATTAGGAACCAACCTTGTTAAAGGTTACAAAACACACTATTAGGTATGACCTTATTAAAAGATTTAATCACTCTATTAGGAGTGGCCTTGTTAAAAGTCTTAAGACAATTCAATAGAACTACCACCTTGTTAGAGGATTTACAAATAGCTATTATAACAACTCTATTAAGATATTTAGATCATTTTTATAATGGTTAGAGAGTAACAATGAGCTGACCTGATTTGAATACAACTGAATTACTGATTGTAGATCTCTATTATGGCTTGTACTCAATCCTTTCTGATTGAATATAGATTTTCTAATCCACAAGGATATTCTACTTATCCTTCAAATTTTCTTCCTCTCTTCATCATGAAATCTTTAATACATTCATTACATCTTGACACTTTCACACTATCATACTTTTGAATTTGCAACTTGACCTTGTATGGATATCATTCATATTGCCAAGCCAGTTCATATACAACTTAGAATAACTAATATTCATCATCTTAGTTGGCTAGAACCAATAGATAAATCAATTAAGTTTAATATTCCAAAATAAGAAAATCCTTCATTAGCCAATCTAGCTCAATAGACACTAACTCATAAATGATTTCCTATGTTAACCAATGGAAGCTCATTTAACATTACAAACTTGCAAATATTATTTGTCAATCAAGTGAGTTCAATTAATGCTAGTTACAGCTAACTTTTCTTCATTAACTAAGTGAGCTCGGTTAACACTCAACTTTTCAACACTTTCCTATGATGCCTAAGTGAACTTAGTAGACATTTCCTTCTTAACTAGGTAACTAGAACAATGCTCGGTAAACATAGAAAACTATCCTCACTTCTCAAGTGAGCTCAACATATATGGACTGATAATGATATGACATTTGTTTAACATCAAAGATAATAGATAATTAACCAATTATATCCAATAGATTAGAAAACTTAAATAAATGACCCAAAGAAGATAAGATTCACTTATCATTCATACGTCAAAGAGATACAACCATGTAAAATTGCAAATATCCACAATATACTAATGAGAGGCAAATAGGTCTTGTATAGTAAATCAATTGCTAAAGGAGACAAGGAAGAACTCGATACAGTTCATAGGAAAGGGGATTTACTTACCATGTCAGAGAAATTCTAGAGAAATAGAGAGGGTTCAACCATTACAAAATTTACAAAATCTTCTTTTATAGCTCAAGCATAACTGAGATATTTACTTCCTTAAACCAAACTCAACCATTACACTTAGCAACTAATGTAAATCTAGAAGAAATCTGATAATGGAACAATCTTAGATGAAACATAATCATTAAAAACCTAGTTGGAAGGACCTTGGGAATGATATAAATTTCCATTCAATGAAAATTAGATAGTAGGAGAATTGTCCTTCCTATCATATTTGGCCCTGCATTCATTCAGGAGTGGTTAGAATCAATCAAGAATATTAGATCATAGACGAAAACCATATCTTTCTCCTAGTTGGCTTGAAAAATTTTCAAATTCAATCGGTTAATTGGGTCTAGCAACCAAGATGAGACACATGGACCAATAGTCTTTTTCCATTTTTCCAACTCACAAACTCCTCAAGTGTTGACCACTTATTACCTAGCTACCACAATGGAAAATTAGATAGTAGGAGAATTGTCCTTCCTATCATATTTGGCCCTGCGTTCATTCAGGAGTGGTTAGAATCAATCAAGAATATTAGATCATAGAGGAAAACCATATCTCTCTCCTAGTTGGCTTGAAAATTTTTCAAATTCAATCGGTCAATTGGGTCTAGCAACCAAGATGAGACACATGGACCAATAGTCTTTTTCCATTTTGCCAACTCACAAACTCCTCAAGTGTTGACCACTTATTACCTAGTTACAGCTTCACCACCCTTCCTTTCAACTAGCATCAAATGCCTATGCTTGAGTGGATAACTATTATTGTCACTACATAGCTTGTCCTTAACATTTCTTAGTAACCACCATAACCTTGCAAAGACTAAACTTAACTACACTCACACAGTCATTGCCTTAACCTAAGGTCCACCTCCTAACCTTGCAACCAATCGAAATAGAGGAAATTTCTTGATCAAAAATCTCACAATAATTTCCTCCTAACACACTATGATGACACAAACACAATGCCATCATTCCTTCACCACCTTTCAACCTTTAATAACTACTTGCCCTACAAAACACTGCAACCTACACTGCAAACTTGACCCATAAGTACACATGGCATGATGTCACTTCCCTCTATTATCTAAACATCTCACAACTTCAAAATTCAAGAAAGTGACCACTATAGATCTTCCTCTATCTGATAGTGAAACATAAACTATCACACCTCATTTCATAGTTAGCACCTTGGCTAATGAAATGGTGTGATAATTCTACCATGTCTTGACATGTCTCCACTATTCTGACAAGTTCTTTTTGTGGCTCTAACAAGAATGACATCACAAAATCCATGTGGTACAAAGGAATCTACTAGCATTCCTTAAAAGACTTGCATCTTGATAAAGTGAGAAAGCACCCATTATTGATCTTGAGAGATCTGATAGTGGATGAAACATGTAGCTCACTTCCTTCCCATGTCAGTATTCCAAAAAATCAAAAGCCTTCTATATACCAAATCATCTAAAAATTTTACATTATTTGTGGCCTATAAAGAGAAAATAGACCCACCTACCACATGGTAGTGAGGCACTTTCTAGCAGTCTAAAATATTCTAACAAATATGAGAATGCAAAAAGTGTTCATTGTTGAACTTTACAAGATCTGGCAGTTTGGAAAGTTTCTGGGACCAAAAAATAAACTTAGGAGAATATGGAAATACATAAGATTTTAGTTTTATTTATTTCATTTTTCTATTGGTGTTTGAATATTTAAATATTGAGAACTGACCATTGGGTGGAATTTGGCATTTAAATTCAATTTCTTGGTGGGAGGCCATTTTTGGTTAATAGGTTCATTAGTATTCTTGTTGAAGCTATTTTGGAAGTGGGTCTAGCTATCTTTCACAAACCTTAATAGGGTTGGCAGAACTTCTAACATAGTTGGAATCTCCTAACAGGTATTCAACATCTCCTAATAGGGACTCTTATGTACTAAGTGTTGTAACTAACTCCTAATAGGATCTATCCTCTAAAAAAGAATATTTATATTAGTACATCATCTTGTGGGTACCATCCCCATCAAGGTTTTTACTCTGATCAAGGGTTTCCCTGGATAACATATCTAGTTTTATTGTGTATGAGTATCTTTTTGTGGTTTCATTTTAAATTAATCATATGGTTATACTATTTTTTAAATTTATTATTTGTGATATTAGTTGGATAGTTGATTCACTCCCCGTCTCAATTATATCAGTGGACTATATATTCTAACAATTGGTATCAGAGTGTTAGGTCCTTGAAGCAAAAGCTTAACATCTTTAGGAGATTGATGAAAAATCTTTTTAGAAAGGATAGTCCTAGATTTGATTGGGCCAACTATGACAGTTGGAAGGAAAAGATGAAGACTCATTTGTTGTGCATGGTTCTAGGATATTGGCTCTTGACAAAGAGTTCACAAATAATAATTAAAGAAGAAAACCTTGAAGGTTACAATGAAGAAGAGAGAGATCTATTCATGTGTCACATGAGAGCAAGAGAAGCTCTACTAATATCTCTTCCAAAGAATGAGTATAGTTATATAAAATCATTTGCAACATCTCATGAAATTTGGAAAGCATTAGAATCTACTTCTGAATGTGATGATCATGCAAAAAGAATAAGATTACAAAGTTGGATATGTGCATATCAAGATGCTAAGATGATGGAAGATGAACCTATAAGAAGTTATATTGGTAGAATATTAGAAATGGTTGTAGGTATTTGATCTCATGGTGGAACCAAAGATGATGATTAAGTCATATCAAAGATTTTAAAAAGTTTGTTACCACCTTTCAAGCCAATTGCATAGATGATTCAACTAGTTATATCTTGCACTAAGGATTTCACTAAGGAAACATTGCTCGGAAGATTACAATGAGTAGAAGTGGATATGAGGAAATATGGTGAACTTGATAGAGTAAAAATAGCCTTCAGTGCCCTAAACATTTGACCTAATTTGGCAAGTAGTGCAAGCACCCATGGATATTTTGCTAGTAGAAGAAGAGTTGATGAAAACAAGAAGATTGAGGAAGGAATATCCCGTCTAGTGAAAAGATAAAATGATGGTAATAAAATCTTAAAATTTTGGACTTGTAATTAATTTTTTCATTATGCATCTAAATGTCCTAAAAGAGAAAAGAAGTATAAGGGAAGGTTTAACCCTAGAAGAGATAGACATAGAAATTGTTTGTATGTAAATGAAGACAAAGAATCTAATGACAAAGGTCAAGGTGAAAGTGATTATGGATTAGAATTTGTGTCTATCAAGGAAGATGATCTTGATAGAGAAATTAGAGAAGAAAGAGCTCTAGTTATCCAAGTGGAAAAGAAATCTAATTGGATAATTGATAGTGGTTGTTCACATCACATGACTAGTGATATGAATAAGTTCGTTAAGTTCAAGAATTACAATGGAGGAACTGGTAGAGTTGATAATAATGCATCCTATCATATAGCAAGAATTGGATCCATTACTCTTGATGGTAAAACTAACATTGATGATGTCTATTTTTTTTATGGATTGAAGCATAACTTGTTGAATGTTGGATAGTTAGTGGAAAAAGATTATCAATTACATTTTATTGAGAAGATTTGCACTATTAAAGATAGAGATGGTAAGATGATTGGAATTGACACTAGATCAAGAGGTAATGTATCTCTGTTAAATCCTACTAAGATGACATGTTTGGTAGAAAAATTTGATAATAGATGGTTGTGGCATAGAAGATTTTGACATATAAACTTTGATAATATTGTGAAGGTTAGTAGCACATTTGTAGTAAGAGATGTACCTAAGCTTGTTAAGCCAAATAATGTTGTATGCAAAGAATGCATTTTGGCTAAGTAGAGGAAAGTGTCTTTTCCTAGCAATAAGTTCTCTACCATAGCAAAATTGGATATTTTTCACACAAATCTAAGTGGTCCTGCAAGAACCAAAGGATTCTATGGTGAAAGGCATTTTATGATTTTTGTTGATGATTTCACTAGATTGACATAGGTGGCATTTCGTAAAGAGAAGTCTAAATCTTTTGAGAAGTTTAAGATATTTAAGAATAGAGGTGAGAATGAATCTAGTGTAAAGATAAAGTGTTTGAGATTAGATGGAAGAGGAGAATTCACTTCTAGAGAATTTAATATGTTTTGTAAAGAGAATGGAATCAAAAGAAAGTTGTCTACACCTAGAACACCTAAACATAATGGGATTGCTAAGAGATGGAATAAGTTAGTAGTAGAAGAAGCTAGAGTGATTTTATTTGAGAATGATGTTTATAAAACATTTTGGAGAGAAGCAATAAATACAACAGTGTATACTCTAAATAGAGTATAGATTAGAAAAGGTATGGACAAGATATTTTATGAGCTATGGTTTGGACATTCCCTATCAGTCAAATATTTTAAAATATTTGGGAGCAAGTGTTATATGAAGAGAGACAATGATGTTGGTAAGTTTAATCCAAGAAGTGAAGGCATGTTTCTTGGCTACTCCTTGAAAAGTAAAGCTTATAGATGTTTCAACTATAGAACTAAGACAATAGTTGAGTGTGCAAATGTAAGGATTGATGAGAGGTTTGAAACCAAAGAAAATATGGTAGATTATAATTCAGATGAAGAAGAGGATAACTCAAGAATTGATAGATAGAGTACTAATTTTTTTTAAGACTAATGATGACTTGCAAAATGATGTCCTCACTTTTGAGAATAGAGGAGAACAAAGCTCTAAACCTAGAGAAGAGATTAGATTTGAAATGTTAACTCCTAATCCTAATAGAAACCTGAGAAGGAATCACCCACCTAAGAAGATAATTGGACATAAAGAGGAAAGCATTATGATGAGAAACATAGTAAATTAGGAGATATGCTTGATATCTCAAGTTCTACCCAAGTGTGCAAATGAAGCGATCAAAGAAAATCGTTGGATCCAAGCAATGAAGGAAGAATTGGATCAAATAATAAAAAGTGATACATGGCAATTAGTTCCTAGACCTAAATACAAGAATGTGATAGGAATTAAATGGGTTTTCATGAATAAGATGAACAAGTAATGAGAAGTTGTGAGAAACAAGGCTAGAATTGTTTGTAAAGGTTATTCATAGCATGAAGACATTGATTATAAGTAGGCATATGACTTGTAGAAAGAATGAAAGCAATAAGGACGTTCTTGGCATATGCAGAAAACAAGAAATTTAAGGTTTATCAAATTGATGTTAAATCAACATTTCTAAATGGAAAATTAGAAGAGGAAGTCTATATTGAGAAGCCTGAAGGATTTCCCTTATTAGAAGATAAAGGCATGGTATGTAGATTGAAGAAAGATCTTTATGGTCTGAAGCAAGGACCAAGAACCTAGTATGAGAGATTAAATAGTTACTTGGAAAAGACTGGATTAACTAAAGGTACGATAGAAAATAACTTGTATCTAAAAGAAATTGAAGATGGTTTATTGATTATTGTAATATTTCTTGATGATATAATTTTTTAATGAAATGACAAAGCTAGTGATAAATTTTCTGAAGATATGAAGAATGAATTTGAAATGAGCATGATAGGAGAAATGAAGTTCTTCCTAGGATTGTAGATTGTGCAAGAAAATGATGGTATATTCATTTCAAAAACTAAGTACTTAAAAGATTTGTTGAAAATGTCTGGTTTCCAAATTTGTAAACCTATAGACACACCTATCATACTAGTCACACAAGACCAAATATAGAAAATACAGTTGGGATAGTGGCTAGATTTTAAGTTGATCCTAAAGAATATCATTTTGCAGTGGTAAAGAGAATTTTTAGATATCTAAAAGGGACATCTAACTATGGAATTTGGTATGATAGATAAAATTATTTCACTTTATGCATATATATTGGTGATGATTGGGTAGAAAGTATGGATTATAGAAAAAAAACCAATGGTGGAGCATTCTTTCTTGGAGGAAGTTTGATTTCTTGGTTAATCAAGAAGCAAGAATGTATTTTGTAGCAACAAACAACTATAATCAAGTTATGTGGATGGAGCAGATGTTGAAGGAAATCAAAATTATGATTAAAGAATCTATTATCATTTATTATGATAACACAAGTATAGTGATTGTATTTAAGAATCATGTATTGCATTCTAAGACAAAGCATATATCTATTAACTATCATGGTTTGCAAGAGAAAGTAGTAGAAGAAGAGATCAGGTTGGATTATGCAAGTGCTAAGGATCAAATTGTATATATATTTATGAAGCCCTTTCCTAAAGATAATTTTGAGTACTTGAAAGGTATGCTTAGGATCATACCCTTGCTTACTTTTGAATAGTTGATGCAAAGAGTGCATTAGTTTGGTGGCATAAAACACTATTATTTGACTAGATTATATGATGATGCTTCCTATATGGGGGAGTATCCAGTATGTATTGTGTCGTTGAGGACTCTTGGTATTTGACTATTGGTAATGAATAATGTCTTTGGAAACTCGAGCTAGTTAATGACTTGGAGTAGCATATTAGAAATTGGTATATAACAATTAGTATTGAGTTTGCACCTTTGAGATTGATGTCAATGGGGGAGGAAATGTACATGAAAAATATATCCTACATTATGGGGAGAGAAGCACCTATTGAGACAACAATGTGGTAGAGTTATAGAAAGATTCATGTAAGTACATAGAAGAAAGTGTAAGTATGCAAAAGAAAGTGTAAGTGCATAGAGTTTGGTATTCTTGGAACTTAGATGTTTTTCATCTATGTTCCCGTCAATGCCAAATGGGGAGATTATTAGCATGAAATATGATGATACTACTTGGGAGAGTATCTTCAGCATTAGAGAACATTGCTTTTCACATTATATCTTTTATCTAAGATATAATGAGGTGATGCATAGTCAACCAAAGATAGGAGATATTTGGATGATGATGTTAGCAAGTGTAGAAGACCTAGAGTCACACATATAAATTTTTGTAATAGACTATGAGTTGATAGTGCTATTGTAATTATAATTAATTATATATCTTATTTTAATTAATTGGGGAAGCCTCCAGGCCATCTCAAGGAATTATTATAAAGATATGATATAAAGGAAAGATGTTTTCTTTATTTGAAAAGAAGTGAAGTATTATGATCATTATATTTCTGAAAAGTTGTCTTCTACTAAGAGCATCTGCAACTTTGTTATACTTCCCACTCCTGTATTTCAAAATAGATGTATGATTCTGCAAAAACTCAACCCACGTCAAATGAATTTGGTTTAATTTTCCTTGACTATTCAAATATTGTAAATCTTGATGATTAGTATAAAAATCAAACACCTCAGGAAGAAGATAGTGTCTCGACTTCTTCAATGCATGAACTATAGCATAAATTTTTTTATCATAAACATAATATTTTCTTTTAACATCATTTAACTTCTCACTAAAATAAGAAATAGGTCTACCTTCTTAGCTCAAAACAACTCCTATTGTAGTACCACTAGCATCACATTCTACTTGAAAGAACTTGTTAAAATTAGGAAGTGCTTAAATAGGCTTCTCAATAACTTTCTATTTCAATGGATTAAAACTCTTATCTTCTACTACAATCCACTTAAATTCTTTCCTATCCCCTCTCATTTTTTTAGCCAAGGGTCCACAAATAGTTCTAAAATCTCTTATGAAATTTCTATAAAAGCCAGCCACTCCATGAAAATATCTTACCTTCATCACACTCTTTGGAGTAGGCCATTCAAGGATAGCCTTCACTTTATCTAGGTCCATTTTTAGACCTTCTTCTAAGACTACAAGTCCCAGGTACACCAAATCCTTTTTTACAAAATTGAACTTCTTCAGGTTTATCAACAACTTCTCTTCCCTCAACTTATCAAAAACCTTGTGACTATGAATCAAATGCTCCAACAATGTCATACTAAATATCAAAATATCATCTAGCTAAAAGATAACAAAATTACCTAGAAACTCCTTTAGTACCTCATTCGTGAGCATCATGAAAGTGCTTGGTGCATTGATTAGCCCAAAAGGTAAGACTAACTACTCATACAGTCCTTCTTTTGTCTTGAATGTAGTCTTGCACTCATCACCTTCTCTAATATGAATCTAATCACACACCCTCTTTAGATCTATCTTTGTGAAATACTTAGCTCCACTCAAATAGTCCATAATATCATCCATCCTTGGCAATGAAAATATGTACTTGATTGTGATATTGTTAATAGCACAAGAATCTATGCATATCATCCATTCTCTATTCTTCTTTGGTTCTAATATGGCTGGTACAACACATGGACTTAGACTCTCTTGAATCAACCCCTTATAAAACAATTTATAGATTTGTATGTTCAGCTATTCACTTTATGCTAGTGTCATTCTTTGCACTGTCTTGTTTGGAAGATTGGCTCGTAAAACCAAATCCATCTAGTGACTAATCTCCCTCATTGGGGGCAATCCATTAGGTACATTATCTGATATAACATCATAAAATTCTCCCACCACCTCTACTTCTTATTTATTATCTTTTGGAATTATAGAAAAACACATATTCTCACATTTCATACCTTTGAGAAACTCTTTTCTATCAAAAAAACATATTCTAGCACCACTACATTCCTTTTCTTCTTTATCCTTCAATGACCTCAACTTATGCTTCACTACATCCTTTGTTAGAGTGTAGGTATTTTCTTACCCATCGTGTACAACATGCCTATCAAACTACCATAGGCTACCCAATAACATAGGTATGATATCACATAGTACCCCGTCCTAGTAGTTTCCAATCTTGAACTTCACTGAACACTACTCATTAACCATGACCTTGTGATCATCTTATACCCAATAAATATGGTATTGATGCAAGTGTTTTTGTCTCTTCAACTTTAACTTTATGACCATCATTTCTGACACTAGATTATCAGTACTTCCACTATCAATGATCACATCACAACACTTATCTTCACACCTACACACTTATCTTCACATCTAGTTTTGACTACTACTTTCAACCTCATCCTTATTCTTTTGATCATCATAATAGCCTCCAAAAGATCATTTGCCAAATCTTCCACCATGACCTCTTTTTCTATTCTTGTTGTCAAACTTCTTTCTCAGTTTCTCCCTAACTCTTAGGGAAAACTAGTATGTCTCCTCAATTCTATTCATTCAAACTAGACTTAGCTCATCCTTAATACTTGGCCTTAACCCATTAAGATAATGGGCCACTTTCTCCTTATCAACTTTTGCATGGCCAATTCTAATGAGAACTCAATAGAACTCTTTGGTATACTCTTGAATGTATTATCTCAAAACAAAAACATGGAAAACATCATGGATGCACAATAGGCTAGGTGGAAATGGTAGTTGATGAGCAATAAGAACAATCCTCTCGAGGATCTCAAATTATCTAACAAAACATGGTGCCAACTTAGAGCCTTTCTAGTAATGGATTGAACTCTTCTTCAGATGCTCCCAAAAACACCCTGTCACTAATAGAAAAGTAATAATCCAACCTATGGACATCTATATACTTCTTCTACCTTTTCTAAGTTGTAACCAAATGCCCTTTAATATGAAAAATCTTCTATTCCATATCTTCAAGCATCTCTAGACCTAGAAGTACTCAATCCTCTAAAGAATCCCAACTCAAAGGGGTACAACAATGTTTACCATATAAGGTCTAAAATGGTGACATACCAAGAGGCCTATAATACCTATTGTTATATGAAAACTCAACAAGGTATAAATAGTCCTCCCACTTGACCTACCTATCCATTACATACATGTGAAGCATATCTTCTAGAACCTGGTTCAATCTCTTTGTCTAACCATTGGTCTCTAGGTGATAAGCCAAACTAAAATTGAGTTGTGCACCCAAAGCATGCTGGAGAGATGTCTATAGTGCTGAAGTAAATATCAGATCTCTATGTAAAATAATCTAATGAGGCATCACATGCAAATGAACAATATCCTCTAAGAAAACATATGCTATAGAAGAAGCTATATAGGATGTTCTCGTGGGTGAAAAATGTACTACCTTGGACAAATTTTCCTCTATCACCATAATGTACAATCATGTCACTGTGATGACATAGGAAACCTTATGATGAAATAAATAGATATTATTTAAAATTTCCACTTAGGGATAATATGAAGGTGCAAAAGACCCGCCGGGTGCTAATGCTCTACCTTCACTTTCTAACACTCAAGAGATTGAGCAACAAAATTAGAAACATCATTACTCATCCCTACCCAAAAATAAAATTGTTTAAGATTGGTATGCATCTTCATGATGCTAGGATGTATGGGATATAGTGCACAAAGTGCTTCTAAAAGAACCAAGGTATGCTTCTAAAAGAACCAAGGTACAAAGATTTCAAGACACAAATACATAGATATGCCCCAAGTGCCATTGTAGTCTATCAAACTCAAGAAAATAACTTAAAAACCTCCCCTCAAGGGTATGTCTAGAATTAATCTCTACAGTCACCTCCTGATACCAAGCATCACTAGGAAAAGCCTCAAAGATACAACCTCACAAATCCACTCCCAATAACAATAGTGATATCTCATGTTTCCTCCAAGTCAAAACATCTATGATGAAATTTTCTATCCCTTTCATGTAGTGAACATCAAAGTTATATTCACAAAGGAACTCCATCTAGCAATAATGTCATGCATTTAGGTTTGGTTGAGCAAAGATATACTACAAACTCCTATTATAGCTATGCAACTCAAACATGTATCCCAAAAGGAAATGCCTCCAACAAACAAGAGAATGCACAATGGCCATATGTTCCAAATCATGAATGGGGTAGTTAAGCTCATGGTCTTTGATTTTTATAAACTCATAGGCAATCACTCAACCATACTAAATCAACACCACACCTACACCTCCCAATGAAGCATCTATGCAAACTATGAAGTCACCTATAGGATTAAGCACTGCAAGGATTGGTGTACTAGTCAAAAACTCCTTAAGAGAATTAAAAGTTTCCTCACACTAGTTTGACCAAAAATACTTCTTCTCTTTCCAGTAAAGAGAAGTGATGATATGAACTACACATGAAAAATCCTTCATGAAGTGATGATAATAACATGCCGATCCCATAAAACTACAAAATTTTGAAACTTTATTGGGTACCAGCCAATCCATAATAGCTTATATTTTCTCTAGATCCACCACAATACCATCCCCAATGCTGATATGCCTCAAATACTTAACCTTCAATTGGAAGAATCCACATTTATCCAAGTGGCCATACAACTAATGCTCTCTCAAGCACTATAATACTTTGCATAAATGGAGCCTATTTTTGTCAACAATCTTATAATAGATCAATATGCCATCTAAGAATAAAATGGCACACTGATCAAGGTACATGCAAAATACTCCTTTCATTAAAATCATAAAAATTGATGACATATTAGTTAACCCAAAGTGTACAACTATAAATTCATAATTCCCATATCATGTATGAAACATTGTCTGATGAATTTCAGCCTCCTGGATACAAAGCTGATGGTATACTGACTAAGATTAATGTTCAAGAACACTTGTGCCCACTTCATCTAATTAAACAAGTCATCAATCCTCAATAAAAGATATTGGTTCTTCATTATCACCTTATTCAACTATTGGTAGTCAATGCATAAATGCAATGATTAATCTTTCTTCTTTACAAAGAGGACTAGTGTACCCCATGGGGCTATACTATGATGAATATGGCCCTGGCCAATAATTCCTCTAGTGAAAATCTGAGCTCACTCAACTCCTAAGTAGTCATGTGGTAAGGAGCTCATGAAATTAGCTCTACTCCTAGTACAAGATCAATCTAAAAATCAATGTCATGCTATGATGGCATACTGGGTGTCTCATCAAGAAACACATCTACATACTCATGAAGAAGTGGGTGATCATCAAGTGTTACCATATGGATCTTGGCTTGCTCAAGATAACTAATAGTAATAATGAACATATGGCATCCCTTCCACATACTCTACTTCAACTGATTAGCTGCAATCATCCAAAGTGAGACTAGTCTTTGGACTACTAATAGCTCCACCTTGCCACCTATGTCATCAACACATTGAACTAGCTTATGGAAAAAATCTATATCTACCTAATGGGTGGCTAAAAAATCCATTCCTAATACAATGTCACACAATCCTAAAGGTAGGATGTGAAGATCCACTCTGTTGGTGAAGGTTCCCAAATTCAAACTACAACCACTAACCAAGGAGTCTACAACCACTTTGGAACCTATGGCTAACTCAACCTACCACCTATCAACCTAACATACTACCACTAGCCCACATTACTAAACAAGATATGGTTAAATAAAAGAATCAAAAGCACCTAAGTCAAATAAAATTGAAGATTAAATACCATGCAATATACCTATAGCCTCGACCATGGTACCTTGATGCTCAACTTGATAGTTACCAACTACTTCAAACACTCAATGAATCCTTCCTACATCTCCCACATTAGGCTTTGGTCTAGTTGCACCTTTTCTAGATCCTATATATGGTTTAATATGACATCCCAATGCTTTATGACTAGGCTGTCCACAAGAACACTAGTTTCCTTGAAAGCTAGATCTAGTCCCATGACCACGTTGAGTAGCACTAGAATAACATGCACTACCCTTGCTAGAGTTTTGCTAACTACTTTGAGGAGGAAGATCCTATGGATATTTCTATCCATGGCTTTGGTCATCTCCTTTCTTCCCTAAGCTAAATGGAGAATGTCCACCCTTGGTCCAAAACCATTTTTGTTGATTCCCATGATGATATCCACCCAGAGATGGTGCTAACTAGGTTTGGCCCTTTCCTGAGGACTGAGTGAACTATGCATCCTACCATGAGTTCCATCCACTTTGGTTCTAAGAACTGGATTCACCAATAAACCCCCTAGCCACATTTCTCTCTATAATTATTTCCTTCTCTATGACAAGTGTAAGCATGCTCGACTGGTGAACACAAACATCTCTAATGATAGATTCCCTAAGGCCCCTAAAAAAATGTTGAGTGCAGAGTGCTTCTTCATGTTGATAGCTTGAATACTGAATCAACCCAAGAAATTCTTTCTCATACTAGTCCATCATCATATTCCTCTACTTGAGCTCATGAAACTCATCAATATGGGCCTCACAATACTATGGAGAAAGGAATTTCTCCCTAAATCTCTCCTCAAAGATCTCAAAAGTGAGACCTGCCATGCCAATATGGAGCTTCTCACTCTTCGTATCCCACCAAATAGAACCATGTTCTATGAACTATGTGATAGCACAATGAACCTTTACATTTATTCCATATGGTAGTAAGCATAAGCAACACCCCAAACTAGGTCTTAGTCTTGAGCCCTATCCCTTGTCCATTAAATAGTGGTGGTTTAGACCTTTGAAGTTCTCACATCATCTCAAGTTGGGTGAAGTTATCATTATTATTCTAACCATGACCTCTCCATTAGTTCCCTCTACCATTAGGTGGTGTATAAGAATGTTCATGCTTGTAGTCATGTTCCTCTTCTCTATCCTTAGACCTATGTGAATCTATTAGAAATAGATAATATTGAGAGAGGGGGTGAATCGGTATTCTACAAACTTTTTCCCACAACTAAATATTGTTAATTACTTTATAACTTGCATATTAAAGTAAACCAATAATGGTAAATAGTAAATATAACCATACAAATAGAGAACTCATAACACCATTATTTATTAATGAGGGAAACCTTGGCCAAGGGAAAACCCTAGTGGGGATGATAACCACTAGATGGTTCACTAAACAAAAGGATCTTGTTAAGGATATTGACCCTATTAGGAGTCTATGAAGTACATATAGTGTCTCGAGTCCTTGTTAGAAGCCTCAACTCTATTAGGAGTTGCTACAACCCTATTAGGAGTTTGTAGATCAATTACAATGTATGCAACAAGAACCCACTGCCCTAACATGCAAGTATACAATTCAATTCCTCCACGAAATAGATATACATACAATACTTGCTTAATGTAGTAACTTTCACTTACTCTAATATTTACATTAGATTTCACATCACATAAGCCTTACAAATGGTTCTCATAATAGTTCTTATGTCACATCAAATCATGAAACTTCCATAGTATCTGTGCATCACATCTATTTGTTGTGCAACAAACTTACACACTATTTGCACAACATATATAAGATCTTTTCTTATACCTTGCACATTCACCAATTGTTGCTCAATCAGCTTCCATGTCTTCACATGCTTGAAATAATATAAAATAATATCCACATAGTCTACTTAACCTAACTTGGAAATTATTTTCAAATTAAAGTAATTCCTAAAGTTGTAAATCCCTTTTTTCTATTATGCTCTTTTCTACACTATTAAATACTAGCATATTTAAATTTATTGTAACTTGCAGTGTGCTAACCATACACACATATGCACTGGTACACATCATCATGAAAATGTTACAATCTTTTCTCAAATGGACATTATTCTAATTCTTTGTGCATCATCTTTATTAAGATTTGTACACTATACTCCTACAAAGTGTCTAATACTTAGATAATTTTCCTATCTTTGAATGCATAAATGAAATGTTGAGTATATGTTTCCATAAACGATAACCATCAATATATCTAATTAATCATATTGCCAAAAATCTCCCCCTGTGGCATTGATGGCAATATTTGGGAAAATTGGCTAAGTCCCAAAATGATATCATACAAAAAAAAAAGCAAATAAAATAACTAGACACAAATTTCCTTCAAAACATAACAATTTTATTCATGTTTTGATGGATCATTACATTACTTATCATTCCTTTACATTGACACATATATAAGCCCCCCCTTACATATACATTTACATTTATACAATTTTTTCTACATAATACTCCCCTTTTGACATCAATGGCAAAGGTGTCCAAAAATGTATCACAAAAACTTGCTGCCTATTGTTGATCAGCTCATTATTCTGAATATGCAATCTCCAAAATCAATATTCATTATATCAAAGTCCTTCTCCCAATTGCCTTTGATTGTATCTAATATACTGATGAGTGTGCAAAGTTCATAGGATGCCACTTCATCTACACTCAAGTTAGTGTGGGCAAAATTGTCATAGGAAATCCTTGCCAGATATTCTTTGAGATCAAAGAATTTTCTTATTACCTTCTCCTTGTCAAATTCTATGATTTTGATAGCACTATGAATCTTCTCAATCTCATTCTTAGAATCTTCAATTTTGATCTTAATTTTCTATAATCTTGTAGTGAGTGACAAAAGCTCACTCATGTGGCCTTTAATCTTTGCATCAAAATTAGATAAGTAAACATAGGAGATTGCATACTATCCATACAAGTTCTTAACTTTAGCAATACACTATCTCAATTCCTTGATGTTTCCATCAAGTGCCTTCAAATCATTGCGCACATTGGTGGACACTATGTTGAATAGTGTTGCATCATGTTTACTCGGTGCTTGTGTTATTTTTACTTTAGCTAAGGTTGTGAATTCCCCATCAAAGGTCTTCACCAATGCTTTTTCCTTAGCTTGCAAGTCTAGATTAGATACAATTTTAGAAACTATCTTCTACATGCACTCCGAGACTTTAGAAGGAGTCTTCTCTAAAGACTTTATAGACTTATTTTTCTTAAACAATTTGCACAAAGTATCCAATAGCTCTTTTTGGTCTTCATCATTAGATGGAATAAGTACTGCTATTGATGTTCCAGCTATTGATACTACTGAACATATTGTAGTCTTTTTCATTTGTTCCTCTGCACTCTTCTTTTGCTCAACCTCTTTCTTCTTCTTCTCTTATTCCTCTAACTTTTTCTTTTCCTCTTCTTCTTTATTCCTCTTTTCCTATTCTTCTTTCCTCTTCTTTTCCTATTTTATTTTCATCTTCTTTTTTTCATCTTCTTTCCTTTCATTTTCTTCAAGTTCCTTTCTCTTATTCCTTCTTCTTTTTCTCTTCCTCTTCATCATCAGAGCTGGTATAGGTAGTGATATTGCCAACAATATTTTCCCCATATGCTACAAAAAGATTCTCCTTTGTGTCCATAGTTATGTGCATACTATCCACTTGCATGGATTCAGTACCAATAACAATGTGAGGTGGAGATAGTTCTTATTGTGCCCCTTTTGTATCTTCCTCTTCACTAGAAGGTATACCTTCCTATACATATACTAGACTATCAACCTTTTCTTGTGAACTCTCCTTAGGTACTGAGGTTATATATTTCATTATAACCTCCTCTATTTCTTGCCTTACCTCCTCATGATTTCCTTCCATCAGAAGAATTTCTCTTTTTTTTTTCTTATCAAGGGCTCAATACCCTTCAAAACTTTCTCAAATTCCTCTTTTGATCCAACATCACATAACTAATTTATGGATGTGATCCTCATATTCAGATCCTCTTCTACTATGCTTCTCTTCCTATTGATCAACCTATTGTATAGGTCTTTAGGAATATTATTATGAATGCTATCAAATATTTTATTCCTCAAAATCATATTTCTTATTATGGCATTCTTTAATTTCCTTCTACCCATACTATTATACATGCTATAAAATTTATTCAACTAAAAAATATTATCATCATTTACAATCTACATTTTTAGTTTCTTTACTTTTGATTTTCATGCCTTCTTGCATGTGGCTATCTTGGCTTCCTGTGCATCTTTCTTAATAGTCTTATCTTCATCATCATCATTTGAGCTTTCAAAACTACTCACTTGCATGGTTTTCCTCCTTTTTCTAGGCCTGTTGTTGATCTACTTTAATATTTTCTTAGCTTGAGGTGTAGGTAATTTCTTAACCTTCACTAGTCTCCTTGACTTCCTCTATACAGTAGGTGCTTCCACCTCTGATTGTCTCCTTGATTTCTCATAGCTCACCCTTATAGGCTGCACTTGCACAACTACTACATATGGTGCAATAGGAGCTTGCACACATGGTTGTCCCACTATTACTCCTTCTGAAAGTCTTGCCACTATAATAAGTGTTGTTGCCAACACTTTTTTCTACCCACTGACCTTCATCTCTAGGACAATTCCCTTTATCTCATTGAATTCCTATCTAGTCATGCCAAATTCCTTGAATATGGAATCTATCTCCTTTTCTACTTTCTTCTTACTCTCCTTGCTATGGATTTTAGACTCTACAATCCTTAATCTCTCATCACATGTCCCCCATCTAGGAAATTTTGTGTCCTACTCAAACTTGTGTATGATCTACACATACCCTTCAATTAGTTCAATGCTCATCACATATCCCACTAGCTCAATGAACTTCACTCTAGGTATCACTTCTTCCATACAGGTGTTGTCATTTCACACCATGAAGAAAAAATCATCCTTCTACTTCTCTACCATAGAGGGAGGTATCCTATACCTCAATTTCATCTCAAACTAAAAATTCTTCATCATCCTATCAATATCAATGTATCTAACATTCTCAAGTTTAGATCTATAGCTTTGAGTTACAATCTTCATTGTGCACTTGCTGCTGTCCCAACTAATTACTCTAGGAAGCTTCTTAGTAATATAAAATAATAAATGAGTCAATAGGGACTCAAATATAAATATTGTGCTCTTAGTTTTCTTTATCTTTGCAATATTGTCCAAAAGATGCACTATGACAATGTTGTAGAAATTAACTTTTCTCCTTTCAACAGCCATCACATATCCTATATGAATGAATCTAGTTCATATAGAGTTTACCCTTGATTCATGGTCTAATGTGTACCCTAATATTTTGGTCAATAATTTGACTCCTTTATCCTAAATAGGATAAACCCTCATATATCTTCTATCCATCTTGGTTTTCAAGTTTGTCTCCACTAATTTCTTGATTCTTTTCTCATTAATAGGGTTACAAGATTCATTTCTAAATCCTATGATCTTGTGGATTAGGTCCTTGTCAATGACAATATATACATCACCTAACTAGAAGATATCATCATGAACTCTACTCAATATAATTTGGGTCCACTCGTAATTGTTGGATTATGTGTAGAACATATTCTTAACCAAATTCAAATCTTCAAGGTGCACATATTTAGACTTCAGGGATAAGTCATTATTACACATGAATCCTAAGTCTTTTTGAATCTCCTCATCACCTATACTCTCAATTTTTTAGTTTATATAATTCCTTATATCCTCTACATGTAACACATTTTTTAAAACTTTCACAAATGCACCTATAGGATCTAATAAAGAAACAAATGGGCGTTTCTTGAACTCATACCTTGGTCTTTCACTAACATCATGCACTTCTTGACTATTAATTCCTTTATAACTATAAATTCTTCAAGAAATTGATCTTAATACACCATAGAATACCTCAAATTCATGATTTTAGGGCTTCTATAACTTTCATCTTCACAAACTTGCTTCACACTTCAATTGCTATCAAATCACTCCTCAATTTGCTCAAGACACTTAGCATGAACAAATGGTACATCAAATATTTTTCATGATCCTTAAATCATTTCAAATTATACTACCCAATAAATGCATATCTACTACAAACTCATAATACTATCACTTTCTACTAGTGACCTTGATCTTACAATTCCCACATACTACAATCACATCAAGACTTGTGCATTGAATCATAGCTTTCTCTCTATGTCTTCTACCTTCTAATTATGCAATCTCAAACCCACTCTCTAACATTAATTCTAACCATTAATGCTCTACTACTTACTACAATAGCTTAATTTAGGTAGGTTGGGTCACAAATAATCCATGACTTCAACTTTCCATCAGGTGCATCGAAGAATTTTTCTTCCAATATTGTATGTGAACTCTTTAGATTACAAGACTTCACAAATTCATCTTTGAATTCCTCAACATATTTGTTGACTACTTCTTTCTAACTATTGTTGCCTCCATTTTCATTCCTTCTATCACTCCTATTGTTGTTCCTTTTGTTGTTAGGGTTCCTATTAAATTTTCCTATGTCCATTCTATAGAATCTTTCTATGTGTCCAATATTATTGCATAACTAACATATAGGTGCATTTCTTCTCTAATTGTTCCCATTATGACTTAAAAGTGCTCTACAATTCCTTGCAATATGTCTAGGATTGTTACATTTGTAACAAAAAAATTAATTTCTCTCCATCATTAGATCTACTCTTTGATCTACTTCTTCCATTACCTATAGGGTTAGTGTTCCTAAACATTATATTATTCTTATTATCATCAACAAACTTAGGTTTCTTACATTATATTGCCAAATGTCCATAACCATGACAATTATAACAATAGAAATTAGTAATAGGTTTACAAAATAATTACCTATGTATTCTCTTTTTATATGTCCAAATTTATTACATATATAGCATCTACCTTTGAATTCATGTCTTACTTATTTGGATGAATCATCTTTCTTAGGTTCTTCAACTTGTTCTATTGTTCTAAGTTCATCAAATTTCTTTGTCAATTTAGTTTTCTCAACTTCATTAGATCACTTGAACTTTTCTTTTGGGATTTCTAATAAAGAATCTATTTCTATCCTAATCTCATCTTTCTTTGTTGACTTCTCTCCAAGAAGATATCCAAGGGTTTTCTTGTCATAAAAAAGGCCTTTGATGAAATATATATTCATTAATTTTCTCTAACTATTTTTTTTCTTGTGTCAACTCTCCTTTCACAATGATGTTGTAATTTTCTAGCTCTACATTATCTATCTTAACATAATCTAATTTAGATGTCTCTTGACTTAATTGGGATCTAAGGTCTGCATTCTCTTATTTTAGACCAAGTTCGCTCTTATTGCCACCAGTCTTAAGACTCAAGTTTAGCTCAATAATTTTCAACTCATGTTCCAAGATCTCATTCTCTTTCTTGAGATTTTTTTGTATCATCATTAACATGTTGGAAGATTGGGAATATTTTTGGAAGCATGAATGCTGATGATATTCCTATGGGCAAGTACTACTATGTTGATATGTTACATTTATGACTAAGTTTGTCATTGATGTCAATATAGTAGTTTTCTATAGTATTTGACCAAAGAACAATAGAAAGATCAAGTTGGTATGGATGGCTAGTTGAGCATTATAACTACCTAAGGTTATGGGAGATACTTCTAAGTATCTAGTATATGCAGTTAATGTTAGAAGAAGAAAGAATAAGTCTAGAAGAAGTTATGTAAGTTTTGGTCGTGTCTGTTCTAAGATAGAGTTTACAAAGGCATGTTCTAGAAAAAAAATTATATCTCTTAGTAGAGTTGATATCTTGAAGATTGAGTTTTGTTGGGCATTATTTTTGCATGAGGTCAATGGCAAGAATCCATAGTGTAATTGCTCTCTTGAAAAGAAAATCTTTTTAGGGATCCACTCCAAGGTTCAATATTTTTCTTGCGACATACCAAAATTCGCTCAGTAGAAGATAAATGTGATTGTTCACAAGGAGGCCTTTTCTGGTTGTAAAAACTCTTTTATCTTGAAATTGAAGTAAAATCTATTCACTGTCTCAAAATATCACACCAAAAGAACAATATTTTTTGTTTTTTTTTTTGTTTTTTTTCATGTATACAATTCTGACAATGCAGCTACTATGAGGTCCTATTCTGACAAGGGGTTAGCAAAGCAAATAATGAAACTAAAAGAAACTAACATGAAATCAAATAACTTGAAATTGAAATTCTTAAATGGACATAAGCTATAGAACACAACATGCTACAAGTTAAACCTTCAAATAAATTGGCAGGAAACCAATGAAAATAGGAGCAACGCTTCCTAGAATCCACTGATGCAATCGTCGGTGAGAATCTTTAACAAATCAAATGATGTTTCACTCTTCATCAAATTACAATCTATGTACACACAATTGAGTGATCTCTTCTCAAGCTTGTTACATCAATGGAATTCATATATCTATAGCAAACAGTAGAACTAAAAGATCACACAACCAGAAACAACACAATAAACCTTTAGTTCAATCACAATCTCATGAATAAAATTCACAAAACAATGACACATTTAGGCAAGAATAACTACAATCCAAATTCTAGCACCAAAAGCATAATTTTATTGTATAATAATGGCGGCCCTTTTTACATTTTAAAATGGGGTATTTATAAGAAATTGTCTCCTCAATTTGTGTTGAGAGTGAGAGATATCTTGATGCAATAAAATGCTTTTAAAACATTTAAACAATCTAAATATATACAAACTGGCAATCTAAGTGGTGCTTAGAGGAATTCCATCCATATTTTATTCGTTAATTGGATGCATGAGTCCTTTATGTGTCAAAAACAAAGAAAGCATGAGGTAGAATGTAGGACGAAGCCATCAATCAAGGTGGAAGTGCATGGAGTCACCAAAAATAGAATCTGCCTCTTCACTAGACATTTTTTGGAGTTAACTTGTCATTAGAATGCGCTCTCAATGCATGGAAAGTGCTATTTTTGGAATTGGCAGTCAACTGTTAGTACACCTCTAAATTACAAAGCTGTGGAGCTCAAAAATGCAAAGCTACGGACCTGCGTAGCTATGGAGCTCAAAAATGTAGAGCTACAGACCTGTGTAGCTATAGAGCTAAAAAATGTGGAGCTACAAACCTTCGTACCTGCAGAGCTCAAAAATGTGGAGCTACGGACCAGTGGACCTATGCACCTCGATAGCTCAAATCACCAAAAAATCAAAGTTGTTAATTTTGAAAATGGTTTCTGGGTTTTTCTCAAATGGGGTTTTAGATCACTTTTGGTATATATTCTTGGCTCATTTTTGATGATTTATACCCTCTTTATAGCCAATCACTTTCATAAACTTGAACTTCCTTGCCTTCTTTGATCTAAAATCCTAAGGCACCTATGTTGAATCTTGCCATTAATAGGTGCATACGATGAGGAACCTGTTCCACTTCATGTGTCCAACCTCTGTATCTTCAACCTTTGTCTTCTCTCCAACTAACCTATCCTTCCTAGCAAGAAATCGAGTGATCCAGATGATCAGATGTTTGAAACATTTTCATATTTTTTCAAAAAAATTTCCTAGGCATTTTTAAATGGCTTTTTCGAAGGTCTTCTGCTCAAAATTTCAAGTTGAAACTTTCATCGATCCCTGAAATTGGGTAACTAAAGATTCACTATTTTAGGGACTGAAATTAGATCTTCAGTTCTTCTTTCCAATGGTGTAAGCGATTTTGAATTTTGAGGCCCAAGTCAAAAGTTATGACTCTAACAAGTTGGTGATGCCTTTTTACCTACAAAAAGAAGCAAACATTAGTACGGATAGTTGAAAATGCTTAATTAAGACAAACACCTCTGAAAGATAGAATTTGGACCTTTTATTTTATTTATTTGGGTGTGCCCACTAAGGGGGCATGCGTGACACCTTTCATGAGGGGCGCGATGCAGTGCACCACCATGGGGGGCACACATAGTGCTACCATGGAGGGTGCCTACATGGTGCACCTCCATGAGGGGTGCATGTGGCACGTGATGCCTCCATGGAGGGTGAGCATGTGACGCACCTCCATGAGGGGTGCGCACGATGCGCAGCACCTCCATGGAGGGCCTGCACATAGCATTCCTCCATGAGGGGCATGTGTGCGGTGTGCCTCCATTGGTGGCGTGCAGTACCTCCATGGAGGGTGCACATGTGGCACCTCCATTGGTGGTGCGCGCGTGCCTTCATGAGAGGCACACCTCAATGTGCGGCGCAAAATTTTTTATTATAATTTTTTTTTAATTTTTAATTTTTATTTAATTTTTATTTATTATTATTATTATTTTCAAATTTTGACTCTAAAATTCTAACTCTAACAAAACTTCCTTCTCCCGACTCTCGAAATGTGAGTCTGGGAGTCAAAAAAAGTAGGGGGTCCTCATTCCTAGTGAGGAATGGGGCATGTATTGTGGACACCACAAAAAGTTTGAGGACATAGAGAAGACATGTTGAAGATGATTTGGCTAAGCTCACTCATCATAATATTGCATGTACAAAAAGTTATTCAAGTTGCAAGGCAGAAGATTAATGTTATTGCTAAGTGTAACATGTTCTTAATGTGGTCCTATAATAATTAATTGAGAAGGTCTAATAGTCGACTTAGGGAATTATTTTATGCACTTGGTATAAAGGAAGGACATTTTACTTTATCATGATGTATCAAATGTATGGAATATGGATTGATGATAAACATCAAAGAGTGCAGAATGTGAAATTGAGCAAAGCAACATAGAACTAAAGGAAACTTCACTACCGAGGTTTTGCTGAGTGATTCAAGGTTTAATATTTGAATCTGAAGTTTGTGACATAGGCCAAAAAATCCAATAGTGATTGGTCCAGTTGACAGGATAGAGGAAAGACCAAAGTAAAGGAGAAGATAATAGTAAATTACTTGTTTGAGCAGTGAGCTCTTCATGTAATTGAAGTTGCATGTTTGGGTATTCGGGTCTTCTTGCATATATTATACCACACCCCCCCTAATAGGGTTGGCACAACTCCTAATAGGGATTAAAAGTCCCCTAATAGGGACTCATTGTACTAAATGTTGTAACAAACTCGTAATGGAATCCATCCTCTAACAAGGAATATTTATATTGGTACATCATCTTGTGGGCATCATTCCCATCGAGGTTTTCCCTTTGGTCAAGGGTTTCCCTAGTCAA
Organism: Cupressus sempervirens; assembly: GCA_028749045.1. Classification (NCBI taxonomy): domain Eukaryota; kingdom Viridiplantae; phylum Streptophyta; class Pinopsida; order Cupressales; family Cupressaceae; genus Cupressus; species Cupressus sempervirens. The sequence goes on from CM053793.1 coordinate 773,910,474, forward strand.
CATATCTAGTGTAATTGTGTATGTGCATTTTACTATGGTTGTTATTTACTTTGGTTGAATGGTTAAGTGTTTCTAAAGAAGATAAATGTTTTATTTTTTTGATAATTGATTCCCCCTTCTTAGTTATCTTGGTGGACTATTATTTCTAACAAGTGTAATTAAATGTTTTTTTACAACAAAAAAAACTATTTTTCTTTGCAACTTGATTGCCTTTTGCTGCTCCTTTTCAAATTTTGAAACTAGTCTCATGGTGGGCCCTAAGCCTCCTGACCCTCCCCAATGCCCAAACTTGCAGATGGTGTTAACCTTGCATATGGATTTAGATGTTTTGACTAGTAGGTGTCAGGTCATTAATGTGGAGATGAAGACAATCTTTGGCCCTATTCCCTTGGGAAATGAAAAACATATTGGTACTCCTATGGAAAGTGGAAAAAATCTAATGATTGGGATCCCTCTTGGGTGGAAGAATGCACTAGTGGGTACCAATTTGGCTAGAGATTTAATGGAGGATCCCAAGATTGCACATAGTACTAATGGGCCAGTTATCTCTCTTTCAGATACTTTAGTGGACAGTGTTACTTTTGGCCTCAAACTATGTGTGGTTGGTAGCTTTGTTGCCTTTAGACCCATGATAGAGATGGTCTAAAAATGGGTAGGCCAAAAATGGAAGATTAAGGGAAGTGTTGGTATTTCTGCAATGCCAAGCGACCTTTTTAATTTCAAATTCACCATGGAGGAGGATATCAATATAATACTTTTAGGAACTTGGTATTATGGAAAGAATTGCCTTGCATTAACAAGGTGGCACCGAGGCTTTGATGCTAGCATAGAGATTAAAAATTTAGCTCTTGTTTGGGTATGACTACATGGACTACCACTTGAATTTTGGGATGAGAAAATTCTAAGGTGGATAGGGAATTCCTTCCATCATTTTTTTACTACGGACATGGTGAAACTACAAAAATCAAGACTGGTGTAAGCTATATTTTGTATGAATGTTGCATTGAACTAAGCTCCCCTGACTGTGGTCACTCTAAAAACTAAATGGGGAGAGGAATACCAACCTATATAATATGAGAATGTGGGACTATTTTTTCTGAAGTGTGGACAATCTGGGCATGTCATAGTGGACTATAAAGCCCAACTCTAGAAGGAGAAATAAAAGGAAGGTTCCCCTAGAATTGTAAAACAAACTATAAAGGGAATCTTCAAAAGCTCCATGGCTAGAGGAGGTTGTTGTTGGTACTCAAATATTGGAGGCTAACAAGGTATAGGATACCCCTATCATAGGGTTTGAGGGGCTAAGTATACCCGAAATGGGGTATTCTTTAGATGAAAAGAAGAAAATGGAAGAGTACCCATTTAGACAAGAGATAGAGGAATTAATAAGGTCACCTTTGAGGGGGCTCAGGAAGGTGAGTTGGTGGAGGAAGGTGAAATAGTGGTACACCACTCCCTACTTGGTACTCCATCTAGTCTGAGAAGAAAGGGGTTATAGGGACAAAAGTCTCTAAACTATGATACCCATGAGAGCTTATGCACCCCTCTAAGAATTATGAAGGCCTCTCTAGTAGAGATAGCTGCGAAAGTGATGGTAAGTTTAGATAAAGTGGAGGCTGAAAAAGGACTAAGCCCCACTTCCCCATAGGTGGGAGATAATGAGAAATGAGGAGTTCAAAAAAGGAAGAAAATTGGGGGAAAACACCAAATGTATGGACATGTGGTATAGCTAGAAGACCAAGTAGTAGAATAACCAAGACAATATAAGTAGCAAGGGATGTGGCCAGGGGTAAGAAGCTTACACTAGAGACTGTAACAAGAGGTATGAAATGAAATTTCTTTCTTGGAACTTAAGGGGACTAAATAACCCCCATAAAAAATATGCTTTAAAGCAGTGTATATTCTAGGAAAAGGTTGACTTTGTGTTAATCCAACAAACTAAAATATCTAGTTCAAATTTTAGTAGACTAGTGGGTGATTTTTTTCTAGAGGATGCATTCATGCATGCTAACACTAATGGAGCCTCAAGGGGTATTGCTACCATATGGAACCTATGTTCTATGACTAGATTTGAGTTGTGGAAAGATAAAAATTTCTTAATAATTGAGTTCCAAACTAGTAATGAAAGATGGGGGCTTATTAATATCTATACTTCTAATAATAAGATAGGGAGAAAAGAAACCTATGGAAAGTTGGAAATGATAATGGATACTATGAAGGAAAAATAGATGATGTGTATGGGATATTTTAATACCCCCCTCTACTACTTAGAAAAGTTAGGTGGAAATAGAGATTGCCTTGGAATTTTGCAAGACCTTCATGATTTTATGGGGAAAATGGATTTAATAGATGTAGACTTGAGAGGAAACCCATTCACCTAGACTAATAACAGAAATGAAAGTGATCTTATTCAAGTAAAATTTGATATACTGATGGTGATAGGGAACTAGAATCAACTGAGTGATTCCTTTTTGAAAAATCTCCCAAGAATTGCTTCTAACCATTCTCCTTTAATCTTCCATTGGGAGGATGGTATAAAAGTAGGTTTGAAACCTTTCAAGTATGAAATAATGTAGGAATCCCACTTGGAATTCAAAGATCAAACCCAAGAATGGTGGAACATAAGGATAGATAGTACTACAATGTATAGACTAACTCAAAAATTAGATATATAAGGAGAAATGTCAAAGGCTAGGCTAAGAATTCCTTTGGAGATTTGTTTAAAGTTAAAAGAGAAGTAGAAGAGAAACTTAAAAAATTGTAGGGGGTTATTGTTGAGGGTAATAACTTGGAAGAAGGTAAACAAGAAGAAGAAGAGTACTTAGAAAAATGGAAGGACATCATTTTGAAGAGGAATTTTTTTGGAAGCAAAGATCGAGAGTTCAATGGTTAATTGAAGGTGACAGGAACACTACCTTTTTCCATGGGTCAGCCTCAAACCATAAAAGAAGAAGCATGATCAACATGTTGGAAGGAAAAAGGGGGAAGGAAATATAAAGACTAGGAGGAGATGGGAAGAAATGTTGTGGAGTACTTTTGCAATGCTTATGAAAAGGAAAATACAATAGGAAATCAAGTCATAACAAGAAGTTTTATAAACATGATCCCACAAGTACTAGGAGAAGTTGAAAATAATATCATTCTAGGAAATATCACTAAGGAGGAAGTGAAATGGGTAGTGTTTTCTATGAAATCTTACAAGGCCCTAGGACCTGATGGTTTCCTCCCAACATTTTTCCAGCAATTCTGGGAGATTATTAAAATGAGCTGATTTGGGCAACCAAAGATTTATTTAAATAGGTAAGATGGAAAAAATGATAAATAAGACTTTTATTTCTCTAGTCTTTAAGACTCTAACACCCATGAGTCCCCTTGACTTCAAACCCATAAGTCTTTGTAATACAATCTATAAGGTTTTTGCCAAGGTAATGGTCAACAGGATTAAGCCCTTCCTAGAGAATATTATAAGAACACCGCAAAAGGGGTTTGTGTTGGGATGAAAAATCCTAGATGCTGCAATAACCACTCATGAGATTAGACATTCTATGGAGAAAAATAAACTACCTAGTATGGCCTTGAAACTAGATATCTCTAAGGCATATGATAAGGTAAGATGGGATTTTCTTTGTGATGTTCTTAAAAGAGTGGGCTTTAACAAAAAGTTCATAAACCTCATTAGGATGAGGATTAAGGTTTAAAAAAAAGGTCATAAACCTCTAGTATGTGGTTCTTCTAAATGGCTCTCCTTGGTGTAATTTTAAAGTGGGGAGAGGATTAAGGTAAGGGGACCCACTATCTCCTTATCTTTTCATAGTAATCTATATTGGAAAGAAACTGATAATGATTTGATGATTTTGGTAATATCTATTGATGATATGGTATTTTGAGGAAATGATGAAGAAAGTGAGAAGCTTGTAGAAGAGATGAAGAATGAATTTGAAATGAGTATGATATGAGAGATGAAATATTTCCCAAGATTGAAGGTTGTACAAAATAAAGAGGGAATCTTTACTTCTCAAACTAAGTACTTGAAGGATTTAATAAAAAGGTTTGGTTTGGAAACATGCAAACCCATTGGAACACCTATGGTAACAAGACACAAGTTATCTATACAAAGGATGACACACCTACTATTGAGCATAAGAAATATAGATCTATGATCAGAGGATTGCAATATTTGACTCACAAAAGGCCAGATATAGAAAATACAGTTGGAATTATTGCAAGATTCCATGCTGATTCCAGAGAATCACATTATGCAATAGTAAAAAGGATATTTAGATATCTGAAGGGAACATCAGAGTATGATTTATGGTATGACAGATCTAATGATTTCACTCCATGTGCTTATACTAATGTAGATTTGGCAAGCAGTATGGATGACAAAAAAAGCACAAGTGGAGGAGATTACTTTCTTAGAGGAAGATTGGTTTCTTGGTTAAGGAAGAAGGATTGTACATCTCAAAGTACAATAGAAGAAGAGTATGTTGCAATAGCAAATAATTACAATCAAGCTATTTGGATGAAACAAATGCTAAAAGATAGAAATTAGTGAACATGTTGTTATACATCATGACAACACAAGTATGGTAAATATATCTAAGAATATAGTGTTACACTCGAGGACTAAGCACATTTCTATTAAGTGTCATATGTTGAGAGAAATAGTTGTAGAAAAGGAAATCAAATTGGAGTATGTGAGCACTAAAGAGTAGATTGTAGATATATTCACTAAGTCTCTTCCCAAAGAGACTATTGAGTATTTGCAAGGTATGATTGGGGTTATGCCCCTTCCTACATTAGAGTAGAAGATGTGAGAGTGCATCAGTCTAGGATAGAAAAGAACCATTATTTGTCTCGACTGAATGCTAATGTTTACTGAATGGGGGAGTATCTATGATGGGCAGTGTCATCTAGGACTCTTGTTAGTTGTTATTTTGAACAATGTCTTTTGACATTTGAGATAGTAAGTATCAGATGTTATAGATTTTGATGTAGTAGAGTTGGTTACCTTTGACATTGATGTCAATGAGGGAGAAGTTTGGCATAAAGAATAGAATGCTAGGAAAGATGTTTGGCACAAGCACAATATGCAGAATAATAGTTTGGTATAGAGCATATTGAGGTATATTGATGGGGGAGAATGACTGATGAAGAGGATTTGAAGATGGACAATCTTTTGTTGGTATACTTTGAACTAGATGTTTTCCATCTATGTTTTCATCAATGCCAAAGGGGGATATTGTTGGAAGATTGAGAAGAAGGTTGGAATCATGAATGTTGATGATATTCCTATGGGGGAGTACTACTATGATGATATGTCACATTCATGACTGAGTTTGTCATTGATGTCAATATAATAGTTTTCTATGGTATCTAATAGAAGAACAACAAAAAGATCAAGTTGGTATGGATGACTAGTTAAATATTATAACTACCCAAGGTTATGGGAGATACTTTTAAGTATTTGGTATATGTAGTTAATGTCAGAAGAAGAATGGATAAGTCTAGAAGAAGTTATGTAAGTTTTGGTAATGTCTATTCTGAGATAGAGTTTACATAGGCATGTTCTGGAAAACTTTTTATATCTCTAAGTAGTGTTGATATCTTGAAGATCAATGTAAAGGACATAGAGAATGAATTTTGAGGATGACATGGCTAAGCTCACTTGTCATAATATTGCATGTACAGAAAGTTATTCAAGTTGTAAGGTAGAAGATTAATGTTATAACTAAGTGTAATGTGTTCTTAATGTGGTTCTATAATAATTAATTAAGAAGGTCTAACAACCAACTCAAAGAATTTTTTATGGACTCAATATAAAGGAAGAAATTTTTTCTTTATCATGATGTATCAAATGTATGGAATATGAATTGATGATAAATAGAAAAGAGTGCAAAATGTGAAGTTGAGAAGAGTAGTGCAAAAGTGAAGCAAACTTCATTGCTAAGGTTTTGATGAGTGATTTGAGGCTTGGTATTTAGATCTAATGTTTGTGACCTAGTCTATAAGGTTTGATAGTGATTGGCCTCATTGATAAGATAGAGGAAAGAGTAGAGATAAAGAGAAGATAATGATTAATTACTTGTTTAAGTAGTGAGCTCTTCTTGTAATTGAAATTCCATGTTTGGTCTGTGGGCTATTCTTTCATATATTATACCACAACTCCTAACAAGGTTGACACAACTCCTAATAGGGTTGGAATATCCTAACAGGGATTCAAAGTCTCCTAATAGGGACTCATTGTACTAAATGTTGTAATATACTCCTAATAGGGTCCATCCTTTAACAAGGAATATTTATATTAGTACATCATCTTTTGGGCATCATTCCCACCAAAGTTTTCCCTCTAATAAAGGGTTTCCCTAGTTAACATATATGGTGTAATTGTCTATGTGTATTTTACTATGGTTGTTGTTTACTTTGGTTGAATGGTTAAGTCTATTTAAAGAAGATAATTTTTTTAATTTTTGGATAAATGATTCACCCCCGCACCTCTCAGTTATCTTTGTGGACTATTGTTTCTAGCATAACATTAGTGTATGTAAATGATTACTTTCTAGATTTCAGATCATCAATGTCATCTTTTAGTTTGCCAATCTAAGCTTTTACATCTTTGTATCTATCTTTTAAGTTGTCTCTCTATTCAGTAAGAAGGTCAATTTGTTCAAAATATTCTTCAAGATTCTTCTTCAACTATTCCATATTCACTGAGATCTTACTTAAGCTATTAAGCCTCTTCAAATTAACTATGCTATAATACTAGTTGTTAGAAATAGATAATATTGAGAGGAGGGGGGGGGGGGGGGGGTGAATGAATATTCTACGAACTTTTGTCCATAACTGAATATTGTTAATTACTTTATAAGTTGCATATGAAAGTAAAACAACAATTTTGAATAGTAAATGTAACCATACACATAGAGTACTTGTAACATCATTATTTGTTAACTAGGGAAACCCTAGCCAAGGGAAAACCTTGGTGGGGATGATACACACTAGATGATTGACTAAAAAAAAGGATCTTCTTAAGGATATTGACCCTATTAGGAGTCTATGAAGTACATGTAGTTTCTGGAGTCCTTATTAGAGGACTTGGTCTTGTTAGAAGCCTCAACCTTGTTAGGAGTTTCTACAACCCTATTAGGAGTTGGTAGATCAATTATAGTGTATTCAAGAAGAGCTAACTACACTAACATTCAATTATACATTAATTCCTATATAGAATATATATACATACAATACTTGCTTGCTATAGCAACTCACACTTTCTCTAATATTTACATCAGATTTCACATCACATAAGCCTCACAAATGGTTTTCACAATAGTATTTCTAATCATGAGACTTACATAGTATTTTTTCATCACATATATTTTTTGTACAACACACTTACACACTATTTGCACAACATAAGATCTTTACTTATACCTTTTGCATTCGCAAATTGTTGCTCAATCAACTTCCATGTTTTTACACACTTGACATAAGATAAAATAATATCCACACAGTTGGTTTAACATGACTTAGTAATTATTTTGAAATCAAAATAATTCCTAAAGTCATATAGCCCTATTCTCTGCTATGCTTTGGTTTGCACTACTAAATACTAGCATAATTAAACTTATTGTAGCTTGCACCATACTGACCATACACACATGTGCATTGGTACACATCATCATGATAATGTTACAACCTTTCATCAATTGTACATTAAGATAATTATTTGAACATCATCTATACTATTAAGATCTGTACACTATACTCCTACAAATATTCTAATACTTATATAATTCTATCTCTAAATGCATAAATGAAATGTTGAGTATATGTTTCCATAAATGACAACCATCCATACATCTAAGTGGCCATATTTCCAATAAAATCTCTATGATCAGATTCCTCTTCTCAACCATTATCACATTGGTTTTCCTCAACATAATGCCCCAAATGAGCAAGAATCTCTTGTAGCACTAATATCAATGCCCCAATACCACCTTCATTGTCATTACCTTGTTCTTCCCTACCAACCTAATGTTCCTCCTCATGGTGTTCTTCTTGAATAACTCATTATTTACCACCTTAACCACTAGGTCTACATGTAGGAGGCATCACTAAGGAATCACAGAATAAGGGTTAGAAACAAAGGTCACAAGCATGGAGCCATAAGCATGAAGCACAATGAGATATCAAAATAATAGACATAAGATAATAACATACATAGATAAAAAAATAAAATAGTGAAAGAATACCACAAGGATTCCAATGTTGCAACATGGGCTTTGATACCATATGTAATGCATGTTAGAAACAATAGTCCACCAAGATAACTAGGGGGGGTGAATCAATTATCCAAAAATTGAAATATTTATCTTCTTTAAAAAAATTGAACCATTCAACAAAAGTAAATAGAAACTATACAAAGATGCATATACGTAATTACACTAGATTTGTTGACTAGGGGAACCCTTGATCAAAGGGAAAACCCCAATGGGAATGATGCCTAGAAGAGGATGGATCCTATTAGGAGTCTATTACAACATTTAGTATATATGAGTCCATCTTAGAAGACTTTGAATCCCTATTAGGAAATTCCACCCTTGTTAGGAGTTATGCCAACCTTGTTAGGAGTTGTAGTACAATGTATGCAAGATGAGCCCACTACCCAAACATGCAATTTCAACTACAAGAAGAGCTCACTGCTCAAAAAAGTAAATTTTTGTTATGTTCTTCTTTCCTTTGTTCTATAAAACAAACCAATTAATATCAAAATATCCAATCCAAATATGAAAACATGGATCACTCAGCAAAACCTCAACAATGAAATTTCCTTCACTTTTGCTCTACTCTGCTAAAATTTGCTTTCCACTCTTGCGCTACTTCCAAAATTATTCACATCCACATCATGATAAAGGAAAATTTCCTTCCTTTATATCAATTCCATAAGAAAATTCCCTAAGTTGGTTGTTAGACCTTCTCAATTAATCATTATAGGACTACATTAAGAATATGTTACACTTAGTGATAACATTAATCTCCCACCTTGCAACTTGAATATCTTTTCATACACATAATATTATGATGACTGAACTTAGCCACATCATCTCCAACATGTCTTATTCACACCCTCAACTTATATTCTTAGAATAACAATAAGAGATATAACAAGTTTACTAGAACATGCCTCTATAAACTCTATCTCAGAATAGACATCACCAAAACTTACATAACTTGTTCCAGACTTATCATTTCTTCTTCTGATACTAACTTCATGTACAAGATACTTAGATGTGTCTCTCATAACCTTGGATATTTAGAATACTCAACTAGTCATCTATACCAACTTCATCTTTCTATTGTTCTTCTATTAGATACCACAAAAAATGCTACGTTGACATCAATGAAAAAATCAATCATGAATGTAACATATCATCATAGTAATATATCTACAATAATCCCCCATTGGAATATCATTATCATTCATTATTTCAACAATCTCTCTAAAATCTCCCCCTTTGGCATTGATGCAAACATAGACAAAAATCATCTAGTTCCAAGAAAACCAACAAAAGATTATTCATCTTCTTTTCAAATCCTCTTCATCAATCATTCTCCCCCATTGATATACCTCAATTTTCTTTCTATCAAACTATCATTCCATTTTGTACATCTTCCAAACATGTTGTTCTTCCTCATGATCTTCTTATGATGTTATTCATGCCAAACTTTTCCCCCATTGGAATCAATGTCAAAGGTTTTAACAACCATCAAACTCTATAACAACTAATTCTTACTAGCTTAAGTGTCCAAAGACACTATTCAAAACAACATCCAACAAGAGTCCTAGTTGACTCTGTCCATCATAGATAAACCCCGATATAGCAAGCATCAGCATCTAGTCTAGACAATAATGGTGCTCTATTATACTAGAATGATGCACTCTTGCATCTTTTACTCTATTGTAGGAAGCAGCATAACACCTAGCATATCTTTCAAATACTCAAAAGTCTCTTTGGGAAGAGGCTTAGTGAATATATCTATAATTTGCTCTATTTTTCTCACATATTCCAATCTAATTTATTTTTCTACAAATTTCTCTCTCAACATGTAATACTTGATAGAAATTTTCATGTTCTTTGAATGCTACATGAGATTCTTATACATATTTACTATGCTTGTGTTGTCACAATCTATGATAACAGGTTCACTAATTTCTATCCTTATATCCTTCAATATCTACTTCATCCAAAAACTTGATTACAATTGTTTGTTGCTGGAACACATTATGCATCCATTGTACTTTGTGATGTGCAATCCTACTTCTTGCTTAGCGAAGAAACCAATCTTCCTCTAAGAAAGAAGGCTCCACCATTGGTGATCTTTTTGTCATCCATATTGCCTACCCAATAAGGATCAGTATAAGAACTTAGAGTAAAATCATTAGATCTGTCATACCATAATCTAAACTTTGATGTTCCTTTTAGATATATAAATATCCTTTTGGCTACTACATAATGTGCTTCTTTGGGATCAGCCTAGAATCTTGCAACAATTCCAACTACATTTGCTATATCTGATCTTGTGTGAGTTAGATATTGCAATACTCTGATCATAGATCTGTACTATTTCTACTCAACAGTAGGTGTCTCATCTTTTGTAGATAACTTGTATCCAGTTACCATAGGTGTTCAAAACATATTTACATGTTTCCAAGCCAAACCTTTTTAGTAAATTTTTCAAATACTTAGCTTGAGAAATAAAGATTCCTTCTTTATTTTGTACAATCTACAATCATAGAAAATATTTAATTTCTCCTATCATACTTATCTCAAATTCTTTCTTCATTTATTCTTCAAACTTCTTACTTTCATCATAATTTCCTCCAAACATTATATCATCAATAAATATTGCCAAAATCATCAAGCCATCATCAATTTCTTTCCAGTATAGATTACTATCTAACATACCTTTGTTATATCCAAGATTTATCAAATTCTTTTCCAAGCTTGCATACTAGGTTCTAGGTTCTTGCTTCAAGTTGTACAATGTTGTCTTTAGTTTGGATGCTATTTCCTTATCATCTATCAAAGTATAAGCTTTAGGTTGCTCAATGTATACCTCTTCTTCAAGTTCTCCATTTAGAGATGTTTACTTGACATTTGTTTGATACACTTTGAATTTCTTTTGTGTTACATAGGCTAAGAAAAATCTGTCTACTTCTATTCTAGCCACTAGAGCATAGGTCTCATCATAGTCTATTCCTTCTTGCTATGAGTAACCTTTACATACTAATCTTGCCTTTTTCTTTACAACTTTTCCTTGCTCATTCATCTTTTTTCGAAATACCCATTTAGTTCCTATTACATTTTTTTCTATTGGTTTGGTACCAATTAACATGTCTCATTCTTTACTATCTAATCCAATTCCTCTTTGATAGCTTGTTTCCAATAATCATCTTTACATGCTTCATCTATATTCTTAGGTTCAACTTGATATATCAAACATATTTCTTCATTTCATCTACTTCTTGTCATCACACCTTTATTTCTACTTAAGATGATCTGCTCGAAAGGTTGATTCTTTATCATATTCTTTCCTGAAGTAGGAGTTCTTATCTCAACTCTTTGCTCTACTAAAGGTTTTAAGCTTTGTTCCTACCTCAAATCTCCTTCATTATACAAATTATTTTTAGTCGCAAGAAATATTTCATCATTCCTTCGATTAATAACAACATCATGATCTAAATTGTAATCAACTATTCTCTCTTATATCCTAAATTTCTCATCAATTCTCACATTTCTACTTTCCAAATTTGTCTCTTCTAATACTTGATCTTCATTAAGAAATCTAGACTCATTAACACTATCTTTCAAGGATCTTTCCATACTTGCTCTGATTTCTTCAACTTATCAAATTCTTTCTAGTTTTTCTCAATCTCTTAAGACATCTACTCAAAAAATGATCAAATTCCTTACATGTCCAACAAAAAATAAAATGCATACCTTATTTTTCTCTTCTTTTTCATACCTTCTTTATATCTTCATGTCCTCAAATCTACTATTGCTAGAAAAATATCCTCTAGTACTTGTGCTTCTTGATAAACTAGGTTGAATATTCAAGGCACTAAAAGATGTCTCTATTCTAGTCAACTCTCCAGACTTTCTAAGCTCATTCTCAATTTCTTCAAGTCTTCCAAGCAATATTTACTTTGTGAAATATTTGGTACAAGATATCAACAATTGTATCATTTTAACTTCTAGCTTAAATAGTTGTGTTAAGCTCTTCAATATCTTCCATATAAACTCATCATCTTCTTTGGTTCCTCCTTGAGATCTAATGCCTCTAGTAATCTTTGATATTCTACCTACAAATTTTCTTACAAATTGATCTTCCATCATTTTAGCATCTTGAAATGCACAAATCCAACTTTGCAACTTCAATTTCTTAGAATGTTCATCACCTTAAAAACTATTTTCTAAAGATTTCCAAATCAAATGTGAATTAGTAAGTGATTTTACCTGATTGTATTCAATTTCAGGAAGTGCACTCAATAGTGCTTCTATAGCTCTCATTTCATACATAAAAATATCTCTTTCTTCCTTAGTACAAGTTTCCAAATCCCTTTTAGCAATGATTATCTTCACTGATTTTGTCAAGATCTAATATCTAGAACCCATACATAATAGATTTGTATTCATCTTTTCCTTTGAGCTATCATAATTTGTTCCATTGATCTTTGGACTATCATTCCTAAACATGCTTGCCATGTATCTCCCAAAGTTGTTAAACTATATCTTCAAGGACTTGATGCTCTGATACCAATTGTTAGAAACAATAGTCAACCAACATAATAAGAGGGGGGGCTAAATCATTTTTTCAACAATTAAAATATTTATCTTATTTAAACAAGTTTAAACATTCAACCAAAGTAAACAACAACCATACAAAAATGCACATAGATAATTACACTAGATTTGTTGATTAGGGAAACCTTTTATCAAAGGGAAAACCCTAGCAAGAATGATGCCCACAAGATGATGTACTAATATAAATATTCCTTGTTAGAGGATGGACCCTATTAGGAGTCTATTATAGTATTTAGTAAATATGAGTCCATCTTAGGAGGCATTGAATCCTTGTTAGGAGATTCCAACCTGTTAGGAGTTGTAGTACAATGTATGCAAGATGAGCCCACTGCCCAAACATGAAATTTCAACTACAAGAAGAGCTCACTAATCAAACAAATAATTTATTATTATGTTATTCTTTCCTTTGTTCTGTCAACTAAACCAATCACTATGAAACCTTGTAGACTAGGTCATGAAACTCAAATCCAAATATCAAACCTCAGATCACTCAACAAAACCTTGGCAAGGAAGTTTCCTTCACTTTCACTCTTCTCTGGTCAACTTTGCATTCTACTCTTATGTTGATTCCAAAATTCTTCACATCCATGTCATGATAAAGGAAAATGTCCTTCCTTTATACTGAGTCCATAAAACACTTCCCTGTGTCGGCTATTAGACCTTTTCAATTAATCATTATAGGACCAAATTGAGAACACATTACACTTAGTGATAACATTAATATTTCACCTTGCAACTTGAATATCTTTCTATACACATAATATTATGATGAGCCAAATTAGCCACATCATCAGCAACATGTCTTCTTTACGTCCTTAAGCTTGATTCTCAAAATAAAAACTCTGCTAAGAGATATAAATGTTAGAAATATTCAAGATATAATAGGTTACTGAGAGGGGAGGGGTGAATCAGTAACAATAAAAATTTTAAGTCAATTCAGAATAACCATATACAACATTCACTTATCTAGCTTGGTGCATAAAAGAACTATTAAACATTTAAACCATATATGCAAAGAGATTTGGTGACCCAGAAACCTTCCAAAATAGAAAGTAAAATTGGGGTGGGGATGATACCCACAAAGCTTCGTTACTATAGTATGAAGTTGGCTGATTAAGGCTTACAATGATCACTTCTAGTGATCTGCCCTGTTAGGAGCATAGAGGATTGCTAGATCCACCTTGTTAGAGGATTTACAAACATACTTTACAAGTATGCACTCTGTTAGGAGATTTTAATAAAGATGGTTAAGTCTACCTTGTTAAATGATTTACAAGAATGATTTACCTATTAGGATGAACCAACAGATCAACTTACAACTTGACTAGATTCTTTATTGTAGATCACCTTCTGTGATTGATGAAATCATTTCTGCTCCTTGTAGACCTTGCTGAGTATTCTTTACTGCTGATGAATTCACATATCATATCTTATGTCCCTCTTTTTTTCAATATTCTATATCTTGTATTTCTCTTGTATGTATTTGTTGAATGATATAATACATTACATATTTATACCATTCCAATAATTATTCATGCAATGTCGGTCAAACACAAGTAAACAAAATATAATTGATTTGGCCAAATAGTAAAATAAACTCAGGTTCTTTAGACAGACTTGATGACCTTCTGATACGCGACATCCACTATGTTACTCAACATCATCATGCACTCGGTAGAGGTAGGGTCTCGGTTCATACTAGTCATACAATGTTGCCTGGAACTTGGTAACCATTGGTAACTCGGTAGATATAGTGTCACTTGGTAGAAACTAACTTCTTTGTTAACCTCCCGAGCTTGGTTATCACTGAGTCCTTCCTCACTCGGTTAATACTGAGTGCATCTTCACTCGGTTAACACTGAGTGCATCTTCACTCGGTTAACACTAAGTGCATCTTTAGTCGGTTAGAACTGTGTCTTCGATGCTCAGTTTGGACTGTATCTTTGATGCTTGGTTTGAACTGTGTCTTCAGTGCTCGGTTTGAACCGTGTCTTCAGTGATCGATTTGAACTGTGTCTTTAGTGCTTAGTTTGAACTGTGAGATGAGTGTTGTCACTAATGGCAAATAACTTTATGCCAACAATAACAAGTTTACTAGAACATGCCTCTATAAACTCTCTCTCAGAACAAACATCACCAAAACTTACATAACTTCTTCCAAACTTATCATTTCTTCTTCTAACATTAACTACATATACCGGATACTTAGATGTATCTCTCATAACCTTGGATAGTTAGAATACTAAACTAGCCATCCATACCAACTTGTTCTTTTTGATGTTTTTCTATTCGATACCATAAAAAATTGTTATGTTGACATCAATGAAAAACTTAGTCATGAATGTAATATCATCATAGTAACATATCACAATACTCCCCCATAGGAATATATCACTAGCATTCATGCTTTCAACAATATCTTGACAATGCCCCATCCAGAGATCCTTATAACAAGGACAAATATAAGCCAAGATAATTATTTTTAAAAAAAGTATGGATGTATATGACAATCAACATACGAGGATGAAAAAGATCACAACAAAAGACTAACCAAACATCCAACACCAAAAGATCTCCAAACGACTACCAAACTAATAGGACCGTAGTAAAGAATGAAAACCAAAGATGACATCCAAACACAAAATCTGTGATCTTGTGATGACCCCTTTCTTGGAGGCTATCAATAATCCAAGTCTAAAAACTATTAGACACTTCATTAATTCTAAATGGTAAAATGTATTTTGTATCATTTCAATGAGTTGATATGTTTAACCCTAATTTATTATGTTCTTCTTATACTATCTTGAGGAGAGCATGGATTTGCTTTTCATAGGGTGCTTGACACCATAATTCCTCTAGTTTAACTCTACCTCTCCCCACACAACACCATCTATCAACTCCAAGAGTGTAAAATAAAAAAAATGAAACTTAGCTAAGAATACATCTTAATTTCTTCACATTATATTCATGTATAAATCTATTTATACTTCTCTATATAATTAATCATATTCTATATTTTATATATTTATAGTGTTAGGACCAAATATAATAGTTTTGCATTGTACCTAAATAATACTTCTAAATTCTTTAACCTCTAACTCTATTCACTTATTTATTCTATTAATACTCTTGGCCACTCCATTTAACATATCATTCTTGGCAATATTAATTAGTTGATTTCCATGTAATATGTTATTATTCAATGGTTATGTATGACAATTATAACTAGACTTACCAGTATGGATGGCCATGTGGGTTTGTAACTAATACACTCTTCATCCAATGCTCTTGTCATAGGTTTGCTCAAATTGACCTCCTATTGAGTTTTGTGCTCACCGATGGGTTGGACTATTAATTTCCTTGACCCCTTACTTAGATTAAATAATAATCACTTTTGATTCAATTGGACACTTTTTATAAGGCCAGCCAATCAAATACTTCTATGTCCCCACCCTTTTTTTCCTAATACAACACTACCATTTTTTTTATGCCAACTATGCATGGAGTGTGATGTTCTTTTCTTACCTTTTGTGATCAAATCCTTCTTTTCTTGTATTGGAATTTTTTTTGATCTACGTAAGTTTACACTTTCTTCTCATAGTTATAATTCTGAATATAAATCCTAATGGTTATATTCTTTAATGTTAGTGTTGTTATTTAGTCAACCTTCTCTCTTTCCCCCATAGTGATGGTATCAAGTTTGATGTTGATGTGATTAGGTGTATGACCTATAAATAGGTTGTATGACCTATGTGAAGAGTTACATCCAGCCAACACCATTAAGCCATTGAGTCAGGTTTTTTATTAATTATTTAATTGTAAGGTAGGATCAATTTGTAGATTTTTATATTTATAGAAAAAATTATTTGTTGTTTATTATTATTTTTTAGTTATATAGTTATATAACATATTAACTATTATGATTAGTTATGTACGTTAAATCAATAATAGATTAATTAGTTCAATAAGATAGATTTATATGACATGGATTACTATTGATTTAAACATAAATTTATGT
This sequence comes from Cupressus sempervirens, assembly GCA_028749045.1. Taxonomy (NCBI): domain Eukaryota; kingdom Viridiplantae; phylum Streptophyta; class Pinopsida; order Cupressales; family Cupressaceae; genus Cupressus; species Cupressus sempervirens. Next base: position 773,927,358 of record CM053793.1, read on the forward strand.
ATTATTATAATTATTTGTGTCTATGAAAATATACTTATTTTCTATTATCCATTATTCGAACTCATGACAAGGCTACCCTTCCTCAAATTGCTTGCCCTTAAGCAATTCCTATTTCTAGCATGAAATTGTATACTTAAGTTATTATCCCATCTTATAATAAATAGCTTTGATTACTTTATGATAAAAATCATCTTATACTACATCTTCAACATATTTTCTCTCTTCATCATTATGTTTTTCTCTTTTATTTGATTTTTCATTTGTCTCTATACTGAGTATTATTTTGATATTGGGAGTTCATTCTCTCTTTCCACATCAATTTTTAGGACTCCATTTATCCTTGCACTTGTAGCACCACTTCCTCTCCTTTGATTCTCTTTGTTGACAAGTGTGCCCTTGTCCCCAAGGTTCTTGGCATTTGAAACATAAGTTCTTCCTTTTAAGCTCTATCTTTTTTTAGCACAATTTTTGGTACAATTCTTCCCTTTTGTGGAAATTATCTCTTTCGTAGGATCCATCTCTTCTACGAAATGTCTTAGAATGGGTATGATTGTTTGATGAAGATTCCAAACTCAATTCTGCCTCAAAGGAATACTCAAGAGTTCCAAGTTTTAGAACATTGACCATCCCTTTAAGGGGTTCCTTTAATACATCCACGAATAGATAAGTGAGTCTATCCTCATCCATTTTGTCACACTTATTGATATTCTATCAAACTCATTAATGTAACTTTCAATTATCCCATATTGCTTTATATGTGTTAGTCTTTTGAAATCTTCTTGTCCATGAGTGTACTTCCCATAATACCAACATTCTCATGCTATGCTGGTTAGATGGAGAATGAAAAATTGGAGTGCATCTTCTTTAGTCATGGGGTTAAAAGTTAGGTAAGTGTTTAATGTTTTTAGCCAATCATATGCCATAATATTTTATGATCCATTAAAGTTTGGAACATCCACCTTATTTTCTTTATGCTTAATATCCTTATTAATATGTGTCCTTCATGTTTCTTTTCTCTTATCTTCACAAAATTATATAAAGGATATCACTTCCCTAATATGTTGTTCTAGTTTGGCATATGCTCTTGCTATATCTTCAATTCAATTCAAGGGTTGTTCTATCCCTTCTTCTCTTAATAACTCTCCTCTAGGTAAGAATATAGGTTGTGGTACCTTGGCCCTAGATTTCACATTGCTATTTTTTGAGTGATTTGAGCTAGTATATCTTATATGAGTAGGTTGTCCTTTTAAATTATCATTAATCAAATTTCCCATACTTTGCAGTGCTAGGAGAAGTGCTTGGTTAGATATTTCCATTTGATTAATCAATGTTTTGTTGTTTTGTTCCATGTAATATCTGATCTCATTTTCTACATCACCCATAGTGATTCTTTAGGTCCTTCCTTCATAAATTTCCATAGACTTCTATTCATAGGATGGCAAGATTATACTCTGATACCACTTGTGATGACTCCTTTTCTTGAAGGCTACCAATAATCCAAGTCTAAAAACTATTAGACACTTCATTAATTCTAAATGGTAAAATATATCTTATATCATTTCAATGAGTTGATATGTTTAACCCTAATTTCTTATGTTCTTCTTATACTATCTTGAGGAGAGCATGGATTTACTTGTCGTAGGGTGCTTGACACTAGAATTCCTCTAGTTTTACTCTACCTCTCCCCACACAACACCATCTATCAACTCCAAGAGTATAATAAAAAATAAGAAACTTAGCTAAGAACACATCTTAATTTCTTCACATTATATTCATGTACAAATCTATTTATACTTCTGTATATAATTAATCATATTTTATAATTTATATATTTATAGTTTTAGGACCAAATATGATATTTTTTCTTAGTACCCAAAGCATACTTCTAAATTCTTTAACCTCTATCTCTAGTTACTTATTTATTCTATTAATACTCTTGTCCACTCTATTTAACATATCATTCTTGGTGATATGAAATAGTTGATTTCCATGGGATATGTTATCATTCGATGGCTATGTACAATAATGATAACTAGACTTACTAGTATGGATGGCCATGTGGGTTTGGATGTGATACACTCTTCATATAATGCCTACATCATAGGTTTGCTCAAATTGACCTCCTATTTAGTTTTGTGCTGATTGATGGGTTTGACTATTAATTTCCTTGACCCTTTACTTGGATTAAATAATAATAATCTCTTTTGGTTCAATTAGACACTTCTTCCAAGGCCAACCAATCAAATACTTCTATGTCCCCCCCTTTTTTCTTAACACAACACTACCATTTTTTTATGCCAATTGTGCATGGAGTGTGATTCTTTTTTCTTACCTTTTGTGATCAAATCATTCTTTGCTTGTATTGGAAAATGTTTTCAATCTATGTAAGTTTACACTTTCTTCTCAAAGCTATAATTTAGCATATAAATCCTAATGGTTGTATTCTTCGATGCCCATGTCGTTAATTAGTCAAACTTCTTTCTTTCCTCCATGATGATGGTATCAAATTTGATGTTGATGTGATTAGGGGTACCACCTATAAATAGGTTGTTATGACCTATGTGAAGAGTCACGTCTTGCCAACACCATTAAGCCATAGGGTATGGTTTTTTATTAATTATTTAATTATATAGTAGGATCTATTTGTAGATTGTTATATTTATAGAATAAATTATTTTTTTATTAGTATTATTTTTTATTATTTGTATAGTTATATAACATATTAACTATTATGATTAGTTGTGTACCTTAAATCAATAATAGAATAATTAGTTCAATAAGATAGATTTATATGACATTGATTACTATTGGTTAAAATAAAAATCTATTAATTGTTATCATTATTTGTGTCTATGAAAATATGCTTACTTTCTATTATCCATTATTTGGGGTCATGATAGATTTATCAAAGTTAGGAAACACTAGAATTCATAAAGGTTACTCAAAAGTCCAAATTCCATTCTCTGAACAATAGTAGAGATGCCCCCTACTTTTTGTGTGAGATAATTTACAACTGACAATCTTGCACAAGGAAGTACCTCATTGCATGAGAAAGTACACTAAGCTACTTGAGGAAACACCATATTGCATGAGGAAGTGTTGGGTTTAGTAGCCTAGAAGCACTACACTAGTGCTGAGGTTCACGTAAGGTAGTGTAAGGAGCCATGTGAGAAAATGCAACGCCCTCTACCAAACTTCCACAATCTCACAAGAGGAACCATAAAAGCACACTAGTAAACAAAGAATGAAAAACATAGAAAAGTTGATTCCTCCACATTGGGGAGTGCTAGATCCAAAATTGAGGTGTAGCCACTTGAATCATAACAATTGAAAGACAAAAATAGAACCTAACCATCTAAATATAGCAGTGAAGAAAATGAACAAAAAGTAACATCACAATGAGCTAAAACAACAAAAATAAGTGTGTGATTCCTCCCAACCATAATAGCATCATTAGACCTCAAAGGTCCTAGCCATCCCCCATGTGTAACATCCCAAACTACCAACTAGATGGTTAGAGCTCTCTTATGAGAACATGACTACTAAAGTGTAATAACATCAGAAGAAAAATGAAATCTAACATGCTAACTAGTAAGCAATAGATACTCCAATTAAACAAATAGCATCATCTAATCATATGCTAAACATCATAATAAGGGAATGTGTCAAATAAACTAACATCATCTAAACATGATAGCCAAACATTCCAATGAAAGCATAAATCATGAGAAAGCATACTCCAAAACTCAAAGTATCAAGTGAAAACATTAAGCAATGGTTGCACTAGAATAATATACCATCTCTATATACCAGTCCCCAGTAGTGGTATAGGTAGCTACACCTTCCAACCATGTGAAACTCATAGGTCCACTTCCATTATGTTGATGGAGATAATGGTCCAACCCCAAACATAGATAAAGAAAATGTCCATGGATAACACTCATGCTAGACAATAAAGATGACTAAAAGAAGAACATGAGACAATGCAAGTACTATAGGTCTTGGTCAAACACTCAATGGGTTACTATGTAGGGGTTGACAATATTGAGAGTCACTTGGCATTGTAATGACCAAGATGAGATGATGTGTCTCAACTCCCTAGTGGAAGGCTCTCACACTAAACATTTTATTATCTTAAGTTTTATTACCACCTAGTTTCATTTATTTATCACTTACTCAAAAATTCCTCTGCCAACCCATAGGGAAATGGTCACCAAGCTGTGACATAGAAACCCTCTCCATGATTCCACCCTACCCTACCCATGCTCATCAAATGATGAGTTTTGGTAGGCATGCATATTCCCAACCCAACCCAAAATAATAATAACTTCCAGAAATACCTTAGAAGATTGGGCCTCGTAAGTCACCTGACAAATGTATGAGTACATTTTTGTCTGTGGTGCACCACCATCACAAAGATAATATCACAAGGACTAGATGAGAATACAAGTTGAATATCACTTAATCTGTTGGCTCATAATTTAATAGTGATTATTATTACCAGTAGAAAACAAAATTTATTATACCTAGAGGTAGCCAATGCTTATGATTAGCATAATAAACTATGTCGCTAGGCCAATTGTACAAAGCACAATTTCTTCCTACACTTCTAGCTCTAAAAAACTAAGGTAGGAGTACCTTAGGGATTCAATTAATTTCTTGTTTCTTACCCTTAATCCCTAGAAACAATAGATATGGTCCAATTTCTCTGATATATGTGAAACAAAGATGAGCTATAACAACTAACAATAACTCAATTTATCTCTAATTTATATGACCAGTACCTTATCCATTGTTGCACAGAGTCAATTATTAGCAGGGGATCTAACTCAAATAACTTCTAAATGAATTATATCAACTATAATCACCAATTCCCATTCTTATGAAATATCCCTTTTATAAACTCACAGATCCTACTAATTCATTGAAGTACTTCCTTAACTCCTTGAATTAAAAAAAGAAGAAAAGAATGAATATACAACCTATCTAGACTGCATTCAATCAATTAAACCTTATTTAACTAATCTAAAAGTAAACAAAGTCATAAAATGGAGACAACTATTGATAACACAGATGTAGTGTAAGCGCCCTTTTGTATTATCCTTTCAAAAGATTGATACAATAACTAATAGAAACTCAATGAAAGTAAAAATATCTTGCTAAGTTATTGATATGAAAACATCAAGAAATTATAAATCTTGAAAGTAAACTTAGAAGACTACACAAAAATAGACCAACTGCACTTTTGAATAATGAAAAATTACAAAATTATTAGACCCTTTCTCTAACCTTGGGATCTCACTTATATAGGGTGAGATGCAACAAGCTTTAGGTATAAAGAATTGATAGTTGTCCTTAAGAAATAAACATTTACATCATTACTATCATAAAAGATAAAAAAAGGTGAAACAAGAAAAACTTTACATCAAAACACACTTTGGTGGGGCCATTTTTTGTTACATCTTTTGTTGCATTTCTTTGTGAGTGAAACATTTGATGATTGGATTTATTACTATTGTTGCTCCTTGAAGGTTATAGCCAATGGGATTGATTGTGACATATATGGCTTTTCTTGTTGTAGACTAACTTCCACTCAAGGCTCTCCATGTATATCACATGAACTGATAAGACAATAATTATATCTATTCTCTCTTTTTCAAAGTCATCAGTTCGGTTTCTATGCTAGCAACTACAATTGGTTGCTCACCTTTTTCCTCTTCTTCTTTTTGATCTCTTGCTGATGTGTCAATTATCTATACCTTATCTTGTTCCATTTCCTCATCATCATTAGCTTTAGCATCTTCTAACTATTCACCATGAGCGATATTTTCCATCCACTTGTCAAAAAGTGTGTCATCTAGCCAATTAAATTGTAGAATATCATGTTGTTTCTTAATCACATTTTCAACAATTTTTTCAGTTTCAATAAAAATCTTGTTTGAAAGGATCAAAGAATAAGTAGACTTTTACAATTTCTTCAGTAATAGCTACCCAACATTCATTCCTTCTTTCATTTATGACTCTATTCATCCTTAGACAAAATAGGTCATCTAATTCTTGGGCCCATTCCTCCTCACTTTCAATTTATTCTTTTTACCTAAAGCATGTGAGAACAAGTCAAATATAACACTCTTGTACTTGTCCAGATAACTGACAATTCTCCTTTGTAGCTCAACTCTTTTATCATCAAATTCTAAAAATCATTGGCAACATCATAAGTCTTTTCTATATGATCATCTGATAAATTAATGACAAAAAAAACATAAAAAGGTAACCTCTTTTATCCTCTTACTCCATTTGTTTTCAATTTGTTTCAAGGCTTCATCATTTTCCTTTATTTCATCACATATGTTTGTTTCTTTTTCTTGTTTCTCATAAAATGAGGGCCAACCAATTTTATCAACTAAATATATGAGGGCCTTTCTTAGCTTGTCTTCATAGTGTACACTCAATTATACATGTAATTCTCATAATTTTCTCTTCTCTTCTTCAAAATATTCTACAGTATAATACTATGGCCTTTGTGGTGTATCTAGAATCTCAATGAGGGGACTAGATTTAAAAGGCTCCACTGGTGGGTGAGGTAGGTGATTCTTAGCCTAATGGATTGTCTCATCACTTTATTTTTGAGTTCAATTATTTTTTGAACTTCTTTATTGTATGCATCTAGAACCTTCTCATACCTATCTTGTAACTCCAACCTTTCCTTTTCATCTCTTAGAGTTGTGGCTAAGGTAAAGTGGGTTGATTCAACACCTAGATGTGTAGCTTCTACATTAGTAGTTTCTTCAACTCTTTTCACGATTAGGTTTCCTATCAACATGGTATCATCAGACTGGGAAGAGTTAGTCCTAGATTTTTTTCTTACTAACCAAATTACCAATGCATCTTGGTCCTCACTAAATTTGGCACCTTTCCTTTTTTTCTTCCCCAGATCCTTTGTACTCATTTTTTCTACAATCGAGTTAAAAACCAAAGCATTTTCAATATCCCAATTGGGTAGCAACAAAACATTGGATGCTTCCTTCTTCAAGGGTCAAGCTTTTGAATTCTTGCATCATTTCTTCCTTTTTTAGATTTTGAACATCTACCTATTCCATTTTCAGATGCTCTATTTTTAACTTATTACATCTTTCTTAAAACATTCCCATGTTTTTTCTCCAACCAGATTGGAAGAAGGCTCAAGATTTGACAAAATTATCATCAAAGATGAATTCATGTTTGGCTTATTCCATTATAGAGTCCAAGTCTCTTCCTCTATAGTCTACCACTATTAATTCAAGGCTTGGCATTGGATATTCTTGAGGATTTCCCTCTTCTAACTCTTCTTGAGTAATGAACACTCCCCCTTGGGATCCCAATTGTTCAACTTGCTCCCTAGTGTGTTTTTCATCTCCCATTTGTTGTGGGGACTTAGTTGGTGAATATTCATCAATCTAAGGTATTTGTTCCTTTTTTAATTGTTGCCTCTCAGGTGAGGGCTCATCAGGTCTTTCCTCAAAAATTACATTGGTTGATCCCATAATCTATTTTCCTTTATCTACAATGGCCCTCTTATTTTGAATTATATTGTAGCCAAGTATTCCTTGAACAACCAACTGCTCTGACTCTACTGTAGGAGTAAAAGATAACCTCCTCATGACCTCTTTTTCCTTTTGAGGAAAATAATTAATAAACAATAGCTTCTTCTCATTCATAACTTCCATGATTTCAAAAATGGTAGTCATCAGTTTATTCAATCTATCTACATTTATTTTGGCATCTTTTAAAGGATTATAAGTATTATCAAAATAATGAATATATTCTAAAACCCTAGAATAAACCCTCTACTTTTCTTTTTTGATCTCCTTCTCTTAAAGAGAAAACTCATTCCTTATTATGTCTTTGAGGAAATAGAATTTTTGATCTTTTGCACCCACCTTATCCCTTCTTTTGAACATATCAAAAAATCCCTCAGTGTCACAAAAATGGGGATGAGACACAACCATCTTGTACTAGTCCAAAAATTTATAAAAGAATAATCAACCAACTTTTGTGATTATGAACTTGTGGGCCACAATACAAGTTGGGAAAATTGAGCCTTTGTTTCTTCTAGCCAATTATGCTTCCTCCAATCCTCCTACCTACCACAACATCTTAGCTATCCCTACCTTCTTAGGCACCTAGTAGTGTAGTACATAGTGAGTATCTTGGAAACCATAAACCCTAAAAAATGATTAAAACAAGGTATGGTATGATATTTTCCCAATTATGTGATACTTTTAAATTAGAAGGATTATCAATGGGTCTGATAAAATTCAACAATGCCTTGGGGATTCTAGGATTGTCCCTTGATAAGAAGCACCTTAATATAGAGGCAAAATACCTACCAAACCTAAAAAAACTACCCTCTCCTACAATTTAGGTCATATCTGTACTGCACAACTAGATTGGAAGATCTTCTTCTTCATACTTTCAATTTAAGACCATCTGCTTCTCAAAATATGTAACCCCTTTAAATAGGAACATTTGCATTAACAATGAATAATGGCCAAATTTTTTTTCCACTTTTCTCTTTGCAATTCCAACTAACCCTATATGAATTTCCTCCACTATATAGGATGCAAAATAAAAAATAATATCAATACCAAAAGAGGAAATCTGAATCAACATATATATAAATTTTATTAGCACAAAAATTTCCTTATCCTCACTAAAAACTCTACACAGAGTCATATATATTCCTATGGCCCTAGAAGTAAAAATTTCCTTTTTAAAAGGCCCTTTAGGAGATGTTGTGACTACTAAAAAATTTCCAATTGAATCTATGTGTGCCCTCAGTGCACCCTACCTAATCTTATCCTTCTTAGATGAGTATTCTTTCTCTAGTCCTAGTAGGTCAATGGGTATATGATAATCTAAAAGTGGTTCTAGACCAAAAACCTCTCTAACTTCTTCAAGATTTATTCTTACTAGGCATTCCTTGTCCATTATTCTCACTATCCTAGTAGCTAGGTCATAATTTTAGGCAATGGCCATGAGTAGGTCTGAATCCATAAAAACACCAAGTGCCACAAGTTTTCCCAAATCAAAATTCCAAAGGTTTCCATGGGGATCAAATAATTTTCTTTCTAAGAACCACTTCTTAAAAAGATGGAGCCGTATTTTAGTAGTGCCAACATCTCTAACCCAATTCCCTCTATCATACAAGCCATCCACAATCTTGAGCCTAGGGTTTACAAAAATTACCTTTTTTATTTGGGTAGACTCATTTGTAGACTTAGGCAATAATTCAAGAAGGTCATCATGTATATTCCTACTTGCATAATCTACCATTCTTGAGAAAACATTCTTTGGAGGCATGTCTACTAGTGACATAGAAATAATACAACTCTTCATTGGCTAATGGATTTGGATAGTTACCTAGCTCTCTAGTTATCCTTCTTGAAATACTACAAAAAATGGCGGATACTAATTTTTTTTTACAATTTAAAACGTACGAGGAACAATTCTTTAGCTAGCTCTTTGCTCTCTATAATTCTAAAATTTATTTTTTTGGGGAGGAAATGGAAATTTTTTGCAATATATCTCTAGTTCTAGTTTGCATAGGGAGACCTCAATTTTCATAAATGAATTGTAAGGAGAAACAGGGTGGCACCACCTTCTAATTTTGAAAACCCACCATCGATTCTAAAAATTTGATGATCTAGAAATAAAATTGTGAATGACTCTATTGATTTTCTAGGTTGGTAGTCAACCCAATCAAGTTTCTCCACATAAGCTTTTCTTTCCACTACTAGCAACTTTTTCTAGCCCCACTGGTGCTTGTGGACACATGTCACATTCTCACTATGTTGCTATGCATAAACATTGAGCAACTTCTACATGTGACATAGAAACCATCATTGATATTTCTCTGATTTTACGATGTATATTTCACAAATTTTTTAGTGCAATTCTGTTAGGTCTGTCTATTTTTCCTTTGGTTGCCATGTTACATGCACTAAAAGTTGAGCAAGTTTCTATAGCCACATGGCATCTAGCATTGGTACATCTTTAATCTAATCGATTAAATCAACATGTATCCTTTTATGATTGTGGATCCACATAGCATGTGACATTAGATCACCTTGAGACATTAGCATAGTCATTTATAACTATCAACTATTTTGGCATTCTTTTGAAACTAGGTCCCACCATGTTTTAATTCATGGGAAGTCACCATGTTAGTACTAGTGATAAACTCATAATTTCTAGTGGTGACATAGTGATCATCATATTTTTGAAGAAATTTGACATCAAGAAATAAGTATGTTCTCATTAGGATACCTTATTTAATCCACCTTCAAACATATCTAACAATCTGCTATATTGACATGGTTCATTAATAACAGGAAGAACTTCTGGAGCCATATTCACTTTCAACCCATTGTATTTTCCTTTTGCAAGAGGTTATCATGTCGCATGAGATAATGCAAGTTCCCATAATGACAAGATGACGACCACAGATCTAATGATGAGGAACTCTTTTGGGAAAAGTGAAACAAAATGAAAACCTTTTAAAAGGCATCCAAAAATATATACCCTTTTCAAAATGATTTTCCCACTCCATCTTCAAAGTAAATGCATACAACCTAAAGGGTTTACTTAGGGTACAAATTTGGTTTTTATTAGGGTTAACCAATTTTGAAAAGACCAAACTCTAATTTTTAGAATATATATAGATCTATCTAATTTTCACACATATTTTAGGAAAATTTTTGCATTGTGGAAAATTAGACTATCAGTGGATCTATCTAGGGATGATAGACAACGTATGTCTATGCAAGAATCTAGAAAATTTGGTAGAGCAGACCACATACTTGATAAAGAATGACAACTTCTGAGGGAAAAACCATACAAGAAAAACACTATGTACAAGGGCTATGCAAAAGACACAAAAGATTTAAAAAATGTATAAGAAAAGACCTAGACTATTACTCATGGAAACAAAGATATTTTAGTAAAAATCCTCTTCAATAATTGTCCATGAACTGATAATTCAAGAATTCCTCTAGTTAAATCCTTCAAAAAATATGAATCTTTTCTATTTTTATCATGAATATTATATGGGCCAAGCCAAATTGAGAAAAGCTCACCATGCTTTCATTTATCTTCTATTATGGTATTCCACATTAGCACCATATCACATACTTCAAATTTCCTCTTAGTAGCCCTCTTGTCATATAGATGTTTCATCTATGACTATAGCTTTGCATTCTAAATAGAGGAATCTCTTCTTGTTTCTTCCAGTTGCAAGATATCATCCATCCTGAGTTGCATTTCATCAATAATATCATTTTCATAAATTTGAACAAATTTATACATTTCCTATAAATTTTTCTATGGAAGTCTAGCCTATATGGCATAAACTAAATCAAAAGGAGCACATCCAATGGCCTTTTCCATAGTAACCCTATCAGCCCATAGAGCTAATGGCAATTTTGAATCCTAGGCCTTCTTGTTCTCTCCTAGAATCCTTTTGATAATTTTCAATTTTCTCTTATTGCTTGATTCTACTTGACCATTCCCTTGGGGATGGTAAATCGAGGATGTGTACTCTATAATATCATATTTCCTACAAAATTTTTTATATTTTTTAGATCAAAAACACATAGCATTATTAGTTATAATCCTCTCTATGCATTCAAATCTAGTTATAATATTATTCAAAATGAAATTAATCACTACTTTACTTGTTGCATTCTTAGTGGGACTTGCTTCAACCCACTTAGTAAAATAATCAGTAGCTACCAGAATCCAAGAATGTCCACCACTAGACTTGTTGGGAATGTCACCAATGAAATCAATTCCCCACTATTAAAAAGGTTCTTGTACTTCAATAGTTCTTAATGGTAAATTTCTAGAGAACTTTAGCTTTCCACTCAATCTCTCACAAACATCACATACTATAAAATACTCATGAGCATATTTGAAGAGTTTTGGCCACCAAAAGCCAGCTTTAAGAATTTTATAAGCTATGGCCTTAGCCATGTAATGACCTCCACACACACCCTCATGCATATCTCTTAAAAAAAATTTAGAATCAATGTTATCAACACACTTGAAAAGTACTCCCTCCATATCCCTCAAACATAACTACCTCTACAATATAACATGTCTTATAGCCTAGAATTTTAGGGATCTATTCTAGTTATGTATGAATCCTAGTGGAGACTTCATATTTTTTAGATAGTAAATTACACCTCTATACCAATTGGAAGTGTCCAGTTCATAGAGATTATCCCAGTAATTATCATCAAACTAGTTGACTTGATTTTCTTCTAAATTAGCTTCTATAATCAATTTGGCCAAACCTTGACCTCTAACCATTGGTAATTTCAATATCAATATTAAATTCTTGTGTTCTATCAATCCACCTACACCTTCTACCAAATACCTCTTGTTGTGAAAAGATGGACTTAATAGTAGTCATGGGGACAAATGTAATAACAATTTCTCCCATTAGATAACGTTTGAAGGCCTTCACTCCTTTTACCAGTGCATATGCCTATTTCTTATTAATATCATACATGAGTTCTGTTGCCTATAATGGTTTGCTAAAAAATGCAATGGGTAGTTCATAAACTCCTTCATTTTTTTGTAATGGCACTGCAAAAATTGTGTGAAATGAAGAAAAAGAAAATATATGCATTGGCTTATCATAATTAGGTTCCCTAAGAATAGGTGTATCCTTAATCACTTGTTTAATCTTCTGGAATGCAAAACTAGGCTCTCCATTCCACTTTATCTCTGATCCCTTCTTTAACATTTTTGATATTGGCCTACTAATTTCTACAAAATTAGTCACAAAGCTTCTAAGAAAGTTGATTTTCCCAAAAAATGATTGAATTCCTTGAACACTTTTAGGCTTCTAAATTTTATCTATTGCTTCTACCCTTTCAGGGTCAATCCTCACTCCATGTTTACCAACAAGATGCCCTAGTAGCTTACCCTCAGTAATGCCAAAGTTACATTTTCTAGGATTCAAAGAAATTCCATACTTAAGGGCTCTAATAAATACCTTTTCTAAATGCATTCAGTGATCATTCTTATCTTTGGAATAGGTAGTCAAATTATCCTGATACATAGCCAAAAGTTCATCAATAATATTAGAAAAAGCCACATCCATTGCACATTAACAAGTAGCCCCAAAATTAATAAGCCTAAAAGACATCTTGACATACACATAAGTACCCCATGGAGTGGTAAAATTAGTTTTAAACTATTTAGATTCTCTAACAACTAGTTGATTGTATCTTCAAAATCTATCCATTATGGACATAAGTTCATAACCAGTGACCTTTTGCATTATAGCCTCCATATTTGGCAAACCATAATTATCCTTTAATGAAGATATTTTGAGATTTATAAATTCAACACATAACCTTATATCTCCATTCTTCTTCCAGACAGGGAATAAGTTGGACACCTAAGATGAATGTATAGGTTTTATGATCCCTATTGTACACTAAGAAAGTGTCCCACTCTAAACCCTTCTATCCAAGGGATTCCATTAGTTTGGAATTCTTGGATGCTGGTTTAGAGCTCCCTATCCATAGAGTACAAGAGAGTGTATTTCAAGTACAAGTGCTCTTAGCTGAGCCTTAGGAATACTCTTCTTTCTAGTAAACCATGCAATGGGAGGTTCCAAAGATGAGATGCGAGAGTGCATATATCCACAAGGAGTTCCTCAATGATGCAATGCAAGATTGAAGCTAAGCTAGAATTAGGATGCAAAATGCAACTATTCCAAGCAATATGCAAGTGGTACAAATCTCACTATTATGCTATGTGATTTAAACTATTGCAAACAAACTACATTAACATGCAACTATGTTAAAATGCTATATGCTAAAATGACATGGATGAAAGAATGTACAAAAGAAATAGAATTTCTCCACAAAGAGCTCTCAAGAATTTGAATGGTAAACCTATAGCATAAAAATACTCAAGAGTGTGGATCCATTGAGGGTGAAATCTTTCTCCCTTTTAAAGTCATATGGATGGTAGAGATCAAGGTGAAGATGATGCATGATCAATGGTGGAGTTCAAAAAGAGAAGTAATCAATGTGCACACATAAGTCAACCAATAGAATATGAGTTGACTTTCCATATGAGACAAAAGTCACAAAGCCTTTTCTTTTAATTTTAAAATTAGAAAAAGGACTTTATATGTGCACTTTGAGTGGATCAGAAGAATGGGGTCTTTTATTTAATTAAAAGGGGACATGTTCTTTTAATCAAATAATGAACTTAGGATAGCATAGTCAAACTATATGTTATAATCAAATTAATTGTTTATTAGAAATTGGGTCTAGGTAAATAATTAATTAAATTAGCTAAAATGTTGAGAAGGGGGCTAATAGCCTAGATGACCATTTTGAGGTGATTACATTTACCCCTCTTTGACTAATGTGTGATCGATCTAGGAACACAATACATCAAAGAAAATAGAAGCCAAGTAGCCAGCAAAAAATATAGATATTTGATTCCAAAGAAGGAAATATATATATATATATTATATATTATATATATATATATATATATATATATATATATATATATATATAGAGAGAGAGAGAGAGAGAGAGAGAGAGAGAGAGAGAGAGAGAGAGCATATCCTAAATGTATGGCTTGATAGTAGTAGTACTGAACATTAGGAAAAAGATGATGTCAAAATTTAAGAAGAATGCTAACACCTAGAAAAGAAGATAAACCGAGAGAAAATGAAAAGATCAAACAAATGCTCTTAAGAAATAGATAGTTGTAGTAGGTGACGATAGAGCATTTTTTCCCCCTCAAGATCGAAATCAAAATGAGATAAGGGGATACAAAAATGAGGAAGATATGAGAAAATCAAGATATAGTAATGTCCAAGATGACAGATAGATGATTAGAACCAAAGAGTGACTATTAAGGAATGACAGAATGCCCAATTTGACTAGAGTTGACCATGAATGATACAACATAAAAATTAGGTCAAATCAAGTAGAAAGATGATTTTAGTCATGAAAAGATGAATTTGAGTAAATATGAAGCATGGAAATGATGAAGACATGAAGAAATGAAGATGCCCCAGTGATGATTTGGAGATTAGACCTTAGAAGGTCAACAAACTACTTAGAAGAAGGTAGAATTTGGAAATGCAATTTTGACTATCAAGATGAACTTAGATTTTGATTTCGATCTTGAAAATGGATCCAAGATGTCAAAATTAGCTAGGGGTGTAATTTTCATAGAATTTCAAGGTGTTTAAAAATAGGTCAAAATGAGGTCGTAGGCTATAAAAGGGGTCCAAGTGTCATTTTTAAATTCATTTGTCTTTTTTTATTTTTGAGAGCTTGTGAGTGGTCAAGAGAGCATCATGGCTTTGGCAAACATTTTAACTCACTGACACCATTTTGAGCATAGTCAATTGCACAACCAACCAGACCACTATAGGGTGCGAGTAAGTATATACTTTTTTTCTACATTTTTGAGCTTTTGTGTACTTTTTCACACATTTTTAGGTAGAAAATGGAATATTGGGCGATATTTTAAATAGTATCACATGGAACTTTAGAAAATATTACATGATATTTTGTACCAAAAATGTGTCACTCAAGTAGTTTTAGGTATGTCATTTGGTATACACCCATTTATCATCTGGACTGATGCAAAATATTGCATGACAAAATTGTATCACACTGGTTTAGAAAAAGTATCACACCTACATTTAGGAAGAAATGTTGCATAACCTATTTTTGAGCATTTTGTTCATTGAAGTCTTGCATTTTGAGTGTGTTTTCAATATGTTACTAATGTTTGCATGTTGTGTGTTTATAGGAGGTGTTTCCAATGCTTTTCATCAGAGCCCCCAAAGTGGTGGGGTTGTAGGTTGTGCAACATTTGACTGATGATGAGCTTACTGCTATATCGACTATGGGGTTGAGATGGGTTATACAGATGCCCCATATATGAGCAAACCATGGGCTAGTAACTGCACTTTCAGAGAGGTGGCATAGTGAGCATAACACTTTCCATTTTCCAACCAGAGAGGCTTCCATCACTCTAGAGGATGTATATCACATCCTTTGAGTACCATGTTATGGTGATCTAGTGAGTTATATGTTTGATTACTTTGTCATGTTTTTGCAAGTTTTGATTTTGATGTGAGATGTACTAATGTCAAGTTTGGTTATGCATCACAAGTGTATTATGATTAGACCCTGATACAGGGTTGAGTAGTGATGTAGAAGATGTTGCAAGATGTTACCATCCTAGACCACCATCTAAGTTGGGAGTGGCTCATTAGATTATGGTGCAAATTACCCTCTACCTAGTTTATTGTATTCACTGGTAGCTCAAGCCTTGGTAATTGACAGGAGCTAGAAGAGCTTCCCACAAGGATGGGGTAGACTGGTGGTAGACTTGATTACATAGCCACATAGGATGGCATGGGGCCTAGTGATACTAGCAAATATGTACCATGAGCTGCATGACATAGTGTACCATAGTGGTCACTTCTAGGCATGTGTGGTAGTGCTAGCATAGATCTAGGAATGGGAGCACATTTCTATGATCTAAACATAGGTGCAACCATGAATGGAAAACTAGTCATACATTTTTGGGTACATAGGATTTTTCCTACAAACTCATAGTGGGAATTTTACATACTATCGATGCATTTTTGATGAGTTAACAGTGTTTACATGGTAGCCGTATTGAGAGTGTCACAAATGGTTGGATCCCTAGGATTTGGAGTATATGCATTATAGCAGACCATTAGTGGGTAGGCACTTAGAGATTGTAGAGAGGTTCGTGATTAGATGGGTATGGTGGTATTTTGTAGAGTGCTAGGTTATCTTAGTGGAGACAACCACCTATTCTCATTTTCACTTTAATGAGGTGCAAGGGTGGTTGCTAATGTTATATTATCAAATAGAATTGTGAGATATAGTAGCCCTAGTATGGACTCCCTAGGATTATTGCCCAAATGTGGCAGATGTAGGAGTAGGCTTAGATTATTTATATGAGATGTAGAGACATCCATTTCTATAGTTTATAGAGTTAGATGTGCTACCTATAGCTGGGGGACATAGAGGAGGTAGAGTCAAAGGAAGAGGTAGAGGAGGGAGATGGAATGAGCTTGGGAAGAGTTCCTAATTTGGGAGGAGGAAGATGTAGGCACAAGCCACTAGGGAGGAGGAGGAGGAGGAGGAGGTGCCACTAAGGTGGCATTGACTAGTGTGGGTGGAGGTGTAGGAAGAGTAGCTGACAAAGAGAGATGATGATCATGAGGCAAGGATCTACACCCTAGGGGAAAAGCTATAGGTGGCTTGAGTTACTATTATAGTGTAGGATCACCAGCTCATGGATGAGCATGCATGAGGAGATGAGCTATGTAGGGAGTGAGAAGTTGTGAGGTGAGAGGTATCACATCATGGTGCATGTGTTGCATATTATTATGTCACCTATAGGGCTATGGTACCACTAGGGTACAAAATTTCTAACTATTTAGAGTGGGTAGGTAGGTCAAAGGGTGTGGTACAATTGCCAGATAAGAGAGGCCCTGCCACTAGGGCCACCATCAATTAGAGAGGGTGTGAGTCAATCATAGCTTGATTGTGACTATTTTGACAATTTTGGTTGTACTTCATGTATTTTTGAGATAGATATCCAGATTTTGGATCTCACATTTGTATATATGTACTATGACACATTGATATATATATATGAGATACTAGATTTTGATCAAAAAATTTGTGCATTTGTCTCATTTGGATGGATGTTTCAGTATTTTAAGTTTTTATGTGATGTTTTTTTTTTTTTTTCTATTTTTGTTTCTTGCTCATGTATGTGTTGCTTTGATGTTTATGTTTATATGCTCATGTATCTCTCTCATGTATGATGTTTTAGCTCTCATGTGTATGATATAGACTTATGTTTCTGAAAACATGTGACACTTGGGGAGATTGAATGTGATGTTTAGATTAACCTCTTGTGATGAGAGGATAGCAAAATTGAGGTGAAGCAAAAGATCAAGAAGGTGAAAAGACATGATAAAGAAGAAAGCACAGAAAGATGTGAAAATAGTTAGCTAATATGTCCATAAAAAAGATGAAGAGAGAACTCTTCCCATATGCATAAATGCAAGACTAAGCTAGGAAATGAACCTAAAATGCAAGCTAATATGCATAGTGGTTTACCAACAAGAAATGCATAACATTTAGACTCTTATTTCATCATTGAGCATTTATTGGGGACATCATGAGATCATACAACCATTACTAGTATAACTCTAAGGATATGAATATGATCAATATTAGATAGGTATGTGGAAATCTAATCTAAGAACCAAAGACATATAAGTCAAGATGACTACGTGATTAGATTCCCTAAGTTTAGTATAGAAATATTACACCTATATCAAGGCATAAGTGCCTAGATAACCCCCAAGTGTGGTCTTGTGAAATAGTCAAGGATGATAAATTTATAAGTCAAAGTTTCAAATAGGAAAAGCATGAATTCTTTAAATACTATAGACAAATAAAGTATATCCACAAGTAGAAATTAAAAAAATGTACCCCATGCCCCCAATCTTCTAGTCTATGACATCCTTGAAATACTCTTAGGGAGGGAACATATAACAAAGAAATCATCATAGATAGCAGACAAAGTAGTTAAAGGTCATCATAGCTCACTTGTTTAAGTTTTTAAGTGTGTGTGTGTAAGTCACTTGGCCATTTCTTCAAGAATTGAATCTAATAATGAGAAATATCATGACACCAGAGATTGTAGGTAAACTATCTAAAAAGTGTTGAGAAATACTTGATGTCAAGTTGGGGATAATATTGAGAAACACTATTATGTGAGTTGCTAGAGAAATCCTAATGCACAAGGGCACCTCAATAGGCTAAGTAGCTATGCCCCTAAGATGAGGGCAAGAAACAATCCAAAGCTAGGAAGTGTGCAGTGAAATGGGTGATTGTGACTAATAGACATAAGTGCAAGGGTCTCAACTAGCACCTATTTCCAAGTTTTCACCACTTGGAAAAAAATTTCATGACTTTTTTCAATTCTTTTGTATTTTTCAAAATTTCAATTTTTTTTTGTGATAGATCAAAGTGCCTCTTGCTAGGTTTTCACTAAGATGATCATTTTTTCAAGACATTTTATGATTTTTATGATATTTTTAGGATCAATAAGTATGTACAAGATAGTTGAGTAGTAAGCCTCTAAGCATAGAACTTCTTCAAATGTAGGAGATTGATAGGCTCAAGTTCTTCACCTTTAGGAGTAGATAGTTGATAAGCACTAGACCCAAATATTTCTATGATAATTGATGCAGGAGCATCTAGAGGTATAAGGGCAATCCTATGTCACCCAAAAAAATGTACTTAGACTTAGTTTTTGTTTCATGTGTTTTCATTTTTGGATACACATTTGGGTCAAATAAAGGTTCCAACTCTCATAGTTCTACAATTAGTGATCTGGGTTAGAGTTTTTAAGCACCTTGGGATACGTATAAATGCCAAAAAATAGGACTATGTAATTGAGCCATAATTATGGTAAGTTGGAAGGTGTAAATTGGAGGGATGATTAAAATTGTAATTTAGAATATTCTAGAAAAAGAATCAGGTCAAAAAGCTGCACGGTTTGAAAGTTATCACAGTTTTTTGATTTTTGGAGACCTCTTAAGAATGCTTCAAAGTCAGGTTCGTGGCATTGAATGACCTCATACATGGCCAAAAAATGGGGGACAAGAAAAGCTCCTCCATAGGGCTATAGAGCACTTTGAGAGCTTTCTAGAAATGTAAATAGTTCATCAATCAGAGCTACAGTTCAAAAGTTATGCCTCCCAGAAGTTCGGTTACCATTTTTGGATTTTTCTAATTTTGTGTCGACTTCTAATGTGACTTCTAGAGCCTTCTATTTGGTTAGTGGATGCCAACTAGCACTTTCTAGAATGTATTCCTAATCCTTAACCCTTCGGGTTCTATTTAAGAACATTTTTGGCATTGTAAAAGGTAGTTCAGAGTGGAGTTTGAGAGAAGGTACTGGGAGAAGGAATTATCTCCAGTTTCATGCTATTGTAAGCCCATAGGGCATGTTTTAGAGTCTATTTTCTCTACACTAAATGTACTAGCATATTTTCATAGTTAATAAAATTTTCCCTTTCCTGTTGTGTCCATTCTATTATTTGGCTTGACCCCATCAATAATGTATGGGCCTAACCAGTTAGGTTGAAACTTGCCCTTCTACTCTCTATGCTACTAATTTTTTGGATTCTCTCTAAGCACAAGTCCACCTACTTGAAACTCACATTGGTGAAGTTTCTTGTTATAATAAGTAGACACACACTTTTTATAAGCCCTCATGTGATCAAAAGAAGCCTTACAATGTTCATCAAGAGTCTCTAATTCCTGTATTCACATAGCTCTATGGTCTTCATCAGTTATCAACCCATGTAAGAAAACTCAAAAGGAGGGGATCTCTACTTTTAATTGGAGGACAACCTTAGAGCCATAAACTACAGAAAAGGGTGTGGCCCCTGCAAGAGTATGAATGGTAGTTTATCTGTAGGTGCCAATCTTTCCCAGACTTGTGAATCGTGTGGTGTAAGATTTTTAGCAATGTTTTGTTGGAGCCCTTAGCTAGGCTATTCCGTTAAGGGTAGTAAATAGAGGACCAATGTTGTTTGATTTGAAATTTCTTACATAGTTGTTTGAGGTCCTTATTCTTGAATTGTCCTCCATTATTAGTGAAAATGGAGCAAGGAATTCCATATCAAAAAATGATGTGGTTTACTATAAATAGGGCAACATGTTATCCTATAGCAATAGATACTGGCATAACTTCAACCCATTTGGTGAAATACTTAGTTAATGTAATGATGAACTTGGGTTAATTTTTCCTACCAAGTGAAAGGCCCATTATTTAAATGTCCAATATGTCATAGAGGGAATCAACTCACATCTAGGAGTATGAATGAGGTTACTATGAAGTTGGCATTTCTGATAGGACTTGGCATAATGAATAGCATTAGCTTACATGGTTGGCTAGTAATGACCCACCCTAGGCAATTTTTGAGCAACTGCAAGGCCATTAGAATATGCCCCACAAATGTCATCATGGACTTCAAAAAGTTCCTTTTCAGACTCTTCTAGTTCTAAACACCTAAGCAACATTCCATCTAGAATCTTCCTATACAAGTCACCAAAGACCAAAGTGTAATGTGAGGCACTATGAAGGAATTGGCATTTTTGGTTGTGCATGAGGCTTTTAGGAAAAATTTGATCATGTAGGTAAGAGAAGATAGCTACGTAGCGAGAGGAATGATGACCCACAATAGTGTAGATCACTTAGTTACCATAGAAATCATAGGAAAGATGATGTAGTTCTTCCACCAGGAACTCAAATTTTGATTCATGTTCTTGTAGTTGGAGGATAGATGCTAGAGTAGCCATAGCATTGACAGCCTTGTTTTTTGCTCTAGGAATTTGCTAGAATGTCACAAAAGTGAAATAGTTCCTTAAAACATCTATCAACTTTTTGTAAGGTATTAACTTTTTATCCTTTGTTTAATAGTCATTGTTCACTTGGTTGATAAAAAGTTGAGAATCTCCATAGATGTGAAATTTAGTTATTTTTCATTCAAGGGCCATTTTGATCCCATTTGTTAGTGCCTCATATTTTGCACCTTTTTTTGTATAATGGAATAAGAATTTGTAGGATTTGGGGATTGTATATGCATGAGGGGAAATAAACAAGACACCTACTTGAGCTCCATTCTATGTTTGAGAATCATCAAAGAACATTTTCCAAGTTCTCTCAGTGATGTACATAATTAAAGCATTTGGTAATTCAACTTGTATAGGTGTTCTATCCTCTAGTGAAAAATCAGCCAATTGGTTAGCTATAGCTTATCCTTTGATGGCTTTATGTTTGACATATTGAATGTCAAATTTTGAAAGAATCATCATCCATTTAGCTAGACAACCAGTAAGTGAATTTTTTCTCAACAAATATTTCAAAGGATCAATTTTAAAAAGTAGGTGAACTATATGTGCCAACATGTAATGTCAAAGTTTTTTAGAAGCAAAGACCATTGCAAGATAGGCTTTCTCAATACTAGTGTAGTTCATTTCATAAGAAACCAAAGTTTGACTGATGTAATGTATTGCCTATTCTTTACCAATCACATCACTTTGGGCTAATAGTGCTCCTATTGAAGAATCTATAGTTAATATATACAAGATCAAAGGTTTTCCTAAAATAGGCGGCATCAAAACTAGAAGTTTTGAAAAGTTCCCTTTGATTTGGTCTAGACTTTTTTGACACTTGTCATTCCAGATATGAGTAGAGCCTTTAAGAAAATTATTGTTAAAAGGTTGAGCTTTATTAGCCAACTAAGAAATAAATCTTCTTATGGATTGTAGACATCCTTGTAGACTTCTAAGTTGGCTGATATTTCTTGGAGGAGGCATTTCCATGATAGCCTAGACCTTTTCAAGATCAACCTTGATACCTTTTCTTGAGATAATGTAGCCTAGCAATTTTCTAGAAGTGACACCAAAGGCATACTTTTCTAGGTTTAGCCTAATTTGGAATTGTTCCATATGGTCCAATATCAAACTAAGGTCTTCAAGATGTGTGTCTCATTTTCTAGATTTTGCCAATGTGTAATTAACATAGTCTTCCATATTTTTATACATCATATCATGGAATATGGTGATCATTTCTCTTTGATAGGCAGCACCAACATTCTTGAGCCCAAATTTCATTATATTCCAATAGAAAGTACCCCATGCACATCTAAAGGTTATCTTCTCTTGATCAGCTAGAGCTATCTTAATTTGATTATACCCAAAAAACCCATCCATATGGGAGTACATTTCATAACCCATAGTCATGTCCACTATCATATTAATGTTTGGTAGTGGAAAGTCATCCTTGGGGCATGCTTTATTAAGGTTTCTAAAATCAGTACAAACTTGGATAGTTTTATCATGTTTAGATACAAGTACCATGTTGGAATCCATTCTGCATAGTCAATAGCTCTGATAAAGTTTTCAATCGAGAGTTTTTCTAATTTTTCTTTCACCAATAAGGCTACATGTGGATGCATCTTTCTCAATTTTTATTTAATAGGCTTGATATTAGGAGAGATGAATAAATGATGCATGATAAGATCTTTTTCAAGCCTAGGCATATCTAAGATATCCATGCAAAATTGATCTTCTTGTCTTGAAAGAATTTGGTAAAATGTTCTTCTTCCTTAGTTAATAATGATTGAGCCAAATGAATAATTTTAGGAGATTCCTCTATCCCCAAGTTGATAAGTTGTGTAGGTTCAATAATAACCAAAGATCTATCCTGAAAAACCTTGGTAGACTACCAAGTACCACAGGTGCCTTAGGGAGGTTTTCACCATATAATATGCCTTTGTTTTTACTATTTTTAGGTTCAGATATTGCCACAATGTGGTTTTTTCCATCTAACCATTTTAATTTTTTTTTAATTTTATGACTAAGGTACTTGATATGTAATTTTATCATGTGAACCATGGGTTCACTAGTGGAACAAGTGATGGATTCAGTGGCATTTAAGTAACAAGCAATCTCATAGTCATTTTGGAAAGATTGTATTTCAAGTTTTTGATGTTGAATGGACCAATCTATGAGATTGGGATGGACAATGAGAGTAAGGTGGAAGCTTCAAGGTTGTTGATGTGAAAAGATTCATCTCTGGTGACATGCAAACTTGAGCCTATAGTGAATGTCACAAAGGAGTCCAAATCAGGAATAGACCTAGAGGGGCCAGTGTGATACACTAAAGCATTTTGCAAGCCAAAATCATCTAACCCTATACTAGACTCATCTACTACATTTGGTTGGGTTTCGTAAGTGTGAATAACATCCACTCCTAGTTTACAAGAGGTGCTTGACAAGTTTTCCCATTCATACTCTTGAGATTCTATACTCTAATCTCTAGCAATTAGATGAGCATTATATTTTCTAATCTGTCCTCTATTCTTGTAATCATGGTTTGATTCATCTTGTTCTGGCTATCGAGATGTGGAAGCTTCTGCATCATCATTGGTAATTAGTGTTTCTTCTCCCCAAAGAAGAGAAGTTATAGGCATAAAGTCCTCATCTTGCAAAGTGGTAGCAACAAAGGGAGGATCATCATCTTCTAATTCATTAGATATGGATGTATTTTGATCAAATGTTGGTATATCATCCTCTAACCCAAATCCTAGGCTAGTATTATCTCAAGTATCATGAACTTGAGTATGACTTAGAGGTTCAACTAGAGGTTTTTTATTACCAATTAAGGACTCATGGCTCTAATATCCCATGTTTCTTAGCATTTTATAGCCTTTACCATAACATTTAGGAGAAATGGGAGTAGTTACTATGATGTCCTCCTCATCTTCTTCTTTACTATGTATCCACTCTTTAATTTCTTATTCTTCTTTCTCTGCATTTAGGGGAACTAAGGACTACACAAAAGTGTTAAAAAGGGTCATGGTAGAAGTAGAAGGCTTCTTTTTAGTAGATGGTTTCCCATAAGACCAAGGGGAAATAGGTAGAGTAGTAATGGAGTGTAGAGTGTATTTTCCTATACCAAGGCTCATCATTTTCAATTTTTTTCACACACTGTAAAGGACAATGCTAGCTCATGAGAAGTGTAATTATGTGGAACTAGTGTTTCAATAGTAGATAACATGTTGATAGACATGGAGTTGTCACCAGGGACAATGATTTTAGTACCATTAAAAGGGAACTTGATGCACTGATGGTATGCACAGGGTACTTCTTTCATGTCATCAATCCATGGTCATCCCAAAATCAAATTGTATGCAAGTGGTATGTCCATGACTTGGAAAACAACATCCTTCTCAACTAGACCAACTATGATTGGAAGAATAATTAGACTTTTGGAAGGTCCTTTGACCTCAATAGTGATCTTGCCTCTAGGGTCAATGGAAAATTCAAACATGCCCAATTGTTGAATCACATTGAGTGAAATTATGTTTAACCTTACACCATTGTCTATCAAGACTTGATGAATGTGATTGTGGAAGATTTGGACTTTGACATGAAGAGAAAGGTTGTGAGGATGATTGAGAGCTTAGTCATATTCTTTAGAAGAGATGAGGTAGTGAGGTGAAGAGATATTGTTCACTATAGCTTAGAATCATTTCGTATCAATATCTATGGGAACATTGGTAGAACATAAAGCTTTTTCAAGAATATCCTTGTGTAAAGGGGACAATTCTAACAACTCAAAAATGGAAATTTGAGATAGGGTATGTTGCAGTTGACTGATAAGATCATAGTTGGAGATCCTAGAAGAAATTTATTGTTTAGAAGATAAAGCATTCTTATGATCATGAGCAACTTTTAGGACAACCTTAGATTGCCCCCTGGTGATGGCATTAAGTGGTTCACTTTGTGAAGAGGAAGATTAAACCACTTGGAGTACCACCTTAGGTCTAATATCATTATGATGTTGAGGAGAATTGTGTGTTTTTAGGACAACTTTGGGTCATTCATCCTCAAGTTGGTTGTCATCATTAGAACTTGCCATGCATAAATACTCAACAGCCTCAAGCATGCCTATAACATTGTCTGTGTCAACATAACCCTAGCTAATCTTTGCATCATGATTATTTTTAGTAGCTTTGGAGGTTTTACCTTTCTTGTATTCTAGAAATGGTTGTTTAAAAGATTTATGGTTAGAATTTTTGATGAGGCCATCTGTGACAACTTTACATTCCTCAATGAGATCTTGAATTACATATTTGAGCTTGAAACAATTTTTAGTGTTGTGACCCTTGCTTTGGTGATAATTGTAGATATGATCCTCTCTCCACCACGAGGGTTTGATGGGTGGGTCATAGGGTCAAGACTTATTTGTTAAAGTAGCCAACTTGTTTTCAATTAAATTTTTTAATGCCACTTCATAAGGCTTAACCATTGGTGTATGAACACATTATTTTTTGGTAAACTTAGAGCTCTTGTGAAATGTGTGTATTAGAAGTATTGGTCTCCATTTTCTTCTAAAGCTCAGAGCATTAGTTTTTGAGCAAAACCATCTATTTGGAATTTTACAACATCTTCGCTAGTAACTTCTTCATCACTTTCATGATGGGAAGGGCATGCACCCATGGTCACACTAGGAGTTCTTGGAGGTGTGTTTTTGATATCATTGCCATCAAAAGGATTTTGAGAATAGGTCACCCTATTCCCTTCATGGTGGATATGATTATCATTTTTAGCTCATTGATGTTCTTTTTTCCTAGAATACATTGCTTCCAGGATCTTTTAGTTCTCACACACTTGTTCTTCTAAGCATCATTGGACTTCATCGGAGTGCACCATGTTGACCAAACTATTTTCACCCTTAGGTGTCTCTAGGGTGTACTGAATGAACTTTTGAATCTATAAATTGGATTATGTCAAACATTGGTTGTTTATGTTTGAGTAGATTTTTGGTCCTCCATACAAGGTTGTCCACAAGGATGCCTAGTTGGTGTTTCTAGTTGCTTGAAGACAAAATAGGTATGACTATCACTACCAACTTGAAATCTAGTTGTAGCCAACATGTAAGGATGTGTCTTTACCTAATAGGAAAAGAAAAGTGTGTGAGATTTGAAGCTCTTACAATCAAGATTAGTCACTTGTCAAAGTATAATAGATGGCTTATCAAATAGTGCTTAAGAACTTACAACACTGGTGACTCAATCTGAGCGAGTGAGCAAGAAGCTCAATAGCGAGTAGCTAGTATAGAATGGTAACCAAATTTTTACAAGTGATTCATCAATGACCTTTCAAGACTTACATCTAATAGACTAAACCCATCTTTTAACTTTAGACAACACCTAACAAATGTATGTACAACTAGGACCAGGAAGGACTAGGGTGACAAGACCCTAGATCAAAAAAATTAGAACATAGACCCTATTTTCACTGTAAATAATCTTAAGTGATACATTCTTAGAAACTAGGTGATAGTAAGAAAACATAATATGTTGTACAACACAATTTAGAACATCTGTGTGATACTTCTCTGTTGAGTAATAGTTCACACAAGGCTAGGCAATAGATCTTAGTATAGTAGGACAATAGACTTTACAATAAAAGGGCGACACCATTTAGGAAAAATACTGTTGCATGATATTTCTCTAGAGAATAGGTGATAAAGTGCCAATTTTTGTGCTAAAAGGACCAGTTTTAACTCCAAAAGTTTATGTTTTAGTTTGACAATCAGGTAATTTTTAGATTAGACAATGTGAGATTTTAGTTTGTGTTGATTATTAGTAAGGTTTGCAAATAGTAGGATTTTTAATATGTCTCAAACAATTGAACAAGGGTAAAAAAATCCTTGCCAACACACATTTGTGACATCAGAATAGTCTTCCTACAAATGTTACTAAGATGTTTGATTTGTAAGAATATTAACACTGGTAAACATATTTAAAAATAGTAGCTAAGCAATCTAACTTAGAGTCATGGTTCGTTACTCAATAACTTAGCCCACGCTTGATGCTCCTTCACCTCACACCAAGTGGTTGCTTACAATAAATATTAGATTTTTCATGGAAGTGCCATAAACACAACCAAGGGAACACATGGTGAGTGTAAATCTTGGGGTGATCTAGGTAGTCCACTAGGATCGATCCTTGTACAAAGAAGTTGAGGGGAAAAATAGTGTAGATACTAACTTAGGGTGTTTAGAAAGGGCTTTTATTCATAATTTTCCTCTTGCACCAAATTAAGAGACACCCCACATTGCAGTGGGTAATAGACCTCATGGTCACTAGAGAACCTTAAGCATTCTTGCCCAGTAATCTTCTTATGGTTGAAATCTCACAAGCAATCACATTAAGTGAAGACAAACACTATGTCTACCAAGGTTTTGTGTCCTTAATAGCCTTGATTTTATAGTGGGTTGGAAGAGATGCATAATTTTCTTGTCCCCACTTGGATCATTCCTCTTAGGTTTTTCGAGAGTAGGCTCTCTATAGGATTCTAACTACCATGAAATGGATCCACTCTCAAGGGTCAAGATTTTTGATTCACCTCAAGGGTGAAGAGCATACTCTCCTATCTTGATTGCTTCCCAAAAACACACCAAGAAGCTTCAATTATCTACTTGCCTTCAAAATTCAAAGGTGGGTCAAGATTTTTGATTCACTACAAGGGTGAAGAGCATACTCTCCTATCACCAAGGAATTCCAATTGAAAGTTTAATGTGCCTACAAAAAATAAACAACTAGTAGATGTTGCACATGAAATTAAAAAAGAGAAAGAAAGTTGGGTTTTTATGTGTTGGGCAGCCCTGCAAACAAGTATTAGTAGCCCTTGTGCATTTGAAGCTTTGACATGTGTTCTTTTAAAGAAAATTTAGGCAATGTTAATGTTTCAAGATAACACCCTGGAATCACAACCATTAGCCCCACAAGTTAGCTTCAAAAACAATATGCAATTTGTAAACGAAAACCTCCATAAAATAGATAAGGACCTATATAAACCAATAAGTAGGAAGTAGCAACTGAAAAATAACAAAATCACCCTAAACAATAAGAAAATTCAAGTCTGGTGATAGTTTTTACTCGAAGACTATTGTACGATACTTCTCAGTATAAGTGTGTGACAAAACCTTCCTATGTAATATTTATTTCTAAGCTAGATGATATAAATTTCTATACCAAGATGATAGAGTATAGTATATTCATGTGACACTATTTCACAAAATTATTGCCCAACAATTATGAGAGCTATTATACGAAACTAGAAAAATGTTTCCTAAAAACTCTGACTATAAGAAAAATAAAAGTGTAGATAGTAAGCAAAAAATGCAATGAAAAAAGAAAAGTAGAGGACAAAACTTAATATTCTTCCCCATGGTGGGTGCCAAAAATGTACACTAAGAAAGTTTCCCACTCTAAACCGTTATATCCAAGGGATTCCATTATTTTAGAATGCTTGGATGTCAGCTTAGAACTCCCTATCCACATAGTGCAAGAGAGTGTATTTCAAGTACATGGGCTCTTAGTAGAGCCTTAGGAATACTCTTCTTGCTAGTAAACCATGTAATGATAGGTTCCAAAGACAAGATGCAAGAGTGAAAATATCCATAAGAAGTTTCTCAATGATGCAATGTAAGATGGAAGCAAAGCTAGAATGAGGATGCAAAATGCAACTATTCTAAGCAATATGTAAGTGTTAAAAATCTCACTATTATGCTATATAATTTAAAATATTACAAAGAAACTACATTATCATGCAACTATGCTAAAATTCTATATGATAAAATGCCATGGATGAAAGAATGTAGACAAGAAATAGAAGTTCTCCACAAAAGGCTCTTAAGAATTCAAATGGTAAACTTGTAGCATAACAATACTCAAGAGTGTGGATCCACTAAGGGGGAAAACTCTCTCCCTTTTAAAGTCATATGGATGGTAGAGATCAAGGTGAAGATGATGGATGGTCAATGGTGGAGTTTGAAAAGAGAAGTAATCCATGTGCACAGACAAGTCAACCAATAGAATATAAGTTGACTTTCCATATGAGACAAAAGTCACAAAGCCTTTTCTTTTAATTTGAAAATTAGGAAAAGAACTTTATGTGTGCACTTTAAGTGGGTTAGAAGAATGGGGTCTTTTATTTAACTATAAGGGGACATGTTCTTTGAATCAAATAATGAGCTTAGGATAGCATAGTCAAAGTATAGGTTGTAATCAAATTAATTGATTATTAGCAATTTGGTCTAGGTAAATAATTAATTAAATTAGACAAAATACTAAGGAGGGAGCTAATAGCCTAGATGACCATTTTTAGGTGATTACACCTACATCTCTTAACTTTATTAGTTCCTCTTGCATTTTGTGGGCAAGAGTTGGGTTAATTTTCCTTTGTTTCTATCTAAAAGGCTTAACATCTAGTTTCAATGAGATTTCATGCTGAAATAGGTCTTCTCTATAAGCCTTAAAGTCATCATATGACCATGCAAATACATGTATGTATTTTCTTAACAAACCAATGAAACCATGTCTTATTGTACAAGAAAACTTCTAACCAATATACACCTTCTTAGGTCTCTCTTTAGTTCCTAAATTCATCTCCTCTAGGTCCTTAGCATTGTATTCCTTAGTATCAAATTTAGACCTGTCTTGATTATTAAAAATAGTTTCCAAGACAACTAATCCCCTTGGGGCTTTTTTAGTTTTCAATTGTATAACTTCCTATCCAAAGGCAGTATCTCTTCCATCTATGTTGTCTACATAGGCTACACAATCAACCACTTGACCTTCCAACATATTGTCACAATTTAAAAATCTCAAAATGTCCTTATCATCTTCAAAGACTTGCCAGTTCTAGACATTATCAAGAACAAAGGGCCTAGTTTGGCCTTCAACTTTGGATATACTTGAAAATATAATTTCATCAAGCTTTATTTATATATTTTCTAACAAATCTACCATGTTATTGTTAGTCCTATCTTTCCAAACTATCACAAATGCATCAAAATATTCAATCATATCCCACACAACCTTTCTGTATTATTTCAATCTTTTATTTTTTGACACATAAACATTTCTTACTCAGGACACAACCAACTTAGAATCTCCTATGACATTTAAGCATTTTATCCCATGCTTATGGGCTAATCTAAGTCCTAACAAGAAGGTCTCATACTCTGCTATATTATTAGTACTTGAGGGAAACTTAGTGTAAAAGAGAATTTTTATGTTACTCTTGTAGGAGAAATCAATAGGATACCTACACCAAATCCATCTTTGCAATAGGTACCATAAAAAAAGAGAGTCCACAAATCACATTTGTCTGGCTTTATATCAACTTCTACTTCTATTTGTGATTTATGCTTATCTTTCTTCAAGATCAAAACTTTAGCTCAAAATTCATTAACATCTATATCAAAAAAGTTTGTCATATCATCCTCTATTTCTTCTTAAATCACGTATACACTCTTAGGTTCTTTGTCTGCCTTCACTAGATTCCTATCAATTTGAAAGTGGCAAATGGCAAGTCACATTACAAACTCCCACCCATGGAAGCACTCCATTTTCTAGATAACAACATGCCATATTGAGGTGGAATATCAACAATTAGCACACTCATAGTTAGTTCTTTGTTAGGATAACCTATCAACTTATATGGAAAAGCATTAATAGTAACTATGACAATCACTTCTCTTTTATCCATAGCATAGCATCTTCCCTAAGTAATATCAACTTTTAGGCCCAATCCTTTCATTCCTTGAAATGGCATAATAGTATTGGAAGCACTATAATCAATCATGTAGTTTTTTAGTGTTTTACCATTCACCAAGATACTTAGGAAAAATGGTTCAATATTTCCTAAACATTGATTTATAGAACAATCCAATTTTTTTTTGGGAATTTGAGACACAACTAGTTTAGTTTTCTTTTCCTCTACATTTTCTTTGCTATTGTCCTTAGGAGTATGACTCTCATTACAGTCATATTTTACCTTTTCATCGACACCTCTTACCCATG
The DNA here is from genome assembly GCA_028749045.1 of Cupressus sempervirens. Lineage (NCBI taxonomy): Eukaryota > Viridiplantae > Streptophyta > Pinopsida > Cupressales > Cupressaceae > Cupressus > Cupressus sempervirens. The sequence goes on from CM053793.1 coordinate 773,958,916, forward strand.
CTATGGCTTTATTTTAGTGTTAAGGGATTCTTAATAATTTAGAAAAAGGGACCTTGACAATGATCTATGATAAAACAACAAGAATTTTTACAAACGAATCAAAGGGGACATCAATAATGATACCCTTTTTTTCTATATGTTTATTAGAAATATTTATAGCATCTTGATAATTCTTGTCATTTGTAGTGAGCATCTTTGAAATCTTCTCTTCCAACTTCCTAGGAACATTATTTTTAAGCTCAGGAACCTTGGGAATATCCATCTTCTTTGGTTCCCATTTCTTACGGGTGACTTTGACCTTTAGAGTAGGAATCTCTTTAGGATTTACAACTTCATTTTTCTTGGGGTCAGTCTTTTTAATAAACATACTAGCCACCTTACCACTATCAACTCTCTAAGCCATATTTCTAGTCTATACTTGAGCTACCATGCTAGTAGTAATCTAATCAACCTCTTCTCAAGAAGGCTTCATTAACATTACTTCTTCCCTATAGTTTCCATGTTACACACATTATCCTCAACATCACTTTCATTAGAAAATACCTGCTATTGCATATCATTTTGAAACTACCATTGCTCATTAACATCTTTGTCATAATCCTCATAGTCAAAATAATCATAATGTGACTCAAACATATTGTATCCTACATCATCACTATTTTCTTCATGTTCTTGTTGCTCTTCTACCTCAGTGTGATTTCTAGAAAATGACAAAGCTACTGCACAATATTCAAGAGCATGGGGTAATTAACAAGCAATACATCATGTGGGTCCAATAGTGAACTTAGGATCTTCTACCACATTTACAAAATTTCTAGATAAGGGATTAGGGGTGACCTTATTATTGGCATTCTTTGTAGGGGGAACATTAGGCTGACCATCTTTCCAAGTAGTATTATAAGGGAAATTTTGCAATCTATTATGTCTATTGAAATTGGATTGATAAGGGGTCTTATTTTAGTGGACTTTTTATCAGTCCTAGCTTGAGGAAAATTTAAACCCTTTATGATACTTAAAATTTGACTCATCTCACTAGGCTCTTGCTTTTTACCATGTACATGCTTCTATTCTTCCTTTCTAGTTCCCTTGTTCCCAAATAATCTAAGATCATCACTTTTGCTTCCTAACCTTCCCAAAATTCTTAAATTATTTTCTACATTTAGTACAATTTTGAAAGCATCTCTTAAGGTCCTAGGTTCCTTATCCCTAAGTTGATATGCCATTTTACCATCAAAAGCATTCAAGTAAGTAATCATACATACTTTTTCATCAACTCACATTGCTTGCATCAGCTTCTACATCCTCTTCTAAAATCTAGTATTGAAATTGGTCACAGAATCATTAGGTAATCTCTTAATGTTTTCAAACTCACTTAAGATATAACTTGGGTTCTATTTGTCACCATATTTCTCCTTGAAACAATATTTGATATCTTTCCAATCTGAAATGGGTAATTCAAAAAGCCTCTTGAACCAGTCTCTAGCACCTTTAGTTAATGATTGAACAAATAACTTCAGGATAACATCTTAAGCCTCAACCTCATAATCACTCATCATATCAAGAGAACTGCTTAAATGATCATCATAAGTAATAGCATTATTTCTAGAAAGCTTAGGCATCCTTTTTGTTGTTTCTTCTAGAATGGGATTAGGGAATCTAGAGATTCCATCAAAACATATCTTCCTATAACCTTCTAACTGATAGGTCACCTTTATAGGTCAATCTTAGGGTTATTTGAAACATTTCTTTCATTGTTATTCAAAGTATTTCTAGTACTAGCATCAACTATAGATTGATTAAGATCTATTTTCTACAAAGAAGAAGACAAGAAAGAAGTAGACAACTTAGTAGTATTTCAATTTGCATCATTTGATCTATCATTTAAATTATCTCTAGGTGTAAATATAGATTGCTTCCTAGCACTTTTTAAGAATTTAATCTTATTATTCACATCAGCTATGGCTACCTCATTCTCTGTAATTTCTAATCTCTTAGCTAAAGCACTCTTCTCTTTCCTCTTCCTCTACAACTTAATATCAAAAGGTGACATAGAATCATGGATCTAAATTATCTTTGCTAGTTCCTTGATCTTAATACCAACTTCCTTCTATTTTCCCTTATCCTTAGAATCAACAACATGCTCTAAATCTCTTGCTTTGTTTTTTTCTACTTCTAGAGTCATTTAAATTTTAATTTTTTGTACTATAGGACCTTTGAGGTTTACATCTTGACTTTCTAACAACCTTTTCTCTTGTATCCTAAGTTGTTCAACTTGACCTATAACTTTAGGTTTCCAAGCACTAGCTACTATTTCATTTTTTTTTTTAGGAAATTTTTTTCCTAAGTATTGTTTGCTTTTCTTCAAACACTTTCATAATCCTTTCTTCCCCTTCCTTTAGAATTTTTCTATCTATGGCTTCTTGCATAGCAAGAAACATCCTCAAATTTTTAGTCTCATTAGAATTAGGAATAGTAAATTCAAAACTAGAAGTTTTTTCATTACTAAAACTCTTAGTCTCTAAATGTCTTGGTCTTAGTGTTTTAGGAGAGTGATCTGACATGACAATGTCCCTAATTTTTTGAAAAATATTATTACTATTTCTAGCATCCAAACTAGGTGCATGTGGTTGTACAACCATCTCCTAATATACTACTTTAGGAGTGTTAAAGAAATCATCATCAGATAGCCCTAGATGAGATCTAAAACCTTTAAGAATGGATTCCTTTTCATTAGCAAAAAAGTGAAAATTATCTCCCCCTAATACTTGTTATTGGGAATGGTTTCCTCTTTGCATCTGAGCTCTCTTCATAGCCCAATTCTATCTTCCCTTAGGAGGAAGATCAGTTTGTAATTTAATTCTTGGGTTTTTCTTCACATTTGTCTACATGTTTTTCACACATTCCATGATTTTAAAGTTTTCTTAAACTTAACATTGATTAAAACCTTTTGTGTCACCACCCACCTAGGAAAAAAATACAATGCAATAACTTGTTGATTTAAGGAAAATGTTACAAGACAATATGAATAAATCTAACACATAAAAAGAAACCAATCACAATAGTTTTGGGACTGCAACTCTTGCTTGATAGATAAGACACCTTGTAAGGAATGTATATGTCATTGTACACTTGTGATATTTAGGGGTTGCTCTTTTCTTTTAAATTCTCAAGATTTGTCACTAGAAAAGTCCAATAAAACCATGGGTAATTTCCAAAGAATCTAACAAAACTATACACTAAAATGACCAAAGAAACTATAGTAAAATTCACACATAAGCATGTGTTGTAGAGCTCCCTAGTAGAGTTGCCAATTTTGTTGGATCCTAATTTAATAATGATTATTATTACTAGTAGACAACACAATTTATTATACCTAGAGGTATCCAATGCTCATGATTAGCATATTAAACTATATCTTTGGGCCAATTGCACAAAGCACAATTGCTTCCTATACTTTTGGCTCTACAAAACCAAGGTGGGAGTACCTTAGAGATTCAATTAATTTCTTGACTCTTACCCTTAATCCCTAGAAACAATAGATGTGGTCCAATTTCTTTAATGTATGTGAAACAAAGATGAGCTACAACAATTAACAATAACTCATAAATTCTCACAAATAGATGTTGACCACCTTATACACTTGATATGATATTTGATTGATTTAGATTTGAATGTAAATTGGATTCATGTAGTAGAATTTACTTTAGTTTGTCTCTAAGTTAGATGACCTGTGCCTTATCCATTGTTGCACATAGTCAACTATTAGTAGGGGATCTAACTCAAATAACTTGTAAATGAATTATATCAATTATAATCATGAATTTCCATTCTTATGAAATATCCCTTTTATAAACTCACAAACACTACTAATTCATTGAAGTACTTCCTTAACTCCTTGAATTAAAAGCAACAATATAATCAATATACAAACTATCTAGATTTAAACTTATTTAACTAATCTAAATGTAAACAAACTCATAAAATGGAGACAGATATTGACAACATAGATGTAGTGTAAGTGCCCTTTTGTATTATCCTTTGAAAAGAATAATACAATAACTAGTAGAATCTCAATGAAACTTAGAATATCTTGCTAATTATATCATTGATATGAAAACATTAGGAAATTACAAAGCTTGAAAGTAAACTCAGAAGACTACACATAAAAATTGATTGACTGCACTCCTAAACAAGGCAAAATTTAAAAATTCCCAAACCCTTTCTCTAACCTTGGGATCTCACTTATATAGGGTGAGATGCAACAAGCTTCAGGTATGGAGAACTGACAATTTTTCTAAAGACAAAAAAAAAGTGCAACAAGAAAAACTTTACATCAAAACACCCTTTGGTGGGACCATTTTCTGTTACATCTTTTGTTCCATTTCTTTGTGAGTGAAAAATTTGATAGTTGGCCTTATTACTGTTGTTGATCCTTGGAGGTTGTAGTCAGTGGGATTGATTATGACATATATGGCTTTTCTTATTGTAGACTAACTTCTACTTGAGGTTGTCCATGTAAATAATCATGAACTGATAAGATAGTAGTTATATCTATTTTCTCTTCTGCCAAGTCATTAGCCTAGATTTCTATGCTAGCAACTATAATTGGTTACTCATCTTTGTTGTCTTCTTCTTTTTGATCTCTTATTGATGTGTCAATTATTTGTACCTCATCTTATTCCATTTCCTCATCATCATTAGTTTCAACATCTTCTAACTACTCACCATGAGTGATATCTACCATCCACTTGTCAAAAAGTGTGTCATCTAGCCAATTAAATTATAGAATAGCATGCTATTTCATAATCACATATTCAGAAATTTTGTCAATTTCAATAAAAATCTTGTTTAAAGAATCAAAGAATATTTGGACTTTTACAATTTCTTCAATAGTAGCTTCCCAAGATGCATTTCCTCTTTCATTTATGACTCTATTCATCCTAGGACAAAATAGGTCATCTAATTCTTGGGCCCATTCCTCCTTAATTTTAAATTTATTCCTTTTACCTAAAGCATGTTGAAATAAGTCAAATTTAACACTCTTGTACTTGTCTAGATAATTGACAATTCTCCTTTGTAGCTCAACTCTTTTATCATCAAATTCTGAAAGATCATTTGCAACATCATGAATCTTTTCTATATGATCATGTGATAAATTGATGATAGGAAAACATAAAAAGGTGACCTCTTTTCTTCTTTTACTCTACTTGTTGATAATTGCTTTCAAGGCTTCATCATTTTCCTTTATTTCATCACATATGTTTACTGTCTTTTCTAGTTACTCATAAAATGAGGGCCAATACTTTTTATCAACTAAATACATGAGGGCCTTTCTTAGCTTACTTCAAATTGCACATTGAATTCTACATGTAATGCCCATAGTTTGCTCTTCTCTTCTTCAAAATCTTCTATAGTATAATATTGTGCCCTTTGTGGTGTATCTGGAATCTCAATGAGGGGAGTGGATTCAAAAAGCTCCACTAGTGGGCGAGGGTAGGTGATTCTTGGCCTAGTGGATCATCCCATCACTTTATTTTTAATTTATTTATTTTTAAAACTTATTTATTGTATGCATCTAGAACCTTCTTATACCTATCTTGTAACTCCAACCTTTCCTTTTCATCTCTTAGAGTTGTGGCTAAGGTAAATTGGGCTGATCCAACACCCAGATGTGTAGTTTCTATACTAGTAGTTTCTTCAACTCTTTTCACAATTCGGTTGCCTATCAACCCAATATCATTAGGCTAGGAAGAGCCAGCCATAGATCCTTTCCTTATTGACCAAATGACCAATGTAGCTTGGTCCTCACTAAATTTAACACATTTCATTTTTTTCTTCCCTTGATCCTCTATACTCACTTTATCTGTAACCGAGTAAAACATCAAAGCATATGGAATATCCCAATTGGGTAGTAACAAAACATTAGATGCTTTTATCATTTACCTCCCTTCTTTAGGGGTTAATCTTTTGAATTCTTGCATCATTTCTTCCTTTATTTGATTTTGAACATCCACCTCTTCCATTTTTGGATACTTTGTTTTTAGCTTATTGCATCTTTCTTCAAACATTCCCATGTTTGTTCTCCAAGAAAATTGGTAGAAGAGTTTGGATTTGATAAAATTATCACCAGAGATGAATTTATGGTTGGCGTGTTCCATTACGGGGTCTAACTCTTTACATCTATAGTCTACCATTGTTAATTCAAGGCTTTGCATTGGAGGTTCCTAAGGATTTCCTTCTTATAACTTTGCTTGAGTAATAAACCCTCTCGCTTGGGATCCCAATTGTTCAACCTACTCCCTAGTGAGTTGTTCATCTCCTATTTGTAGTGCAGACTAAGTAGGTGAGTATTCCTGAATCTGAGGGTTTTTTTCCTTTATTATTTTCTACCTCTTGGGTGAGGGCTTATCAGGTCTTTCCTCAAAAATTACATTGGTTGATCCCATAATCTATTTTCCTTTATCTACAGTGGCCCTTTTATTTTGAATTATTTTGTTGCCATGTCTTCTTTGGGCAACCAACTACCCTAATCCTATAGTAGGAGCAAAAGATAACCTCCTCGTGACCTCTTTGGCCTTCTTAGGAAAATAATTAATAAAGAATAACTTCTCATTCATGACTTCCATGATTTTAGAAAAGGTAGCCATAAAGTTTATTCAATCTGTCTACCTCTATTTTGGCGTATTTTAAATGCTTATAAGTATTATCAAAAAAGTGAATAAATTCTAAAACCCTATAATAAACCCTCCACTTTTCTTTTTTGATCTCCTACTATTGTAGAGAGAATTCATTCCTTATTATTTCTTCAGGGAAATAGAATTGGTTGTCTTTTGCACCCACTTAGCCCTTCTTCTAAACATATCAAAAAATCCCTTAGTGTCACAAAAATGGGGATTAGACACAACCATCTTGTACTAGTCTAGGAATTTATACAAGAACAACCAACCACCCTTTGTGATAATAAAATGGTTGGCCATAGTACAAGTTGGAAAAATTGAGCCTCTATTTCTTGTAGCCAATTCTACTTCCTCCAATCCTCCTACTTACCACAATATCTTAGCTATCCCTACCTTCAAAGGCACTTGGGAGCAGAACATGGAAAGTCCCTTGAAAACCATAAACCCTAAAAATGGTTGAAATAGGGTGTGTTTGATATCCACCTAATTATGTGATACTTTCAAATTAGAATGATTATCCATGGGTCTAATAAAATTCAATAGTGCCTTGGGGATTTTATGATTGTCTCTTAATAAGAGGTACCTTAATCTAGAGGCAAAATACCTATCAAACGTGACAAAACTAGCATCCCTTGCATCCCAGGTCATGTCTACACTCCACTACTAGATTAGTAGATCTTCTTCTTCATAATTTCAGTTCAAGACCATCTCCTTCTCAAAATGTGTAGCCCCTTTAAATAGGAACATGTGTATTAATAGTGACTAATGGCCAAATTTTTTTTCCACTTTTCTCTTTGCAATTCTGACTAACCCTATATGAATTTCCTCTATTATATAGGATGCAAAATAAAAAATAATATCAACAACAAAAGAGGAATGAATCAACGTATACATAAATTTTATTGGTACAAAATTTTCCTCATCCTCACCAAAAGCCCTACATATAGTCATACATATTTATATGGCCCTAGAAGTGAAAAACTCCTTTTTATAAGTCTCTTTAGCAGACACTATGACTACTAGAAAATTTTCAATTGAACCTATGCATGCCCTCAGTGCACCCTCACTGATCTTATCCTTGGATAAGTATTCTTCCTCTAGTCCTGGTAGGTCAATGGGTACGTGATAATCTAAAAATGGTTCTAGACAAAAACCCTCTCAAATTTCTTTAGGATTTATTCTATTAGCCATTCCTTGTCCATTCTTCTTACTATCCTAGTAGTTGGGTCATAATTTTGGGCAATGGCCATGAGTAGGTTAGAATCCATAAAAATACTAGGGACCTCAAGCTTTCCCAAATCAAAATTCCAAATGTTTCTATGGGGAGCAAATAATTTTCTTTCTGTGAACCACTTCTTACAAAGATGGAGCCATGTTTTAGTAGTGGTAGCTTCTCTAACCCAATTCCCTCTATCATATAGCCCATTGACAATCTTGAGCCTAGGGTTTATATAAATTAGATTCTTCACTTGTGAAAACTCATTTGTAGACTCGAGCAATAATTCAAGAAGGTCATCATGTATATTCCTACTTGCATAATATAACTTCCCTAAGAAAACTTTCTTCGGAGGCATGTTTAGTAGTGACATAGAAATACTATAACTCTTCACTATCTAATGGATTCAAATACTTAACTAGCTCTTTAGTTATCCTTCTTGAAATTCTACAACAAATGGTGGATACTAAAAATCTTTTACAATTTCAAATGTGTGAGGAATAATTTTTCAGCTCACTCTTTGCTCTATGCAATTCTAAAATTTGTTTGTGTAGAGAGGAAATGGAATTTTTTTACAATATATCTCTAGTTCTAGTTTGCATGGGGAGCCTTCAATTTTTACAAATGAATTGTAAGGATAAATAGGTGGCACCACCTTCTAATTTTGAAAACACCCCATTGATTCTAAAAATCTAATGATGTAGGAATAAAATTATGAAGGACTCACTTTTGATTTTCTAGGTTAATAGTCAACCCAATCAAGTGTCTCCACATAAGCTTTTCTTTCCACTGCTGGTAACTTTTTTTGGCCCCACTTGCACTCATGGACACATGTCACATTCCACTATGTCACTATACATAAATATTGAGCAACTTCTGCATGTGACATAGTGACCAACATTGATGCATCTCTAATGTGATGATGTATATTTCATGAGTGTTTTAATGCAATTGTGATAGGTCCTATTTTTCCTTTGGTTGCCATGTCACATGCACTAAAAGTTGATCAAGTTTCCATAGTGACATGCCACCTACCATTGATGCATCTTCAATCTAATAGCTTAAATGAACATGTATCCTTTTATGAGTTTAGATTCACATAGCATGTGACACTAGACAACCTTGACATGTTTGCATAGTCATTTATAACTATCAACCCTTTTGGCACTGTTCTTTTGAAATCAAGTCTCACCATGTTTTAATTCACGGGAAGTCACCATGTCACTACTGGTGAAAAAATCATATTTTTTTATGGTGACATAACAACCACCATATTTTCTAAAGAAATATGGCATCAAGAAATAAGCATGTTTTCATTAGGATACCTTATTTAATGTACATTCTAATGTATCTAATAGTCCATTGTGTTGACATGGTTCATTAATGATAGGTAGAACTTCTGGCACTGTATTCACTTTCGGCCCGTTGTGTTTTCCTTTTGCAAGAGGTCATCATGTCACATTAGATAAAGTGACCACAAGTTTCCATAATGACAAGATGAACACCAGAGATCTTAAAAAGATTTGATAGTGAGGAACTTTTTGGGGAAAAGTGAAACAAAATGAAAAGATTTTAAAAGGCATCTAGGAAATATATACCCTTTTCAAAATGATTTTCCCGCTCAATCTTCAAAGTAAAGGCATATGACCTAAAAGGGATTACTTAGGGCAAAAATTTAGTTTTTATTAGTGTTTTTCTTAGGGTAAACCAATTTTGAAAATACCAAACCCTAATTTGTAGAATATATATAGATCTATCTAATTTTTGCACATATTTTAGGAAAAATTTTGCACTATGGAAAGTTAGACCATCACAACCAAAAAAAAGCTTAGGAGGATAGATGTGGTATGCATCCCAATGCAATAATAAAGTGAAAAAATAATCTAACTAGCATCCCAATGGATGATCCAAGTCCATGACCATCATTATGCTAAGAAAATCCAAGAAAACTAAGTGGCACACAAATTGAGGTAAAAACCCCAAAAATAGAAATCTTCAAAAATAAAACCTATTTGATCTCAGGGCATAAAAGCCATGAAAATCCAATAAAATTCAAGTTCAAATACCATTTTAAAAATGACCAGCATAACGATGTTAAACCCCAAACCCTCATCCTAAAAATAGGGAAAATATTCATACCCAACCAATCAGGCAGACCTAGCAAAAAAAAATGGAGGGGAACACTAGTTCTCAACCTCCTAATGAAAAACTACTAGAAAAAGAAGTTGAAACATGAAAATGGGAGAGCCCTATCTAACAACTAAAAGGGTATAAGCAAGAAACATTACAATAAAATAAATAACTCACAGAAGCTTCCAAAAATCACAAAAAAGAAAGTTCTTCACAAGTCAAATTCAATGAGACTTCCCTCATGAAGATCCCATGGATCCCATGCCTACAGCTCTCATAGTGAATAGAAATGTAATCCTCTAGAAGAGGATTTTGGAAAACCCTCTCAAATTCTCAATTTCCAAAAGTGAGAATTGAGGAATTAATTTCCTTTTTCAATACTTATTCACTTTTCAAGTGAATAATCGATTAGGCTAAATAGCTAATTAAACTAGTTAGACCCCAACTCAACCCAAATAAAAATAAACTATTCCAAGTAATTGAATTCATCTATGGAAAAGCTACCAAAAATTAAAAATCAATGAAATGAAGTTTGAAAACCCTTAAACCAAAATCATAGAAAGCCTTAACAACTTTGTGACAATGTGAAACTCTAAATGCACATACATGTTCACTAGTCTAATCACATAATGTAAATGAGTCTAGATTTATCAAATCATCAGAAGCTTTAATTTAATATTTAAATAAGATATACCAACCATACATGGAAGATATTGGTAAAATATTAACATCTTAATCACTAACTCCATGTGCCACTACCAAGGATATAAATCATGCTTACTAAAACACATGATCAAGTGCAATTGCATATAATAACCTAGCTAAAGAAATAAATGCATTAAATACCTAATTTAACCATTTATTTAATTATACTAAAATAATCCATTTGCATCACTCATGTTCACATAAAGCATAATGAAGTAAATAACCATAGCATTAAATCCAACATATAACCAAATGAGGGATATGTCAAAATATTGGATAACTAGATATCATCATAAACTATACTGTCATCTTAAAATGGCATCAACATGCAATTATTATCAACTACACAACATAGTAGTCTAGCATCTATGATATTGAAATCAAAGTATAAGATCTCACCCTTAGGTCATCTCAAATGTAGAAATAATAACATGAGTAACAAGTATCTCTTGGATCAAAATAAACAAGGTACAAACTACAAACATGAGAGGCACTTCATGAGGTAGAGTATGTTGCAGCAAAAAATAACTATAATCAAGTTATGTGGATGAAGTAGATGCTAAAGGATATCAAAATTGAGTTTGAAGAACCTATTATTATTTACTTTGATAACACAAGTACAATAAGTATGTCTAAGAATCCAGTATTACATTCTAAGGCTAAGCACATATCTATTAAGTATCATGTTCTAAGAAAGAAAGCAATAGAAAAGAAGATCAGATTGGAGTATGTGAGTACTAAAGATTAGATTCTAGATTTCTTTACAAAGCCTTTTGATAAAGATACATTTTTGTTGTTAAATAGATTTTTCTTTCAATTTAACTCTTAAATGCCAAAAATTTGTAAACAACAACTGATTGTACAATAGTTGGGAAGTTGTTATTAAATGACTAACTCCCCTTTGAATTCTTAGGTACAACTCCCTATTGTATTTTTGATTTGCAATGAATTGTGTTTGCTTATAATTCTAAGGTGGAGTATGTTCTTAGCTTGAGAATATAAAAGGTGTGTTGGTCTGACTTTTTTTTTAATAGAAGTCTTTTGTCCAATCGTAGAAAAGTCAGATTTTTCATTCTAAGTGAAACATAGGGTTTCTAGATAATTCATCCATTTGCTAGCCTTTGAAAAAACCTTGTGAAAACCCTACATTCTTTCTATTCATAAATTGTCAGGCACAAAATATTTGAATTTTCAAATAAGGCAAATATTCTGTCATCTTTTATCTTCTGTGCTCCTGAGATACCTTTCCTCTCATATTCTCCAGCCGTCCGATCTAAGTAGATCCACCATTGTCGTTACCTTGCTTTGTAAACATGGGCACTTTTTATGTATGGCGAGGTAGCAAGTGATGAAAAGTTTATAAAACGGGACGGCAAAATGAAGATACGGCGGTCAAAGCTTTGTTTTTTGGCTAATTTATTATTCAAGTACACATTGCAATTACCATCAAAACAGGAAAGGGGACACAGCAAAAGCAGCCTGAAGTCAGAGTCGGAATGATGATTTTTTCAATGCTTCGCTACCTCACTATCGGAAAAATTTGACATCTCGCCATTAGCGAAGTAGCGAGGCCCCATGAAATCAAGAGCCTGTGGGACCTTTGGTGACATGGGATGATGATTAGGACTAAAGTAAGATCTTAAAGGGTACCTACTGTGCAGAATTCTATACTTCATCAATGCCCTTCTGATCAAATGTGCAAAGAGATCCTAAGCGTTAGATTAGAACAGAATCAATAGTGCTCGCTACCTCGCTTTGAAGAGTTGCATGTTTTTTAAGCTATGCGATGTAGCGAGTATGAATCAAAAGACTGTGTGTAGTTTCCTCACCTTGATTAGACCTATGATCAATGGCTATCATCTTCTCACTATGAAGAGTTGCAAGGGAGATATGTATAGCGACATAGCGAATAGGGCCCACCAGCTTCTTTCTGAGCAATCCTAGTAACATATCATTTGCTGAATTCAAATTAGATCAATGGTTGTCGCTGCTTTGCTATGGCAAGGTTCTCGTTCTTTATGCATAATGAAGTAGTGACCTGCTGACACGTGTCCTCAGTTGCCAGTGGGTCTAAACATAAGCACCATCAAGGAAAGAGTTATGTATGTGGTAAGTTTTCATTGGATGAATTGACCAACATGTCAAGTGCAACGCCTAGTTGTTCTCCCCATATCACATGATCGTAGGATTATTAAAGATCGACGGCGCAACTTAAAACATAGAATGTGGTGCCACTCTCTATATTAATTTGAAATGAAAGCATCATTTGTGAGAAAAAATAGAGTGTAATATAGAAAGATTTCATCAGTTTCATCTTACGCGAGCAAAGATTTTGAGCCATTCTTGTGCAGAAGCAATTACTGAAGGAAAGTGTGTTGAAGTCTAGTAGAATTTGTAAAATTGTCTGTTCACAAAAAGTTTGCAAAAATATAGAGGAAAACAAAGATAGAATTCAAGTAAGTAGTACTACCATAATCTTCATAGGCTTTTTAGTTCTATAAAAAATAGTCCAAGATGCCTCCGAAGAAGGGATTTTCAGGTCAAATAAACTATTTGGATAGAAATGTGCATGATGACTTGCTTGAGTTGCTCCTTGAGTCTACTATAGAGATAGTGCAAGTTAAAAGGTTAACCTCATTGAACCCTAGGTCAAGGATAGCTGATGGATTGTATGATAAGGGTAATTGGGTCCAAGATGCTCAAACTTCTCAAACTGGTCTGATTTTGTTCAAAAAATGGTTTGCAGAAATGAAATTATATGCCCCACATGCCAATATATGGAATTTTGATCTGGGAAAGCTAGTTGTTCCCAGTGTGTTTATGGATTATGACCTTCTTGAGGCTGTGGCAAGGAGTTATGATCAAGCCACTAGGGTAGTGAGAAGAATGGATGGTGAAGTTTTAATTACCATCAGTCTAGAGGAGATTAGATAAGTTTTCAGTTTGGGACCTCTCACTAGGTATCATGTGCCCATTGATTTGATAGAATTAGAAAAAGAATATATGTCAAAAAGGGATGTAGTTAGACAAGGTGTACTGAAGGCCCACATAGGCAGAATTGGAAACCTACCAGCAATAACATCATCTTTTAAAGAACCTTTCAAGAAATCATGCTTTAATGCCAGGGCAGTAGAGATATATAGGACCCTGTGTAGAGTCTTCGAAGAGGGTGAAGAAGATTTTATTCCTGTGAGCTTCATGTATATGATCACCCAAATCTCCTCTTTTGGTGTAGAAATAATTTTTGATTTTGCATCTTACCTGGCTAACGAGATTCATAGTGGATTGGTGGGGATTGCAAATGGCAAGATGGAGAAGGTTTGGGGTCAATACTCCCTATTGATGCATATGTTTCTATTTAAAGGGGTTACATATTTCGGTAAAGAAATGGTTTTAAATAGGGAACAAGAGGCGGAAGCACTACCAGTTCAATTATGGAGTGCAAACATGACTAGGGAAGCAAAAAATGCTAGTTTTGTTAGATTTGATAGGCACTTTGCTTCTAAACTAAGATGCCTCATATTGAGTGACAATCCCAGAAATCCTAAGGCACTAATGCACCTTGTTAGGCCTATGGACATACCCCATAGTCTAAAAGTTTCACATAATTGGGGACATATCATTCCATATCTGGTCTCAACTTTCATTAGAGTTTATGAATTTAAAGGGACACCCCATGTACTACCCTATCAGGTGCCTTTAAAGGTAGGAGTAGCTGAATTTTTATGGCAGTTGGGAGGAGTGGAGGAGACCTTTTTGCACAAAAGGGGAACAGGATCAATTTTTCCTACTTGCATTGTAGCCCACTAGTTTGTAATAAATAAAGAGGGGTGGATCTTCCTCTACAAATTCTTGGATCAATATAAGATGGCAGTATCTCACTCTCATTTTTGTGATGCAGAAGATTTCTTTAATTTTTCTCTTAGACATAGGATCAAGCTTCATCCAAGTCAGCATGAATTCTATTTCCCTGAAGATGTAATAAGGAATGAATATTCTCTCCAGGAGCAAGAAACAAAGAAAAAGAAATGGAAAGTCTATTCAAAAGTTTTGGAGTTTATTAATTGTTTTGACAAGGATTACAGTCCTCTTAGTAATGCTGCAACTAATGCAGATAGAATAAATAAGCTCATGAGTACATTCCCCAAAATAATGGAGGTAATGAATGAGAAGAAACAACATTTTATTGATTCTTTTCCAGATAAAGCCAGGGAAGTTATGAGAAAATTGGGTTTCACCCCTAACATAGGGGTAGGTCCACTGGTTGTGCGAAAGAGGACAGGATATACTGTTATTCAGGATCGGATGCCCACTATAAATAAAGGAAAGCAGATTATTGAATCTACTAGTACTGTTTTTGAAGAAAGACCCCCTAAACCCTCTCCCAAAAGAAGAAAAATAATTAGGGAAGAGGAATCACATGATGAAGGTTACTCAACTTCCCAAACTCCAATGAGAATTGAGGAGGAGCAACTCACCAATGAGCAAATTTAACAAATGGGATCACAAGGAGGGGTTTTTGTTACTCAGGTAGAAATTGATGAAGGGAACCCCCAGGAGCCTCCTGTGTCGAGTTTTGAATTAACTGTAGTAGATTTTAGGGGAAGGCAATTAGACCCTATTTTGGAACAACCCAGTCAGCAATTTTTGTCTGATAATAGTTTTGTAAAATCTAGGGCTTTCCATCAGTTTGCGTGGAGGGCAAACATGCACATTTTTGAGAAAAGGTGTAGGAATATAAAAATAGAGCATCCAGAAATGGATGAAGCCTCTATTTAGAATCAAATAAAGGAACAAATGATACAAGAGTTCTAGAATATAACCCCTAAAGAGGGTAGACAGATGGTAAAGGATGTAAATATTTTATTATTGCCCAATTGGGATATTGTTGATACCTTGATTTTTAATTCTGTGTCAAATAATTTAGGATTACAAGATCCAAATAAAGAGGAATTCTTGGGAATAACATTTAGTAATGACCAAGCTACTCTTTTTATGTGGTCATTAAGAAGAGGATCCAGGACTACTCCATCACAGCTTGATGATTCAAGACTAATAGGGAGTATCATTGTGAGGAGGGTCACTGATACTTCACATGTACAGGCAGCCCACATGAATGTGGACTATTCAAAATTTGCCTTGGCCACTACAGAAAAAGAAGAAAAGGAAATGACTAATCTGCAGAGTAAGTATGAAATAGTGGTGGATGCCTACAATAAAGAAGTAAAAAAGAGAATTGAGCTTGAAAACAAGATGTCTCAAATGGAGAAGATACTTGGGAAAAGAAAGGTGGGAGAATCCAGTACACCTAGAATTACATACCCTTCATAGTAATTTGTTGGAGCAACCCCTATTATTGAAATACCAGACACCCCTGAAAGGCCCCAATTCTATACTGCAGAAGATTTTGAAGAAGAAAAAACCAAATTACATGTGTTGCAAGTAGAATTAAAAAATCAATATGAAGGAAAATTAAAGCAGGGTGTAATATATTTAAGGAATAAAATACAATGGTCAACCTTCTTTGATCAGTTGACAAGAATTGCAACCCTTATGGATGAGTTGAACAGAGATAAGGATAAATTGACTCCCCTAGCACAGAAGTGGAGGGAGAGGAATAATGATATTACAATTATATGTATATTTGCTATCCAAATGTCATATCATCAAGTAGAGAAAATTTTTGATTTGTTAAATAAACTAGAAGATTTTAATGATAAAAGGGATTCTTTACAGAGAAGATTAACACTCTGTTTTTCCAAATATATGGCTAAAAAATTCACTTTATTTCCTTGTGCATTAGAATCTGTTGATACAATAAAGGAAAAGGAAAAATGGAAAAAGGAGTTAGATGAAATATTTAATGAAAGGATCAGGAACATCATGAGTGAAACTGGCCACTGGTTTTGGGCAAGGACAAATGAAGAATTGGTAAAGATACAGTTATATTATAATGACATCAGAAAATAGCTTGATGATTTAGAAGAAATTGCAAATTCTTTATTGGTTATACAAAGAGAGGCTCTAAATTTTGATTGGCCAGATGATGTTGCCTATAATAAATGGAAAAATTAGTTTATAGAATAGATGTCAGAAGAAGATGAGGAGGAAGATGCAAAAGTAAAAGTTATCCTTGTAGTTAGTAATGAGGACATGGAAAATCCCCAGGTTAAAGTAAGTTTGCAAGTAACTAAAGATGATACATCACTTTCAAACCTCATGACTATGTACTCCGAGGATGAAGAATGATTGTAAAATCAGATCATATTTTCTTGTCTCAACAACTAAGAAGCATAACAGAAAGGGACCCACCAAGGATTGTTTGATGTAATAAGCCTTTCTATTATTTGTTTTTATCTTTTTGACAGAAGTGTATGTAAGTGTCTTTTAAAGGACACCTGTCATTTTTCTTTAGCCTAAAGCTTGTTGCATCTCACACTATTTAAGTGAAATCCCAAGGCTAAAGAAGGGTCCGAATTCTATTCTTCTAAGTACTATGCTTAAGTCTGTTTTTGGTCCAAAATTTTGAAAGCAAGTTTATGATGTATTTCTCTATCAATTCTCTGAGAATACATGAATATATAATGAGCTGTGTTTCTTTCTGAAGGTCATTCTGAGTCTATTGTAAATGATATACCATTTTCAAAGAAGATGAATACAAATTGTGAACTGTCCCCATATTATTCTTTCTGAATCTTGTCTCCTTTCAATTACTTGGTTGTCTTGATATTGTATAAGTAAAGGCTTGTGCAATTGAATGCAATCTAGTTAGGTTGTATATCTATTTATCACTGTTGTTAATTCAATGGATTAAATAAAAGCTTTGATGAATTTGATAAGGTTTCTTTAGTAGTGGAAAGGGTTTTGATTGATGAATTCTGAAAAGAATTGCTGATAGAATTTGTTGTAAAGCAACAAACCAGATCTGAGAACTTGTTGTAGACTTTGAATCCCAATGGATTAGGCACTGATCAAATTGATTCAGTTGAAGGAGAAATAGATCATAAATGATTATCAAAATGCAGCATCAAATCAAATTTTACTTTTATTTCTTATAGATCTTCAAAGTTGGCCAGCACTTGTCTGCATGGAATGTTTTAGCTTTAGTTAGCCACTATTGTTAAGAACATCTGCAGATCTATAGAAGAATTCTTGGCCATGTCTATTTTATGGGATGTGTTTATCAAGTTAGTAAAGAATTATGTATATGTTTGAGGATTTTTGAAATGAGAATCAGAATGAAACTAAGAATAATCCTCATACAATTGTTCCAGTTTTGAATCATCCTTGGGTATACTCGCCCTGGTTTTGCAAAGCCAAAAGAGTAGAAAACCATCTATGGTTTTGTTAAAGTTGGGTCCAAATACTTTGCATACGCAATTGCTAATAAGAATTGGCTAGTCTTTAGATCATGTATGTACTGTCATTCTGGTATTAAGCATTTTGTCGCTTAGTAGTTTTAGTACATTTTAAAACACCAACAAGGTGAACCAAGCTAAGCCTAAATAGGAACAAACTTAGGCAAGAGTTGGAATTTTAAGATTAGTTAAGTCTATGGTTTCACACATCTTATGAATCTACAAAGATTAATGACTTAGCAATGTATGCTATCTAAAACTAAACTAATATTAGCAAGAAACTAACTCCAGAGATGGAAAAGAATGACTTGAAAGAAAGCATGGAAAGAGATTTCTCTTGAACTCATGATAACAAAACCATTATCTTCAATTTACTATTTTGAGATAAGGGAATAAAACTCTGTTCATTCCTTGATTCAATTTAAGAATGGAATAGATAATTGACACAAAATACCATTCAATTGTCTCTACTATATCAAGTATTTCACACCAAAAATTAGCCAACTTTTATTAATCTTTTTGATTTAGTGCATATAAGATTCAAATATGACCATTATAAAAATGGACTTAATTTGTTTCATCTCCACAAAATTGAAAAATGGAAAGGAATCAATTTTTCGATTACAATCATTACATCAAAATATCAAAAGGGTGAGATATGAATCACTTTTCCTTCTTTCCATTTTCTGACTTTTCCTTATAGGATTTGGCAACAACAATGATTGGAATCAATTATTCATGTCTATGAACATGGAAATTAGTGTATCTCAAGAGCCACTTGGAATGCTCTCTAGCTAAATCTTTGATGCCATTTAACCACTCCTATATCTCCTACATAGCCACATGTACACACCCACTAAGTTTTTGGATCTTGGAAACTCTATTCTGGTGATCGAAAGATATCTCCATCAAGCCATCTATATAACTAGAGAAGTTCATTTGCATGATGGTCACTCTGATAATCCTCTTTCCTTGTCCACTAGTCTAAGAATTTGTATGTAGACCTTTTAAGAGTTCATAGTCTCTGTCTTGATCCTTTTTCATTTTGTCTTCTATTTCTTTAAATCCTTCCTCTACTACTAGGATCATTTCAGACTTAAATTGCATGCTTTGGAGCCACTTAAATAGAGGCTCATCTCCCTTAGGTAGAATATTTGCTTCTACAACCTCCTTAGTCTTCATATGGATAGTCATATTCAATAAAGAAATACAATCTTCACTATTAAATTTCTCTATTGCCAAGGTGGCTTGATTGGTTGAAGTATTGTCCTTCTCTATTTTTTGAGCCTCAATATTGTATTGCCAATCTACTCTATAATAGCAAGTCCTTCTAACTTGAGTTTCGCACTCCACTCTCTACTAATCTACTTGAAATGTTTGTCTTCTTGTAGCTAGGAGATGAGTGATTAAAAATTAACAGTAGTAGAATCACTAGTAATTGATGTTCTATAGATGCTTGCCAATAGGATGACTAACTGCTTGATGAAGCCCTTGAGTTCATGAATTTTTTCTTTCATTTTGACTTTTGATCATTTAAGTCTTTCAAGTTGTCCCTCTATCAAATAATTTGTTGACTTCCATAGGATAGCCTTGGAGTCATGTCTAACTTCCTTGAGATCCACAAAATGTAGAGAAAAATAATCTATAGACATATCTTCAATTCTTCCCTCTTTAATAGGTTTGGAAATTTCCATTGTCAAATGCTCTACTTCTAGGTCTTGTATAAGAATTGACAAGGCCTTTTTGATGTTTCTTAGTGCTAATCCAAACTGGATAGCCAAAGACAAATTATCTTTATTAGGAATGCCATCCTCTTTCCTCTTCCTTTTTTTGTCTAAGGTGTCCTCCAACCATGACTCTGTATCAATCACCTTGGATGCAGTCCCAAGTGTATCTATACTAAACATCCTTCTCTTGACTAGGGTTAGTGTTTTTGTGGCTAGAGAGAAAGGATTCCTTGACACCTATGAGATGAGCTTTGAAGATTCATGGCCTTTATCTACTTTTTTAGTCTTCTTTTTTGCTTCATTATACTTAGTAGACTCACTCTCACTACTTCCACCATCTCCAACATCCACTACTTACACTTGGGGACTACTTGGAAGGAGTAGTGCAACACATAGGATCATACTACTATGGGGTGAGAGACTAAGTGTGATTGCACCATCTTTTAATTCCTCTTCCTTCTTCTTCTCACCTTCTATTGGAATTCCAATTACAAGCATAAACCAATTCTAACAAGTTCTAGCTAGGGGAATGCTCTTTTTGGGATGTTGATCACCTCCATCTAATGGTTGTGCTAGCCATTGTGTAATAGATAAGGTTGCACCTAATGTACCACCTTGGGAAGAGGAAGCCACTATAATTTTCTATGACTCCTTCTAGCTGTGGTCCATTCCACCCATTTTCTAGTCCTCTTGTAGATTTGAGACATCATTATATCTAGCTCTTTCCTAGTGTTTGCATAAGCTTTTGAGCTTATTAGAGTGCCTCTGAGCTTGGTCAAGTAGGTGTTGCTATTTATGTTCAGGCCATCATCCTCTACTCCTTCGACATCAATGTTGACTTTGTACATTTTCACCTAGTCAACTATTAATATAGTGAAGGCTAGATCATGGCTTTCAAACTCATTATTGCAATTAGCCCATTAATCCTAAATGGTGTTAATATGCTTAATTACACTTTCTATTTGCAAAAAATCCCTTGCATATACATTCAGATAAAACATGGGTTGCAAGACTTCATACATGTCCAACTTATACTTCATCTTGAATACCTTCAACATGTTCTTAACATCAGAGCAAGTGTCATAGCTGAAAGCCCTCACCTTCATGGGGAATTCATATCCTTTCTTCTTCAAGCTCCTACTCAACATGTTCACTTGTATGGTCTATCACATGATCTTGATTAGTACAAGCATGTCACTGGCATATCTTTGTAGCTTCAAGGGGAAACCATTGAAATCTACAAGACACAAATAAGAAAAGGATGAGTATTGGATGAAATAATTCCCAAAATAGCTAATGGTTACCATGGCTTCAAGACTAAATCCCCTTTCTAGACATCCTTGTAGTTCCCTACAAATCCTCATAGAAAATACATCATTAAATTTCACATACTCTGCATAGCTATTTTCCAACTATAAGCATGGATAAAACTCATAAGATTTCACATCATCAGGAAAATTCTCCACTCTTGGGAGGCTTGAACATAGTTGCAGTGAGGCCAACATATAGATGAGGAAAGAGGACATATAGAATGTATTATAAAATTTTGCAGCACATAGAGCAATTGGATAGAATTTTGCTTACCTCATGGGCCCAATTAATATATTGGGTGTCAAAGAAAATGACTTTTACTTAAAATAAATAATACTCAATGAAATTCAAAGCTTATAACTTACCTTTCAACCTATGTAGGAGGATTAGTATATCAATAATCTTTGGTTTGAGGTTGGTCCCAAACAAGGTCTTAGGAACCTTATTGTTAGCACTCCCTGGTTTCTAGAACCATGTTTGCATGATTTCTTTCCTCCAGATCATATTCTTCGCAAAAAAATCAGAAATGGCTCCTCTAAAGGTCAAGTTTGAGAATTCTTCCTTTTTTGGTACTTGAAGGAAATTCACCATAGTTTACCTGTCAATTGAAATCAACACTGTCATTAGGTAGAACAATCCGCCTTGTCTCTGAGCTGTAATGATGTATACATTCATAGATTAATTCCAAGGCCTAAACTACAATTAGAAAACTACCCACCTTGACCAACCTACATCCTTGGAGTTTCTTAGTAATGGGGTGAATCCACTCAAACTTCACTCTCTTTTGAAAATCCTCCATGTCATGGAAACAAAGGGAGGTGTCTATAAAATTTTGTAATTGGGATTTGATTCAAATCAACCTATCAAAATGTGCAAACCTAGTTTCCATGACTACAAGAGTGAGATTTGAATTAGAAGAGTGAAAGGAATGGTTAATGCAACAATTACTAACTTTTTCAAAAGTTATGCACTCTTATAGGATAGTAGTTCAAAGAAAGAGTGGTAGTTTGTTTAACTATTTATGTTCCCATATATATGGGAGCCTTGATTCATCCATTGATCTTCAAGGTTCACACCACAAAAATGAATTGAAGGAGATACCTATTGAAATAGTAAATGTGAGGGTTTAACAAGCATCTAGGGGTCTTTTCACTATTCCATTGGGTTCAATGGTAACTTTTTATATCTCCATAACTTACTTTCTTGCTTTCCTTTAAGTTTGGGGAAGTTACCATTAGAGTACTCCATGGAAGAATGTCCAATAAGTTAGATCTTGATCATCATCTCTTTCCTATACTGGTTAGGTTCTCTTCATTATCATTCTGAGATATTCTACACATAAATTATGGATCTAACCTGATCATTAACTTGATTTTCTTTAAAATTGAGGAAATTTTCTTCATGGGTTGAAAACTAGTCAGGGAGAAGATGGTTTCCATTTCTCTACCAACATTTCCTTTCTTAGTTGAACTTTAACAACTTCCCCTCTTAAAACTAGAAATGTTTAAATGAGTTGTGAAGACCACTTATTGTTATTTTTCATTCTGAATTGCCTTTTTGGAAAACCAACTTCATGGGTTGAAAACCCATCGAGTAGAAGTTAGTTCTAAGTTTTTTTTCAAGAATGATTATGAGGGCTATGATGAACTTGGACCATTTTTCAAAGTCATAATCACTGAGGAAACATTGATTCACTATGGGATTCCTTTTTATTCATATGTTTTAGTGTAAATAAGTATTTACTATTTACACTTACTTAAGTTTACTTAGGTTAATGCATTATTTTATTATTTATTTAGGTGAGACACTTAGGAGTTTGTGTACTCTCATCAGTTGTCATGTTGAAAACATAGAAGTACACAACTCTAATTTAGCACATGGTATCTACAACACTGTAGTTTGCATCATTCACTAAGTTGTAATGTTGAAAACATAGTTATTCACACTCCCTTTTTATCACTTGTTGTCTACACCACTGATTTGCACACTACACCATTCTAGGCTTATTCTCACATCATCCCACTTACTCCTATGCTTAATGGAGGATAACCCATATCTAGTGGACATGTGCCTAGTTGAATGACTTATCATGTTGCTGACTTCTATACATTCTAGAAGCTCTCCAAAGGCCTTTATATATAGGCACTCCTAGTGTACTTTAATATGGCATATTGAATGAATATATCATCATTCTAATCATAGTCTCTCTTTGGTATACTATTGTTCTTGTGTTTGAGTTCCTTGGTCTTGGGTGAATTCTACCCTAAGCCAAATTCTTACATTGTATCAAAGCTCGAGGAGATTCTCTACACATAGCCATTTGAGACCATACATGCTTTAGCACCTCAACTAAAATTTGGAGTATCTATAGAAATTGAGAGCCTCTAGAGCCAAATCTAACCTTGCCATTATGTTTGAAATATCGATTTCATGAAGATTGACTATAAATTTGCCTATGTTGGGTAAAATTCGATCATAAGACAAATATTTTTTGCAAACTAGCACCCAAAGCCACCAATTTGCAGACCAAAACTGGGCAGTCACACTCCAACTCAACAATTTATATGTGAGGAATATTAATTTTGTAGGCTATTATTATTTAGTGGGCATTAATTTATCCATTAGACACAACAGTCAATTTATATGTGAGGAATATTAATTTTGTAGGCTATTATTATTTAGTGGCCATTAATTTATCCAGTAGACACAACAGTCAATTTATATGTGAGGAATATTAATTTTGCAGGCTATTATTATTCAGTGGGCATTAATTTATTCAGTAGACACAGTAGTTGAATTCAATAAATCTAACATAGAATCTAGCAAATTCTGAGCACCCAACTCATGGGTGCTTCAATCAAACTCTGGCATGCAAATCCAACTCATAGCATGCACAATCCAATCGGTGCCCATTTTATTTTATCTTTGCAAGGTTCTTTTAAACAACCCTGAGTGAAATCCCACCAACGATGTGGGATTAAACCCATATTATACAACACCACTCGTTCTTAGGATTCCAATGACCTTATTTCAATCTCTGCTGGCTTGTGAATAGTATTTCTAGAAATTGCAAAATAAAAATTGGCATGTGGAATCCCAAACTTTGGCACTAGTATCAATAGTTCTGGCATCGAGAAATAACAAGACCTCCTGCACATTGGATTTTGGTGGTCGATCACCATTTTTCAACCACCACTGCACATGTGACACGTGCCTTCTATCAACTTGAGAATTTCCTCCACGTGGTAGGTAGCAGACCCCACCACCTATCCAATCACAGACACATTGCGCCAACTCAGTGTCAACACGTAGATCCACCATGTCACCTACAATCTTCCTACCAAGTTAGTGTCTAATCAATAGTAGAATCAGATTAGTAGATCAAATCAATCTTGTCATACAATGTCCTGCTATCAACATGTCAGTAGACATTGTATAGACAAGTTAGCTACCACGTACCTAGACACATCAGCGTATGGAATTTTTTGCCACCCATGTTTGTACAGTCCGTACACACTGACATCATCACAAGCTTGGAGGTCATTGACATCATCATTTTATGAGCCTACATTTGATGGTCATCTGATCGTCATTCCAAGGAAAATTTGAACTACTGCGACGACCATATGAATGTCAAATTTAAACCCATCTTTTGCTGATGCAACCCCTCTCCAAATTGATTTTTGGTCTTTCTCCACTTTATGAGAGATTGCATTTCATTATGTACATGGGTAGCTAAAATGGCCTAGTAGTCAAGACTCATCATGCAGTTCACCCTAGATTTTGTGAACTTAAGTGTATTCCCCTAAGTTGCACTTAAGGGGGGCTATTGGTATAAATAAGTATTTAATATTTACACTTAATTAATTTTACTTAAGTTAATGCATTATTTTATTATTTATTTAGGTGAGACACTTAGGAGTTTGTGTACTCTCATGAGTTGTCATGTTGACAACACAGTTATTTGCACTCCCTTTTTAGCACATGTTGTCTACACCACTTATTTACGTGCTAGACCATTGCAGGCTTATCCTTACATCATTTCACTTACTCCCATGCTTAATAGAGTGTTGGTACTGAAAATTGCATGGTCCATTTTCAGTCACATTTTGTGAATCTTGAAGAATCATGCCCTAAAGTGCCTTTTTATGCATATGTAGTTGATTGTTGGTTTGAGGCCTAGATAGTTTTTGAGTGGCTTAACACCTTTCATTTAAAATTTACATGTGATCCACAATGTTATTTTTCCATCTCAAATTATTCGGTGAGGTCCCATTTTGAGCTAGTGTCAAAATTTGCAATTCTGCCCAAGTGTCAAATAACAACTAGAGGCCTAGTTTGTATTTAAATATCTTTTACGCAAGAATGTTTCATGACTATCCACTTTGAGAGTATTTAGTGTCCATAAAAAAGAACCAATGTTTCAATTTTCAAATCATTTTGAATCCGTTTGACTAGGTTTCGAACCCCTCAAAGTTGGTCATTTACTATTTTGTACATTTGTGTAGTTGTTCACAATTCTAGGAAGCCCTGTTCGACCAATCATGTCTTTGACCCAGTTGACCCAAATGAAAAAATTGTTTTTGCATTGTGTTCTAGGGGTCAGACACTTCATATGTTCAAATTTTCAGGTCATGAAAAATCAATTTGATCAGTTTGCTAACATGATCAAAACCACAAGTTATATTATCTTGTTACGGCTAAGGTATCCTAATTGATCCATACCCTTGTTCGGCACATTATAACTTTGATCCTGTGATTGGTAAGCCTAAATGGATTATATCATTGTGTTTTCTCCTAAAAATCTTTCAAGTATGCCAATTCTCAAGTCATGAAAAATCCATTTGCATACTTTCATATGTCCGTACATTTGCCAAAAATTACTTTTTGACACATTTGCTAGTTAAAATTTCCAAGTACCTGTTTTTAGAAATTTGCCAAATGTTCCATGTGATTCATCATGAGCCCAAACCATAGAATTAGTTTCTCTTCATGGAAAACAACCTATATCCTATTTTTTAGAACCCCAAGTGGTCAATAACCTAGTTTTATAATGCCGAACCTGAGCCTAGTTTATGTTTTTAACATTATTTGCTTGCAGGATAATTGAAGTATGAATGTTCGGAAATTAAAATCTTTTGATCGAGAATTCCCCATGAGCTGAAAATTTGCAGTATGGTAGAGCATGTATGATTGAACACTCATGCCAATTTTCATAGCCCGATTACTTGATTGGATCAAGTTTTAATTACAACCGGTAGGCCTCCAGACACTAATTCACAATTTGTAGAATTGATTAAAAGTGAGTTTAAAATAATGAATTGATGATCATTATGCATATGATTCAATCCTATGACAAAGTAAATGGGGGAAATAGTTTCTTAAAAGCAAAATACAAGGAGCATGCGAAGATTCAAAAAAGAGAGAATTTGGAAAGTGTTCCATTAAAGAGTTTTAGATGATCACAATATGATGTTGATTTGCTGACAGATTCAAAAGATAGTATTAATCAAGAAATTTCCACACCAATTAAAATCCACAAACACAATGAAGCTTTTTGTTGTGAGTTTGCACATTGAATTAAGGAAAAGATTGCATAAAGGTTGCTCTCTTCCACATTGTAGTCTCAATTTGAAAGTTGTAGCTGAGAGGTAGTTTTCAACATAGAAGATGTTCTCCATGTCTGGAGAAAATAAAGAGTACAACAACAAGCATCCATAGAGGAAGAAGCATCCACGTTTTTAAAAAAATGAATAGATTTGCTGCTGAAACAACGCTCAAGGAAGCATTTATCCACGTTTGTGAAGCCCATGGCTTCCTCCAGCAATAGTATCACATTTTTTAGAAGGGGGGAGCTTATTTTAAATGACCATGTGCATAAGAAATGACCATTACAATGAAAAGTCTGTAGATTCATAGTAAAAAATGACCAGTAGGATGGAGCTTCACGTTTAGAATAAGAAACTCATGCCAAAGGAGCTGGAACAACTCACACATATGCAACAAAAGAAAACCCATGCATTTAGCAATCACAACAAACATAAAGAGGAAGAACCATTGAGGAACATTATCCCACATTGAGCAGGTGGGGAGCATTTTTAGTCTTTATATACTTTTGCACTCAAACATATAGTGTCAACAAGGCAATGACTTTTGAAAAGGCAAGGGAGGTGTACGTGGGTCCCAGTCGGCCAGAAGGAGTTACATAAATTTTGAAGGAAAGAGCATGCCCAAATGATGACATCAGCAAACTGAAGTGGCCGAAAAAGTCAAAAATCTAGTAGGTCGCTATGGTGCGTGCCGAAAAATCTCAAAAAATTTGGCTAGCAACTTGGTGACTTGCCCAAAAATTTCAAATCTGGCTAAAAGGTAAAATGAGCATGTGGGTCCCACTTGGATATGGAGCAGCAAACCAGAAGGTGACATGTAGTGAATGCTTCTTGATGTGACATGCTTCCCAAGGTGTTGATGTGGTAGAGGGTGACATGTGTCACGAGGTTGCTATGTTGCTGATGACATGGCAGATGCTGACATGTTACAACGACATAGTGACTATGACGTGGCAATGATGACATGGCAACCGGTGACATGGCCATGAGATTGACGAATCTGGTGATGACACATGGCACGCAGTTGGAGGTGTCTAACAGTTGTGCATGGAAGGAACGAATCAAAATATGCCATGTGTCAAGGTCGATCAACCAGGTTTGACCCGGATAGAAAATGGTGGAGAATTTGAGAAATTTCAAATTTAAATATTTTATTATTTCTCCCATTTAAGTAATGTTTGAAACTTTAATATAGTTTAAACTATATAAAAAGTTTTAATTTTTGCAAAATAATGTGCAAACCTGCGACTGGAAGCCTGATTTTCAGAGGGGTGTAACTGGTGCTATTTTAATCCAAAATAGGCACTCCAATATACCGTCAGAATTGGGAAGAGCTGAATTTTTCATTTTCAGAGTCGTATTATGCACTGCTATTCATCGGTTCACATTGTAGGCCAGTTTTTGAAATCCAGGGTATTGGCAACAGAATAAGAAGATTTAATCTTTGAGCATCTGAATCAGTTATAGGGCAGTTTTGAAGACCTTTTTGAACCTGAATGTGAAGAAAATTATCCTTAAGCAGTTTTCTTACATTCTAGAAGTTACATTGAATTAGATTTTCACTTTTACGGTGAATTCATTTTAGTATCAATAATCAGTTACATCCTTTCATCATTACATTTTGAGATATTTTATGAGCCAAAATGAAAGGATCTGATATGCAATTATAGATAGAAGTTAGAAAGGATCTTTTGTTTTTCTAGGGAAGGATTTCCAAAGTGACATGTGTCAATTGCAAATTGAATCCGGGAATTGTCTTCTCCATATTTATTCTTTCTTCTCCTCTGAAAAAAAGTTGTTGGTTGGTTTTCTATTTCCAGTTCTTCAAGCTCTGCTTAGGCTGTGAAAGCCACACACCCAACATTTCTTTTTTGTATTGAGCAGCATTCATGTTTCATGCAGATAGTTCTAGTCTGTTAGGTGATTTATGAGTTTCTTTTTGTACATTTCATGTATTTGGTTTCAAGGAAAGCAAATAAAGAGCAGCAAAGGTTTTAAGTTCAGCCTGAATCTTGTCTCCTGATTATGGATTTGTTATTTCTTCTAATTTGTGATCAAAGAGCATAGATTAGGTTTCATTTCATTTAGGAATGTATGTGATTAAAATGTCTTGCTAGTGGGTCAAAGAACCATGTAATTTCTTGATGTTTGTCACAGGGTTTGCAGATTTCATGATAGGATGTTCTAAGTATGAGATTCATTCTGTAGCAGATGTCTATTCACAAAGTGAAGGATAGATCAGGGATCTTGATGTAGGAATTATGTCACAGATTTCCAGAAGATATATGGTTATAATTCATGTAATTTCCCAATGGATAAGGCACTGGTCAGAGAAAGGATCATTAAGTTCTGTTACTCATACTTGGGTCTTGTTGTCATCAACATT
The DNA here is from genome assembly GCA_028749045.1 of Cupressus sempervirens. Taxonomy (NCBI): domain Eukaryota; kingdom Viridiplantae; phylum Streptophyta; class Pinopsida; order Cupressales; family Cupressaceae; genus Cupressus; species Cupressus sempervirens. The sequence goes on from CM053793.1 coordinate 773,988,035, forward strand.
ATTAAATCACTTTTCCCTTTTATGTTGAAATCTATTCAATGTTAACCTGCACTTAGCTTGCCAGTTTCATGAGTTATGTTCTTAGCTATTTCATGCTTGTGATTCCTTGTTAAGTATAGAAGATTTAGGGGTTTTTATCTGCTTTACATTAGATTCAGTGTATGCTTTGATAACTGGTACCATATAAGGAATCTATAGGTTCACCCACCTAGGTTTTGCAGAGCCTGAAGTGCAGAAGGAGTATAGCCTTATAGTTGGCCTAGGTTCTTGGTGAAGTGTGTCTATTATTGGAGATAGCTGCCCATAGACATATTCTTGCCTTGCATACTTGGTTATTCAAACACTATTAAATCAAGAGCCAACAAAATGGTGACTCTGCTAGGGAGATAAGATGGCAATTCATTTTGTTGAAAGGACAAGATTCTCTGGTGTTCATTGAAAATTTTAGTCCTACTCTCACTTGGGTTTTTCCCATCCGAGTCACCAACAAAATGGTGACTCTACTAGGGAGATAAGATGGCAATCCATTTTGTTGAAAGGACAAGAGTCTCTGGTGTTCATTGAAAATTTCAGTTCTACTCTCAGTTGGGTTTTGCCCATCCGAGTCACCAACAAAATGGTGACTCTACTAGGGACCGTATTGAATCAAATTTAAGACAAACCTTGAGAATTTAAAAGAAGAGATTCAATACAGCAGAAGAAGTGCATAAAGGATTTGCAGTAGTAGGTTATCTGATGTGTTTTCCATGTCTCTTACTCAAATATCATGCACCTCAGTAAGTTTTATCCCTGGACAACAGTATGCTGTAAAATTGGATGAAAATTGTGTGCTACGACTGTTATAGGTCTATTTTCAATCAGTTTAGTTTGCAAGTGCTATTGAGAAAGTCCAGAGTCAAGAATTCATTTATAAAGTGTAAATTCTTTTCAAGATGTCAGTGATTTGCAAGTCTGCTACATTGAAGGTCTGGTTCAGATTTGTCAAGTGACAAATTATGTTTTATTTCTCACAAAGTGTGAGTGGCAACTCTCAAATCTCTGTACTAGTTTGTTCCTAATTGATTTCATTACAAAATTTCGAAGGACTTTCAGTTGTATGGGCAGATATGAGATTGTTGATAGTTTCTTGGAAAGGAATTCTAAATTCTTCATAAGTTTTAAAGTGCTGTTTGAAATCTGCTGTTATAAAGAAATTGAAATGTAAAAAGTAGATCATAGCAGTGATCTCTTTATCCTCTTGAAGGGAGGTGGTGGCTCTACAAAGTTTGATCAATGGTGTAAAGAATTCCAATCTTGCACCTGTGCCAAATCAGCAGATCAAAGTTCAGCATCAGCACTGGAGGTATTTTGATTTTCATGCTTCTTTTCATGGAAGTCAAGTCTTTAAAAAATTTGCCTCTATTCAGTGATTTTCAGCACTAGAAAGAAGAGGTAGAAATTTTGTTTTATAATGGAGTCAGATCTCAGATCTGAGATTAGTTTGCCAAATTCTGAGAGTTTGAAAATTGTGAATAATAACATTGCTATGTTGAATACAATGATATACAAAAGGATTGTAAATCTTATAAGAATTGAGGTAGGAAATACTCAAGGTTTAAGTGTCGAACAATGTTTTTTAAGGCTTAAGTCAGTAATCAGTAAGATGCCTTTTCATTGTAGACCTTATGAATCTTCCCTGCCAAATGTTTTCCTTGATGTTCTAGTGCCTGATTCAGTCAATTGGCCAGCACCTATAAGGTTACAAATAAATTTGCAAATTGAAATATTCATTGAGAAGATGGAAAGTGGTGATTATACATTTCATGACATGTCTTCTAATGATAATGAGTGTGCTGAAAGCCAAGGTAGTAATGATTACAATGAGTCCATAGAGCAAGATAATCTGTCTTTCGAATGTGGAGAGGTGGATTCAAATGTTAATGAGTCAGGTAATAGCGATCAGCATGAAAAAGATGGATATAAAAGAGAAGATAAATCTTGTTACAGTACATATGAAGTTGAAGAAAGTTGTAACAACAGTAGATCTAGTGATTGCCATGATAAGAAAGAATGTTGTAATAATGTTGATTTTCCATATTGTTACACTAAGGATCCTGCTATTGTAAGTTCTTCATGTTATCCAAATGATAACCACAGCCGAGAGAAGATTTGTAAGGCAATCTTCTTGAGCTCTGATGAAATCTCGAAATTGTTGGCTCATGAGTTTGAAAAGCACGTACGTATTTCTAAGGATCTTCATATGTTCTCTCATAATACTTTCTCATTCAGTCAAATCAAATCCCCAAAGTTTGACGTGGAAAAAGAGGTAGAATCTGAACAATCTTTGTTAGATTTTGGAGGTGTAAATGAAAATTCCTCAGATGTCTTTGCACATGACAATTTACTGGATGTAGAGAATGTTAATGAAGGAAATTTTAATGCTATTTTAGATTCTTTTTATGTTGATCTTGCTGAACATTATTTTGATGTTCCATGTGATGAAGAGGAAAACAGTGAATATTGTCAATCAGATTATGGATTTTCTTTATATGCTGATAAGTCTTGTGAAGATAAGTTCAAGGTGTATTCTAACTTTCAGTTTGATGAAGAAGATGATAGTGATCAACATAGTTTAGATCAGCACTTTTAGAATGAGTTTTCAATTTTGGTGAGTAATCAATTGTCTGAGTGTGAAGAGTTTTCAATGATAGATGAATCTGATTTAGTGAATGATACAACTACAAGTAGGCAACAATTGGATTCCAAATACTCTAGTCAGCTAGATACACAAGGTGAGTTGCAAGTTTTGGGTGTTTGCAACTTGGTGAATGATGTAGATTTTGAAGTTTTTGTGTTTTCGATCAGCATGCAGGAATCATCGTTGGATTTTGATTCTTAGTTAAGTTTGTGTAGTCATGAGCATGCTGATGCTTTTTCTCATAGTGAGCATGAGGATGAAATAGTCTTTGAATTTTATATGCATTATGAAAATGAAGAAAGATATTTTGTTTTGCCAAGTGATGTGATCTGAGATGCTAATTTGATTGGTAGAATTGAGAAAAATAATTCCAGCTTACCTCAGGGAGATGTAAATGAGAATCGAGTTTTTGACAGAGGTAAGGAGTTTTGAAAACTTTCTGGTGGCCTAAGGTCATCATGTGTACATAGTAGTGTAGTTGTTTGCTTTCAATAAAGCTGTTCGAGAGAGTTTTTGAAGTTCAGGAGTGTGGTCTGCTTCTCCCAGAGATCTAAAATCTTGCCATGCCCCCAAGGGGCATGCATCCCCAAAAAGAGCCACTGTTGGGACTAAAAATTGCATGGTCCATTTTCAGTCACATTTTGTGAATCTTGAAGAATCATGCCCTAAAGTGCCTTTTTATGCATATGTAGTTGATTGTCGGTTTGAGGCCTAGATAGTTTTTGAGTGGCTTAACACCTTTCATTTGACATTTACATGTGATCCACAATGTTGTTTTTCCATCCTGAATTATTCAGCGAGGTCCCATTTTGAGCTAGTGTCAAAATTTGGAATTCTGCCCGTGTCAAATAACAACTAGAGGCCCAGTTTACATTTCAATATCTTTTACACAGGAATGTTTCATGACTAGCCACTTTGGGAGTGTTTAGTGTCCATAACGAAGAACCTATGTTTTAGTTTTCAAATCATTTCAAATCTATTTGACTAGGTTTTGAACCCCTCAAAGTTGGTCATTTATTGTTTTGTACATTTGTGTAGTTGTTCACAATTCTAGGAAGCCCTGTTCAACCAATCATGTCTTTGACCCAGTTGACCCAAATGAAAAAATTGTTTTTGCATTGTGTTCTAGGGGTCAGACACTTTATGTGTTCAAATTTTGAGGTCATGACGAATCCATTTGATCAGTTTGCTAACATGATAAAAAACATAGTTTATATTATCTTTTTACGGCTAAGGTATCCTGATTGATCCGTACCCTTGTTCAACACATTATAACTTTGATCCTGTGATTGGTGAACCTAAATGGATTATATCATTGTGTTGTCTCCTAAAAATTATTCAAGTATGCCAATTCTCAAGTCATGAAAAATCCATTTGCATACTTTCATATGTCTGTACATTTGCCAAAAATTACTTTTTGACACATTTGCCATTAAAATTTCCATGTACCTATTTTCAGAAATTCACCAAATGTGCCCTGTGATTTGTCATGAGCCCAAAACATAGAATTAGTTTCTCTTCATGGCAAAGAACCTATATCCTAGTTTTATAATGCCGAACCCGAGCCTAGTTAATGTTTTTAACATTATTTGCGTACAGGATAATTGAAGTATGAATGTTTGGCAATTAAAATCTTTTGATTGAGAATTCCTCCTAGGCTGAAAATTTGCAGTATGGTAGAACGTGTATGATTGAACACTCATGCCAATTTTTCATAGCCCGATTACTTGATTGGATCAAGTTTTAATTACAACCGGCAGGCCTACAGACACTAATTCACAATTTGTAGAATTGATTAAAAGTGAGTTTAAAATAATGAATTGATGATCATTATGCATATGATTCAATATTATGACAAAGTAAATGGAAGAAATGGTTTCTTAAAATAAAAATACAAGGGACATGTGAAGATTCAAGAAATAGAGAATTTGGAAAGTGTTCCATTAAAGAGGTTTAGAGGATAACAATATGATGCTGATTTGCCGACAGATTCAAAAGATAGTATTAATCAAGAAATTTCCACACCAATTAAAATCCACAAGCACAATGAATCTTTTTGTTGTGAGTTTGCACATTGAATTAAGGAAAAGATTGCATAAAGGCTGCTCTCTCCCACATTGTAGTCTCAATTTGAAAGTTGTAGTTGAGAGGTAGTTTTCAACATAGAAGATGTGCTCCATGTTTGGAGAAAATAAATATTACAATAGCAAGCATCCATAGAGGCAGGAGCATCCAAGTTTTTAGAAAAATGAATAGATTTGCTGCTAAAACAAAGCTCAAGGAAGCATGTATCCACGTTTTTGAAGCCCATGGCTTCCTCGAGCAACAGTTTCACATTTTTTTAGAAGGGGGGAGCTTATTTTAAATGACCATGTGCATAAGAAATGACCATTATAATGAAAAGTCTATAGATTCATAGCAAAAAATGACCAACAGGATGGAGCTTGACGTTTAGAATAAGAAACTCATGCCAAAGGAGCTGGAACAACTCACACATATGCAACAAAAGAAAACCCATGCATTTAGCAATCACAACAAACATAAAGAGGAAGAACCATTGAGGAACATTATCCCACATTGAGAAGGTGGGGAGCATTTTTAGTCTTTATATACTTTTGCACTCAAACATATAGTGTCAACAAGGCAATGCCTTTTGAAAAGGCAAGGGAGGTGTACATGGGTCCTAGTCAGCTAGAAAGAGTTACATAAATTTTGAAGGAAAAAGCATGCCCAAATGATGACATCAGCAAATTGAAGCAGCCAAAAATGTCAAAAATTCGGCAGGTCACTATGGCACTTGCCGAAAAATCTCATAAAATTTGGCTAGCAACTTGGCGACTTGCTGAAAAATTTCAAATCCGGCTAAAAGGTAAAATGAGCATGTGGGTCCCGCTTGGATATGGAGCAAGGAACTAGAAGGTGACATGTGGTGAATGCTTCTTGATGTGGCATGCTTCCCAAGGTGCTGATGTGGTAGAGGGTGACATGTGTCATGAGTTCGCTATGTCACTGATGACATGGTAGATGCTGACATGTTACAATGACATAGTGACTATGACATGACAATGACGACATGGTGACCGGTGACATAGCCATGAGATTGACAAATCTGGTGATAACACATGGTGCCCAGTTGGAGGTGTCTAACAGCTGTGCATGGAAGGAGCAAATTAGAATATGCCGTGTGTCAAGATCGGTCAACCAGGTTTGACCCAGATAGAAAATGGTGGAGAATTTTAGAAATTTCAAATTTAAATATTTTATTATTTCTCCCATTTAAGTAATGTTTGAAACGGTTTTAATTTTTGCAAAATAATGTGCAAACCTGCGACTAGAAGCCTGATTTTTAGAGGGACGTAACTGGGGCTATTTTAATCCAAACTAGGCACTCCAATATACCGTCGGAATTGGGAAGAGCTAAATTTTTCATTTTTGGAGTTAAATTATGCACATGTGTTCATCGGTTCATGTTGTACACCAATTTGTGAAATCCAGGGTATTGGCAACAAAACAAAAGGATTTAATCTTTGAGCATCAGAATCAGTTATAGGGTAGTTTTGAAGACCTTTTGGAACCTGAATGTGAAGAAAATTATCCTTAAGCAGTTTTCTTACATTCTAGAAGTTACATTGAACTAGATTTTCACTTTTACGGTGAATTCATTTTAGTATCAAGAATTAGTTACATCCTTTCATCATTACATTTTGAGATATTTTATGAGCCAAAATGAAAGGATCTAACATGCAGTTATAGAGAGAAGTTAGAAAGAAGCTTTTGTTCTTCTAGGGAAGGATTTACAAAGTGACATGTGTCAATTACAAATTAAGTCTGAGAATTGCCTTCTCTATATTTATTCTTTCTTCTCCTCTGAAAAAAAGTTGTTGGTTGGGTTTCTATTTCCAGTTCTTGGAGCTCTGCTTAGGCTATGAAAGCCGCACACCCAACATTTCTCTTTTGTATTGAGAATCATTCATGTTTTATGCAGATAGTTCTGGTCTATTAGGTGATTTATGAGTTGTTTTCTATACATTTCATGTATTTGGTTTCAAGGAAAGCAAACAAAGAGCAGCAAAGGTTTTAAGTTCAATCTGAATCTTGTCTCCTAATTATGGATCTGTTATTTGTTCTAATTTGTGATCAAAGAGCATAGATTAGGTTGCATTTCATTTAGGAATGTATGTGATTAAAATGTCTTGCTGGTGGGGCAAAGAATCATGTAATTGCTTGATGTTTGTCATAGGGTTTCTTCGTGATAGGATGTTATGAGTATGAGATTCATTCTGTAGCAGATGTTTGTTCACAAAGTGAAGGATAGATCAGGGATCTTGATGTAGGAATTATGTCACAGATTTCCAGAAGATGTATGGTTATAATTCATGTAATTCCCTAATGGATAAGGCACTAGTCAAAGAAAGGATCATTAATTTATGTTGCTCATACTTGGGTCTTGCTGTCATCAACATTATTAAATCACTTTTCCCTTTTATGTTGAAAGCTATTCAATGTTAACCCGCACTTAGCTTGCCAGTTTCATGAGTTATGTTCTTAGCTATTTCATGCTTGTGATTCCTAGTTATGTATAGAAGATTTAGGGGTTTTTATCTGCTTTACATTAGATTTAGTGTATGCTTTGATAACTAGTACCATATAAGGAATCTATAGGTTTACCCACCTAGGTTTTGTAGAGCCTGAAGTGCAAAAGGAGTATAGCCTTATAGTTGGCCCAAGTTCTTGGTTAAGTGTGTCCACTATTGGAGATAGCTACCCATAGACATATTCTTGCCTTGTATACTTGGTTATTCAAACACTGTTAAATCAGGAGCCAACATAGAGGATAACCCATATCTTGTGGACATGTGCCTAGTTGTATGACTTATCATGTCGTTGACTTCTATGCATTCTAGAGGCTCTCTAGAGGCCTTTATATATAGACACTCCTAGTGTACTTTAATATGGCCTGTTGAATGAATATATCATCATTTTTATCATATTCTCTCTTTGGTCTACTATTGTGCTTATGTTTGAGTTCCATGGTCTTGGGTGAATTCTGCCCTAAGCCAAATTATTGACATTGAGATCTCCTATTAGATATTTTAAAGTTATTTATTAGAGATTCTTGGTAGTAACATTGAGATTGAGGTCCTTGACATTGATGTCAATGGGGGAGAGTATGCATGAAAAAAACATAACTCTTAAGTATGGGGAGTGAATATCTATGAAGAAGAGATGTCTCTTTAGAGAGATTTAGAAATATTCATGAAAGGAAGCAAGAATATGCATCTGAGCTATTTTGATTTTTTTAGTGTAAAGTAAATAATTGATGTCTAAGAAGCAAGAGTATACACCTATTGTGCACTTTTTTTTTTAGGTTCTTTTTAGCACGTGGGCAACTAATGCTAGTTAGCAGTAGCAAAAGAACACTGTTTGGTATCCTTGGAACTTAGATGATTTTTCCATCTATGTTTCCATCAATGCAAAAGGGGGAGATTTTTAGCATGAATATTGATGATACTACACTAGGGGAATATCCCAAGCATTGGAGAGTATTGACATGCTACATTCATGACTATGTTTTTCATTGATATCAACATAGATAAAAAAACCATCTAAGTTCCAAGAATACCAAATAGTGTTTTGTTGTTGTGTTGACTAGCATCCATTATCCAAATGCTAAAAAGAATCTCAAAACAATAGGTGCACAATAGGTGCATGATCTTTTTTCTTAGACATCAATTGTTTACATCACATTAAATAATTTACAATACATCAGATGCATATTCATGCTTCCTTTCATGAATCTTTCTAAATCTCTCTAAAGAGATATCTCTCCTTCATGCATATTCACTCCCCATACTTAGGAGTTGTTTTTCTTTCATGCATACTCCCCCCATGCTTTAGGAGATATTTTTTGCATGCATACTTAGGAGGCTATTTGAATAACTTGTTATCATTTACTATGATAACACACTTGTACAATGAGTATGTCTAAGAATCTTGTATCATGTGTTGAGAGAGAAAGCAACAAAAAAGGAGATTAGATTGGAGTATGTAACTAGTAAAGATAAGATTGAAGATATCTTTATGAAGCCTTTTCTTAAAGATGCATTTGAGTCTTTGAGAAGTATGCTCCAACTTATGCCCCTTCCTACTTTTGAGTAGATGATAAAAGAAAGTACATCAGTCTAGTGGTATAGAGCATTATTGTCAGCCTGGACTAAATGTTGATGCTTCCCATATGGGGGAGCATCTATGATGATTAGTGTTACTAAGGACTCTTGGTATTTGGTATTGAATAATTTCTTTGGACACTTGATCTAGTTGAAGCCTTGGTGCAACATATTAGCAATTGGTATTTATCAATTGGCATGTAGTAACATTGATATTGAGGTCCTTGACATTGATGTCAATGGGGGGGAGTATGTATGAAAGAGAAAACATCTCCTAAGGCATGGGGGAGAGTATGCATGAAAGAAACACAACTCCTAAGTATGGGAGAGAGAAGAAGTCCTAAGTATGGGGGGTGAGATATCTCTTTAGAGATATTTAGAAATATTCATGAAAGGAAGTAGAATATGCATCTGATGTATTCTGAATTATTTAGTGTGAAGTAAAAAATTGATGACTAAGAAGTAGGAATATTCACCTATTATGTACCTATTTTTTTGAGATTATTTTAAGCATGTGTACAACTACTACTAGTTAGCAAAAGTAGCAAAACATTGTCTAATATTCTTGGAACTTAGATGGTTTTTTCTCATCTATTTTGACATTAATGCTAAAGAGGGATATTTTTAGCTTGAATGCTAATGATACTACATTGGGGAGTATACTAATCATTAGAGAGTATTGAAATGTTGTATTCATGATTGTGTTTGTCATTAATGTGAACTTAGCATTGTTTATGTAAATATTGGCTAAGTAGTAGACAAAGATCTTAATGATAAAGACAATAGTTTGATTGTTAGGTAATGTGTAGTTATGGACATGTTTGGCACCATTTCATGATAATGTGCTTAAGTGCATAGAGTCTGAATCAAAGATGTATGGAAGATTTACATGATTTACAGAGAGTAGTTCAGAGACAAAGTATTGGAAAAGTAGTTGTTGATGTTTGTTTGCTAACTTACATCTGAGATACAATGAGAAGATGTGTAGTCAGGTAGTGATAGAGGACAATCCAATACTGATGTTAGTGAGTGTGCAAGCCCTAGTATCACACATGTGAATTTTTGTGTAGACTTTGAGCTGACATTGATATTATAATTGTAATTAAATAAATATCTTATTATAATTAATTGGGAAAGTGTCAAGGCTGAGTCAAGGAATTATTATGAAGATATAGAATATAGGAAAGATGTTTTCTTTGTTTTTGATATAAAGTGATGAGCATTGTGATCATTGTATGAAGTGTGAAGTGAAAAATGGAGTAGAGTTCTTATTGAATACATGTAAGTAATCCAAGGGATTATTGGATGCAAGATTTATGATCTAGTTAGAAGATCAAAAGAAGCATATGTCTGATTGATAGGACAAAGAAAGAGGAAGGAACAATACATTACAATTCTATTATTCTACAAGGAATAATAGAGAGATCATTTGGATAGTGGGTTCATTAGTATTTCCCTTTAATATGTTTGGGCAATGGGTCTAGCTATCTTCCACAACTCATAAGGCACAACTCCTAATATGGTTTGAATCTCCTAATAGAGATTTTAAAGTCTCCTAATAGGGACTCATATATACTAAATTTATTTATAGACTCCTAAAAGGGTCCATCCTCTAACAAGGAACATTTATATTAGTACATCATCTTGTGGGTACCATCCTCACTAGGGTTTTCCCTCTCATTAAGTGTTTCCCTAGTTAACATATCTAATGTTGTTGTGTATGAGCATCTTGTTGTGATTTTAGTCTATATTTCTCATATCATTAGGTTTGTTTAAGATTGATAATTATGATAATAGTTGGATAATTGATTCACCCCCCTGTTGACATTAAGCTGAATTTTTCTATTAGTGACTCACACTTATTTAATATACAATTTCTAATAAGCTTCAAAACCTATGTACAATTTATGCTAAGTGCAGTAGTGTTTACCGAGTTGTTTAGTGCAAGTGATAGAAACTCCACTATTAACTGAGTTATGTACTAATAACCAAGCTCCATAGTCTTAACTGAGTTTCTCAGTATTAACCATCTTCTCTAGTGTCTACCAAGTCAAAAGTATTAGTGATGTAAATCTACTGTTGACCAAGTTATGGAGTGTCAACTGAGTGATTTAGTAAATGTCAAGTTTTGTAGTATTCATCGAGTCACATAGTGTTGACCAAGTTCAAGCTACTTGGAAGTAATCAATATGAACTGACCCTCTTTCTTAACCGAGTGCTAGACAATGTTGAGTTTTGAAAGTGGTTGTTGATTATTAGAACATCACCTAGTTTGTCTTTAGAATCTGAGTTAGAGTAGTTGGGCCGACTTTATGGATTTTAGTGAAACTTGTATTGTAGCCAACTCTAGTTAGTTGTGATTTAGATTATTATATATGTAATGCATTGTATCATAAGTATATGATGAGAAGAAGTGAAAATTAAAGAAGGAAAAAATTAGTATAAGGGATAGAAAAGTATCATCCATCATAATAAGGTGATCATTACAATTCAAGGAATCTCAACAAGAAAATTAGAGTTACAGATCAAAGATCAGCCATTGGTTCATTCTAACAGGTGCATCAGTCTAATCCTTTAATAGGGTATACTTAATAGTCTTTGATAAATCTCTTTACTAAGTGCATAATTCATTGTATTTTTTGTAAATCCTCTAACAAGGTGGACCTCATAGTCCTTATTGCTACTAACAAGGAAGATCATTAGAAGTGATCAATTATAAACCTTAATGGGACAATTTTATAGAATAGTACTAAAGCTTGTGGGTATCATCCCCAAACCAATTTTACTTTCTAATTGGAATGTTTCTAGATCACCATATCTTGTGTCAAATTTCTATTAATGTTTATTTGATTTCATTGTTTGATGCATGCAATTAATTCAAAATATTACATGAAGGATTAATTGGTAAAATAGGATTAAGTTTTATTGGTTCCTGATTCACCCCTCCCCTCTTAGTAACCTTGCCTACCTCATATTTCCAACAATTGGTATCAGAGCATTGTGTTTCTCATAGAAGAAGTTTAAAAACTTGAGAAAATATTAGAGGCAATGGAGGTATACAAGCTAGATAAGGCTATTAATAAGGAAAATTTGGATCTTGAACTAGACACTAGTCAACTAAAGAAAGCAACAAAGAAACTGTCTCAATAATTGAAAAGAAGAAAAGATCTTTCAATATAAATTAATGACAATCTCTGCACTAAATTTTTTTGAAGATATTTTTCTAAAAGGAAATTTAGATGAAGGTGATGAAGCAATCTAAGACCTATTAGAAAAGAATTCCAATCTTCAAGAAGTTAGAAAGCTTAAAAGAGAACAAGAAATCCAATTAGTGAGATTATGTAAAGTCATGGAAGAAAAAGAAAAATCCAAAGAAGAGATAGAAGAAAAGAATAATGAAATTCAACATCTATCCCTTCAGTAAGAAGACTTCATTGATTAGCTCACTAATGCAAATGAAGAACTTGTGAATCTAAGGTCATAAAATGAAAGACTACAGAATTATCTAAACACTAAAAAGAAAACCAATAAAATAATGTTGAAATATTAAGAAAGCATGAATCAGTTGAATGAGAAAAGTTAGTATAGACACAAAGGAAAAGTTGTAATGGGATACATAGAAGAAGGTGAATCATCCAAGCAAGGAGCTCAAAAGAATCAAAGGCCTACTTATAATCATTGTGGTAATATAGGTTATACATCAAACAAATTTTGGGGTAATGGTAAAGAAAAAAATCAATGGTAAGTGTTACAACTATAATAAGCATGGTCATAGAGAAAATGAATGCAAGGAGAAACCTAAGTTTGAACGTAAATGCCACAATTGCAAGAAAAAAGGACACAAATATTCTAAATGAAAAACCAAGATATTGAATCTGGTAGAATAGATTATGAAAGTAATATTTGGATGGGACTACAACACATGGTGTAGATGCCACTACTATGGTAAATTTGGACATATTGGAGCAAACTATGTAAAACATCATATGAGGAGAAGGAATACCACTAAAAGATTCTTTATTTGTACATAACTTAGACATCTTATGAAGAACTATATGAATATAGGAAGGATTGAAGATGAAAAGGAAACCAAAGCCAACAATATCAAAAAGCAAATGAAGCAGCAATGGATACCAAAATGTTTTGAGGTAGCGAGTCTAAGTCATGAAGCAGATGTCACTTGAGAGTTGGGTGACAAAAGCATCTCAACTTGAATCCCTATAGGAATAATTGAAACTAATACTCTAAAGAAAACATCTCATATCAATTCTAGCTAGCAAGAAGAAGATATCCATATCAATATTTAAGATGCACAAGGATCATTGATTGATCATGGAAATCATAGACCTTACTAAGCTAGGTTGGGTCACAAGACCCTATCAAGAAAGGTTGGGAGACACTAAAGTATTGTATGTGGATACCGAGTGTTAATGAATCTATAGAGCTATGAAAATATACAAAGCATTAAAAGCTCAACCAAGTGGAAGATAGCATATCACTAAGGAAACAAATATAACAATCATTAATGGTGATTGTAAAGAGGAATTTTTTTAAAAGGAAGAAAATGAATGCATTGTTTTAGCACAAATTTCCAAAGCTAGTTAACAAGAGCAATTTCAGAGCTTAAGAATGATTTGAGTGTTTTCTACTAAATAAATTTTGAGTTCTCCAAAACCTTACCGAGCATGGCGACTTCTAGCAGCAAAACCAAAAAGGGGTCTAAAATGTTGGTTCAAGGAGTTGATTGCAAGGCACTAAATTTCAAATTGAGTCCATCAAAATTAGAAGTGTGAGATCCAATCAAAATCAAAAATTCTAACCAAGGTATTTCTCATACATGATATCCAATCATATTATAAATGTTCTATCCAAGAGCTAGGCACTCATGAGATGAATGAAGCATTGAACAAGTTATGTGTGAATGGTGTTCTAAAACCTGAGCATCAACATCTAGAAGTTAAGGGCTTAATGCATATTTCACATATGCCAAGGAACTTTCAGTCAAAATGGATAAGATTTATCCTAAGATGAGTTTACAATTGAAAGTTATCATTAGACCAACCTATTCTAATCACAAGGAAAATGATACACTTAATTACTAGTCTTCCAATGTTGGAAAAAGCCAAAGTGACCAAAACTCTTGCCAATTGGGATGGTAGAGGAATGAATATTAGAAATGTAATTGATATGGAACTAAAATTTGGTATCCATATCATTTCTCATAAAATCTATAGCTCAAGTCATCTCAATAGTGTGTCATGTGAAGTAGCAGAGCTGGCTATTAAAGTAGTGAATAATAACATGTCATCTGGCCTTGCTAAGTTGTTATTGAATCAATTCAATAAGAACATGGAAAGCATCAGAGGTTCCAAGAAAAATCCATCTAAGTTTAGTTCACTCTTGACTTATTTATTTTCTTTGTGCAAAAATTCTTCCCTTCAAAAGGATCAGTAGTATGGAGAAAAGATGTCCCTTTTTATATCAAATAAATGAGTATAATTAGAAATGGGTGAAAACTATGATAGCATCATGGACAACTACTTTGAAACATTCAAAGAGAAGACACATAACGAATATAAGATACCTATGAAGCTTGTAGAAGACTACAAGGATGATATATTTTTTATGGTAGATTGTGACAAGGTATATATTTAGGCAGTTAGGCCTACAATATCATGGGTTAAGCCTTAGGAGTATGAGGTTAACATAGATGAGACCATATATATGATTGAGGCTCTACTAAATGAGCCTATGGATCTTAAGGAACCATTTTTTGGGACTTATGAAGAAGCCAAGGCAATAATAGAACTTGAAATTAAGCTTCCTCGAGTAGTTGTCAAAGGAAGAAAGATGATAACAAAATTGAAGCAAGAAAGTTCTACTCTCCTTCTTATAGAAGGAAAAGGTGATGATGTGGAAGAGGAAAATGTAGAGGATGAAGATGAGGAATCCAAATTTGTGGAAGAAGAGTCTATAATAAAGAAAGGTAAGGTTATCATAACTAAACCTACTAAGTCATCCACTATTGTATTCACAAGGAGGATACCAAAATCTAAGAATAAATTAAAATTAGGTGAGGAGGATACCAAGAAAATTATTTTCAAAAGGCCTACACCTACCTTTTAGGAAAAGTTAAAAGAATAAGAAGAAGGAACTGGTGTGGTATGTTTCAAATTCCTCAACTATGAATCAAGAAATGCATATGAGAAAAGACAGATTGAATTATGACAAAATTGGGAAACTTGAAGTATTTTCCTGATGAGCTTACTTAGAAAATTATAAAGGATCTTATGCAAGTAATCAAGACTATATGGAGCATGCAAAGAAAACTACGAAAGACATCTTTGAATAGACTTTGAGGTAACTCATGCCAAGTCTTAGTGAAAAAGAGGTGAAAGAATCTATGAAGAAGAATCAACAGAAGTTCACTCTCAAGATGAATACTTCCATGATACTTCTCAATAACATTGAATATGTTGTGAATGTTGCTACATCAACATGGAAGAATATTTACAAGAAACACCAACCTAGTAATAATAAATAAGATGATGATGGTGATGAGGAAGAGGATGCGGAAATAAAATGTGATGAAATAGATGATTTAAATGTGGATAAGGAGGAGGAAGAACAAGAAGCTACTGGAGGAAGTCTTCTAGATATTCAAAGTATTGAGGAAACTGATACAAAAAATATTGTAGCAGTAGTAATAGTTTCATTTCCTAATTCTCTAAGAAAAGCCTTAGTGTAATCTAGCTTTGAGAAAGATTCTACTAAGTTGGTTGTGACTACCACTGTATCACCATACACCCAACCAAGCTCAGGATTTGTTCAACTAGGTATTCCATTATTGAAGTGGTCATCACTTCATTTATCAAGCAACAAGTTCCTCCATCATCAATATTAATCATGTAATAGCAAGTGTTTCTAATATTGGTGCCATATCTACATTTGTTGCTAGCCCCTATATTTCTACTATTGTTTCTATTCCACATATAGATAGTACAATTATAATTAAGAACAAGTCTAAATCAAGTACACAAGTTTCAAATAAGGATAAGAGTAAAGAAGAAGATATTGATCTAGATGAGGATATTGTTATCCCAAATTGGGATGTCTCTACTCTAAATCATGATCAAATTAACATCATGGGTGAGCTATTGAAAAAGAGAGCTAAGCAGTTGAAGCTTAGAGAAGAAAAGAGAAAGGAAAACCAAGTGCTTGAAGATGTAAAGGACATATTTATAAATGCGCTAAGTATTGAGATTGATAATACTCAACCTATTTTGGATCAATCAGAAAAATTCATCTAGAAATTCAATGAAGACTTGAATGAATAGGATAAGTTTCTGCAAAGAGCAAAAATAAAATTTGGGAACAAGGTATTGGAACAAGTGGCATAGAAAATTGTAGTAAGCCAAGTAGCATTGTCTACTAATCTTACTTCACTAGAGACATCTATAAATAATATTACTTCATTATTTGTTAAGTTGTGTGACACATCCATCTTGATACAAGACATTAAAACTAAACTATCAAAGATAGATGAAGACATGAAGGCAAGTGCACACTAGTTGTCACTTGACCCAAGCTATAATTATACTCATTATTCAAATATCAAATTTTAGACAAATTTGCAAGCATAATTACTAAAGGAATAATTTAGGTCAAGGCCACACTTATAGACATGGATGGATTGTAGACACACATTGCACATACTAAGACACTCATCTATGACAATAACTTCTCCATAGCTGATCACATGATAGAGTTATCAATAGACGTTTAGATTGCATTCCAAGAAAGCAAGGTGTTACAAGAAAATTGGGACAAGAAAATGACATTAATGCTGAAGTTACACTCTAAATTATTATCATATTTTTGTATTAACATATAGTATACACCTTACAGGTGCATTAGTTAAATCCTTTAATAGGGTATACTAGGATTTAACTAAACTATTGCATTAGTTAATGTTCTCACCTATTATGATCACCTGTTAGGATTTAACTAATGAACATAAACTAAACCCTATTAAAGGATTTAACTAAACTATGTTCTCACCTTCTATCATTCTCATTTTATCAAATTTTTCTCTCATACTTTTTTATTTGACTCCCATGACATTATCATCTCCTCCATATATAGTCTTCAGTTTATCCCACATTTTCTTTTCATTCTTGTACACTTTTATGTCATCAAACTCAGCATAACTTAGGGATGAAAAAGTCTTCAACATTGTCTAATTTTGTTCTTTCTTTTCTTTCAGCTATTGAGGGGTTAGAGGGATTTTTATTATATTCACATATGCACTATCCAAAAAATATTGTACACCATCACCAATACCAACTATATGTAACCTCATCAATCTTTTCCATGTAGGAAAATTCTCTTTGTTCAAATTTGATACCTCCTTTATGTACATCATGATATTCATATTTAATTACCTTCAAACTTCTCTCTACAAGAACTAATTCTCTAATACCATTTTTAGAATATTTAGAGTAACTAGGGGGGGTGAATTAGTTATCCAAGGTCTAGTTGAATAAACAATCACTTAAACAAGTTCAAATCTTATCATTCCATAACTCAGTCTCTGTAGTTAGTTTTTAGTAACATCAACTAGGTGTCCATTGTCTTAAGTATAACAGACTTGTAGAATGTCAACATTAATCAGTAAAACACCATAAATAACATCTACACAAGTTTGACACTAGGATCTAATGTGGAAACCCAATTTGGGAAAACCCACCAACAATATATCACTAATTTTCACTCTTCTAAAGTGAGCTTTTTTAGGATCCAATGTATTTAAAGGTTGCAAAACACACTATTAAATATGAACTTGTTAAAGGATTTAATCACCCTATTAGGAGTGACCTTGTTCGAGGAGTTTAGAAAATTCCATTAGAATGTCACCCTATTAAAGGATTTACATATTACTTATAGGTCAACATTGATTAAAGAATTTGAAATACTATTTAGAATGGATAGAAAGTAACAATAAATTTTGATATGTTAAGTACAACTCTCTTTGCATGTATATATCTCAATTTGGCTCATAAATTGATTCACTGTCTAGCCTCCATTTTCATCTTAGTCTTTGATTTTATTGGAAACCATTCAAGCAATCACTCCTCATTTCTTCTCAACTCTTCACTTCCTCTCAAATCTTCTCCTCCTTTTGCTTAGATTCACTAGTCAACAACATCAATAACAATTCTCTCTCTCTCTCTCTCTCTCTCTCTCTCTCTCTCTCTCTCTCTAGGTTAGACCCTTGTACATCCTTAAATAGGTAATTCTAATCTTTTTTTTCTTAAACACCATCATAGATATTAGGGTTTACAATTACATTCACAACATATAATGAATTTTATTTTCATCATGTTTATCCTCTTCCTTTCTAGAAATTCTCTTGGAATCCATTCCTTAGGTCATTTACCTAATTCTTTCCTAGTATTACATGATCCAACTCATCGATCCTTATCTTTAACACTCTTTCCATATTCTAAGAAATCAATTTAGTTTGCTGGAAATTAACATTTCTCATAAACTATTAAAATACTATACCTCAGTCAACATTCTGCTACGATAATAGGATAAAGGCCTAGAAAAATTTCAATGTGAGGACTGCTACTATGGGGATTTTTAGGGAAGCTATGAACCATCAGATCTTGGTGGACAACCTGGAGTAGCCTAGGCTCAATGAGCTCATAGACCTAGCTATCCTGGCCATCTCGGACAACGCAAGGGAGACTGGAATGAACCTTCTGAATAATGCCCATAGTAGTATGATTGACAACTTCAGATCAATCAAATGGCTCTTCCATGAGCTGGAGGAAGTTAGAGAAAGGGTATCTCAGATGGAAAGTATTAAGAATAAGATAGGTAATGATAGCCAGGAGGACCAGGAAAATAGAGAAAGCTTAAATGAAAGGAGATTAAGAAATCTTGAAAACTACAACCACAACCTAGCAAGTCAGATGATTTCCCTCCTCAGTTCGATGAATGACAACATCCAATTCCTTATTGGTAAACTTAAGGATAGGGGCTTGCTGGTGGAGGAGGGAGGACAGAACAGGGATAAGGCCAGGTCGGATGATGACAAGGCCACAATCAATACTCCCACCAATATGGATCAGGGCATGGAGAAGGTCCAGGATCAAATGGCAAAGGAGTAGCAAAAGATAATTGAGGTAGCTCAGACTATGCAGGAAATGGAGAAGATAACTGAAGACTAGTTTTCTTGTATTTTGTCTTTTTGTCTTCCTAGCTTTTGGCTTTTTGACAGGCTTTCTGTAGTCTATTTAAGTTTGTTTAGTTTCTGGCCTTTCTGTGGGCCTTTGTTTTGGGCTGGGCCTTTGAGCTTTTTTTCACCTGTTGGACCTTTGTTTTGGCTGGGCTTCTTTGGCTTATTATCAACCTTGTTTTTGTAAAACTTATGGGTTTCAGGATCCCTTAAAACCTGTTTTTCTTATCAAAAACATTCTTCTATGATACTCAGTCATCATTGGTTTAGTCGATCGCTACTATATTTCTTGTGCACTATCACTCAGCTAATACTAATGCTTGATCAACCCTAATTATGCTTGGCTTGTTCTATCTCTTGGTTGACATTAACATCACTCGACATATACTTCAAGTTCCTTAATGTTCTCTTCTATTACTTGGTTAAGTCTCTACATTTGATCTATCTTTGATAATGACTTCAAGGCTTTAGCATTACTATATTCTCTACTTACAACATGTTTTAAACAATTGATGCAAGAGCATCCTGGGTGTAAGAGCAATCTTGCATCACCCATAAATATTTTTGTTTTTAGCCTTTTCTATTTTAATAAGGACTAGTAGACAGGGGGGTTACTAATTTTGGGAACTTTCTATTTTTGGCAAGTTTGTCATATGAAGTTGAAATGTTCTCATTTTCTACATGAATGTTCATTTTAGAATTATAAGCCTACCATAAAAATCTCATTGCTCCAACTTAAGTAATAGAGAAGTTATTGTGGATTTTTGGTGGATAATTTTGGAGAAAAATATTTGAACTCAGTTTTGAAGGAATTAGAGGCCCTAGATGAGGTCTGAAAACTCAATAGAAGGATGCTTGCATAATTTTGAGCTAGTAGATTAGGAGCTAGAATTTCCAAAAGGGGTTATATGTTGGAAGATTGGTTTGAAGCATAATGTTGATAATATGTTACATTCATGACTAAGTTTTTCATTGATGTTAACATAGCATGTTTAATGTCTTATGTGGTATCTAATACAAGAACAATAGAAATAATAAGTTGGTACAGATGGTTAGTTGAGCATAATAACCACCTAGGTTATGGGAGATACTTCTAAGTATTTGGTATATGTAGTTAACATTAGAAGTAGAAAGGACAAGGCTAGAAGAAGTTATGTAAGTTTTGGTGATGTCTGTTCTAAGATAGATTTTATAGAGGCATGTTCTTCTAAGCTTGTTATATCTCTTAGGAGAGTTGATATCTTGAGGATCGAGGTTGAGTACATGAAGAAGATATGTTAAGGATGATGTGGATAAGCTTGCTCATCGTACTATTACATGAATGGAAAGTTATTCAAGTTTCAACATGGAAGATTAAGGTTATTGCTAAGTGTAGATTGTTCTTAATATGGTCCTATAATAATTAATTGAGAAGGACTAATGGCTGACTAAAGGAATTTTTTTATGGAGTCAGTATAAAGGAGGACATTTTACTTGATCATGGTATGTGTTGATATGATTTTATGATCGATGATAAGTAGTAGAGAGTGTGGAATGTTAAGTTGAGAAGAGTAGTATAAAAGTGAAGGAAACTTCATTGCCAAGGTTTTAATGAGTGTTTAAAGGTTTGGTATTTGGATTTGAGGTTCACAACCTAGTCTAAAAGGTTTAACTATGATTGGTCTAGTTGATAAGATAGAGGAAAGATCAAAGGAAAGAAGAAGATAATAGTAACTTTCTTGTTTGAGTAGGGATCTCTTCTTGTAGTCGAAATTACATGTTTGAGCAGTGGGCTCTTCTTGCATACATTATACCACAACTCCTAATAGGGTTGGAATCTCCTAATAGGGATTCAAAGTCTTCTAACAAGGACTCATTGTACTAAATTTTGTAATAGACTCCTAACAGGTCCATCCTCTAACAAGGAATATTTATATTAGTACATCATCTTGTGGGAATTAGTCCCACCAAGGTTTTCCCTATGATCAAGGGTTTCCCTAGTCAACATATATAGTTTAATTATCTATGTGCATCTTTTTATGATTGCTATTTACTTTTGTTGAATGGTTAAGTTTGTTTAAAGAAGATAAATGTTTTAATTGTTAGATAACTGATTCACCCCCAAGTCTCAATTATCTTCATGGACTATTATTTCTAACATTATAATAGCCAATCAGAGGAATGGTTTGAGAGTTATGGCCTTTCAAAGTTGAGCTACCCAAAATTTCTATGTATTTGGTCAACTTTATATGTATTCTTACAGTTTGTTGGCCCTAGGTATTAAGTTTGAATGTCTAGAACCTTCTTGGGTGGCATAAAATTATTTATTTAAGAAAGGCCCAAACATTGTCTAGAATAGCTCTAGGTGATACTTTGTAGTATTGTCTTGCAGATTATTGTAATGAAGGTGCCCAAGTGGGTTAGCATATTGTACTTGCAAATTTTGTAATTCTACATTTGTGGCAACAATAACAAGTCCATATTTTATTCTCATATTTGTTGTTGTTGTTTTTTTTTCTGTATGTGTTATGGTATTAAGGGGAGTACCTTTATCAAGTGGTATCAGGGCTAGAATTTTTGAGTTTGTGGATAGATTGCAAATTGTGAGGCAATTTCCACTAGAGTTTCAATGAAAGCACAAAAAATGCCTCCATGAAGAGAGTGTGGCAGAAGAGTTCTAGGTGTTACACTTGAGGGTTTTAGATCCTTCCAAAGATAAATGCAAGAATTGGAAGAACAAATGTATAGAGGAATAAATCTTTTAGTAAGAGACAAAAGAGAGAATGAGGATGAAGAAGAAGAAAATTCCAAACCAGAGGCAGTTCTAAACCTAGAGGAAGAGAGGCTTTTTAAGACTATCTCAAAGATTCAAAAAAGACCTAAGTTTGAAGTTCCCACATTTTTGGGAAATCTTAACCCAAAGGAATTGATCAATTGGATAAATGAACTAGAGGAGTAATTTAAGTACAAAGATATTGAGGATCCTAATAGGGTCAAGTTTGCAAAGGTGAAATTGAAGGGACATGCAAAGATTTGGTTGCAAGAGGTTTAGTTGGAGTGAAATACAAAAGGAAAGGATAAAATCACCGGATGGGATCAGATGATAGCTAAACTAAAGTGACAATTCATTTACATGGATTATAAACTTGATCTATTGAAGAAAATGCAAGGATTGAAGCAAGCGTAGAAATATATTCAAGAGTATATCAATGAGTTCTACCAACTTCTCATTAGAACTGGCCATGTAGAAGCTGATCAGGAGAAAGTGGCCCATTATCTTAATGGGTTAAGGCCAAGTATTCAAGATGAGATGAGTCTAGTTTGAATGAATATTTTTGAGGAGGCATACCAATTTTGCCTAAGAGCTAAGGAGAAACTAAGAAAGAAGTTTGACAACAAGAAAAGTGGAAGATCTGCTGAATGATCTTATGGAGGCCATGATGATAATTAGAAGAACAAGAATGAGGCTAGAGGTACTAGTCACATGATAAGAAAAATAGAGATTAGAGAGGAAGAGGTAGAGGACAAGGATCTAGAAGAGGAGGCTTTTGTGGGAAATGTTTTCACTATGGAGAAGAATGGCATATAGAATTTTAATGTTCCGAATGCCAAGGAAGGATAGATTGAAGAACAAAAGGCTATGCTAGAGTTTCACATGTTGTTGAAGATTCCAGATCATCACATTCTGAAGATACTAAAAGAGGATAAGGCCCAGTTAATAGAAGAGTCCTATTGAGTGGTGAGAATGAACCTGATCAAAGAAGGAGCTTGTTTCACACAAGGTGCATGGGTGAACATAAGTGTTCTAATGTGATCATTAATTATGGAAGTACTAGAAATCTAGTGTCATAAATGATGGTCACAAATTTAAAGTTGAATAGAAAAAACACCCACATCCATACCATATTTCTTGGGTGCAAGATGACTACAAGGTTATGGTCAATGAGCAATGCTTAGTGAAGTTCAAGATTGGAAGCTACTAGGATGAGGTACTTTATAATTTCATACCTATGGACATATGTCATATGTTGTTGGGTAGACCATGCATGCTTGAAAGGCATGTTGTACATGATGGGTGAGAAAATACATATACTCTGACCAAGGATGGAGTGAAGCATAAGTTGAACTTGTTGAAGGATAAAGAAGAAAAGCTATGTAGTGCTGCTAGAATATGTTTTGTTGATGAAAAAGAGTTTCTCAAAGGTATGAAGCATGAGCATATGTGTTTTTATATAGTTCCAAAAGATAGTAAAGAAGTAGAGGAGGTACCTATAGAAATTGTAGATATGTTGGGAGAGTTTTATGATATTGTATGAGAAAATGTACTCGATGGATTGGCCCAATGAAGAAGATTAGTCACCAGATGCATTTGGTTCTAGGAGTTAATTTTCCAAACAAGAGAACACAAAGAATGACACCAATAGAAAGTGAATATTTGAACAAACAAGTTCATGAGCATTTGTAGAAGGGGTTGATTTGAGAGAGTTTGAGTGCATGTGTTGTACTAGTTGTATTAGCACCAAAGAAGAATTGAGAGTGGAGGATGTCCATAGATTCTCATGCTATGAAAAATATCAAAATTAAGTGTAGATTTCCATTTCCAAGGATGGGTAATGTTATGGACTATTTGAGTAGAGCTAAGTATTTCACAAAGATAGATCTGAAGAGTGGGTACATCAGATTTGTATCAAGGAAGGTGATGACTGAAAGACTACTTTCAAGACAAAAGAAGGACTATATGAGTAGTTCGTCATGCCTTTTGGGCTAACCAATGTACCTAGCACTTTCATGAGGCTCATGAATGAGGTACTAAAGGATTTTTTGGGTAATTTTGTCATTGTTTACCTAGATGATATCTTGGTATTTAGTAAGACATTGGAAGAGAATTTTATCCATATTTGGAAGGTGTTTGATAAGTTGAGGGAAGAAAAGTTGTTGATAAACTTGAAGAAGTGCAGTTTTGTAAAGAACAAGTTGGTGTACCTAGGATTTGTAGTCTCAATAGAAGATTTGAAAATGAACCTAGAGAAAGTAAAGGTTATCCTTGAAGCCTACTCTAAAGAGTGCAAAAAAGGTAAGATCTATTCATGGATTGGCTAGTTTTTATGAAAAATATCATAAGATATTTTAACAGTATTTGTGGACCCTTGATTAAAATAATGATAGGGGATAGGAAAGAAAATAAGTGAATTGTAAGAGTAGATAAGATTTTTAATCTTTTTAAATAGAAAGTTACTAAGTAGCCTATTTTATCACTTCCTAATTTTAACAAGGTGTTTCAAGTAGATTGTGATGCTAGTGATACTACAATTGGAGCTATTTTGAGCCAAGAAGGTAGACTTGTTTCTTCTTTTAGAAAGAAATTGAATGATGCAAAATAAAAATATAATGTTTATGATCAGGAATTTTATGCTATAGTTCAAGCATTGAACAAGTGGAGACACTATTTTCTTCCTAAGGAGTTTGTTTTGTATACTAATCATCAAGCTTTGCAATATTTGAATAGTCAAGGAAAATTAAACCAAAGGCATTTGAAGTGGGTTGAGTTTTTGTAGAGTTATACATTTGTTTTGAAACAAAAGAGTGGGAAGTCTAATAAAGTTGTAGATGCTCTTAGTAGAAGATGAATTTTTCTAAAAAAAATGTAGATAGAGGTGGTTGGTTTCAAGGAACTTAGTACTTTGTATCTAGATGATCCTAATTTTGGCAAAGTATGGAAGGCTTGTATAGAACATGTTACACTTGATAGAACAAAGTGGCTAGACATTTTGGTAGAGACAAAATAGTGGAGGATTGGCTAGACATTTTGGTAGAGACAAAATGATAGATTTGATTTCTATGAATTATTACTAGCCATAGTTGTAGCAAGATGTGAAGAAGTTTGTATAGAGTTCTAGAGTATGTTAGATGGAAAAAGGAGTGAAGCAAAATATAGGGTTGTATCAGCCATTACCTGTACTAGAGAAGGCGTGGGAGGATGTTAGAATGGATTTTATTCTTGAATTACTAAGGACTCAACGAGGGCATGATTCTATTTTTGTTGTAGTTGAGAATTTTTCAAAGATGACAAATTTTATTCCTTGCAAGAAGACTAGTGATGTTTTTCATGTGGTAGAGTTATTTTTCAAATAGCTGGTGAGACTACATGGTCTACCAAAGAGTATAGTTTTAGATTAAGATACCAATTTTTTTGGGTATGTCTGACATACATTGTGGAAGAAATTAAAGATAGAGTTGAAGTTTAGTTCATCACTTCATCCACCAATGGATGGAAAAAGAGAAGTTGTGAATCATAGTTTAGGAAATTTGCTAAGATGTTTGGTCAAAGACAAACCAAAAGGATGGGATCTATTTTTACCACTGGAGAAATTTGCATATAATAATTATATCAACAAGAGTACTAGTAAATCACCATTATAGATTGTATATGGGAATAGTCCCAGAAATGCTTCTAAATTATGGCAATTAGATAAAGGAGAGATAAGTAGTGCTGAAGTAGAAGATTCTACTAAAAATTTGAAGTATATCCATGAGGAGGTGAGGAAGCACATTATAAAGATGAATATATAGTATAAGGCTAAGGTAGGTGTTTAAAAGAGGTATAAGGAATTTTAGATTGGAAATGAAGTCGTGCTTCATTTGAGAAAGGAACATTTTCTAGTGGGTACATATAATAAGCTAAAGATGAAGAAGTTTGGACCATGCAAGATAGTGAAAAGGTATGATTCTAGAAATGTTTATGAAGTGGACTTACCTATTGAATTGAATATTTCACCAATATTTAATATTTTAGATTTGGAAAGTATTATGGAGGTGAGGGAGATGAAGTTTCAAAAGCATAGTGGAGTATTCTAGTAGCTAGTTTGGCTACAAAGGAGATTGAAGAGATACTGGAAAGTTGTGTTGACAAAAATACAAGGAACAAAACTTATGAGAAATGCTTGGTCAAATAGAAAGGGAGGCCAGTAGAGGATTCATCATAGCTAGCAAGGGAGGAGGTTAACCATCTTGGTTTTCCTTTGAACACCTGAGACATGACAGAGTCACTTCTCAAATTATCCCAGGTTTATAATGTTGGAGCATCCTAGGTATAAGAGCAATATTGCATCACCTAAGTTTTTTGTTTTTTGTTTTTAACCTTTCCTATTTAATAAGGAAGGGGGGTTACTATTTTTGGGAACTTTTTATTTTTAGTAAGTTTTCCATACGAGCTCAAAATGTTCTCATTTCTACATGCAATTTCATTTTAAGAATTATAAGCCTACCATAAAATTCTCATTGCTCCAACTTAAGTATTAGAGAAGTAATTGCATATTTTTGGTGGAAAATTTTGGAGAAAAATCTTTGAACTTAGCTTTGAAAGCTTTAGAGGCCCTAAATGAGGTCCAAAAAATTGATGAAAGGGAATTGTGATGTTCCAAGCCTATAAATCAAGAGTTGGCATTTTTGAAAGTGGTTATAATAGCCAATTGGAGCAACAGTTCACGAGTTATGGCCTTCCAAAGTTGGGCTACCCAAAATTTCTAAAATAATTGTCAAAGATGTAGTTGACCAATTCTATATGTATTTTTAGCATTATTCAGCCCTAGGTATTAAGTCTGAAGGTCTAGAACCTTCTTGGGTGACATAAAATTGCCTATTTAAAAGGCTCAAATATTGTCTAGAACACGTATGCATGATAGTTCATAGTATTTTCTTGTAGATTATAATAATGAAGGCACCCATGTGGGTTAGCATATTGTACTTGTGCATTCTGTATTTCTCTATTTATAGTGACAATAATAAGTTCATATTTTTTTCTCACATTTTATGTTGTTTCTTTGTTTCTATATGTGTTATGGTATTAAGAGGAGCAACCTTCGTCAACAATCACTTTATCTTGTCAAATTCCAACAAATCAAGTGTCCATTTATAGTTTCCTCTTCATAACTCAACCTATCCTCTATATACTTTTGTCATGAACAATTTCTAAAAACCTCTTTATCAATTAAATAGATATGACACTCTAAATATAGGAAATGGTCTCACCAATAGGTTTGACATCAATGGCAACATAACAATTTTTCCAATTCTAGTGTCCAAAAAATGTATATCTTTCATTGGTGTGGCACAATTGAAGGACACAATTTTTTATTCATGTTAGATAGGGAAGATATCATTAAGTTCAAAAATTCATCCCTTGTTTCTATGATAGTTTTAGACACATTTGAACATTAAGGATTTTAGTGTAAGGTGGTGGGAGGATCATTTTTATGTTGTACACATTATGCTCCATAATTGGGTATTAACTTGGGAAAGTAGACAAAGAAAATGTTTTTTGTAAATTAAATTTGGATTTTACAAATAGAATTTTATGCATTCAATGCATGTCAACTCTTTTCAAGTACACAGAAAATTTTAAGAAGATGGAGTCACATTTAGGATAGATGGATAATAGTTGGTATTATGGTGAGTAGTAAATATAGGTTTGAGGGATATTCTAGTGAAGACTATAGAAGAAATATTCAGACTTGATGATGCAGTTTATGTTGTAGGGATTACTACTAGGAAACAATATACTAAAGGGGGGGGGAGTGAATTAGGATCTTATACATTTACCAAATTACTAAATTCATACCTAATTTATCTCATATCTTAGATCTAACATTAAAACTATAATGTTGAATAGTAAATGAATACATCACATCCATGAAGGATTCAACACATAACATAAATGATTTGGTAACCTAGAAACACTTCAATGTGAATGCAAAACTAGGGTAGGGATGAAAACCCACAAATCTTCATTGATGCTGATGGAGCTTTTGAAGGGATAGCTATGATCTATAATTATAGTAATATTAAAGGGGACATTATATCATAAAGAAAACATATGGTGAATGTTATTTTTTAGAATATCGAGGATGGTACTTCTTGGGTTCAAACTAATGTATATGCTCCTAATACAAAGTGGGGAAGAAAAGATTTATGAGCTGAAATATCTAATCAAAGTAGGGACTTTTTTGATGACGGATGGGTTATTATGGGATATTTCAATACCCCTTTGAAATAAAATGAGAAAATGGGAGGAAGCCAACCTAATTTAGACAATTGAATTGATCTCATGGATTTCATTGGTGAGCACCAACTTCATGATATTCATTTAAAAGGAATATACTATACATAAAAAATATAAGATCTATAAATAATGTAATTCAAGTTAGACTTGATAGGACCCTAATAAAAATGCTTGGTTTCAAAACTACACATGCTTTGTATCAACTTTTGTGAGAGTAGGGTCTTATAATTATACTATTTCTCTTCTAGTTGATCCCATTTCTATGAAAAGGAATTTCCCCTTTCATTTTGAAATAATATGGACCTTACATCCTAGCTTAAAAAATATAATTAAAGAATGGTGGTTGATTAAGGTTGAGGGGACAACAATGTTTAAAGTTGCAAAGAAGTTGAGGAATGTTAAAAACAAAATCAAAAGATGGAATAAAGAAAATTTTGTTAACATTTTTTACTAAAAAATGAATATTTTGGAGGAATTGAAATAAATATAGGATAGTTTCAAGAGGAATGGTTATGATAATATGGCTAAGGAGGAGGATGTGAAATTGGTGGATTTATATGACATTATAACTAAAGAAGATACCTTTTGGAGACAACATTCAAGAAAGATTTTTTTGAAAGAAGGGGATAGAAATAGAAAGTACTTTCACATGACTACTATGAAACATAGAATGGCTAACAAAATTTCTAGACTAAATGTGGCTGAGGTTATTGTTGAGGAAGAAGAATACTTTAGAGGTGAAACTATTAGGTATTTTAGTAAGTTATAGTAAAAGGATATCCACCATGATAAGGTTAAGAAGAAAGACTTCATGGATTATATTACTAACATGTTGAATGATGACTAGAATAGAGCTCTCACTATTATTCCTTCCAAGGGGGAAATTTTGAAGGTTCTCTTTTCTTTTGAGGGGGACAAAGCTTCTCTAGGTTACAACAATAAAGTTAACAGGTTAGGGTTATAATGTTTGATTATAATATATGATCTAACCTATGAGGGGTCTTCCTTATTAAAATATTAAATACTATTAAGTCCTACCATAGTAAAGGATTTAAAAATCACAATTAAGTAAGGAATCTATAAGGATATATACATAGACCTATTAGGATCACTTGGTTAAGAGATTTTCCCTAGTTCAAAATTGATTTAGTACCTAACCCTCAATTTTCTCTGCAAGCTAATTTTGGATCTCCTCTATACAATGTCTCATTTGATCTTTCAATCTAATATCTCATTTCAATCCTTCACTTCATCAACTACTCTATTTGAACTAATTCCAAACTTAGCCAATATTTTTTTGTTCTTTCCTTGTCTCTTTCTTCACCCATACATTCTTGAGTTCTCTATTCACATCCTTATCTTCTCATCACATACACATTCACACATGATTCTAGGTTTAGAATCCTCCTTAAATAGATGTTCTTCAAAATTTCTAGACCTCAATCAATGGTTTATAGTTCATCTCCTTTTGTCATTTATATCTAGTTTTCTACTTGGTTAATTTGCATTCCTCAAGATCATTACATTCTATAATGATGCTTAATCTTCATCTTAATTATCTCTACAAACATTAAATATCATACGAAGGTCATATGAAATGATTTACATAGTTTTTAATGTAATTACAAATGTATATGACAAAATTGAACTACTCAACATTTGAATGTGCTAACACTCGGTCATTGTTAACATTCATAGTGACACTTAGCTTCACTATTTATGTTCTTCTCTATTTACTCAGCAAAAACTATTTCTTAAATTCACTTGGTCTCTACCATATTATCTTGTCTTACATTTGCACTCAGCCTCAACTAGGGTGCTCAACAATCACTAACTTGTTTGACATGTAATGTAAAATTAAAAAGTCCTTATATTTTCTCAACCTTCACTAGAAGACTCAATTGCAGTGATGACCATTCATCCTTGCCTAGTAAATCACTAAGTATTTGGATGCTAATAGACAAAATAGGCTTAGAGATCAACAATCTCCCCCTTTGACATTAGTAGCAAAAAAAAACATTGTCATGAATAGTCATTGTATTTCAAAAGAACTCCCCCAAATACTAAAATTTGAATCTATAAAATTTTGATGTTGTGATATCTAATGTCTTTGACTTTGATTTATGCTTCTTGTTGTCATTCACATTTCTATTTCCACCTTATGTATTTTGCTTCTTATATTTACACTTTTTTTCACTTCTTCCTCTATTTCCCCCTTTTTTTTGTCACTGGTGGATTGAGGATAATGGAGTTAGCTTGTGCTTATCAAAAGATTGTTTATTGATTTCCAAAATATCTACATAGCCTTTATTCCATTAGTCATTTATTTTCTCCAAAATTTGAAACTAAATTTTGAGCTTGGCAACTAGATCAATTAGACCTTCAATATGTGCATAATGTTTGTCCTTAAAAATAGTTTGTGTAATAGATACTTGTTTTTGAATTATTTCCAAATGGTGTAGTGACTAAAATTGAATTAAGATCAACTTGTTCTTGATCTCACTATCTCTAGCTATCAGCTTGGCTAACCTTTGTTGACTAGTTGTCAACTTATTATATGAGAGTGAGCTTGAAATTTCACTCTTTCCCAAAAAAATAGAAATTTTCCTCATATTATCATTTAATAAATCAATGGAATGTTGATTCTCTAGAGTAAAAACCTCAACATCACACAACTTCATATATAAATAATGAATTGTCTGCAAAAATGTTACTATTTGTGTCACCAATTTGGAAAGCTCTCCTTATCTATTTACAAGTTCATAAGAGACTTTCACCAAAACTTTATGTTCAAACCTCCTCTCAGACCATTGCAATAATTTACCATTGGTCTCTAGATCCTCTACTTGAATGTTATCAACTATAGATACTAGTTGATCGAAAATTGTGTTGGTGTTTTGAAATTATATAGCTTTCAAATTACCCCAATGAGAATAAGGTACATCTAGGGGCAGCTAACTCCCATCTTTGAAATGCTATTTTAGACACTGGACCAACTATAAGGCTAGACCCTTCTTCTACTTCATGCACTAAAAAACCTAGGTGGGTGGACCTTAGATTCAATTAATATAGTACTAGTGCTAAAACATACTCCTAAATCTAACAAAGCAGATAAAATCCTTAATGTCCTATACTTATGTAATAACAAAGATATTAAATAACAAGTTACAACTCTATGGAATTCACAAGCTGAGTGAGGGCATCCTTTTCAATTCCTCAACATGAAAGGGAAATACAATTGATTAATTATGTTAAATATCAACACAACCCAAAATATGTAGTAGTATGAACAAGTGATCCTATAGCCAATCAATGCCTTATCTATTGGGAAATTTCATGAATCAAATATATACACCCATGATATCCAAGATAATTTCATACACCCAGACATCAAATCTATCCTATCACTTTGTGAATTAGACATCGATGTTCATAAAGACCTCATTCTTATGAAGTATCCTTCTCAAAATAACTAGCAATGCTATCAAACACATAAAGCATTTACTTGGCCCTTTGTTGCAAAAGAAAAACATATCTAACATACAACCTTAAAGGGATGCAAATGAGTCTTAGTTCTTTGTTACTAGACCACATAATACTACAAATTACTAAGATAGGAGACAAGAATCTGAATTAAACTAAAAAGATTCAACACATTTGTATTTATTTCTTTGAAACTATACATTCAAATGCATGAAATTAAGACATAAAAACACCTAGCAGATATAAAATTTCTATATTATCTCCACTCCTACTGTCATACAAGAGAAAAAAATGCTGATGAATGTGGTGTTGGTACTAAAAATTGCGTGGTCAATTTTTAGCACTTTTTCAAAAAATAAGCCCTATAAATGCCCTTTTGATGAGATTGTACCCGGCTTTCAGTATGAGGCCCCTTAGGTGTTTAATGTTTCTAACACCCTCCTTTTAGTGTGTCTACCTATTCTATGAAGATAAATCATCATTCTGAGCTGTTTGGCAAAGTCCTGTTTTGAGCTAGATTCAAATCTGCCTTTTACACTGAGTGTCAAACAGCGATAAGAAGCCCTGTTTACGTCTTAATATCTTGCACCTAGATTTGTGTCATGACTTGCCACTTTGGGAGTGTCTAGTGTCCATAACAGAGAACCTATGTTTCAGTTTTCAAGTCATTTTGAATCCATTTGACTAGGTTTTGAACCCCTCAAAGTTGGTCATTTACTATTTTGTGCATTTGTGTAGTTGCTAATAATTCTGGGAAGCCCTGTTCAACCAATGATATCTATGACCTAGTTGATCCAAATGAAGAATTTCTTTTTGCATTGTGTTCTATACTGAAAATACTACAAGTGTGCTAGTTTTCGAATCTTGAAAAATTCGTTTGCACACTTTTCCAGGGTCATTCCATTTGTAAAAATCCTTATCTTGTCATTGTTTCATGTCTTGCAAATCTAGGTAGCCAACTTCAGACGCTCGACACTTGTGCCCAGTTATTCATCATGAGCCAAAATCAAAGAATGATACCATCCTCATGATAGAGAAACAATGCCCTAGATTTCGAATCCCTAAGTGCCCATTTGTTTAGTTTTCCAGGCCATTTCCAATTGCACTTTCCAATTTTCTAACATGTTTTTCTGCAGGTGAATTTAAGTTGGCAACTTCGGAGGTCAATATCTTTTGACATTGATTTCATCATGTAACAAGATCTGGCAGGCCTATTGAACATGTCAGAAAGAACAGAGATCCTAAGTTTCAGAGCCTGATCAGTTGATTTGGTCAGTTTTCAAAGCCAATCAATGGACCTCCTGGCGCATATTTGACAGTTGACTGAACATTGAAAAATGAGATTAAAAGTGGTTTTTAGTGGTCGAACTTGATTCTAATCAGCATCAGATGGTCAATGTAGAATAATAGAGTAACAGATGAGATTTATGACATCACGACATTGACATGGATGATGAATGCCACAGTTGTTATCATATCAATAAGGCATTGTGAGGTTTGCAAGATGAAAGGGGATTAAAATATTATAGACAAATGATGTGTAAATGGCATGAACATCATGATAAGTTTTTCTTTTTGACTCAACAAGTGACAATAAGAGTTTGAGCATTAAGAAAGCAAAGTAGAATTGCATAGATGAAGTTCTTGTTGCCTCTATTCTATGAAATGGTTTATGTTATGGCTTAAATGATGTCCCTATTGAAAATTATTGTGATAATATGTTGAAGGAGACACCATTAAAAGGAATGTTTCCACGGGAAGTATAAGGTACTTCACGCCAAAACAATGAGCCATGTTTTTCACAGAGGAAGCGGTTGTAATGGAGGAAGTAGGGAACTTTGAAACAGACCTCCACATTTTAAAATAGCATAAAACCATCACCAAGAAGAATAGAAGAGCTCTCATGGCAACATAAATGGAGAAGCTTCAGGAGATTGAAAGAAAGGAAGTTCCCTATAATAAGAAGCCACAATCTATAGCAGGGGATGTGGCATGAAGAAAAGAAGCATCAGCACAATAAGAACAAGCCGAAGGTGAAAGAGTTTTAACAACATGAAGCTCACGCAGGAAGGTTTGGAAATCAACTCCAAGCCAAATAGAGGATGATGCCCATGGGTTTTTAGCAAGGGAACACCCACATGAGCCGAAGGATTGGTCAGTGATAAAGGAAGTGGACATCTACACCAATTGGGAGCAGAGGACCCCATGACTTGAAGAAGGAAGCCGTCCTCTATAAAATAAGCAAGCCAAAGTAGTATAAGAGGTAGTAGATTAAAAACATGTAGCCACAACAATCAAAATAATAGTCGCTCACACCTCTTATAAATGAGTAGATTACATAAAAAAAATAGGAGACGCCTCAAAGAGAGCCCACATCAGAAAGGGAGACGTCCATCAGATAAGAAAACCACCCACACCATCAAAAAGAACACCAACACCATATTTGTAAGAAATTCTCCACGCTAAGACAGAGAACCAGCATATAAAAGAAGAGAGGAGTAGATGCATCGAAGGTAAAAGATGCCTTATCAAAAGGAAGGACATAGAGAGGAGACATAGCGTAATAAAAAAGATCCCACACATTGATAAGGAAAATGCCTTGTTTTGAGGGCACTCTGTGGTAGTTAAAGGCCCCACGTTCAGAGGCAGAGCTCACGCCAACCAAAGAGCCTGTGCATCATGAAAAAATGTAGGCTAAAGGGCATGGAACGTCAGCAAAAAAGAAAGAAAGTGCTGCTAATATAGAGCAGACACTCCACATTTTTGCAAATAAAATAAGTTAGACAATGTGGGAGGAGAAAAGAATGTAGTGCCAGTCGATAATGAAGGCTCACAATAGATAACTACTCCCATACCATAATGAAAGAACATATGGTTAAATTGAGATTTCAGTGCTAGGGAGAGCAGCGATTTAGGATGTGAGAAGAGTGCATATTCATCGAAACATTATCCCACATGGGGGAGGGAATAGCTTTCCCAGCTTGTTAAATAAAATTTCAAACCGAATACATTGTGTCTTAAAAGACACACGGCTTTTAAAGTCGAGCTCCATGCATGGTGGGCCCCCCGATAGATGTGTGATGTAGTTAAATTTTGAACGAAAATGCATATCAAATGGATGATGTCAGCAAGGGATAGGGATCAAAAAAGCAAAAAATCTGGCTAGTCTTTACTCGCTAGCCAAAAAATCTAAGAAATTTTGGCTAGTGACTTAGCGAGTCGCTGAAAAAGTTCAAAAATATGGCAAGCAATTGATGAGTTCAGATGAAAGGGAATTATGACATGTGACATATCCAACAGTCCTCACTTACTCATCAAGTAGAAGATGCACGAGATTTAGCATAGCGAGTTAACAAGAAGATGACATGTGGCAATGAGTCTCATGTTCGATGACGTGGCAGGTGCAACGAGCGATCCAATCAGAAGATGCCATGTGGCATTGGTCAAACTTAAGGTTGACCTCGAATTATAAGGCAATTGAAATTAAAGAATAAAAAATAATAATATTTTATTATTATTTTTATGAAAAATGCACGTTCAGTCATACAAGAGAGGACTACTTTTCAAATAGACTTTTAGTGGGTTTTCGAGAGGCCAGATAGGCAATTTTATATATCGTCAGAATCAGGAGAAGACGAACTTTCCGATTCTGGAGTCAGTTTTTGCATAGGTATCAGTATGTTTGAGCTACAAGAGGATTTGTCTCAGGTACCTGAATTGCAACCATTTTTAGATATCGAAGTCCAGAATTGTTTTCCAACATGGTAATGACTTGAATATCAGTAGCATACAGTGAAAATGTAGTTGGGGTCACATTTAAGTTAGTTATTTGGGGAGATCACCAGCTTTTCATAAGGTAAATCAGATATTTTAGTGACTCAACAAGTTTTCATCATTCAAAAATAGACATTTGCAAATTAGTTACAAAAAAATGATGAAATCAAATCAAATCACAATGGTAGAAAGAAGAGAGAGGTGATTCAGCTGAGAAAGATTGAATTCCAAGTGGATAGATGGCAGTTGTAGATTAGATCCAGGAATTCACCCTTGTCTATATGATTCTTTCTTTCTATCATTTGAGGGGTTCCAGTTTTGGCACTGTGAAACCATTCTTCAGCATTTCTTCTTGTATTGAACAACATTTTGAGTTTTATGCAAATAGTTCATGTCTGTTAGGTGATTTATGAGGTATTCTGTACATCTTTCATGTATTTGGTTTCAAGGAAAGCAAACAAAGAGCAACAATGGTTTCAAATTCAGTCTAAATCTTGTCTCCTATTTGTGGATCTGTAATCTTTTATAGTTTATGATTAAAGACCATAGATTAGGTTGCATTTCATTTAGTGATGTATGTGATTGAAATACCTTGCTTATGGAATCAAGAGCCATATAACCGCTTGGTGTTTATCACAGGGTTTACTGATTTCATGATGGGATATTCTGAGTATGAGATTCATTGTGATGTAGATGTTAGTTCACAAAGTGAAGGATAGATCAAGGATCTTGATGTAGATATATATCTGAGATTTCCAAGAGATGTATGGTTATAATTCATTTAATTTCCCAATAGATAAGGCATTGATCATAGATAGGATCATTAAATTTTGTTGCTCATACCTAGGTCTTGCTATCATCAATCTATTAAATCATTTTTATTTTATATTGAAAGGTATTCAAAGTATAGTCCGCGCTTATCTTTCCAATTTTATGAGTCATGTCCTTAGCTATTTCATGCTTCTGATCTCTTGGTTAAGCATAGAAGAATTAGGGGTTTCATCTAATTTTATAGATCCTGAATATGGTTATTGAACTAGTCACATAGTCAGATCTAAAGAGGTTCACCCACCTAGGTTTTGCAAAGCCTGAAGAAGAAGAAGGGTCATGCCTTATAGTTGGCCTAGTGTCTGAATGGATGTGTTGATAATGGGAGTTAGTTGCCCCTATATGCATCTTGTTCTCATCAGGATAATTGGAAATGGGTAACATTTTCAAACACCAACAAAATGGCGACTCTGCTGGGGAGTCTATGAAGAAGTTCATTGTTAGAATTATTGGAATCTCTGGTATAAATAGCAAGGTCATGAAGTAGTTTCCATTTATTTGCTGAAGATTCATGTCCCCCAGTGTCCTTATTCATTGACAACAAAAGTTTAATTGAATTGAATAATTTGCAATATCAAAGTCCCTTGAAGTTTTGATAAGTTTCTATCAAAATTCAGAGTTAATGTCATGTTCTTTTAGTTTGTCAAGAATGTGAAATTCCCCTATTGTTGAATACAATTTGCAAATACCAGTTGTAAGTTCTGGACCATCTTGTTTTGTTTTGCAAGTTGGTTAATCTTTTCTCACTAAGTGAGTGGCGACTCAAAGTAAAATCTTTGCACCAGTGCTTCAAAATGTGAAGGTATTATGAAGGAAACAACAATGGGAAGGAAAATTTGAAGAGTTCATTTCAAGTTCTTGACACTGGGTAAAAGAATCAAACAAGATGCAGTGCAAGTGTTAATAAATCTAGTTAAGATTTGAATATCTTGTTATTTGTAGCATTGAAGTAGTTGCAAGCATCCATATTGAGAGGTATTTTCCACTTTCATGTGTTCTCATTTACATATAAGTAAGATTTCAAAAGTTTCTCCATCAAATGGTTTATAGCATTAAATAGGAGATTGGTTCAGTACAATTCAACATGCTTTGTGGAAAGTAGATTCAGCAAAAGTGTTTTATATTTTAAAGTATGTTTGAATTTTTGAATTGGTAGAAAGAACTCCAGATCTACGGCAATTAATAAATTTTGGAAGTATCTAATGATGAATGAGTCTTGAGTTTGAAGAATGTAGAGTTTCATCTCATCTAGTATG
The DNA here is from genome assembly GCA_028749045.1 of Cupressus sempervirens. Classification (NCBI taxonomy): domain Eukaryota; kingdom Viridiplantae; phylum Streptophyta; class Pinopsida; order Cupressales; family Cupressaceae; genus Cupressus; species Cupressus sempervirens. The sequence goes on from CM053793.1 coordinate 774,025,503, forward strand.
CAGCCTGTTAGTGAAAGTTTTAGATCTATTTCTACTAGAAGGTATATGCCATTAAATTTTAATGGTATCCATGGTTTCCCAAATACTGTGCCTTGTAACCTTAGAAAGTATTTGCCTAAGTTTGGTGGAAACCATGAAAATTTAGCCAGTCATCATGTTTAGTTGTTTAGTGACTTGGTTGGTGATTTTGAAATTGCTCATGAAGACATTCAGATGAAATTGCTTGTTCAAACTTTAGAGAATAATGCTAGGGACTGGTTTTCATTCCTACCAGCATGTTCAATTTCATCCTATGATGAATTAATGTCAACCTTCATGATGCAATTTGGGGAAAGAGTAAGCATCTCTGATTATTTTGATAAGTTTTTGAAAATTCAAATCAGGAATGGTGAGTTAGTTCCTGAATTTAATATCAGATTTGCAAAGATTTTAAGTGAAATTCCTGAAAGCTACAAGTTGGATGATCAAATGTGCTTAGTGGTTTATCTTGGGGCATTTGACAAAAAGATGAACTATCTGTTGAGAGATAAGGAACCTACAACTTTGCATTAGGCATTCATGATAGCAATAGAGATTGAGAATAACATAAAATATGGCTCAACCCAGAGTCATTTCTCTAGAAATACTTGCCGACAAGATGAGGTACAAAGCACAAATCAATGTCATATAGAATGTTTAACTTCAGATCAGCAAATAAGTACCCCCGCTATTGTAAATAGTTTTATTGAAGATTTAGAAATTAAAACATGTGAGCATGAAATCTCTTTGTTGCAAAGAAGAAATGATTCCATTCAGGCTGAATTGAATGCACATGTTTATGGTATTACAACAGCGAATGATCGAATTGATTCATTTGATGAGTTATCCATGAAAGATATAAATCTAGTCATTCATTTTCCCATTGATGATTTGCATTATGTTGAAGACATAATGAATCAGGAAGAGGAAAGGTATTTATCTCAGTATGAGGATGAAGAACCTGGAAGTGATGCATCAAGTGATAAAGATGAAATTGCTGATCTGACATATTGTGAAGAAGCATCACGCGAAGATAATGGTGAGACTTATTGCTCAAGTCAAGAAGAGGATTGTGATAGTACATATGCGTCTTCATGTGAATCAGATGTTGATTGGGAAGAAGAGAGCAATGATGGAAGTGAGTGTTCTCTTGCTAGTAAAGGTATGAATTCTTTTCTTAAATCTAAAAGTGAGTGTCCATTTCAGAATTGTGTAAATCAGTTTGAGATTGAAAGTTATGAAGAAAATGTGTCTACACAATATGAAGACAAAGAGGTTATCCATAGAGACGTATTACCTAATTGTGTAGAAGAGTGTCTTAAGGATGAGTGCAGTGATGATCAGTACGTGATTGATCCTAAGATTAATGCATCAACACCTATTGGTAAGATAAATGATGATTTTCTTGCAAGATATTTAAATCACCTATATGAACAAAATGAAAGTGACTTTGATTTGTATTCTACATGCTTCATTGATGGAGTTAATGGTGTGTCTTTGGGTGATGATTCTGATTTTTCTTCTTCATATGTTGAAAGTGTTCATGAGAGTGATGTTAGAAATGATTTTAAAGTTTTCACTAATCCATTATATGGTGAGGACTTTGATGTTGATCAGCACATTACTTGTCCTAATGTCTACAAAGGCGCTTTGCATGGAGTTATCAATCCTCTTTTTAAAGAACACATGGAAGTTTCAGATTTAGCAGAGAATAAGTTTAATGATGATACTTTGTCTTACTGCTATAAGAGGTCAGACTATTCTTCTTCCAAATATGACAGTGAATATGATCATGATATTGCATTTGATTATGATAACAAGGTGTTTGATGAGACGATTATTGAAAATCTACCTATACCTTGCAATGATTTTTATGATGACTATTTTAATGTGATGACTAATCCACTTGCTGATTTCAAAGAACCATTTGAAGGTTGTGGATTAGTTTCAAATTTTGACATTGATGACATGTGTGAGTACAAGTCAGAGTATTCATTTGAGTATCATCCGGTTATACAAAAGGATACACATTTTGAAGGTATGAGTGGTCTTTTTCCCCAAGTTGAATATGAAGCCTTCATATATATGAGTCATTAAATGAAGAGAGTTTTCAATTTCAGTCTGATATGTTTAAGCATGCTGATCAGTATTTTCATAATGAGCAAGTGTTTGAAGATGAACATAGTTTTTATTTGCATTGTGAAAGTCAAGGTTTAGATCCAGTTTTGCTGAATGAGTTGATTCAAAACAATATTCTGATTGGTGATACTGATATGAGAAGAAATTTCAGTTTACCTCATAAAATTTTAGATGAGAATCATGTTTATGATAGAGGTAAACAATTTTGTTGAAGTTCGGTGGCCCAGGGTCATTGTTTGTAAATAGTAGAAGTGGTTGTTTCCTTGCTTTCAATAAGTTGTTCGAGAGAAGTTTTTTTGTTTCAAGTATGTGGTCTGCTTCACCCAGAGATCTAGAATCTTGCCATGCCCGCAAGGGGCATTCATCTCCAGATAGAGCTGCTGTTGGCACTAAAAATTGCATGGTCAATTTTTAGCACTTTTGCAAAAAACAAGCCCTATAAATGCCCTTTTGATGAGATTGTACCCGGCTGTCAGTATGAGGCCCCTTAGGTGTTTAATGTTTCTAACACCCTCCTTTTAGTGTGTCTACATGTTCTATGAAGATAAATCATCATTCTGAGCTATTTTGCAAAGTCCTATTTTGAGCTACTTTCAAATTTGCATTTTACACCGTGTCAAATAGCGATAAGAAGCCCTATTTACGTCTTAATATCTTGCACCCAGATTTGCATCATGACTTGCCACTTTGGGAGTGTCTAGTGTCCATAATAGAGAACCTATGTTTCAGTTTTGAAGTCATTTCAAATCCGTTTGACTAGGTTTAAAACCCCTCAAAGTTGGTCATTTATTATTTTGTGCATTTGTGTAGTTGTTAACAATTCTGGGAAGCCTTGTTCCACCAATGATATCTATGACCCAGTTGATCCAAATGAATAATTTCTTTCTGAATTGTGTTCTATACTAAAAATACTACAAGTGTGCCATTTTTCAAATCTTGACAAATCCATTTGCACACTTTTCCAGGGTCATTCCATTTGTAAAAATCATTATCTTGTCATTGTTTCCTATCCTGCAAATCCAGGTAGCCAACTTCAAACGCTCACCACTTGCACCCAATTATTTTTCATGAGCAAAAATTTTAGAATCATACCGTCCTCATGCCAGAGAAATAATGCCCTAGATTCCAAATCCCTAAGTACCCATTTGTTCAGTTTTCTAGGCCATTTCCAAATGCACTTTCCAATTTTCTAACATGTTTTTCTGCAGGTGAATTTAAGTTGGCAACTTCGGAGGTCAATATCTTTTAACATTGATGTCATCATGTAACGAGATCTGGGAAGCCTGTTGAACATGTTAGAAAGAATAGAGATCCTAAGTTTCAGAACCTGATTAGTTGATTTGGTCAGTTTTCAAAGCCAGTTAATGGACCTCCTGGCACATATTTGACAGTTGACTGAACATTGAAAAATGAGTTTTAAAAGTGGTTTTCAGTGGTGGAACTTGACTCTAATCAACATCAGATGGTCAATGTAGAATAATAGAGTAACAGATGAGATTTATGACATCACGACATTGGCATGGATGATGAATGCCACAGTTGTTATCATATCAATAAGGCATTGTGAGGTTTGCAAGATGAAAGGGGATTAAAATATTATAGACAAATGATAATGTAAATGGCATGAAAATCACAATAATTTTTTCTTTTTGACTCAACAAGTGACGATAAGAGTTTGAGCATTAAGAAAGCAAAGTAGAATCACATAGATGAAGTTCTTGTTGCCTCTATTCTATGAAATGGTTTATGTTATGGCTTAAATGATGTCCCTATTAAAAAGTATTGTGATAATATGTTGAAGGAGATGCCATTAAAAGGAATGTTTCTGTGGGCAGTCTAAGGCACTTCACGCCAAAACAGCGAGCCATGTTTTTCACAGAGGAAGTAGCTGTAATGGAGGAAGCAGGGAACTTTGAAATAGACCTCCACATTTTAAAATAGCATAAAACCATTGCCAAGAAGAATAGAAGAGCTCTCACACCAACATAAATGGAGAAGTGTCAGGAGATTGAAAGAAAGCAAGCCATCTACAATAAGAAGCCGCAGCCTGTAGCAAGGGATGTGGCATGAAGAAAAGAAGCATCAACACAATAAGAACAAGCCGAAGGTGAAAGAGTTTTAACAACATGAAGCTCATGCAAGAAGTTTTGGAAATCAACTCCAAGCCAAATAGAGGAAGATGCCCATGAGTTTTCAGCAGGCGAACACCCACATGAGCAGAAGGATTGGTCAGTGATAAAGAAAATGGACATCTATGCCAATTGGGAGCAGAGGACCCCATGACTTGAAGAAGGAAGCTGTCCTCTATAAAATAAGCAAGCTAAAGTAGTATAAGAGGTAGCAGATTGCAAACATGTAGCCACAGTAATCAAAATAATAGTTGCTCACACCTCTTATAAATGAGTAGATTACATAAAAAAAATAGGAGATGCCTCAAAGAGAGCCCACATTAGAAAGGGAGACATCCATCAAATAAGAAAACCACCCACGCCATCAAAAAGAACACCAACACCATATTTGTAAGAAATTCTCCACGCTAAGATAGAGAACTGACATATAAAATAAGAGAGGAGTAGATGCATCGAAGGTAAAAGATGCCTTATCAAAAGGAAGGACATAGAGAGGGGACATAGCATAGTAAAAAAGATCCCATGCATTGATAAGGAAAATGCCTTGTTTTGAGGGCACTCTGCAGTAGCTAAAGGCCCCATGTTCAGAGGCAGAGCTCATGCCAACCAAAGAGCCTGTGCATCATGAAAAAATGTGGGCTAAAGGGCATGGAATGTCAACCAAAAAGAAAGAAAGTGCTGGTAATATAGAGTAGACACTCCACATTTTTGCAAATAAAACAAGTTAGACTATGTGGGAGGAGCAAAGAACGCAGCGCCAGTCAACAATGAAGGCTCATAGTAGATAACTACTCCCATACCATACTGAAAGAACATATGGTTAAATGGAGATTTTAGCACTAGGGAGAGCAGTGATTCAGGATGTGAGCAGAGTGCATATTCATCAAAACATTATCCCACATGGGGGAGGGAATAGCTTTCCAGACTTGTTAAATACAATTTCAAACCGAATACATTGTGTCTTAAAAGACACACGACTTTTAAAGCCGAGCTCCATGCATGGTGGGCCCCTCAATTCGCATGTGATGTAGTTAAATTTTGAATGAAAATGCATATCAAATGGATGATGTCAGCAAGGGATAGGCGTCAGAAAAGCAAAAAATCCGGCTAGTCGTTATTCACTAGCCGAAAAATCTAAGAAATTTTGGCTAGCAACTTAGCGAGTCACCAAAAAAGTTCAAAAATTTGGTGAACGATGGATGAGTTTAGATGAAAGGGAATTGCGACACTAATAGATTTGGCATCGATTTGCGACGGCTATGTGTCACAATTACGACAGCGATGTGTTGCCACTACGACAGATATAGACGTCGTAGTTATTTAGTTGCAATTTACGACATCTACCCTTGTCGTTGCAATTGTGATGCCTATCCGTCGCTATGCAGCCACCTTGTTGTCCCGTCATCCTCATCGCAATTCTTGTGTTTTCTGTCGCAATTGCGACCAGGTTGCCATCGCACCTACAGCAACCCCGTCGCAATTGGAGGGTAGGTGTGACGGCAACTGCATCACAATTCTCATGTTTTCTGTCGCAATTGCGACGCCAACCCCTCCAATTGCGTCGGGGTTACTGTAGGTGCGACGGCAAGGCCATCGCAATTGCGACATTGGAAGGAGTAAAACAAAAAAAAAAAAAAAAATTGTGCTTTAAGCTAGTCTGATGATTTATAGATTTCACTAAAGTTGACACCTAGACGGTGCTCTTTTGACATAAAAATTACTTCCAGCATCCATGTAGCTGGATTATAACCTTCCTTGATCTGTGGAACCCCCTCAATGGCCTACATGAATCATTTTCAATTAGCTAAAACATATATGATGATTGTAGCTAGTGCTTGACTCTTAAGCTCAACGTATTGAGGATGTTTGCTAAAAGCTTAGTGGTCAACACTATTCGGCATGACCAATTCCTTGTATATAAAATCAACTTCCTATTGGTTCTAGTACAATAAACTATGACTACTTACAACTCCAAAATTCAAAATTCTCATCAAAAGGTACTAGATTTAGATCTAAATCTCTCAACAGAATAAAACCGTAGTGGATGGCATCTTACCGAAAAATATTCTATAAGTTTGTTAGAATTGTGACCAAGTGGACCTGCATTGATAAGTTGACCTCCTCGCTTCATTAAGCATAGCTGCAACATATTTCATTTAGCTTTAAGAAGATGCCAATTTCAAATGCTTCACAAAGCTATTTTAAGAAAACCAAATCTTTACCTCGTCAAATACCTCGAAGATATCAATACTAGGCTAGTGATGGATTGTGCAAACAATAGTTCTCCCCGTGTCAACTATATTTCTTACTGTTCTCATAATTATAGCTGCTGCCCAAGCATCCAAGCCTAAAGTTGGCTCATTCATGAATATAATTGAAGGATTAGCCACAAGCTCTACTGCTATTGTTAACTGCTTACACTATTCAGTAGACAGGCCATTCAGTCCAGGAAGCCCAACCAAGGCACCTCTCAAAGAAGTGAGCTCCACAAGTTCCATTACTTCATCCACAAACATATGAACATTGAATTTCACATTGTAATATTACATATATAATTAAATAGAATAAAAACAAAATTAGAGCAATGAGGCTAGAGTAGGAATTTAGAATATTAAAAAACAAATAAAAAAGATGGTGCCAAAAGAATTCCAGATTAATATTCATCGGGAGTTCAATTTAGAAGGAGATTGTTACAGTGAATATTTTCGTAACACTTATCAAATCTTTGGTAGCCAGCAACCTCTTTGCACTGGACTTCAACTAGGTTGTTTATCCAGCAGTAGTGAGTGAAGGCATTAATAACGAGAAGTCAAATGGAGATCTTGATATTCAATGCTCACAAGATCAAAACAACTTTCATGTATACACCAAATTTATGGTTGGCAATGAAAATAGGGCTAGGTTTGAGGCACCTACCAAGCTTCTGCATGCTCAATCTGTCAAGTAGATGAGGATACTACCAATAATCTATTTCTCAATTGTAAGTGGACTATTCAAATTTGGTGTCTACACAGCTACAATTCTCTAAAGCCATGCTTGGATTGATGATCTAGATATCAAGAGATTTAAATTTAATTGTGTTACATTAATTTTAAGCACAACTGCAAAAGATTTAAGACAACAATGTAGCTCTAGAAAATTGGCTTTCCACATTAACTCCAACATTGCGCCCATGCCTATCTTGGGAAAAAGTGAATCATTCAATTACATAAGAAGATTCTATAAATAAAAACTGTTGAGTAAACAATCATAACCAAGACATCTTACCAAAACCAAAAAAATCACTGAAAATTCAATCTAAAACATTCAAATTTTCCATGTTAAAGTAAGTCTAAGTCTAATGACTTGAAGCTGACAGTCTTTTAACAATTCAAAACAATGTCCTAAGAAGAACACCCATCCCTTTGCAGCATAGCAATTATCACATCCTTTCAAAAGCAAACTGATACAATTTTCACCATTTCTTAAGTCTCCATGAAATTTGTAGTCACAACTGATCTTCTCAATATACTCATGTTTCCTTTCTAAATATTAATCTACATCTTACCTTTTCATTTCAAATGTTGCACCATTAATTCTTCACACATCTAAATTATTTTATACCCATCAATGACTATTAATTGCATTTGAGCTTCAGATCACTGTCATCTAGTAAACATTTATTTGACATCACAGAAGTGTAAAGATAATTTAAAGCTGTTACTTCTTGATCCTTGACTCTTTTCATTCAATCAATGTTGTTAGTAGATGAATTGTACTTACATTATGTTTTATCCAATCTGTAGCAAAAAATAGACATCAATCTATTTTCTCCCTTTAGTGAATCCTCCATCCTGATGCTTGAGATAGCATATTGAACTTTCATTGTCAAACCAAGTCCAAAATAAGCATGTTTTACCCCAGGGAAGAAAGGACAAAAGATGTACTAAAACCCTTAATGCATTGAAAAAAGTAGAGGAACATGAAACTTACAATATCATTAATCCAAAAATCTATAATATCCCATTTCAAAACAGGTGAATATTTCGATGTTGATAGTAGCAAAAATTTGATTAAAGCTGTGATATCCATGGAAGTCACTTCAAACCGCTTGCATGCTCTTTCCAATTGTATGAAAAGGTAATGGCCTACATTATTCAATCAATCGAATGGAATTTTTACTTTGAAGGTTTAAAGGGTGCATTTGGATATCACTCTCTATTTAGATTCCCCAACAATTGGCCTTCATACTAAATCACTTCTATTTTGCACCTGCATAAGAACAATGTTGACAATTAATTATATATTTTCTGAGAAATGATCGCAAACATGTGTTTTTAAAGTACTACAATTTTAGACTTTCAAATGAATGAATGAATGAATTTGCGAGACTAAAGCAGCTTATGGGACTCACAACTTAGCACACACTATAGAAGGGAGGAAGAGAACTTAAGCTGGTTGTGACCTCTATAACCTCTTGATTGATGTCTCTTTGCTGGTGGATTTTAATAATCAGAAATTAAAAATCACAAACTATCTATAAATTTGGATGTTTTTCTAGATAAAATGTCATGTCAACTAATATTCACATATTAAGTGGCCTCATCAACCAAATGAAAAGTAGAATCTGAAACCTCATTCAAACTACAATAGATCACTGAAACAATATGATTGAAAAATGTCTTACAGAATCTTTGAAGAACTTACATCAATGCAATGGAGAGCTGAACCTACAGTTGCACTATTGCTTACATGGTGGTCATCATCAAACTTCTATTCATGGTGGTCATCATTAGACTTCTATATCGTCAAGCCCACAAAGAGTTACAAATGGTTACATAATCATTGATGCTTGCATTGTCATCATCATTAGAACTTTGTTATAGTCAAAATTCACAAAGGGTTAGCAAATATGAGATTAAGTTATTTTTTAGAAAATTATAATCTTTGAAGAACTTACACCAAGACTTCTAGTAGTATTGTTGCTTACACCACCATTACCATGAGACTTTTGTTAAGTCAAGTCCATAAAGGGTTAGCAAATGTTAGATTAAGTTACTCTTAAGAAAATTAGAATATTTGAACAACTTACATGAAGACCTCTATTAAAATCATGGTTGACATGGTCATCATCATTAAGCTCATGTTTTAATCAAATCCACAAAGGATTAGAAAATGGTCAGATTAAGTTATTCCTAAGAAAATTAGAATCTTTGAAGAACTTACATCAAGACAATGGAAAGCTAAACTTCCAGTAGTATTGTTTCTTATATGGTCATCATCATGAGGTTCCTATTAAAAGTCCTCAAAGGTTAGCAGATAATCAAAAAGGAGAAAAAAAAACATATTAGTTGTAACAATAGCATAACCTTTAAATCTTACTTTCTATTTGAACAAGACATTACAGCCCTTTCAAGATTCTTACTTTTCTAATAAATAATATTAGCATAGTCCATTATAAACCCAACATATCTCTGATAAACTCATTCAAAAATGGAAATTAGCAAATGTATAGATTAAGTTATTCTTAATAAAATTAGAATCTTTGAACTTACAACAAGATGATAGAGAGTTGAACTTCTAGTAGCATTTTTCTTACATGGGCATCATCATCATGCTCTTAATATAGTCAAGTCTACAAAGGGTTAGTAAATGCTCGGAATAAAATATTCCTATGAAAATTAGAATCTTCACAGAACTTGAATCAAGACAATGGAGAGCTAAACATTTACTATCATAGTTGCTTACATGGTATTCATCATCAAACTCCTATTATAGTCAAGTCGACAAAGGAATAGAAAATGGTTAGATTAAGTTATTCCTAAGAAACTAAAATGTTTGAAGAACTTACATCAAGAAAATAGAGGGTTGAACCTCTAGTTGCATTATTTCTTACCTGGTCCTCATCATTAGAATCCTATTTAAAGTCCACAAAGGTTAACAAAGAGACAAACAAAGTTAGTCTAAATTGTAACAAAACATGTTGTAATATTAGCATAAATTATTTCAGAATTCTTTGAAAATTCTTGCTTATCTAATAAAAAATATTAACATAGTCCAATATCAATCTGACATACCGTTATAACTTTTATATGTTTCTTCTTCAGTTGATTTACTTGGCTATTAGATTGCTTCTTGATCATATGGCTAGCATGTTTTGATGCCCACACAAATTGTAAATCTCGAGCTCTACTTGTGAAATGTTCAAATCTATGTGCACACTCCTTGTTTTCTTCGACTTTCTTAAGTCTACGTTCATAATCATTGCCCTTATGCTTTCTTGAAACCCTTTCAGCTTGTGGCAATTTTAGAGAATGTTGATCATCATACGAGGAAAACATCTGATGATATAACTGTCCTATCTAGCCTGCATTTCTCCCTTTCCCACCATTAGTAGCCATGACATTATTTTGAGAAGAAGCCAATACATCAGACTCATTTTTTTGCATATCAGCATCTTTATCCTCATTGGACATAGAATTGAAGATATCCCTTGAATCATCATATACATAAAATTCAATATCCTTATATACTTTTCTAATCACCATGTCCAGTCGGTTAATATACCTGCAAAGAAGGGCATGACTTATATGAACATATGATAAATTTAAGTGTTTTCAGATATTAAAATATAGTAGACACAATCTACTAATAAGTTAGATAGTTACCTGGATGCAATAACTCTGTTTGCAAACTCATTTAGGTTTTCCCCACCAAATATTCCTCTTGGCAAATTAAATTGGATGTTTTCTAGAAGTTTGCAAATTTCTTTTATTAATTTATTCTTTGTTTGCTCTTTAATGCTCCCAGCAATCTCTAAGGCAAGTATTTCCATGCGAAATAATACTTGTAATTCATGTCTATTCTTGAGTGAAGAATTTCAATAATTTTTTTAATGAGCTTTCAAAGAAATGTCTATGTAAAAGTCTAAATGACAAAGACAAAAAAAGAAGGATACTCTCTAACCTTGTCCTCAGAAGTGTCAAGGTGGGTAGATAATGGAAGGGGGCAATCTTTGTACTTGACTGCCAATTCCTTAGGTTTTCTCAAAATCAACTTCATCACTTCATGGAAAGTGGATCTCTTAGTTGAATTGCTTTCTTTTGCAATGTTTGTAGATGAGCAATGCTCAGCTTCCAACTAGACCTCTACATGTTGGAATGACAACATCTGTCAGGCATTGCACTAGATCTCTAAAATTAACATCTTTGCTAGAAAGGCCATGCTGCATTTTTTCATCCAGTGATTCAGTGAATGCTTTTTCATTATCTGAGATGACTTCACGGAGATCAAAATTAAAGCATTTGATATTGGGGAAGGACCAGGAAATAACGGATCTTGCACTTTGAGTGCATTTTACATCATTTAGGGGCTTTAATAGCCTATTACATCATGTAAACACTACCATCCACCCATAACTCTTCCTAGGACACCGTAGGACTTCAAATAACCCCTTACATCATATAGACTCCCTATTTGTGCCAATTTGAGCTTCACTTACATCTTATTGAGCTTCACTTTGTTTCGAGAATAGTTTAATATTCTCTACTAAATAGGGCCAACCACATGAAGGTGGAAGCTCCTTTGGCCCCACCCCTCTCCCCCTAACATCACTCTACATTCCCCGTTAACATCTAACATTCATTCATTATTTCAACCATTAATAAAATGTAGCATTCAATCAATATCACATGATAACATTCATTAACACATTAGATTCATTAACATGCAACATTCATCAATATTCTGCATTAACACATAATTCATGAACATTCATTAGCACATAATTAAATTCATTGAGACATTAAAAACAATCATTATCAATTAAGGTATGTAGTGACAATCATTTCTTTTTTTTCTTTCTATTTCTTTTTTCTACGTAAGCTCTAAGAGGAGCATCAGTGTCATCATCAATTCCCCCCTCATCAGTTGTTCTATTCTCTATTCTTGATGATCTCAAATTCCTATGCTGTTGCAAAGGGGGGTCCTCTGCAATAACAAATAAAAGAGTTAAATTAAAAATAATTTATTATAATTGTTACAAGTATTTAATTATTTTAAATAACATAACTGTGTCTCTTTACCTAATCTGACCACATCATTTTGTCTGGACTCAACGTCAACACGGTCATGAACATCGACCCCTCGATCCTCTTTAGCTGCTATACAAAATGTTACGTTAATCCAAACACTAATTGCAATTACATATAAAAATGTAATAGCAAATGTATACCTCCACCACTAGGATGCACATCATGCGAACCTTCGACATCCACAGATTGTGTAGAAGGATTGTCAGGCTGCATTCCAACATCCTATGCATTGTTATCATTGCTTGCTTAAAATAGATATACTCACTTTATATTGGAACTTAACATCAAATAGACTAATTGGTAAAGTATTCAATTTGAAATAATTTTCATTTAGCTTATTTACCTGTGGCTGAGATGCATCAGTATTAGAACCTTCCACACTAATTTTAGCTCGTAGCCATTCAGCCACGGCTCTATAGCCTTGTTGGAAGCCAATTCTCTTATCGTCTGCTGTGAGGCATCTCTTGAACTCTGAGCCCTACATTTTTGCGTGGTATGGTGAATTTTACTTGCATTTTTTGATCAACCAATGGAGGGTAGTTAAAATATCAACAAAAATCATCTATATCCATCAGAATATAATAGGACAAAAATTGAGCAGTTTTGATGGAGCAATCTACTATATAAATGTTGCGTGTTTGTATGCTTTGCTTGTACCAACATATTTTCTCCAAATTCTTAAGTTGGGTAAGAGTTATTTCAGCTCTTTGGAAATAAAAATGGCTGCAAGTGCTACTGCATTCCCTCATTCTTTCAATCACTGCCTTTATTCTCAACTATTGGAGGAAAATTCAGTCAAGGGTGAGATTTTAAATAATGTCATATTAGTGAATCACAAGTTTTCTTCACTAATCTAGATTGTAGAGTCTTGACTTCAATTGTTGAATTGTTTATATTGAATATGAAAATACACTACTGTTATTATATTCTATTGACCTATTTATAATTGATGAGCTAAATAAGGGAGTCCTAGCATTTCCCTTCACATTATATAAAAAATTTGATACAATTTTTCATTTAGTAATACTTACAACTCCTGCTTGAAGTTTCGAAAAACCACCAGAGCCGAGCTTGTGTCTCCCGTGCTTTTCTAGTCTTGCCTTTGTTGCCTTTGATGTGTGAGGCAATCTATGAAAAGTTTGAAATATGTTAGATAGTATAAATATGGAGGTTAATTAGTACATAATTAGATTCTCAACAGTATCACATACCTTGTTGTACTCTCCACTGGTGTAATATTATTTTTCTTGTCAGCTTTATACTTTCCATCCAAAATCAGAGCCTGCCACTTAGCCTCAGGAACATAGGGCGGATGCTCGTACCTAGGGTTATCCCATAAATTTTTTCTGTACTAGTCCCTAATATACTTCAAACATAAACCAGCTTTTTCAAGGAGCTTGTTTCTCTCGAATGCAAGAGGTCCAAAGAGTTGGGTCATGCTCTCTATAAGATCATCCTTCAATGGTTTGCGTTGCTGATTCCACCTTTTAAGTAAAAAAAAACATTTTAGACTCATAAATGAAGTGAAGCTACCTTTAATATAGTTCAAGAAATGGATGAAAATGAAAACTATTATAGAAATGATATGAAATCAAAATAGTGGTTTGGGGTTTTAGTTAGGATATGATGTTCCACCAGGTACGCATGGTGGGCCCAAATATTCGCAAACACTCATCACCAAGTTTTCTCCAAAAAAGATCATTCCCTACAAAACAATCATGGGATCATTAGTCGATGAAGAGTGATCAAAAACTAAATTACTATTATATCACTATAGAATAATAATAACTTTAAAGTACCTGGAGCTTTGGCTACTTTTAATGGAATGCCTTCATCATCGCTGATGATCAATGTGACATCCTTCATTGTTCCCGTACTAGGAACATAGGAACATCTAGGAAATGATGTTGCAGGTCCTATTGCAAAAAGTTTCATAAGTTTCATAAGTCTTTGTCATGATCGAAGTATAAAAGAAAAAATGATAATTGATGTTATAAATTTTTGAAAAAGAAACTGTTTGTTGTTGTCATAAGAGAGAAAAAGAGGGATTTGTGTACCAGCAGATGGTGCAATAGTCGATGCATGTAAGTTGCGTGTTGCTGACTCAGCAGTCAAAAAGAGATTTGTGGTTGTCCTGGATGGAGGTGGCATCATCGTAGGATTCAATTGATGTGAAGCTGAAGAATAAAATTGTTAGAGCATGCATAAATATAGAACGTGTGGACTAGCATGGACAAGATTGTTAGAGCATTAAAAAAAAGGATTGTTTGAGCATGTATTGTCAATGATTGTGATCATTCCTATATATATTCAGTGGAAACCAGAAGTGGCAAATGGAACATGCGATCTACCTGAACCACCTGCAACACCCTCATCATGGGAATGGGGCTCAAAATCAAGCAAAAAACTCTGTAAAGAAAATGCATCCATATTTTAATTAATGCCATAAAAGAGCATAACATAAAAACCATTATTGAACTCTTGTTATAATTAAAAATTTCATTAATACTTACTTTTAAGGACTCAGAGGTGTGCAACAATTCAGATGCCCTATCTTTTATTTGTTGAGTCATAAGCTTTATGGTTGCCAAATGTAGAATTTCTTTGCTAATTTTCTTTAAATTAATTTTAATCAAACCGATCAGGTCATCAGTCTCTGCTAAATAGATATAGAAAGGGTCCTCCTTAGGGGGGGCCTACTAAGGGACTGCAGGTTCCTTTCCCTCCCTCTGACCGCTAGCCCTCTATGACAACAATAGTATTAGTATTATCAAAATTACTCCAAAACAATAAAGAAAACAACATTAAAAAAATAACATTTTGCTTCTATCTAGTTTGCACAATTACAAATGAGTTTTACCTACTCATGTGTAGATGAGCCGGGAGCATCGTCAGCATCCCCTCTGGGCGGCTGCTCCATATTGTGCCCCTGTGTCAAAGATGAAGTATAAAAATGCTAGCCAAAAATTTATTGACTAAATGGTATGTTGGAGTCATTGATTAGAAGTTGTTTTAATAGTATGTACCACCCCCATGATAGTAGCCTCGTTTGTATCTATGCAGTCCAAATTGTAATCAATAAGAAGCTCTTCCCCTGCACGTATTGATTTTATCACAGATGAATACACGATTTCCCTTGTGTGCCTCAAATATGCAATTGGGTTGCTTTATAGTTGACCCAGGTCGTGTACTATTTATAAAACCCACAATATTCCTTGTTGCTTTTGGCCTTCCATCAATGTATATAGCCACACTTTTACTTTGATTATTGTCTTGCTATTGTATATAATTTTCCGAGAGGGCATACCTATGCATACTTTTTTTATATTTAACAATATGCATCCAACTTTTGTAATCGTAACATGGTCCAACATACTCCATCAATTTAGAAACTTTGTTGTAAGACACCTTTATGCCATCCATAGAAAATAGGCCCAAACCATGTAGTGATGATGGTGCTATGTGATATATCCTCTCGTTAACACAAAAATTAGTATTTATTGGAGGAAGTTCCTTGGGTACCCAATGTTTCTGTAGATGTTGGTACCTCAAGGGCACCTCGATGTCGCCTTCCATCTCATCATCATAAGAACATGACCCCCCTTGAGCAAGGAAAAATTTCATGCGTTTATTGAATTTCCTTCTAGTCCTTTGACCTCTAGTTAATCTCCTTGTTCTAGATAAACTGCATGTCTCACTTTCCTCTTCTATTCCTATGTTTCCCTCACTCGAGGAAGACACTTCTGACAAATACCTATTCGCTGGTACCTGCAAATGGGAGAGATCTTAGAAGACATCAATCTTACTATTGATAAGTGTATTTAAATAGACTATCTATAAGGGGTATTGACTTATACCTGTCGAT
Organism: Cupressus sempervirens; assembly: GCA_028749045.1. NCBI lineage: Eukaryota > Viridiplantae > Streptophyta > Pinopsida > Cupressales > Cupressaceae > Cupressus > Cupressus sempervirens. The sequence continues at coordinate 774,041,726 of CM053793.1, forward strand.
CCATGAGACTATGCGGGATGCTCCTGAAAGGGGTTCAATTTCCTGCAAATGTAATTCAATTATCGTGAGCATAATCACATCCATCATTAGCATCACATAAAAATTAAAAACATTAAAAGGTACACAATAAAACACTTAAATCAGGCTCACATTATAAGCCTACTAGGGAAGTAGGCCTAGTGAAGGGCTAAAATTGGGTTTTTGTATCAGCTGATGAGTTGAGGGCTTAGTCACCTTGGGGACATGCTATTTGAAGTTGTTTGATGTGTGTGGAGGTGGAGGAAACACCTAGACTAAAGCCACTTGCATAACATTTTGAAATTCAGTTAGATATTTTATATTAATTAAGATAATTGTAATTTCTTCCAAAACCCATTATAATAATTTTTAAATGGATTAGCAGTATTCTATTTGTAGTTGAAACTTGTAGCTTTTAAATAGATAATGAATAAACTATGTAACCATATATATAAGAAAAATATATTTCTAGCAAGAAATGAATATTAAATAGATTAAGGATTGATGGCATACCTCTAAATTCCATCATCATCATCCTCGTCATCATCATCATCATCATCATCATCATCCTCATCATCATCATCATCGTTGTCGTCATCATCCTCCTCACCATCATCATCGTCGTCATTGTCGTCATCATCATCATCATCAACATCATCATCAACATCAACATCATCTTCATCATCATCATCAGTAGCAGCATCATCGTCATCATCTTCTTCTTCTTCTTCATGAAAATTTGTGTCAGGAACATCATCCAATAATTGTTGTTCGTGATCACCATCTACATCATCTTCTACTTCTTCGGTATCTTCTTCTTCCATTGCATTATACTTTATTGACCTTCCTCTCAGTTCATGTCTAACAACAAATGACCAACCCGTTTTATGTGGAACCTCTGAGTAAAATACCTGCTCACATTGGCTTGGAAGAACATAAGGCTCATCCCCAACTGGCTCAAATGACCTTGTATTAACCATTGTAAATCCATTATCATGTTTAATAACAGTTCTATTAGGATCATTTGGATTAAGTCGTAGCCTGTACCATTTGACAATGAAGAGTACTAATTTGAAGGAACTAAAGTCACACTCAATTATCTCATCCAAAATGCCATAGTATCAATTTTCAGACTCTTGAGGATGTAAGTCGTTTCTAGATGAAATATTAGTCACTTGAAAGACTACAGTTATTCCTGAATCACAAGTTTTCTTCGTGTCATCCAACACTTTGATGCAAAATTTTTGACCATTACAGTACATAGCCTTGTGGTGTTTAACCTATAATAATATGTGAAACATATCAAAATTATTGTATCGTGAGTTGATAAACATACAAGTGATTAATAAATTTGTACGTACTTGGAAATCTCTTGAACCACGTGCTAAATCTATTTCCCTTTGCGTAACATTGGAATCTCCATTATGATGAGCTTCTTTAACCAATGAAGATACACCTTCCCATGTTAATGTGCGACCAGAATGTTGACATCGTTCAATCCATACCATCATCCAATCAAGATTGTTTGCAATATACAAATGTAGTGCATCCCACTCTTGAGCACCTGTACAAAAAAAAAATAGACAACTTACAACCGATTTATTTTGAAGATTAATAAATAATTTATTACAATAACATCTTATAATTTATTACCTCTCACTTTCCTCAATGTACCTTTCCCCATCAAGTACTCCCCTTCTAATTTTTTAAAAGGCTTGAGATCCCAAATGCGATCTACATGGATATTTGATGCAAACTTAGGAAGATATTCAGTAATGTACACCATAGTCTGGTATACCATATATCCCTCTACCATAGAAACCTCAGGATGTGCTCTTTGTCGAACCAAAGCCTCCAAAGATTTCAAATGCCTCTCAACCATCCACATTGACCTAGTGTGTACAGGTCCACACAATTCAATCTCCTCAACTAGGTGTATGAGGTAGTGTTCCTGTGCATTGAAAAAAGTTGGAGGTAGACACTTTTGCATTTCACACAGTAAATGAGGAATTCTTCTCTTCCAATAGTTTATATCTTCTTTTTGGATTTCTTTAGATGAAAACCACCTACATTAAGAGATTCAAGTCACAAAAACTATATAGATATGAGATTTTACAAAATAATATACTATAGATTACATAGCAAGAAAAAAAAATCATGAATATAATAAATATATACAACAAATTGAACAGATATTACTGCTTACCTCATATATTTTCCAAGATCGTATATCACTTGTTTGATGTTATTGTTGAAGTGCTCTGGGAGAGATAGAGGAAGCACATACCATAGTAATTATAAACCAATCATTTCATTGTTTTCTAACATAACATAACGAACAATTCACGTAGTTTATGAATATATTGTAAATATAGAAGAAAATAACTTACCTTAACGAAAGTATGCCAATCATGCATTTTGAGCTGTGGCCCAAATTCACTTTTTTTTTATATGAGATTGTTTATGTTCGCAGCAAATCCTGTGGGAAATCAAATTTTTCGTATGACTTCTTTTATGGCATCACTTTGCTACTCCGTTAATAACCATGGAAGGACACTTATATTAATCTGATCTCTATTGCTATTTGAGTGAATGAAATTTTTCAATGCAATATGATTGGATTCATGTATGTCATTACAAATTTTGACAATTTTTTCTTTGTCACGCCTTCCATCCAATATTTTCCACAATGTCTCTGTTATATTCTTTCCAATATGCATAGTATCAAACAAATGCACAATTTTTAAGTGCTCTTAGTAGGGAAACCTACTAAATTGTCTAGGATAGCTTTTTAGTCCCTTTGGAAGATTTTCAGTATTGCCTTGACGACCTTCACGATCATCAATTACACAATTAGTCAACAAAAATCACAATAGAAATATATAAATTACAAACATAAACCATTAGGTGGAAGGACATTACCTTGATGATTAATTCTATTATATTCCAACTTCCATAGGCGAGGTGTCATTCTTCGTGGCTTTGATGTAGTCTCTTCTTTCCCATTGAAAAGATGTTTTTCCATACTTCGATACTTATGATTCCTATGGAGGAAGTGTCTACACTCATCAAACACCTGCTTTCCTAAACTTTTTGAATAACGAGATTTCATCTTTGGACCACACACTAGACATGCAAATTTTCCCTTTGTTTGAAGACCTACAAGATAATGATGTAATTGGATTATTAAATATGTTGATTTTTATAATTAGAATTATTGTGCGCAACTTGAATTCACTATAACATACCACAAAAATGTGTTAGCCCTGGGGCATCATGTATTGTCCATGCAAGTATTGCATGGAATTGAAATTGTCTTTGTCGTGTTGGTCTAGACACGTCATACATAGTGACACCGTTCCATAACTCCACCAACTCCTTGATAAGAGGGTCAATATATACATTCATATCTTTTACTTGATATTTACCTACTTGAATGAATAGTAACATTACATAGTTATTGTGACTGTTTTATTGCAAGATTTGTAAGTACATGTAAATTAATAACTATCAAATGATAAGATACCTAGAACAATCATTGCCAACATAATGTGCTCCCTCTTTATTGACATCCACAGAGGAATGTTATTGTTGATAACAAAAATAGGCCACACCGAGTAAATAGATCTCATCTCTCCAAATGGATTGACACCGTCTGCTGCCAATGAAAGCCTGAGATTATGAGGTTCTTCTTTGAAGTGTTGCCACTTTTTCTCTATGTGCATAAATTTCAAACCATCCTTAGGGATTCGAATAATGTCATCTCGACTTCTACTGCATGCATGATAATCCATAAATTGAGCCAAGCTACTACACCTGAATAATTGTCGCATCTGTGGAATAATGGGGATGTAACGAAGAACCTTTTGAGGCACCTTTTTTGTTAGTCGATCTGTTCGATATCTACTTGTATGACATACAGGGCATTGTGTTGCAAATTCATGTTCTTTATAATATATAATATGATCATTGGGACAAGCATGTATTGCTTCATACTCCATTCCAATATCTTTCATAACAACAGTTAATTCTTGATATGAGCGAGGTAGAATATTTGATGATGGTAACAGAAACTCGTCTATCAATCTACAACAAAAAATATAAGTTGTTAATATAAACAATATTAGTGGTACATTATTCACCCTTTGTTAACTATAAAGACATATATGACATACCTTAACATATGTGACATTGTTATGTTGGATAAACCATTCATAACCTTCAAGTTCAACAACAACAATACAACAGAGAGAAGAGTTGTTTGGGAGTCTTTGTATAGGGGCTCGTATGCCTTCTGAAGTAGAGGTACATCGAGGCTATCATCAGCATCATCATCAGATACGCTTGGACTAGATGTGTCATTGATCAATGTATTTATATCATCCTCTTCAATTGTGTTTTCTGGCGCATGATCGTCATCTTCCATGGGATCATTATCTTCACCTTGGATATTTGCACCTCCATGTTCCTCCACTTCGAAAACCATATTCTTCAAATTGTTGTGGTTCATATCATGTACTTCCCTGGGAAGATAAACCTATATAAAATTGATTAACATAAATAAACCATGATCATCAACTCATCATCAAGTGATTTCATATGTATATAAATTGTTAAAATGATATAATGAATGACTTACTAGTGGATGATAGTCATGCCCCCCTTCAATGTGACCATTCTCCCTACAATGTCTCTTAATTGTTTTGATTAGCAGTCTTCTACGGTTTAAGCCCTTACAAATATTGCAAGGACAATAAAATTTTCCATCACCTTTTCTTTTCAGGTTAGACCACAATCTACCGATTGTCTCCCTATTTTGTTCTTCACTTATATTATCTGACATGATCGTTCTTTGCAGGAAGCAAAAATCGGGCTATGAAAACTTCGGTCTACAACTTTCAAAAACAAAGCAAAAATGTCAAAAGTACACAAATCTTCTTAGACCTAGCTAAATACTTTAATATTTTAAAAATACTTTCTTTGACTTTATTCCTAAGATTATTTGTAAAACTTTGACCAACCGCCTGAAGGTCTTATTTCAAGAGACCTTACAACATTAAGCCACTAAAAGTAATTTCAAAACATATAAGCTAAAAGTCTAGTTAAAATATACATTAGAATTTAAAAAAAAAACAATTTTAATACCTGAGCGCGTGGTTATAACTCGTGCAACGGCCTTCTTGCTTAGTTGTAGAAGCTCTCCAGCAATCAAATTATACAAACTACAAGGCCTAGCAAAAATTTGATATAAGCTACAAGTCTAGTTAAAATATACATTAGATTAGATTAAAAAATAGGAAGCAATGTTATTTAGAATTAGATTCAACAAACCTTAGCAATGTAAATAGCCATCTCCTCTAAACTGGACTCCAGACATGAGGGGGCATTCACATACTCTTCCCCTAATGGTATCCTAAAGAACAAAAGCCACTATTCTTGAGTTTGTGTATTGCACCTCGAGATGAATGAAGCTTAAAAGGAATGAAAATTGTTTTCATACATTTAAATCAGGATGTAATATTTATTCATAAGTATATACCAGCTTGCAAGCACTTAAAATTGTTGTTATATGTGTTGCAGGAAAAGAAGAAGTTTATACTTATGTGTATAGATGCACTTCCTGTATGTGATCCAAAGCTCGAATGTTATCAAGTGTGTCCAATGATGGGGAGAGACCTCTGTGCAAGTAGAAGATCTGCAATGAAACAAAAGAACCTCAGCTTGCCATATAGCAGGAAATTTGTGTTGTTGTGCCTTCAGGTGGGGATACCTGAAGGCATCTAAGTATCATGTTATTGTGAAGTCTCTGAAGAGAGAAAATTGGTAAGGGTTGGAAAGACAATTTTAAAAGTAATCCTGAAGGCTGCATCTTTTTGCAAATGAGTTAACCATATTATCAAGGATGCACCATTAAAATTTCAAAGTTCCTCACACATGAAGCAAGAATTCACAATCAGCTTAGTATACCAAGAATCCAAATGTAAGTGAATATGCTCTCACGGGAATACATTTACTTCTATATCTAATGAAATCCTAATCTATGGAAAGTTATCTAAACATATAATGAGAAAATTTGGCCTCAATGAACGTGAAGGATTTCTATGGGTATAAGGAAACCATTGGTTTAATTCAATGCACATTGAAAGAGAGTTCAGAGGGCTGATTGGAGTCAAAATTCATGCTTTGTATGCCAAGTTGGTGATGAGCATCATGTACCCAAGCCTCACTCTATTGGTTCTCATGAAGATCAAGAGCTTGAATACAATTGTGAATATATGTACTAGAAGATAATTAGAGATTTAAAGGGCCTCAATAGATGAATGGATAAAGAGGTGTTGGTGAAGACATCATCGAGCAGTGACCTACAACACCAAACACTCGATCTTATCTAAGTTCAACAAGATGCACTAGGAATTGCCCATAATGGACAGATACATTAAATGTAGTGACCCAATCTCTCTTTGATGCCTAATACACTGAGTTGAGGAATGGAAATATTGAACGATTCAGATATGGAGGCATTGTGAATGTGAGAAGACTGAATAATGGTATATGCAAGCATGCCACATAACACCAACAATTCATATATGTTTTTGACTCAAGATCATTGCATAACAATCTGGGTCAGGGATATTTTTGGGATCCATCACCATCATTTTGAGTCATTGGGACTCACTTGTGAATGGAGATCTCACGCATTTGAAATATGTAAACAATCAGCTCATTCAAGTTGTCGATGCGCATCTCTGCCCAACCCTCTCAATGCACCTCGAGTTCACCTTACACCTTGCTGAAGTGATCTCCCGCGTGTGCCTTTCAGAAGAATCGGCCTGTGTTGCACAATTTCATTCAAATGAGGGTTTTTGGCTTCTTTTATTCTCTTATATCCCACTGGCATCGCAATTGTGATGCTTGCCATCGCAATTGCAATGCCATCGGGCTAAAATTGAAAAAAAAAAGCCAAAACCACATTATCTTTTCTTGCCGTCACAAATTGACCCCTAATGTATTAGTGTGACATGTGGCATGTCTAGTGGTCCTCGCTTACTCGCCAAGAGGAAGATGCCCAAGATTTAGCATAGCGAGTTAATGAGAAGATGACATGTGGCAATGAATCCCATGTTCGATGATGTGGCAGGTGCGACGAGCGGTCCAATCAAAAGATGCCATGTGGCATTGGTCAAACTTAAGGTTGACCCTGGATTCAAAGGCAATTGAAATTAAAGAATAAAAAATAATAATATTTTATTATTGTTTTTATTAAAAATGTACGTTCAGTCATCCAAGAGAGGACTATTTTTCAAATAGACTTTCAGTGGGTTTTCGAGAGGCTAGATAAGTGATGTTATATATCGCCGAAATCAAGAGAAGATGAACTTTCAAATTCTAGAGTTATTTTTTGCACAGGTATCAGCATGTTTGAGCTATAGGAGGATTTGTCTTAGGTACCTGAATTGCAACCATTTTCAGATATCGAAGTCCAGAATTTTTTTCCAACATAATAATGACTTGAATATTAGTAGGATACAGTGAAAATGTAGTTGGGGTCACATTTATGTCAGTTATTTGGGGAGTTCACTAGCTTTTCATAAGGTAAATCGGATATTTTAGTGACTCAGCAAGTTTTCATCATTCAGAAATAGACATTTGCAAATCAATTACAAAAAAATGATGAAATCAAATTAGATCACAATGGTAGGAAGAGAAGAGAGGTGATTCAGCTAAGAAAGATTGAATTCCAAGTGGACAGATGGCAGTTGTAGATCAGATCCAAGAATTCACCCTTGTCTATATGATTCTTTCTTTCTTTCATTTGAGGGGTTCCAGTTTTGGCACTGTGAAACCATTCTTCAGCATTTCTTCTTGTATTGAACAACATTTTGAGTATTATGCAAATAGTTCATGTCTGTTAGGTGATTTATGAGGTATTATGTGCATCTTTCATGTATTTGGTTTCAAGGAAAGCAAATAAAGAGCAGCAATGGTTTCAAATTCAGTCTAAATCTTGTCTCCTATTTGTGGATTTGTAATCTTTTCTAGTTTATGGTTAAAGACCATAGATTACGTTGCATCTCATTTAGTGATGTATGTGATTGAAATACCTTGCTTATGGAACCAAGAGCCATATAACCACTTGGTGTTTATCACAAGGTTTACTAATTTCATGATGGGATAATCTGAGTGAGATTCATTTTGGTGCAGATGTCAATTCACAAAGTGAAGGATAGATCAGGGATCTTGATGTAGAGATATGTCTAAGATTTCCAAGAGATGTATGGTTATAATTCATTTAATTGCCCAATAGATAAGGCAGTGATCACAGATAGTATCATTAAATTTTGTTGCTCATACCTGGGTCTTGTTGTCATCAATCTATTAAATCATTTTTATTTTATGTTGAAAGGTATTCAAAGGATAGCCCACGCTTATCTTTCCAGTTTTATGAGTCATGTCCTTAGCTATTTCATGCTTGTGATATCCTAGTTAAGTATAGAAGAATTAGGGGTTTCATTTGCTTTTATAGATCTTGAATATGGTTATTACACTGGTCACATAGTCAGATCTAAAGAGGTTCACCCACCTAGGTTTTGCAGAGCCTGAAGAAGAATAAGGGCCATGCCTTATAGTTGGCCTGGTGTCTAAATGGATGTGTTGATAATGGGAGTTAGTTGCCCCTATATGCATCTTGTTCTCATCAGGATAATTGGAAATGGGTAACATTTTCAAACACAACCATGTGGTATCACAATGATGTGAATAATCAAGACTACAACCAACCAGTTTCACAATGAAAAACTAGAACCTCTACAAAGAATGAGAAAAAGAATGATATAGGGCAGAGTGAATTCCTAGATCTATTTTGCATATGACATGTGTCCACTTGGAAAACATCTCCTAATAGTGAAAATAATCTCTCTAATCTCTCTCTACAACTAGTAAATCAAATCCTCTATCATTTTTGCGCTCATAAGCATAAAGATATCTCAAATACTTGATGGAACAATAACCTCTTTTGTTGCCAAATCTCAAATCAAGAAAAAGAAAAAAATCAGTTGAATTTTCTAAAGGTAAGATAATCTTTTCAAAATTGTTTTTTCCACATTCAGGCTTCAACAAGCTTTCATATCTACCCTCTAACCAATTTTGATGATCAATGATGAGTTTCGCCCATTCTGCTGAATATCTATGCAAAATCTAACCTCATATTTGGAAAATTTGTGTCCTCATAGTTCCAATAGTATATTGAAGTGCCTATTTGGATTAAAACCACCCCTGTGGTGGTCATTTGAAAATCAAGCTCCCAACCATGGCTTTGCACATTATTATCGCAAAATTTTGACCTTTTCTAAAGTTTAAAACTATAGAATAACTCAAAATTTATTTAAAATTTTCTAACCCTGTAGGTTCAATCAAAACATAAAAAATTAATTTCATGACTTTGATTTTTTCCTTTTATTTTCAATTTGAGTCAAACCTTGTTGACTACCCTATCATGCGTCATCATGTGATTGGTTCATTTTTTCTTCGTCAACTTATCCCTCCAACTTTTGTCACCTGGTATCATTTCATTCATCCTTTGTTTTAAGACGTCACCAGTTGCTATGTCACTATCTTAGTCAGCATTTTTCCATGTCATCATGACATAGTGACCATGTGACATATGTCACTTACTACCACCTTAACTCCTAGTCATCGATCCACCTTAACATGCCACATCAGCACCATGTCAAGTTGACACATCACTGCCACCAAGCTGGTCACTATGTCACATGCTTAACTTTTGATCATCTTTTGATTAGTGACATAGCGACCACCATCAGATCCACCATGTGTCACAATCTAGTGCATCCGATAGCAAGCTCAAATCAATGGCCACTTGTCACTCTACATCCTCTGATGATGTCATCTCTTTGACATGCATGCATGTTCAAAATTGATTGTAGGTCTCCTCTAGTTGGTTGGGGTCCACCATAGGTTAACTCAACTTACAAAATCCCATGTTCACATTGTGCATTGATATATTTAAACATTGTAAAAATTCTCCCCTTTGTGCATGTGGGATTATTCTTTAAGGTTTTTCTTGGCACCTCTTTACAACTCATGGTTTCCCTTAGTGGTTTTGAAAAGAATGACTTCTCTGTATGGATCATTTTTTAGCAAGATTTCTAGCGTAATCTTAGTGGTTCAGGCCAAGATTATAACATTTATAGACCAGCAATGCTCCTCTACCTTGGATTATTTTCTAAAAGTAAAATGGGATGTGGTTATTTAAAATTATTGTCTACTCAAACTCATTGCTTTCTCCTATCATAAGATGCCCCTGCTATGTCTTCCCATTCATGTGGAAGGTCCCTTTTCATGTAGTGCTTCCTATTTGGCATATATTTCTATCTTTTGTGTGGATTCCCATCTTACCTATGGTTGCATCTTTCTAGTTCCACGTGGACTTGCCCCTGCATGAAATGTTGTTTTTCACTACCATGGATTGTCTTGCCTTTTGTCACTAGTGGAAATATGAGAGCCTCGAAGACCATGTTTACTATTTATATTTATTTTTGGTCTCTGCTAGATATAAGAAAGCTCAACTGCAACATTTGATTTACTTGCCATACTTTAAAAGTTGCATCTTCTTCATGTGGTGGAGCTTCTTTTTAGCTCCCCTACAGCTTGTATATACCACTTCCCTCTAGCATGGGCTCCTTAGCTCTTTATAGCATCTCCCTCTACTACTCATGGCTATGTTTTACAATTGGCAGCTTCTCCACATACTGTGGAAACACTCTACCCCCCTCATTCCATGGAATGTGATATTTTTTCTTGGCATGCTCTACCTTCATATGTAGATTGCAGGCATTGCTTCAAGGCCCATTAAATGTGAAACAACACTAAGTGTGCATCATTTTGATTCAAACTCTTTCGTCATTTCTTCAGCTATCAATGCCATCATGGGTATTCCACTTGCCTTTTTTTGTGAAGAAGGGTTCCTTCTAGTATCATAAGTAAGTGCATATTCATTCCTGGTATCCCTACTTTCAAGTATCTTCAAATGCTCATTTGCTACATCAAAACTAATGCTTGAAGACTAAGAACATGAAATTATAAATTGGTATAAAGAAAAAAAAAGTAGAACATGCACTCTTCAATCAGCCCCTCTCATTTTTAGCATAAAACTCTTCTAATTCTTGCCTGAGGGTTTGACTTTTTCTGGTCTTCCCTTATATACTCTACAAGCCACCTTAGGAACTATGTAAACTTTGACTTATGAGTGTTCAAAATTGTTGATTTGAATGAGTGCATGTGGGTATTATAGATGTATGGAAGATGACTCTCATGGGCACATAGATTTAGATGATTTAATGTCAACTTCATTAACAAGCCCATTTTATATGTAACTTCATCCAAACTCCACTTACCATCAAATGATTTTGTAAACTAAAAATTTCCCTTAATATGATGAAAACTTGGATCCTCTTCACCTTCACACATAACAACATAATGCAAAACTATCAGATAAGCATAATCCAGCTTGTCATCAAATGGCAGTGACTAGCAATAATGGAATATGATGCAAATTCCTTGGGGTTAGATTTACATAATGTATCAATTGGAATCGACATTTTTCCTCACTTATTTTCTTATACTCTTTCTTTTTAGTCCCATCCTTCAATCCCCATATTCTGGTACCCTTATCAATTTGGTGAAATTAGTCGGGCCCCAAAGTGGGTCTAGCTAAAAAAAACTATTTTCGAACACCTGAACTACCAAACTAATCTAGTGAACACTTGACTCTGACAATAAATAATCTATATCATTGGTTTGACTTTTAAAACTCATTTCACCTCTTTTTGCAACTTGTAGACTTTGTGCTAGGAGGTCCTTTGAGTAGCCTTAAAAACTGATCAAAATGTTTAATCGGGCTCTGAAATCAAGAATACTGATTCTCTGTTCCACATACTCCTACCCTATCAAATCTCATCTCATGATGAATTCCTAGTCAAAATATATTGACTATCAAAGTTTCCCTCTCAAAAATACCTACAAGAAAAAATGTCAGAAAATAATAAATCGCGTTCGAATTTGGCTTTGAAAATTGGGTAAACTAACATTTGGGGGCATCAAAACAAGGGCATTTGTTCACTATCACAAGGAGAGTATAAATCTATGATTAGGGCTCATGAAAAATAATATGGTGCATTTGGCAGATGGTCAAAGTGGGATACTCAAATTTGTAGACTAGAAACATTGATAGAAAAGTGGTTCTTGCAAATGGAATTGACCTAGGAAAGTGTGTAGATGGATTTGTCAAGACTTGAAAATTCACACACTTAAAGTATTTTAAAAGTACAACATAGTGATGTAATCCATTCAATCTCACCTATCACAAATTTTGAGATATGACATAATGAATAGGGGTACTGATAAATCTACCTTTCTTGACACTAGTAAAACTTACAAGTTGCATTTGGAATCACATTCAAAAAATGATCATATAGATTCATCAAAAGCTCAAAATTGAAATATAGTAGGTCTCTAAACTCTAAAATGCAATGCAAAATGAATTTTCTCAATTTATTCAACCAGGTCAAAATTATATCAAGTCAAATAGGGCCTTCCAGAATTATGAGAAATCTACATCAACATGACATTAATAAATGACCAACATTTAGGGATTTGAAACCTAGTCAAACGGATTTGAAATGACTTGAAATCTAAAACATGGGCTCTTTGGTATGGACACTAGACATTCCCAAAGTGGAAAGTCATGAAACATTACTAGGTGCTAGATATTCAATTGCAAACACAAGCTCCTATCGTTGTTTGACACTTTGGCAAAAATGAAGAATTAGAAATGGCTCAAAATAGGACTTCACAAAATGGCTCAAAATGGTAATTTATCCTCATGGAACACATAGATGCACTAAATTCAAGGTGTTAGAAAAACTAAGCACCTCATGGGCTTCTTAATTATAGTCAGGTACACATGCATCAAAACTCATTTATAGGGCTTAATTTTTTCAATGGTACTCAAAATCAGGGCTTCAATTTTGAGTCCCAAAAGTGGCTCTATTTGGGGATGCATGTGCCTTGCGGGCATGGAAAGGATTAAAATCTCTAAAGAAGAAGACCATTCCCAAAATACTTCTCTCAAATAGCTTTATTGAAAGCAAGAAACAACTACCTCTACTATGTACAAATGATGGCCCTGGGCCACCGAAGTTCAACAAATTTGTCACCTCTATCGAAAGTATAATTCTCATTGACATTTTCTTTAGGTAAACTAAAATTATCATTCTCATTTGTTTCACCCAACACATCAGCACTTTCAATCACTTCGTTAGGCAAAACAAAATTATTATCATTACTTTCAATGTGATTGATGGGGACACAACCCAAGCACAGAATGGAAACAACAGGAAAAGGGAAATTGTATTAACTGTGAAAATAAGCTAGTACATTCAGTATAGAGAAAATAGACTTCAAAACATGCCCTAAGGGCTTACAATAGCACAAAATTGGAGATAATTTCTCCTTTTGGTACCTCCTCTCAAATTCCACTCCGAACTGCCTTTTACAATGCCAAAAATGTCCTTAAATAGACCCTGGAGGGTTAAGGACTAGGAGTACATTCTAGAAAGTGTTAGTAGGATCCACTGACCAAGTAGAAGGCTCCAGAAGCTGCGTTAGAAGTTGGTGCAAATCTAGAAGAATCCAAAAATGGTAACCAAACTTTCGAGAGGCATAACTTTTGAACTGTAGCTTCGATTGACGAACCGTTTACATTTTTGGAAAGCTCTCAAAGCGCTCTATAGCCCTATGGATGAGCTTTGATCCTCCCCCATTTTTTGGCCCTTTTCAAGGTCATTCAATGCCCCTAACCTGACTTTGAAGCATTCTTAGGAGGTCTCCAAAAATTAAAAAACTATGATAACTTTCAAACCGTGGGGCCTTTTGACCTGATTCTTTTTTTGGAATGCTATAAATTGTAATTACATTCATCTGGCCAATTTACACCTCCTAGTTCACCAAAATGATGGCTCAATTGCATACTCCTATTTTTTAGCATTTACACGTATCCCAAGGTGTTCAAATACTCTATCCTAGAACATTGATAGTGGAACTGTGAGAGTTGGAACCTTTATCTGAGCCAAATGGGTATCCAAAAATGAGAACACATGAAATAGAAACTAAGTCTAAGTACATTTTTTGGGTGACACAAGATTTCCCTTATACCTCTAGATGCTCCTGCATCAGACACCTAGGGTAGATTGAAAAGTGACCCTATCACTTTATGAATGGTAGAGGAAATCCCAAATGGGAAACCTCAGCTGCTAGAATCCAAGTTGAGTCCTCTATCGGCCATCCTTTCCACTTGACCAAATACTCTTCATACTGCCTATTTCTGGTACTCCTACCCACACAATGATCTAGAATGTCTTCTATCTCCTTTTTAGAAGCAGGAATTGGACATGGCTCTAACATCAGTTCCTCATCTGCACCATCATCATGATACTCTGTTAAGTTTGCAATGTTGAAAATAGGAGAAATGTGAATACCATCTAGCAACTCCACCTCTTATGCATTTCCTGAGTCATGTTTCTTCAGAATTTTGCAGGGGCCAAATTTCTTTATTTTTAGCTTGTTGTAAGTACCGGCTAGAAATCTTTCTTTTTGTAAGTGTACCATGACTAGATCCCCTACTTAGAATTCTTTATGTCTTCTCCTTTGATCAGCCCTAGCTTTATACTCTTGATTCATCTTGGTAATGTGTGCTTGAACCTCCTCATGTAGACGCTTGATATGTTCAGCAAATTCTTCAGCTTCAACACTTGTCCTCTCCCCTTGCTCTATCTTCCTCAATTCTGGCACAGTCCTTGGGCTACTTCCATATACAATTTGGAATGGTGATCTACCAGTACTCCTATTTACAAAGTTATTATAAGAAAACTTAGCTTGTGGTAGAATCAAATCCCACCCCTTGGGCTTATCCCCAACTAAACATCTAAGCAAATTGTCCAGACTTTTGTTTACCACTTCTGTTTGGCCGTCAGTCTATGGGTGATGTGTGGAGCTGAATTTCAAGTCTGTTCTCAACTTTTTCCACAATGTTCTCTAGAAATATCCCACAAATTTAGTGTCTCTGTTAGAAACTATACTCCTTGGAAGACCATGTAGTCTTACCACCTCTCTGAAAAACAAGTCTACAATATGGACATCATCATGAGTTTTGTGGCATGGAATGAAATGTGCCATTTTGGAGAACCTATCAACCACCACAAATACTAAGTCATTAGCCCTTGGTGTCCTCGGTAATCCAAGAACAAAATCCATACTTATGTCCTCCCATGACTTTGATGGGACAGGCAATAGGTGATATAGTCCAGTATTGTGGCTAAATCCATTGGCAACTTGACAAACCTGGCAACTCTGTACAAACTTCTTCACATCTTGTGAAATCTGAGGCCAAAAATAATGTTCTCTAAGAATGGCAATGGTCTTATCTCGACCAAAATGTCCTGCCATCCCTCCACTGTGTTTCTCTTTAATCAAATTTTTCCTCATGGAACTCCTTGGAATGCATAATTGGATGCCCTTGAATAACATACCATCCTGAATCAGATAGTCTAACCATTTAGTTCTGTCTATAGAAATAGGCTCTTTACAAGCTTTCCACACTTCAAAAAAATCAGTATCTTCAGGGTACAGATTCTTGAGTTCATCAAACCCAACTACTTCAACCTGCATTACTGTAAGCAACAACTATGTCCTGCTTAGTGCATCTACAACCCTGTTAGATTTTTCACTTCTATGTTTCAACACAAATTTATAGCTCTGCAAGAACTCTACCCACTTCATATGCCTCTGATTCAATTTACCTTGGCTATTTAGGTATTGTAATCCCTGGTGATCAATATATAAAAAAATTCCTTTGGCAATAAATAATGCCTCCATTTCTTTAAGGGCTAAACTATTGCATAGAACTCTTGATCATAAACAGAATACTTCTTCTTTGCATCATTCAATTTTTCACTAAAATATGCAATAGGCTTACCTTCTTGGCTCAATACAGCCCCAATAGTGCTGCCACTAGCATCACAATCCACCTAGAACACCTTTCTAAAATTTGGAAGTGCCAACACAGGCTATTCTGTCACCTTCTTCTTCAGCAATTCAAAACTTCTCGCAGTTGTTGTAGTCCATTTGAACTCTTTTCTATCCCCT
The DNA here is from genome assembly GCA_028749045.1 of Cupressus sempervirens. Classification (NCBI taxonomy): domain Eukaryota; kingdom Viridiplantae; phylum Streptophyta; class Pinopsida; order Cupressales; family Cupressaceae; genus Cupressus; species Cupressus sempervirens. Next base: position 774,057,965 of record CM053793.1, read on the forward strand.
CTTATTGTGTCAGTTAGGGGTGTACATATGCCACTAAAATTCTTAATAAACTTCTTGTAAAAACTAACCAGACCATGAAATGATCTTACCTTAGTAGTAGACCTTGGAGTAGGCCATTTCAAGATGGCTTTTACCTTCTTTGGATCCATTTTAAGACCTTCAGGTGATATAAAAAACCCCAAATAGACTAACTCCCTTTTTGCAAAGATACACTTCTTCAAATTAATTAATAGTTTCTCTTCCCTTAACCTTTCAAGGACACTACGAATATGCAATAAATTTTCTTCCAAAGTCTTGCTGAAAATTAAAATATCATCCAAATAGAAAATAACAAATTTTCCCAAGAACTTCTTAAGTACCTCATTCATAAGCCGCATGAAGGTGCTTGAGGTGTTTGTCAATCCAAAGGGCATGACTAACCACTCATAAAGACCCTCCTTTGTCTTGAAGGCCATTTTACACTCATCTCCTTCTCAAATCCATATCTGGTGATAACCACTCTTGAGATCTATCTTTGTGAAGTACTGAGCTCCACTTAAGCAGTCCATAAGATTATTCATTCTTAGCAAAGGAAATCGATATTTGATGGTTATCCTATTTATAGCTCAAGAGCCTGTACACATCCTCCACTCTCCATCCTTCTTTGGTGCCAATACTATAGGTACTACACATGGACTCAGGCTCTCCTAAATCAAGCCCTTCCTCAATAGTTCTTGAACCTGTCTATTTAGCTCCTCAGTTTTAGTAGGATTCATCCTGTGAGCAGCCTTGTTAGGAAAACTAGCTCCTAGGATTAAATCTATCTGATGACTAATTTGCCTTACTGGTGGCAATCCTTCTGGAACATCATCAGAGATAATTTCTCCAAACTCACCTAGTAAATCTGAAACTTCAAGTGGTATTTCACTACTAGCTTCTTTATCTTTCCTAGGAATCAAAGCATAGCACATATGCTGATGTTTCATTCCATCTAAAAACTTTCTTCCATCAACAAGACAAATCCTAGCATTGCTACATACCTTTTCACCTTTCTTTTTCATGGGCTTCAGTTTGTGGTGAACTCCATCCTTTGTTAGAGAGTATGTGTTTGCATGACCATCATGTACTGCATGTCTATCAAACTACCATGGTCTACCCAACAATAGATGGCAAACATCCATTGGAATAACATCACAGAGAACTTCATCATGGTAACTCCCAATTTTAAATTTCACGAGACATTGTTCACTTACCAAGACCTTAGGATCATCTTTCACCCAAGCAATCTGATAGGGCTGGGGATATTTCTCCTCTTGAGCTTTAGCTTAGAGACCATCTCCTCTGACACTAAGTTGTCAGTGCTACCACCATCAATGATCACATCACAACATTTTTCCTCACATTTGCACCTGGTACAGAAAAAACTCCTCCTTTGTCCTGGTTCAATCTCACCACTTAGTAGAACCCTTTCATTTACCAAGGTCTCTCCTCTTTCTACATCCTCTGAATGTGATGACTATGCATCCTCATCCACACGAGCAACCCTAGCTTGACCCTCAGCTCTCCTATCTATCCTTCATTTTCATTAAGGGCATTCAAAGGCACGATGACCTTCTTCATTGCAATGGAAACAAGTACCACGAAAGCCTCCTCTTCCTTTTCCACATCCTCTACCTCTTCCTCTCTAATTTCCAAAGTCTTGATCACGAGAGCGATTGAAACCCTCATTCCTCTAGTTCCTGCTAGTACCCACATCTTCATTTTTCTTTTGAGTTTCATTTCGGCCTCCAGATGACCTACCGCTTCCCCTTCCTCCTTGACCATTCCCTCTTTGTCTCCCTTCAAACCTCTTATTCAGCTTCTCTTCAACTCTTAGGGCAAACTGGTATGCCTCTTCAACGCTGGTCATTCTTACCAAACTTGATTCCTCTTGGATGCTAGGTCGCAACCCAGTGATATAATGAGCAACCTTCTCCTTATTTGCTTCTGCATGCCCTGCTCTAATCAAAAGTTGATAAAACTCCTCTATATATTCTTGGACTAATCTTCATGCTTGCTTTAGCTCATGCATCTTCTTAAACAAATCAAGCTCGTAGTCCACAGGAATGAACTGCTTCTTCAATTTGTCCACCATGTGATCCCACCTTGTGATCTTCTCCTTTCCTCTTCTGTTTCTTTCCAACTAAACCTCTTGCCACCAAATTTTGGCATGGCCTTTCAGTTTGGCCTTTGCAAACTTAACCCTATCTAGGTCCTTGATATCCTCATACTCAAAGTATTCTTCCAGTTCATTGATCGAGTTGATCAACTCATCTAGTTTCAAATTTCTTGAAAATACACCCACATCAATTGTAGGTCTTTTCCCAAACTTAGTAATGGCCCTAAAAAGCCTTTCCTCTACTTGATTCAGAACTTCCCCATCAAATTCCCCTTTTGGTCCAATTTCTTCTTCTTCATTATCATCCTTACTGTTGTCACCTGCGACAACATTTGTTCCTCTACAGAGCTCCTCCTGTAATGCCCGTACCTGCCTTTGGAGGGCTCTAACCTCCTCAAGATTAATAGCTTTGGCCCTTCCACCATGCTCTCTTTGTGGAGGCATCTTCTTAACTCAAACCCACAACCACACAGTCCTGGTGCAAACTGCATCATAGTTGGCACTCTGTCTACACACTCAGGAAAACCAGCTCTAATACCACTTGATGGGGACACAACCCAAGCACAGAATGGACACAACAAGAAAAGGGAAATTGTATTAACTATGAAAATAAGCTATTACATTCAGTACAGAGAAAATAGACTTCAAAACATGCCCTAAGGGCTTACAATAGCACAAAATTGGAGATAATGTCTCCTTTTGGTACCTCCTCTCAAATTCCACTCCGAACTGCCTTTTACAATGCCAAAAATGTCCTTAAATAGACCCTGGAGGGTTAAGGACTAGGAGTAAATTCTAGAAAGTGCTAGTAGGCATCCACCAACCAAGTAGAAGGCTCTAGAAGCCATGTTAGAAGTTGGTGCAAATCTAGAAGAATCCAAAAATGGTAATCAAACTTTGGGGAGGCATAACTTTTGAACCATAGCTCCGATTGACGAACCATTTACATTTTTGGAAAGCTCTCAAAGCTCTCTATAGCCCTATGGATGAGATTCACTCATCCCCCATATTTTGGCCCTTTTCGAGGTCATTTAATGCCCCTACCTTGACTTTGAAGCATTCTTAGGAGGTCTCCAAAAATTGAAAAACTGCGATAACTTTCAAACTGTGGGGCCTTTTGACCTGATTCTTTTTTTGGAATGCTCTAAATTCTAGTTACATTCATCTGGCCAATTTATACCTCCTAGTTCACCAAAATGTTAGCTCAATTACATACTCCTATTTTTTAGCATTTACACGTATCCCAAGGTGTTCAAATACTCTATCCTAGAACACTAATAGTGGAACTGTGAGAGTTGGAACCTTTATTTGAGCCAAATGGGTATCCAAAAATGAAAATACATGAAATAGAAACTAATTATAAGTACATTTTTTTGGTGACATAGGATTGCCCTTATACCTTTGGATGCTCCTACATCAGTGATCATAGCTATTGATATCAAACTAAAATTGATCATCACTAACTGATTCATGGACACCTTCAACTAGAAACACAAAAGTTTGGTACTCTACTTCATTCAATGAGTTACATGAATTAGAATGTAACTCACCTTGTGCATCTGGATATGAATAAAATGTAAAATTGATTTCTCCTCATTTGTAATATCAGTACTCCATAAATCAAACTAAACATTTTCTACAACCTCTTCGCACTCAAACAACTAATTAGGTACCAGATCATAAGAATCATCATGAAATTGCATGTTCACAATATGTTGATCCATATGAATGTTTTCTTCAAATAACTCATTAGAATGAACCACTTCATTACTATTACTTTCCTCATCATGTGAGCAATCAAAATGTATCCTAGCCTCATGAAAACAAGAAGAAAATGAACCAGCAACAAACCCTATCTCTACATCTTTTCTCTCAACATAGAATTCATCATGTGTATTTATGTACAAACTACCATCACATACACCTCCAAAACTTGACATACCAAAATCTGAATCTATATCTTCTTCAACATCAAATTTAGGGGAAATGACTTCACCATATGGAAAGGTAAAATGTGGCAAAGTAGAAACATCCTTGGATAGATTTCCATGCCTTTCAAAATCATGAGCCAAAAAATTTGAAATCTCATCAACACTTAACAAGACTTCATTACTAGTTTCTTTTCCTTGGCTGTGATTATTATCTAGATAGCTTGACACTTTTATAATAGTAGACTCATTAGTAATACATTCAGAAAAATTAGAATTCTAGTTATCACATACATCTTCTTCTTTAGACAATACCTCAACAACTGGTATCTTAGCACATTCATATTCATCACTAGAAGAGAGACTCTTACTACTGTTACCTTTTTCCTCTTCTTTACAATTATCCTTATAACAAGATGAATCCACATTATGCTTGTCATCAAATTGTTGATTACTATCCTCTGATTCGTAAAACTGAGACTCTTCATCTTCACTATCATTTTCAAAGGATCCATTACATTCATTATCATTTGTAGCATATTCATTTCTATTATCATTAGATTCATTAGCATTCAAAGCACTTTCAATCTCCATAATAAAATCTTGGATTTCAATAATCTTTTCTAACCTTAACTTTTCAGACCAATCAATTGAATGTGGCATAAAAAATTCTAAGAGTACCACTAGCCATGAAGACTCCTCATTAATGAAAAACTCATCAATTTCATAACTACTAATTAAAACTTCATCTAAATTTGAAATCCACTAAGACCCTTAATATTACTAATTTTATTTATTATCACTATGATGGTCTTATTATGAATCTTTCTTTTTAGCCTAGCAATATTTGCACGAACACTTTCAAGAGTTGGCACATCACTTTTAGACCTATACTCTAAATCCATCTTTTTAAATTTTAAACTCCTACCTCTATTTTCTTAGTGTTGAAACACTAGATGGAGGCAACCATTTTGTTCATTCAACTTTCATGAAGGAAAAATACATGAAAATTGAAAATACCTTTGTGTGTTGTTGCATGAAAAATCTGATCTGCTAATTAACACCGTGTTAACATGAAATCCTTCACACCATAGATAAAATCCTTGTATAACCACCACCTCCTTGAAGAGGAAAATGAAATCATTGTAGTGATTCACCTTTTGAAATCAATTACTTTAGCAGATACAAACAACCACATAAACTATCAATTAAGAAACTTATACTTCCTCTTTCCAAACAAATTAGATTTGCCCACAAATACTAAAAGCCTTTGATGTTAAAATAAAACATGTACTAGCACAAAGATTTAGACTAGATTTTCTACTCACACTTAGTGAGAAAAGATTTGAAACAATTTACCACTTGTAAATACTAAACTGGACTTTCAATATGGAAAAAACTTGCAAATCACTAACACCTTGAAAAGAAAATACACTTCATAAATCAATTCTTGACTCCGAAACTTTCACACATCCAATTTTACAAAATATTGATGTCCATGAACAAAGCTTAACTAGGGAACACAAAATTCAGAAAGGATATGAAAAGAACATGACAATTATCTCACTACTATAGCAAATTCTTCTTGTTGAATTGAATCTTCTTCAAATTCTCAAGGTTTGTCTATGATTTAGATTCAATACAACTCCCTAGAATAGTTGCCATTTTGTTGGTGTTTTGAAATGTTACAAGTTTAAAATTACCTCGATGACAATAAGGTACATCTAGGGGTAGCTAACTCCCATCTTTGACATGCTATTTTACACACCAAGACAATTATAAGGCTAGACCCTTCTTCTACTTTAGGCTCTACAAAACCTAGGTGGGTGGACCTTAGATTCAATTAATATGGTACTAGTGCTAAAACATACTCCTAAATCTAACAAAGCAGATAAAACCCTTAATTTCCTATACTTATGTAATAAAAAAGATATGCAATAGAAAGTTGCAACTCTATGGAATTCACAAGCTGAGTGGGGGCATCCTTTTCAGCTCTTCAACATAAAAGGGAAATACAATTGATTAATGATGTTGAATATTAGCACAACCCCAAATATATAGCAGTATGAACAAGTGATCCTATAGCTTATCAATGCCTTATCTATTTGGAAAACTCATGAATTAAATACATACATCTATGATATCTAGGACATATTTCATACACCCACTATCCTATCAATTTGTAAATTAGACATTAGTGCTCATAAAGACCTCATTCTTATCAAGTATCCTTCTCAAAACAACCAACAATCCTATCAAACACATCAAAAATTTACTTGGCCCTTTGTTCCAATAGAAAAACATATCTGACATACAACCTTAAAGGGATGCAAATGAGTCTCAATTCCTTGTTCTTAGACCACATAAGACTATAGATTACTTAGATAGGACACGAGAATCAAAATGAAACTAAAAAGATTCTACTCATTTGTATTTATTTCTTTGAAACTATACATTCAAATGCATGAAATTAAGACATAAAAATACCTAATAGATCTAAACTTTCTATATTATCTTCACTACTACTATCATACAAGAGAATAATATGCTAATGAATGTAGTGTCACAGTGATGAGAACACATCAAGACTAGAACCAACGAGTTTCACAGTGAAAAACTAGAACCTCTATAAAGAATGAGAAAGAGAATTATATAAAGGAGAGTGAATTCCCGAATCCATTGTCCATTTGACATGTGCCCACTTGGAAAACATCTTCTAATAGTGAAAAGAATCTTGTTAATCTCTCTATGCAACTAGTAAATCACATCCTCAACCATTTTGGCTCTTAAAAGCATAAATATATCTCAAATACTTGATGGAACAATAATTGCTTTTGATGCTGGATCTCAAATCAAGGAAAAGGCAAAAATAAGTTAAATGGCATCTAGAGGCAAGATAATCTTTTCAAAATTGTTTTTCCCACACTCAGGCTTCAACAAGCTTTCATATCTACCCTCTAACCAATTTTGATGATTAATGATGAATTTTGTCCATTCTTTTGAGAATCCCGTAGAAATTACAAATCTACTTATAGATCAAACCGATGAATATCTGTGCAAAATTTGACCTCATATTTGTAAAATTCATTTTCTCTCAGTTCCAATGGTACATTGAAGTCCTATTTTGGATAAAAATCACCCCTGTGGTGGTCATTTGAAAATTAGGCTCCCAACCATGGCTTTGCACATTATTATTGCAAGAATTTGACCTTTTCTAAAGTTTAAAACTATAGAATAACTCAAAATTTATTTAAAATTTTATGACCCTGCACATTCAACCAAAACATAAAAAATTAAACTTATGACTTTAATTTTTTTCTTCTGTTTCCAATTCAAATCAAACCTTGTTGAATGCCCTGCCACATGTTATCATGTGATTGGCTCTTTTTTACTTCATCAACTGACCCCTCTGACTGGGCACCATGTGGAATCATTTCATTCATCCTCTACTTTTCCACATCGTTGGTCACTATGTCACTATCCTAGTCAACATTTTGCCACATCATCATGACATAGTAGCCATGTGACATGTGTCACCTATTGCCACCTTAGTTCCCAATCACCAATCCACCTCAACATGCCACATCAACACCATGTCAACTTGACACATCATGGCCACCTAGCTGATCACTATGTCACATGCTTAACTTTTGAGCATCTTTTGCTTGGTGAAATAGCAACCACCATCAGATCCACCATGTGTCATGATCTGGTGCATCCAACAACAAACTCAAATCAACTACTATGTGTTTCTCAACATCCTTTGATGATCTCATATCTTTGACATGTGTGTATGTTCAAAATTGATTACAAGTCACCTCCAGCTGGCTGGGGTCCACCATGTGTTAGATCAACTTACAAAAGCCCATGTTCTTAAGACATTAAGCACATTATGCATTGACATATTTAAACATTGTAAAACTTCTCCTCTTTGTGCATGTGGGATTATTCTTTAAAGTTTTTCTTGGCACCTTCTCTGTGAAACTCATGGTTGCCCTCAATAGTTTTGAAAAGAATGACCTCCTTGTATGCATCATTTTTTTAGCAAGATTTTTAGCACAATCTTGGTGGCTCAAGCCAGGATTATAACATTTATAGACCAGTAATGCTCCTCTACCTTGGATTATTTTCCAAAAGTAAAATGGGATGCAGTTATTCAAAATTAGTGTCTACTCAAACTTATTGCTTTCTCCCATCATAAGATGCCCTTGTCATGTCTTCCCCTTCATGTGGAAGGCCCCTTTTAATTTTACACTTCCTGTTGGGTGTATATTTCTGTCTTTTCCATGGATTCCCCTCTTACATGCTGTTACATCTTTCCAGCTCCACATGGACCTACCCCTGCATGAAATTTTGTTGTTCATTGCCATGGATTGTCCTGCCTTTTGTCACTAGTGGAAAGTTGAGAACCTTAAAGACCATGTTTATTATTTATATTTATTTTTTGTGTCGACCAAATATAAGAAAGCCCAACTGCAACATTTAATTTACTTGCCATACTTTAAAAGTTGCATCGTCTTCATTCCATGGGGCTCCTTTTCAGCTCCCGTGTGGCTTGTATATATAATTTCCCTCTAGTGTGGATTCCTTAGCTCTTGACATCATGTCCCTCTACTACTCATAGCTATGTTTTGCAATTGGTAGCTAATCCACGTACTTGTGCAATACTCTACCCTCCTCATGCCATGGAATGTGGGTTTTTTTCTTGGCATGCACTACCTTCATGCATAGACAATAGGAATTGCTTCAATGCCCATTAAAACGTGAAACAACACTAGGTGTGTGTCATTTTGATTCAAACTCTTTCATCATTTATTTAGCTATCAGTGCCTTCAAGGGTATTCCACTTTCCTTTTTATGTGAAGAAAGGTTCCTTTTGGTATCATAAGTAAGTGCACATTCATTCTTGGTAGCCCTACTTTTAGGTGTTTTTGTATGCTCATTTGCCACATCAAAATTGATTCTTGAAGACTAAGAACATGAAAAGATAATTTGGTATAAACCAAAACAAAGTAGAACATGTGCTCTTCGATCAATCCCTGCCATTTTGAGTGCAATACTCTTCTAATTATTTCTTAAGGGTTTGCCTTGTTCTGCTGTTCCCTTATATACTATACAGGCCACCTTAGGAACTATGTAAACTTTGACTTATGAGTGTTCAAAATTGTTGATTGGAATGAGTGCATGTGGGTATTCTAGATGTATGGTAGACCAGTCTCATGGGCACATAGATTTAGATGATTTAATGTCAACTTCATTAATGAGCCCATTTTATTTGTAACTTCATCCAAACTCTGCTTACCATCAAATGATTTTGTAAACTAAATATTTCCCTTACTATCATGAAAACCTAGATCCTCTTCACCTTCACACATAACAACATAATGTAAAACTATCATATAAGCATAATTTGGCTTATCATCAAATGGTAGTGACCAACAATAATGGAATATGATGCAAATTCCTTGGGGTAAGATTTACATAATGTATCAATTGGAATTGACATTGTTCCTCACTTATTTTTTTATACTCTTGCTTTTTAGTCTCAACCTTCAATCCCTATATTTGGTACCTTTATCAATATGGTGAAATTAGTCAGGCCCCAAAGTTGGTCTGGCTAGAAAAATTTCATTTTCAAACACCTAAACTACCAAAATGGTCCACTAAACCCTTGACTCTAACAAGAAATAATCTATATCATTGGTTCAAATTTTAAAACTCATTTCACCTCTTTCTACAATTTTTTGACTTTGTGCCAGGAGGTCCTTTGACTGGCCTTAGAAACTGATCAAAATGCCTGACCAAGCTCTAAATTAACAATAATAATTCTCTATTCTTCATACTCCTACCCTATTGAATCTCTTCTCATGACAAATTCTCAGTCAAAATATATTGACTATCAAAGTTGCCCTTTTAGATCTGCCTACAAGAAAACATGTTAGAGAATAATAAATTGTGTTTGGATTTGACTTTGGAAAATGGGTAAACTAACATTTGGGGGAACAAAAGCTAGGTATTTTTTCATTGTCATGAGGAGAGTATAAATCTACAATTGGGGCTCATGATGAATAACAAGACACATTTGGTAGATGTTTAAAGTGGCTACTCAAATTTCCAAACTAGAAACATTGGCAGAAAAGTGGTTCTTGAAAATGGAATTGACCTAGGAAAGTGTGCAGATGGATTCATTAAGACTCAAAAATTCACCCTTAAGGTATTTTTAGAATACAACACATTGGTACAATCCATTCAATCTCACCTATCATGGATTTCAAGATATGAGATCATGAATAGGGTAACTGACAAATTTGCCTTTCTTGACAGTAACAATTACAAGTTGCATTTGGAATCGTGTTTGGAAATTGATCAAATAAGTTCATCATAAGCTCAAAATTGAAACATAGCAATTCTCTGACCTTTAAAATGCAACGCAAAAGGAATTTTATCAATTTAGTCAACTAGGTAAAAATTATAACAAGTCAAATAGGGCCTTCCAGAATTCTAAGCAATTCACATCAGCATGACATCAATAAATGACCAACTTTGAGGGATTTGAAACTTAGTAAAATGGATTCAAAAAGACTTGAAATATGAAACATAGGCTCTCTAGTATGGACACTAGACATTCCCAAATTAGAAAGTCATTAAGCAATACTAGGCGTGAGATATTCAATTGCAAACACATGCCCCTATTGCTATTTGACACTTAAGCAAAAATGCAGAATTGGAAATTGCTCAAAATAGGACTTGGCAAAATGGATCAAAATGGAAATTTATCTTCATGGAACACATAGATACACTACATGCAAGGTGTTAGAAACACTAAACACCTCATGGGCTTCTCAATTATAGCCAGGTACACATGCATCAAAAAGTGTTTATAGGGCTTAATTTTTTCAATGGTACTCAAATTTAGGGCTTTAGTTTTGAGTTCCTACAAATTGGATGTTGCCCATCTAAGTTAGTTACACCAAATGCATCCACAAAAATATCTCTAGCAGCATGAAATACCTATTTCTTTTTATGCTCTCTCTTGAGCCATTCTTTCTTTTCGTTCCAGCTCAACAAGGTTTGTAGTTGATGCATTTTCTCTAGTGTCAAGTTATTCAAGTAATACATGGGTAATGCAGTTACCTTATCTAGAATGATTGACTCATATACCTCTTCTTTAGCTTGAGTTAAAACCTAAGATCTAGGGATTGTATCATTTGATAGTGATATTTGTAGTTATTTCCCCTTCTCACTTGATCTTGATGCCTACTACTACCTCTTAGGAGTAGTTGTCACCTATTGTTCAGATGTTCTTTCCAATGATTTCATAGGCTTTTCACTCAATAGCTATACAAGAGCTAGTCAAGTTTCTTTTCATTTTGGTCTCTTCTCCTCTTCTATCATCTCTATGAATTTAACCTCTTATTTCTTCTCTTCCTTCTAAGAATTAGGCATACAAGTTAATAATGAAAACACAATTATAGCCTTCCCCTATTTCTTAGTACTTGTGTCCCCTATAACTAATGCAATCTCAACATTGTCAATCTTTACATTCTCAATCTTTGGATAATATACAACTTATACCAAAACTCAATTTGTACAATTTAGAGTTGTTTCTGACAATGGACTTTGCATATCTTCCTTATTTAGCACATTTTGATTATGTGGATGTGTGATAGATATATCTTTGATAGTAACAACCTCTTGTTGTTCACATTGTTTAACTAGTTGCTTAATTTTTTTAGTTAATTTAGAAACCTCTTCCTTATATGCATCTTCATATTATATTGCATCTCTTCCTTCTTTAGTATTAACTATTGGAGTAAGCACTCTAGATACTTCTTTCCAAACTTGAATACTTTTTTACTCAACTTAATGAGGTTTATTCTTCAAAATTTTGTATGTCGTGTCTCTTGGTATAAATTTCTTCACAAAATCCTTAATATCTATAGACATATGTGTCTTCCCTAAATATAGCATAGCTTTTGCTAGTGTAATTTCTCTTATGTTCTTTTGTGGATATTGCCCACTTCCATTTAGTATCTATCTACTTGTACAAGTCTATTAGGAATCCATCTCCCAATTCCAAGCTTCAAGCTTAACTTGGTCACCATTATTTATAGAATCATGCATAACATCTTTGAATGCTACAAAAATTCCTAATTCTCTAATCTTTTCACATACCTAAACTACAAGCATTGGAGGGAGTCTCTTTATGATTTCTAGCTTACTTAGATCATCAAACTTGGTCTCTTCATCATCTTCCTCCTCCTCTTGTGCTACAATTAGTTTTCTTCTTAGCCTATCTTGTATGTTTTACTTTGGTGATCTAGTTGGTCTCTTCTTTGATGGACTTCCTTTTGTTTTTAAAGCTAGGGTATGAGATGTCTTAGATCTTGTTATGAGTTTTACATTTTGCTTTTGAGGTGTAAGAACCTTCTACACATCTCTTCTAAGATCAAATTTTACCTTAGGATCAATAATTATTACTTTCTTCTGCTTACTTGGCTTGGGCTCAGCATCAACATGTTCTTTTCCTTTTCCTTCCTTGGCTTTAGTAGGTTGTTCTAATCCTTCTCCTTCCTCACTATTGTTGACCTCAAGTCTCTTTCTATTCCTTTTCTTCTCAACCTTAGTAAAACTATATTATGTAGTTAATTTAACCATTATTGTCTCATATGTGCCAAATTTCTTGGCATTAGTATCAACATCTTCAATCAAAACTGAAGTCACTACTCCTAAAACTTTGTCAACATTTACTTCATAAGGCATAGGCCTTAACCATGTAATCCTAGAGTATGAACAAAATTTATTTCCACTTCAAAACATATCTCGTCATAATATTTCTCTACAACTAGCTTAGATATCCTCAATTTGTTTCTCATTTGGATTTAAAACTCTTGAAATTAATTATCCATTATAGCCTCAAAAGTTTCTCCCAACCTATTGACTAAATCATTTATCTACTCAACAATAGTTTGGCTCCTATCCTAATTGTAGGGAATGAAATTTGTAGATAGAAAAATATGCATACTAGAAAAGATCTAAACTTACATGATGTATTCTTTTCTTTTCTCAAAACATCCAAGTTTTTTGATAGCTATTGTGGTTGCATCTCAACAAGGTCCTAAGCATGATCCTTCTTGATAATCTTGTAGCCCAAGTATACTACAACACAAGGCACACTATTCAGTCTACTAGATTGGTAAAACTTAAGAGCAATCACATGAATGAAAATTCAATTACAAGATCTTCAATCCCATCAATTCATATTCCTTTACCATTTTTGGTAAAATTTTCAATTTTATTTTTTGCTACACTCCTTATTCTTTTAGGTCATTCCAAGGTAGGGCACTTCTTGTCACAAAAGCTTGCACCCTTACCTAAAGTTTAACATAAAGGAAACCTTGTGAAATATGGAAAAAATCTCCAATTTGTGGGACTTGAACTATGATATTGATTCTGTGAATCAGGTCAGCTTCCTTATATTAGGGTGCACTAAACTAATTCTTTCAAGGAAAGAGGAGAAGAACTGCTTGACCTAAAGCTAGAATGAAAGGAGCTGATGCACCAAATATTATGTTTGATCTTATCTCTACCCAAGATTGTACTACACATCAATATTGCTCTAATATACACAACTCCCCAACCCTAATTACCCCTCACAACTCACATGCATATCTAGAACTAGATGAAATGCTACAAGGAAGAAGCTTCACAAGATAGCATTAAAAATGAAAGTAGATAAAACACATAGCTTGAAGAAATAAGAAGCAACACTAATAGAATGCAAGAAGGTGTGCACAACATTAATGGTGGAAGAAGGTAAACCAAGATATTATATTTATGCAAGGTAGGGGAAATTACAACTCCAGAGCATAGAATGCTACTATCAAAGAATTAGAGAAAGAGACCAACCCCTAAAACATATCTACCATTGCCTTTTGAAGATTTCAAGCATAAAATGGATTTGACCATTAGTTCAAACTCCAAAAACAATGTAGTTGAGTTGAAAAGTAGAGCAATAATTTAGTATCAAAAGAAAATCTAATCGTTGAGTGCCCTATTGATGGAAGTGATAGGAAGAGCAAGAAATGAGTGCAACCAAATACAAGAGATCAAATCACTGAAAATTTGATCATTTCATGCATTAAAGAAAGGTGTAGGGCATTGACATTGTGAAAAAAAGGCCAAAGAAGTCACTCTACATTGAATAATGAGTCTTGATAGTGTGCCATGCCCACAAGAAACTGATTTACACCATGGAAAAAGAAAAAATGTAGAGAAGGATAACATGATGTGTTATCTTCCCACAGAATGTAGAGTTAACTATGGGAGGGAATTTGATTTCCCTAAAAATGAATACTGACTTTTGATGTAGATCTTCCCTTTGAAATGGACGGTTAAGATGTTGTAGGAAATGGAACCTTATTCTTGCATAGCATGATTCCAGGTTCTAGAGCATCAAAGAAACACTATAGCACAAAGAAATATTAGAATGAAGATGCATGACAACATCTCATAGTTTTAGGAGGATGTTGAGATGGTATGTAAAAACACAAGAGTTGTTAGATCTTTGCATAATGAGACAACATGAAAAGTCATATTATCCCTCTACAAGGAATCCAACCCATTGAAGGTCTCTCAGATTAGATATCACTACTAGGCTAAATGGGGGTGAAAATAAGTCAACATTATTGGTGACTCAGATGGGATGCTTACCTTCTAAGCATGGATTAGTGGCTTTAATAACTCCATCAAACATAGAGTCATCAAAAGAACAAGATGGCATCCAATCTACAACTCCACAATAATTTTCCTTTGCAATCAGCAAACTAAAAAAAATTCTATATCTAGGAGGGAATAGTTGTACTCTTGAACTTCTTGGAAAGTTGGAAAACACCAAATTTTCTAGGTACAAGTATGTATAATCTTTAGAAGTAGGATTTAAGATGAATCCCATTGACTAGGATTCGAACCAACTCACCATTAGGCCTAGATATATAAAATGTATTGGCCTCCTTGTAATCGGTAATGATGTAAGGTCCACTCCACATGGTATCAAACTTGGAGTGCCTACCTAGCTTAGCTTCATATGCATCACACTTAAGGACCAACTCTCCCTTTGAGTATAATCTAGCAGTAGCCTTTTTGTCAAAAATCCTCTTGAATCATTGTAGGTGAACCTCAAGTGTATGCATGGCTTGTTGTCTCTTCTTTTCCAACTCCATCATCTCTACCATCCTAATTGTCATGGTATTATCTTCTAACACTTCCAGGTGATGGGATAATTCCAAGGATGGAAACTCAATATAAATACAATTTTTGGCTTCTCTCCCATACATAAGTATAAAGGGTGAGTTTCCAATGTCCTTCTTAGGAATAATTATACTATCCCAAAGAGAAGTTATTAGTTTGGTATTCCAACTCCTCTAATTTTCTTCAAGGGTCCTCTTCATGATCCTAATAAGATTCTTATTAGAAGACTCAACTAGGCCATTACCCTAGTGGTAGTAGTTAGATGATGTGATTAGGTAGATTCCATGATCTACTACCCCAAAACATATATGAGTTCCAAAAAGGATTTGGAATTATCTAATATGGTGGTGGATGGGATACAAAACCTAGTTACCATCTCATCAAGGAACTCCACCACTGAAGTCTATGTAGCATCCTTCAAGGCTACTACCTCTGTCCACCTTGTAAAATAGTTTGTAATGGCTAAGATCCACTTATGACCTAAGCTAGAAGGTGGGTTGATTGGTCCAATAAAATCCAAACCCCACTAAGAAAATGGTTGATCAACTTAAATAGGATGAAGGGGGAGGGCATCTTGTTTTTCTTACCTAAGAAGAAAGTACACTTCTCACACTTCCTCACCCACTTGTGGGAGTCAATGAATATTGTTGGCCAATAATAATCTATCATTATTATCTTCATGGTTGTCTTGGCAGAGAAATGACCAACATTAGAGCCATCATGAAATTATTTCAACATTCTACTAGTTTGATTAGAACTGATGCATCTCAATAGAACTCCATTAGAATCTCTCCTGAATAGAATCTCATCCACTAGGGCATAAGGAATAGAATGCAACCCAAACTATCTTCTTTTATTTCTATCTATTCCTTGTGGATATCCTTCTCCTAAAAAGAAGGTTTTCATATCATGCATCCAACTATTTTGATTGTTGACCTTTGTTGGTTGCTCATCTTCTAGCACTAGGTCAGACTCTTGACTAGAATCATAAGATGAATTCATTTGTTCACACAATCCCTTACCTCTCATAAGCTTTTTGATCCTGATGTCAATATCATATCCCATGATCTTAGTGATCCATCCATCCCTATTCTCATTGATGTCTCTATTCAAGAGAAACTGCTTCACACTTGCATGTGGAACTAGGAGTTGAACCTTGTTATGTAATAGTAGATGTTTGAATTTCTTTAAATCTATTTTAATATCAAGAACTTATCTCTCCACATAATTGTATTTATCTTTATAATCCTTTATCCCTTTACTAAAAAAGATATAGGTTGCTCTACATTTTCATCATTTAACTATGTCAAGATAGTTGATATACTTGACTCACCTCCAAGGGTGTAGATGATGAAATCTTTGCCAAATTTTGGATTGAGAAGGGTAGGAACTTATTCTATTGCTTCTTTGATTTCTTCAAAATTGGCCCTTCCTTCCTTTTTCCATGTGAAAACTACATTTTCCTTAGCATGGTTGTGAGAGGTTTGATCATAATAGCAAGTTTAGGAATGAACCTTATCACAAGGTTGATTCTACCAAGGAAACATTGTAAACCCTTCTTATGTCTAGGAAGTGGAAAAGAAAGAATTTCCTTTATCTTCTCTCGATCAATGGTTAAACCATCCCTTGACACAATGTTTCATAGAAACTTTCCCTATTTGGTGGCAAACATACAGTTTCTGTGATTCAGTGACACATCACATTCTCTGTACTTGATGAACACTTGCCTTAGATGACCAAAATGGTATGCCATGTTATTTGAGTAGAGTGTTATGTTTTCATGTTAGACTAGCATAATTTTTTCAAGTGTACTCTTGAAATCCATTTCCATTTCTTTTTGCAAGGTAGCACTTGCATTGGTTATTTTGAAAGGAATTTTACCATATGCATAAGTGCCCCATTTAGTAGTGAATGTTGTCTTATATCTATCAGATTCTTGAACTAAAACTTTGTTGTAACCCAAAAAACCATCTAAGAAGGAGAATCTTTTGGATCCATTGACCTTGGACAAGATTTGATCCATAGAAGGGAGAGGAAGGTGATCTCTAAGGGAAGCCTTATTGAGATCTCTAAAATATTCACATAGTCTAATCTCCCCATTCTTCTTCCTATCAAGAAAAAGGTTGGCTACCCAAGAGAAATGTTTAATAGGAAATATGATATTGGTCTCTATAAGCTTGGATAGCTATTTTTTCAATAAATTTTAAATCTTAGAATTAACAGGTCTCTTCTTTTTCCTAATAGGCTTTGGATTAGTGTTAAATCTATGGTATGTTGAAAAAAGATAGGGTCAAATATTTGTAAATATTCATATGTCCAAGAAAACTCATCAATGAATACTTGACATAGTTTAATGAAAGCTTCTTTTTCAAATTCAAAGCATATGTTTCCCAAGTTAAGAGTCTTCCCTTTAACAATGGTAATAGGTATATAGTCATCTTTGCTTATAGCTAGGTTTAGACCTATGCTTTTTGCTTGATCATTAGAATTGAAGATGCCCTCTAAGGTGATTAGACCCTTAGGCAACTTATTAGAACCGAGGTTTGTGATCTAATCTCTATATTAACTTTGTAGCTTGGATTGATTTCTATCAAATAATTCTTCTTAACCTTGTATAAAGTTGACAATTTGTACATAAGAGTCAAACAACTTCCAATTAGTGTGATTCTCTAGAATTGTTTGCCTTACAATAAGTATGATGTGTTTCTCTATTTTGTCTTCACTATGTTCTGGTATATTATAGTGAGCACCTATTGCTGCAAATATATCAACATATTTGTTCTCTTTTCTAGGGACACTTTGGATATTAAATGCTTGGAAGAATTCAAGAAATCCAAAACTCTATGTCTGTATGATTTGAGAAGATTATTCTTTGTGATGTTATAACTTCTTACTTTCTTAATAACTAGCTAACCATCCACAAACACCTTTAAGGACTCAATCCCTCTTTTTTGTGCAAGTTGGAGACCTTGAATCAATGCTTCATATTCTACTACATTGTTAGTATAACTGAACTAAAACCTATAAGAGAAATAGTATCTTTCAAAGTTATGGGAGACAAACATCACACTAGCACTTGAGCCATTCTTGTTTCTTGAGCCATAAAAAAAAATGCTTCATGACCCATTGATTTCTTCTTACATTTTGATGAGATTAGGAATAGGAGCATTATTTTCCAATATACAATAGGTACCAAGACCTATTTCTTTAACTTCTTGTATTGGATCAAATTGGAAAGTAGTAGCCCATTCATCTAAAAGATAAGCAAGCACCTCTGTTAGGGAAGTGACAAGTTCATGTGTTGTGCCTTCATCATCTATCTCATGGATTGAGTAATTCATGTTTATAGGGCTAGGTGTGTAGGTCTCTATGTAGTTAAGGGCAAAAGGTTTTTCCCTTATGGAGGATTTATTCCCATATCTTATCCTAAAGAACATATAGGACTAGTTTGATACCATATAACAAGCTATCTATGTAGTGAAGTCTCTTGAAAGATAGATGAAAAAATATGGAGGAAGCTAAACTATTGATATATCTTGAGTGATAATACAACTAGGGCATGCATGTAATTCAATTTCCTCATTTTAAAGTATTCCTACTATTGTAATAGTGCTACCATTTAACTGTAGCACTCCTTTGGCCATTGGCTCATATTTAATACCATGGAGCTAGGTCAATTATACATTTAGGAATCACTAAAATACTAGCTATGGAAACTATCATGCAATTATGAGCTAGTTTTTCTCCTTTAATAAAAGAGACATAAATAGGTAGGAGGCTTGTATTTCTTATGTATCTCCTTCTCTTGTAGGTTTCACAAAACTTGTTACATCATCCAAAGTAGTTGATTGGCTTGGCACCCTTACACTCTCTAGCTCTTATTTTAATAGCTCTAACTATGGTGGCATAGTGTGAGAACATCCCACATAGGAAAATTTATATATTTCCTCTTCATCTAATATACTATGTTGAGATGAGTCCTTGTTGCTTTGACTAGAGCCTTGAGAACCACAAGAACTGATGACTGAAATGGAGTAGCTTGAAGTTTAGTAGACTTCCTATTGCTTAGATTTTTCTTTCATTGAGGAGTAACATTTGGTTGTGCACTTGTAACTAAAACATAAGGCATAGTACTTGAAGTGGGAAACTAATTTCATAGAGTAGGTGTAGCATCTTCCATAGATCTTCTTTTTCTTCTGGTATTATGAGTTATGCCATCACAATTATCATGGTTGACATGAAAATACTCCTCTAGTTGACATGACAAAGGAGTTGATGCACCAAATAGTATGTTTTATCTAATCTCTACCCAAGATTGCACTACACATCAATATGGCTCCAATATACACAACTCCCCAACCCTAATTACCCATCAAAACTCACATGCATATCAAGAACTAGATGAAATGCTACAAGGAAGAAGCTTCACAAGATAGCATTAGAAAAAAAAGTAGATACAACATATAACTTGAAGAGATAAGAAGAAACACTAACAAAAGGCATGGACAACATTAATAGTAGATGAAGATAAACTAGGAGATTATATTTATGCAAGGCAAGGGAAATTACAACTCTAAAGCATAGAATGCTAGAAACAAAGAATTAGAGAAAGAGATCAACCCCTAAAATATATCTACCATTGCCTTTTAAAGAGTTCAAGCATAACTTGGGTCTAACCATGAGTTCAAATTCCAACCATAATGAATTTTAGTGGTAGAGGAGAGAAATAACTAGGTATCAAAAGAAAATATGATCATGGAGTGCCCTACTTATGGAAGTCATAAGAAGAGCAAGAAATGAGTGCACCCAGCTACAAGAGATCAAATTAGTAAAAATATGATGATTTCATGCATTAAAGAAGGGTGGAGGGAATTGACACCATGAAAACAAGGCCTAAGAATTTGCTACACATTGAACACCCTGATAGTGTGCCATGACTTCAAGACGCCGATTTGCACCACTTGAGAAAAAATATGTAGAGAGGGATAACATGGTGTGTTATCCACCTAAAAAATTCATGGTTGACCATGGAGGGAATCTAACTTCCCCAAAAATGAAATTTGGTTGTTGATGTAGATCTTCCCTTTGAAATGGATAGCTTAGATGTTGTGGGAAATGAGACCATCCACCACATGGCACAATTCTATGTGTGAGAGCATCAAAGAAACACTGTAGCATGAAGAAACATTGCATCATGAAGAAATACTAGAATGAAGATGCATGGAAGCATCTCACACTTTGGGAAGGATGTTGAGATGGTACGAAAGAAAAAAATAGATCAATTAGATCTTTACAGCCTGACCCAACCCAAAAAGTCATGTTATCCCTCTGTAAGGAATCTAGCCCATTGAAACCTCTCAAATCACATATCACTGTTGGATTGAATGGGGCCAAAAATAGGTCAATAGTACCTAGTGACTTGGCATATTATGGCTTTGTTTATTTTGATTGGTCCTCTCTCTAGCTATATTTCTATTTTGTGGGTATAATTAAGCATGACTTTTATCCACTCTACCTTGAAAACCTTGGGGAACCCTAGCACACGAATAAGCCCTTTCTTAGCAACTATTTGTTTTCATCTTTTAGGACTGTATTTTTACATAGCTTCTCGTAAGCTCACCTAATTTCAAAATCTCCAATTTCTCCTACTTTGCACATATAACAGGATCTTACATCTTGAATAGTTAAAAATCTAGGTGGAATTGACAAAAGGGCTCCAAATTAACTTCAATCTTCTCAACAATTTCACTGCTCTTGAAATCTATTAGAGGACTCTGATCATTCTTCATAATCTATGTGTTTCTATACTTCAACATTTCACTTGATGATTCCGTTTGATCTATGCTTTTGAAAATAAAATCCTCTATAATATCTTCATAAATAATTTACATGGCACTGAAAGTAACTCTTAAAGATGTTATTAATTTTTCCAATGTTCCACTATGATTTACATGCTTTGTTGCTAAAATCACCTTAATCACCTTTAGATCACTTGTGACCTCTGAAATAATTTGGTGAATTAAAAAAATGTATCCTCAAATTTCATAAATATGTTCAAATTTTTATTCTAGGTTTGCAATAAATATCCTCGTACTTGGTAGGTATATGACATCAAGCTTGGCCTTTAGACTTACTGGACCAACACTAATTCATTTAGTCAAGACATAAACTCCATCAATCACTTGGTCTATACTAAAAATATTGGTCATTAAAGACTGCACCACTGATGCTTGGTACTCTTTTTAAATGATTCTCTCCTACTTTACTTTCTATGGATCTATTCTTACTTCATCTTTGCTTATGTGACTATGAACTTTTAGTACATGTTGTTGGAAATATAAGAGGAGTAACTAAGAGGGGAGGGGTGGATCATTTACCTCTAAAATAAATCCTAGATCCCTTAGATGTTAGCACAAAATGTAAATACTACTAAAAAACATTTTTACTTGGCAAGCACACAGGCACTCAATTAATATTGATAATATGTTGTAACTCGATAACAATTGAAATAACAACTACAACTTGGAAAATTCTTAATATGCAATATTTAAGATATTATCTATGATTATCCTTAATTAACTTAGTTGCATACACATGAAATAAATAACATGAACACAAGGGACACCAAGATTTAATGTGGAATCACAATTTGGGAAAAACCACCAATTACAACTAGTTATTGATTTTCACTATTTTGAAGTGAGCCCTATTAGAATCCAACCCTGTTAAAAGTTAAAAAACACAATATTAGGTGTGACCTTGTTAGAGGATTTAATCACCTTGTTAGGAGTGGCCTTGTTAGAGGTCTTTAGACACTTCAATCTAGAAATGCCACCTTTTTAGATGATTTACAAATAGCTTGTTAAGAAAACTTTGTTAAGATATTTAGATCACTGCTACAATTGTTAGAGAGTAACCATGAGATTACCTAATTTCTAATCCAACTAAATTGCTGATTATAGATCTTGATTCTGGCTCAAATACTTGATCCTTCATGATCGAATGTATCTTTTAAGCTCCTTAAGGATATTCTTCTTAGCCTTCTAATTTACTTCCTCTTAGCATCTTCTATTCTTCCATACACTTGCTCTCATTCAATCCTCAACTTGACCTTATATTTATATCATATCCATTATCAAGTTGGCTTGAATATAACTTGGAATAATTAATATTCATCTCCTTAATTGTCTTGAACCAACAAACAAATCTATTAAACTCAATATGAAAAAATGAGAAAATCCTTTGTTAGCTGACCATGCTTGGTAGACACTAACTTAGAAATGATTTTCTAATATTAACCAAGTGAACTTAGTTAACTCTGCATCTTTACAAACTTTCATTGGTATTAGCTAAGTGATATCTATTAACATTAGTTCCATTCAACTTTTGTTTGTTACCCGAGTGAGCTTGGTTAATGCTCAACTTTTGTGAACTTCTCTTTGATGCCTGAGAGAACTTGGTAGTCTGATGGAGACACAACCCAAGCACAGAATGGACACAACAGGAAAGGGAAAATTGAATTAACTATGTAAATATGCTAATACATTTAGTACAGATAAAATAGACTTCAAAACATACCCTAAGGGCTTACAATAGCATAAATCTGGAGATAATTTCTCCTTTCAGTACCTTCTCTCAAACTCCACTCCGAACTACCTTTTAAAATGCTAGAAATGTTTTTAAATAGACCCTGGAGGATTAAGGATTAGGAATACATTCTAGAAAGTGCTAGTTGGCATCCACCAACCAAATAGAAGGCTCTAGAAGTTGCATTAGAAGTTGGCACAAAATTAGAAGAATCCAAAAATGGTAACCAAACTTTTGGGAGGCATAACTTTTGAACCGTAGCTCCGATTGACAAATTGTTTACATTTTTGGAAAGCTCTCAAAGTGCTCTATAGCCCTGTGGACCAGCTTCACTCATCCCCCATTTTTGGCCCTATTTGAGCTCATTTAATTCCCCTAACCTGACTTTGAAGCATTCTTAGGATGTCTTCAAAAATTGAAAAACTGCAATAACTTTCAAACCGTGGGGCCATTTGACCTGATTCTTTTTCTAGAATGCTCTAAATTACAATGAAAATCATCCAACCAATTTACACCTTATAATTCACCAAAATGATGTATCAATTACATACTCCTATTTTTTTTGGCATTTACATGTATCCCAAGGTGATTAAAAACTCTAACCTAGAACACTAATAGTGGCACTGTGAGAGTTGGAACCTTTATTTGACCCAAATGGGTATCCAGAAATGAAAACACATGAAATAGAAACTAAGTCTAAGTACATTTTTTTGGGTGACATAGGATTGCCCTTATGCCTCTGGATGCTTCTACATCATAGTCACTACCTTCTAAACTTGGCAAACAGTAGAATTTTTGGTAGACAAAAAATTGTCTTCCCCACTTAAGTGAGCTTGGGATACACTATTTGGTAAAGATATGGCATTTTGTGTAACATCAAAGCCAATACATAATTAACCAATTATTTTCAACAATCTCCCTCTTTGAAATTGATGGCAATACAACATGTCATAATATAATAAAATTTTAGAAAAAAATAAAGTAAGGAAAATATCTTTAGTTTCATTTTGATTCTCATCCTTGAGAATGCCCTCTATCAGTGTGAACTCCCTTTGCCTTCAATTTCTTCCTCTATTAGAAAGCTATGTCTTCAACTTCTCCTTCTGATAGAAAGCACTCCCTCTTTGATATTAGTTCTAAATATTTTAGACCAAGTTCTTTCTTTTTGGCATCTTTGATTGATATATGACTAGACTTTCCATAAACTCTCCCTCATCATAGAACTCCCACTTTATAAAATTTCTATGAATATTATAGAAACCTCTCCCTCTTTGACATGTTATACCAAAGACAATATTCAATGAATATCAATGTACTTCATGCACTAATTCATATGCAATTTTCCTTTTTCAATATTGCATCAAGTTGATTGATCTTCAACATGCACTAGTTGATGCATCACTAAACTTCGCTTAGTGAGCTTTACATAGGGGAATAACCCCTAACTTACCTCTTAGATATAAAAAGACATCCTTAAGTAATGGCTTGGTGAATATGTCTAAAATTTGTTCTTTATTATTTATATATTACAATCTTACCTCTTTATCTTGCACCAATTCTCTCAAAAAATGATATTTTATTGCAAATTTCTTTGTCTTGGTATGCATCACAACATTCTTAGATAAATTAATTGCACTAGTGTTATCATAGAAGATAACCACTAGATCCTTGATCTCTACCTTCATACTTGCCAATAGATGTTTGAAACAAAAAACATTTGAACAATTAACTGATGCTACAACATTCTTTACTTCTATTGTAGATTGAGAAGTACAATTATTCTTCTTGCTTGTTGGAGACAACCAAGAAAGAACGATCCACTGCTAGTGCTCTTCCTATCATCAACACTTCCTTACCAATCAACATCTATAAAGGCTTTCAAATCTAAAGTGCCTCATTTCTTGTACCATAATCCATTAACTTCAATACCCTTTAGATACCTCATGATTCTCTTGATTTCCATCATATGATTTTCTTTAGGATTTTTTGTGAATCTTGCCACCATACCAACTACTAATGCAGCATCATGCCCTATATGCACTACAAATTATAGTTTACCAATTATTAATCTATATGTAGTTTGATCTACTTCCTTGGAATCATCATTCTTGGAAAGCGTATGTCTAGTGGAGATAAGTGTTCCAATTGGTCTTGAATATTCAATTCCAAACTTCTTTAGTATTTCCTTGATATATTTAGATTGAGTAATCTAGATACCATCTTTCTTCTACTGAATCTGCAAAAAAACAAAGAATTTTATCTCTCCAAACATGGACATCTCAAATTTTTTACTCATTTCTTCTAAAAAATATTTGCACAAGTCATCATTTCCAGTGAACAATGTGTCATCCACAAATATTTCTTCCAACACAATATTCTTGTCTAGTCCTTATTTGATATATAAGTTGTTGTTGTCATTTATCTTTTGAGAACCAATCTTCATCAAGTAGTTATGAATTCCTTCATACAAAGCTCTGGGAACTTTCTTGAGACCACACAATGGTTTGTGCAATTTACAAACCATATCCTTTTTTCTAGGATCTACAAAACCTTCAAGCTTTTCTATGTAAACTTCTTCTTCAAGAATTCCATTTAAGAATGCATATTTCACATCCATTTGATAAACTTTAAATTCTTTATGTGCATCATAAGAAGTAAAGTCCTAACACCTTCTAATCTTGTAATATGAGAAAAACTTTCACCATAATCAATACATTCTTCTTGAGAATAACCTTTACATACTAACCTTGCTTTGTTTCTCAAAATTTCTCCATCTTCATTCAGATTATTTATGAAAATGCATTTTGTGTCAATTATTTTTTTATCCTTGGATTTAGTAACAAGAGTCTAGGTCTTATTCATTTCTATCTATTCTATTTCTTTATTCATTTCTTCAATCTATCTTTCATTATCCAAAGTATCTTCAATTGATCTAGATTCAAATTTAGTAAGAAAATATGTACATTTTAATTTATTTCTTGTCATTGTACCATCTAGCTTATCTTCAATGATCTAATCAAGTGCATGGTGCCTTCTAACATGTCTTGCCAATATAAGTACTTTTGATCTAGAACTTCTTCCACTAGCCTCACCATGATATTTTTTATCAAGCTTGGGTCCCACTTTCTATGACTCAAGTCCTTTAGACTTAGTTTGCTCAAGCTACAACTTGGTAGATTTTGACTATGACGCAAGTCCTTTAGACTATGACTTGGGTTGTGATCTAGGGGATATTTTCACAAAAAATGAAGTATCTCAAAAACTCCAATAATTAGCATCAAGTTAAAGTTTTCAAAATTTTAGACCCAACACAATTTGAACAAGAAAAAATGGAGTCTGTATGCAAAAATTATGGCTAGTCAAAGGTTGATCAAACCTTGATCCAGAGGCCATCAGAATGGAAAAAATTGTAAACTCCTTAAAAATGGTCTAAGTCAACATTAGATTGAAGGTCTCATCAAGAGCTTTTCAATGATGCTCATTTTGTCAAAAATGGAGCCCATACGTGAATGTTATGCCCGATTGAAGTCCAGGATGATGACATGGCAAAAAATAATAATAATAAAATAAAACATTGGCACATGTGGCATAGTGGCTAGGAAATAGTGGTTGGCAGGGTCGAACTGCTAACCTCTAATCCCCAAAATCTAGCTGGTGGCCATTGGACTACTGGTGATCTTCAAAGTTAATATGGTGGATATCCTATTCAAAGGCTAAAAATGTCAAATCTACTTAAAATGGTGCCTGCTGGTAGGGTTGGAACCCTCGACTGATAGGTAGTTAAAATTTTTAACTATAGCCATGCCACTTGTATGGCTTAGCATATATATAGGTGATATTTTATTTAAGTTTAAAAATAAGCCACTTAACCTTTGTTAAAATAAGGTTATTTTGTCATTTTGTTACCCTAAATTCGCCATGAAGCCAAAACTTCAAAAATGGCTAAAGGGTATTTTTGAAGGGTATTTTAAAAAAAGTTTTGTTTCTATATTTTATGGTTATATCCTTATTCAGGCTAATTTTTTGTATAAAAAGGGGAGTTTAGGGGCCTTTTGGAGGCAGACAGAGAATTCAAAATTGCTGAGCTTGGAGAGAATTTCTCTTGGAGGACATTTTTCAATCCCACACATCAGCATGTTGTTGTTGTGCTATTAAGGGAATGATTTTGTAACACTATACCAGATTCTTGGAGTTAATCAAATCACTCCCCTCCTTGGAGCAGGACCCAAAGATGTAGTCCATACTAAATGAACTCTAAAATCAAATGTGTTGTGTCCCTTTCTCTCATTACTCTTTCTATCTTTTAAGTTTGTGTTGTTCTTACTTTTCAATTACGTTAATTTGATTTGTTAAAAGTATTAAATTAACTTTATGTAATTGGTTAGAATTTCTATATAATAATCATAGATCCTAATTAGATCAAATTTGGTATCAGAGCTATTGTGTGACTAGTATTACAAATTTGAATGCTAACAAGATCCAAGATTGAGAAAGGTGAAGGAAAGCTCAAGGAATACAATCCTAAGATCAGAAAATAAAGGACTAAACCATCATTAAAAATGGTAGATGAAGATGGTGGACAAGGTTTGGAAGATCAAAGTATCTAGAAGATTCTTTAGAATTTGCAAACAATGGTAGAAGTTTTGGTACAGGAAAGAGAAGAAAAGATGCAAAGACGGGCAGCTTGGAAGGATAAAGGAAAAAATAAAGGAGGCAATTGTGATCCTCCAAACACACCTCCCTCTTCTCCTTCTTCTCCCTCTTCTCCTTCTCCCCCCTCTTCTCCTTCTTCTCCCTCTTCTTCTTCTCCCCCCTCTTCTCCTTCTTCTACCCAATCTAAGTCTTCTAATATTTTTAAGGGTGGGCATAAGCCTCAAATCAAGTTGGATGTAAAGTTTGACTTGCCAAAGTATTGTGGGGAGTTAAATGCCAAGAAATTAGATGACTGAATTCAGTAAGTAGAAGTCTACTATAGAGTTCAAAACCTTGTATATGATGTTGATAGAATTCAGTTAGCCACTCTTCAATTAGGTGGTGTAGCTCTAACCTGGTGGGAGAGCAAGACTCAGCATGAAAATTCACAGCATGGTAAGTTCAATTTGTCTTGATTAGAATTTGTTAGTGCTTTAAAGAAGAAATTCTACCCCTTAGGCCATATGTAGTAGTTAATGATGACTTGGCAACATTTTAGCTAGGGGAAGGGTCAAACTATCAAGGATTACACCCATGAATTTTGTAAAAATGCTATTTCATTAAATTTCCCATTACATACCTAGGACACTTTACTCAAGTATATAGATGGTCTTCATTCTTACCTAAGGCATTCTATTCTCATCCTAAATCCTTGTAATTTGGATGAAGTATGTGTCTAGGCAACACATTTAGAGTCAAGAGGTAAGCATAATTTGATTAATAAGTCTAATAAAAAGCCATCTAAGTATGTGGAAATGTCCAAAAGCAAAGGAAAGGGTAAAGAGATAGCTATAGTAAAGAAAGAGGGTGAGAAAGCCACATGCTCACATTGTACAAAAGAAAGGTATGATGATTATAAGCACTAGAAGCTACATCCTGAAAAGAGGCCAAAGTGATTTGGTGGAAATAAAGGCAAATAGAAGACTACTATTGTAGTACAACATGATCTTGGATCTAATTCTAGAGATGAAACACAGATCGTTCCCACTAGGATCCAAGGTAAAGGAAAAGGTACTTATCTTTCATCAGCTACTATTTCTTCTAGCATAAGTGCAAGTATGAGTAAAGATTCTTCTCCTAAGAATGATAAGAAAAGGAATGAATTATTTCACATTCAATTTGTCATCAAGAAAAATAAGGTAGAAACATTATTTGATACAAATTCTCAAGTGAATTTGATATCTGAGGAAGTTGTTAAGAACCTTAATCTGACTACAACACCTCATTTGAAGCCATGTCCTCTTGGATGGGTTTGTAATGATGCGTAGTTATAGGTAACTATGTTGGAAATATAGATGAAATAACTAAGAGGGGAGGGGTGAATCAATTACCACAAAAATAAAACCACAAATCCTTGAGATGTCTTAATATTTAATCATTATTGATACTCAGTAGCCAGGGAGATAAATGTTGAAACCTTGTAGATGTGTTGTTAAATTATTAAGCATTCAAAGTGATTAACATGTATGAATAAAAGAAATAACATGAACACAAGTGACACCAGATTTAACATGGAAACCCAATATGGGAAAAACCACCAAGTAACTAGTCACCAATTTTTCACTCTTCTGAAGTGAGCACTGTTAGGAGTGAACCCTGTTAAAGGTTACAAATACACACTATTAGGTGTGACCTTGTTAGAGGATTTAATCACCCTATTAGGAGTGGCCTGGTTAAAGGTTTTTAGAAAAATTCAACTGAATTGTCACCTTGTTAGAGGATTTACAAAATGGTTGTTAAACTAAATCTATAAAGAGATTTTGGATTCACTGTTACAATGATTAGAAAGAAACGATTAAGTGACCTGAATGATATGCAACTTATTTTTTACTGATTACAGATCTATGTTATGCTTTACTAGATCCTTACTGATCAAATACAACTTTGCAACTCCTCCAAGATATCTAATCCTTCATCAAAATTTGCTCAACATTCACTTATTCCATCCTCATCCATATATTCACTCTCATGCTTGAATTCACAACTTGAACATCTATATATACCTTTTATATTATCAAGTCAGGTCAAATATAAGTTACAAAAACTAAAAAAATCATTACATCATTCAGCTACATTTATTGCACAAAACAATTGAACTTAATATCAAAAGAATAAAATCGTTCGCTAGTTGACCCAGTTCGGTAACCACTACTCCAGAATGGTTTTCTAGTGTTAACCAAGTGAAGCTTGGTAAACACTACAAACCCTACAAAAATCCTTTGGAGACTAAGTGAACTCGGTTAGCACTAACCTTCCTTTGTTGACCTTGTGAGCTTGGTAGAAGCTAACTTTCTGCCACATTTCCTTTGATGACCGAGTGAGCTCGGTAGACATTAACTTTTCTTAATTAACCTTGGGAGCTCGATTAACACTAACTTTCTACTACACAATCCTTTGATGCCCAAGTGAGCTTGGTAGACATTAACTTTTCTTCGTTAACCTTGGGAGCTTGGTAGACATTAACTTTTCTTTTTTAACCTTTTGGAGCTCAATTAACACTAACTATTTGCTACACAATCCTTTGATGCCCGAGTGAGCTCGGTAAGAACTGACTTTACTATGTAATGTTTAGGAACATTTGATAGACACTATAAATTGCTTTGTTGATCATTTGAGATTGGTAGACTCTATTTGATGATTGATATGAAATTTTTGTAACATCAAAGACAATGCACAATTAACAATTGTATCCAACAAACTAAGCAATGTAAGTTAAGATTTTCTATCACTACAAACTTTGTAGATGAGGTAGAAGTTGATGTACTCCCTCTAGATATTTGTGGTCTTGTATATGGGAGTCCCTATTTGTATGATTATTAGGCTATCTTCTATAGTGGGGAAAATAAGTATCATCTGTCTAAAGATAAAATTGAATACATTGTACGAGCACATAAGGTTAAGACTAATCTAGCACTAGTTAATGTTGGTAAGATGAAAAGGTTAGTCAACTCTAGTAAGAATTTTGTGTTGATGATTGTAAAATCCAAAGAAGATGAAACATCTGAGGCATTCAAGAGATGTGATCTAAAACATAAGGCTGAAATGGTCAAATTTGTTTCCACTTATGATGTCTTGTTTCAAGAACTAAAGAGTTTTCCTCCAAAAAGAGAGGTACAACATGAAATTTAGTTGTAGCTAGAACCACCACTTCCTAATATTGGCATGTACCATTTATTAGTCTTATAGAATGAAGAAATCAAGAAGAAAGTTTAGGAGCTAGTCAAGAAAGGAGTTATCCATCCTAGTACTTCTCCTTGCTTTTCTCCTATTGTGTTGGTTCTAAAGAAAGATGGGACTTGGAGAATGTACATTGACTACAGGGCTTTGAACAAGATAATGATAAAGAACAGGTACCCTCTTCCTAGAATAAATGATTTACTTGATCAATTGAAACATGCAATTCATTTCACTAAGCTAGACTTATGTAGTGGATATCATCAGATAAGTATTGTAGAAAGTGATATTTGGAAAACTGCTTTCAAGACATAACAAGGACTTTACAAGTGGTTGGTCATGTCATTTGAGCTTTGTAATGCACTAGCTACATTTATTAGAGTCAAGAATGATGTCTTTCATCCCTTTATTGATGATTTTTTCATAGTCTATTTAGATGATATTCTTGTATTCAGTAAGTCTTGGGATGATCATGTAACTCATGTAAAGAAATTATTTGATATATATAGAAAATAAAAACTCTATGTAAAGATGTCAAAATGTGAATTTGCAAAGACATCCTTAGTGTACTTAGGCTATGTTGTAGGAGATGGTCAATTGAAATTAGACCCTATGAAGGTCAAATGTATTGTAAAATGGCCTAAGACAAGTACAGTTATAGAAGTTAGGAGTTTCTTAGGTGCAGTCCAATACTAGAGGAAGTTGATTGCAAATTTTTCTTATATTGAGTCACCGTTGCACACATTAACTAGTACTAGGGAAACCTTTCTATGGGGAGGTCCACAACAGAAGGATTTCAATACTTCAAAGGAAAAGTTGAGCACTACACCAGTTCTAGCTTTACCAAATTTACATCAACCATTTGAGATTAAGACAGATGTGAGTGGGTTTGCCATGGGAGTTGTATTAATGCAAGGTAAACTAGTCTACTACCACTCTAAAACTTTTTTAGGAGTAATAAGTAACTATCCCACTTATGATAAGGAACTTTATGCTTTAGTTTAGAGTGTTAAAAAATGTAAGCACTACTTAATGGGAAAGGAAACTATAGTCCATGCTGATCACCAACCACTTCAATATTTGTGCTCACAATCTAAGTTGTAACAAAGTAGGCACTTTAGGTGGATGGGTTTTCTACAATAGTTTCATTTGGTAATTATGTATAAGAAGGTTTCCCATAAAAAAGTAGTAGATATGCTCTCTAGACCTCCTATTCAAAATGCTTTAATAATCCTTCAGAATAGTTCTATGGTTCATGAAAGTTTTTAGGAACAATACACTAATGATGGGAACTTCAAGGATATCTATGCAGCTTTAATCTAGAGTAAACATGTGGAAGAGAAAGATTACTATGTGTAGGATAACTTACTATATGCATTCCTAAAGATGAACAAGCACATGTAATCTATGAAGCAAACACCTCTTTGATTGTAGGAGATTTTAGGGTAAGTAAGACATTGGCTCAAATACAAAAGTATTGTTACTGGCCTTGTATGCAAGAAACTATCACTAAGTATATAAAAGGATGTGTAATGTGTGCAACTAGCAAACCAAGTAATCAGAAATTGGGTTTGTACACATCATTACCTATACCATCCCATCCATGGGAAAGTGTATCTATGGACTTTGTGGGAGGTTTACCTATGTCTAGGAAGGGTCATGATTATTTTTATGTAGTAGTTGATTGGTTCAAAAAAATGTGTATTTTAATGCCTTGTAAAAAGAAGGTCACTACTGAACTAATAGCTCATTTGTAATTTCAATTTGTATGGGTTCATTTTGGGTTACCTAATTCCATTGTATCAGATCAAGATTCTCGATTCTTGGGGGAATTTTGGTCATCTTTATGGGAACTCATGGATACCAAGATGAAGAAGAGTATAGCTTTCCATCTATAGATTGATGGATAGAAAAGGGTAGTCAATAGGATAGTGGTTCATCTGCTTAGAGGTTACTGCAGTAAGCATCCTAAGTTGTGAGATGAAAGTCTTCATTATGTATAGCATGCTTACAACCATGCAGCACACTCTTCTATAAAGAGGTCTCCATTTGAGACTTGGGTTAGTTATTTTCCTTAAAACACCAATGGATTTTGCATTTGGGAAGGATGAAATTATTGATGGATGCCATGATGTAAAAAGGGCTTTAAAGTTTATCTTAAAGGTCCAAGTAATCCATCAAGTAGTGGAAGCACAATTGGAACAGAGCCAAGAAAAATAAAAGGCTCGCCATGATAAGTATCACATTGATCACCATTTCCAAGTTGGTGATAGAGTTTGGTTACATATCAGCAAGGAAAGAATGCAAGGTGAAGGAAGGAAGCTCAAGCCTATTAGATATGGTACTTTTGAGATCTTGGAAAAGATTAGTACCAATGCTTTCCACCTTAATCTTCATCCATACATGCAAATTTACCTAGTTCTCAATATTGAGAATCTGAAGTTGTATGAGCCTCCAATGATCTTGGATGAAGACATCAATGTTTAGGTTCCATCAGTTGATGATCTTTCACTATAGTATATGTCAAAATTACCAAAAGATGTTATCCTAGATAGGAATTTTAGAACTTCATGAAGAGGACTAGCTAAATACTTCCAAGTGGGATTGAAGGGCATGCATCCAAGCAAGGAAAGATGGATGGAGATTGGTAAAGTGAGGAAAATATACCCTCACTTGCTTTCTATTTAATTCAAACTTTCGATGGTCTAAAAGCTTCTCAGTGGGAGGCTTGATTCGGGGGATACTTTAATCAAAAATTGAAGTATCTCCAAAACTCCAATAATTAGCATCAAGTTAATGTTTTCAAAATTCTAGACCCAACACAATTTGAATGGGAAAAAATGGAGTTTGTATGCAAACATTATGGCTAGTCAAAGGTTGGTCAAACCTTGATCCAAAGGCCATTGGAATGGAAAATTTTCAAACTCCCTAGAAATAGTCTAAGTTGGCATTAGATCAAAGGTCTCGTTAAGAGATTTTTGACAACATTCATTTCATCAAAAATGGAGCCCGTACATGAAAGTTATGCCCAATTGAAGTCCAAGATGATGACGTGGCAAAAAAAATAAATAAATAAAAAAGGAATTTGGCACACATGTCAAGACCATGTGGAATGAAATCAAGGAAATGTTGGTCAGTAGGGTCAAACCCTCAACCTCTAGTCCCCAAAATCTAGGCAGTGGCCATTGGACCACTAGCAATCTTCAAAGTTAATATGGCAGATATCCTATTTAAAGGCTAAAACCACTGAATCCACTTAAAATGGTGGCTGCCAATGGGGTTGGAACCCTAGACCAGTGGGTAGTTAATTTTTTTAACTACCGCTGCCCCACTTGTGTGGTTTAGCATATATATAGGTGATGTTTTATTTAACATTAAAACTAAGTTGCTTAACCTTTGTTAAAATAAGGTTATTTTGTTATTTTGTTATCCTAAATTCACCATGAAGCCAAAAATTCAAAAATGGCTAAAGGGTATTTTCAAAGGGTATTTGTTAAAAATCTCTATTTTTATATTTTAGGGTTATAGCCTTATTTAGGCTATTTTTTTGTATAAAAAGGGGAGTTTAAGGGCCTTTTAGAGGTAGATGGAGAATTCAAAATTGTTGGGCTTGGAGAGAATTTTTCTTGGAGGACATTTTTCAGTCCTGCATATTAGCGTGTTATTGTTGTGCTATTGAGGGAATGATTTTGTAACACTGTACTAGATTCTTGGAGTTAATCAGATTGGCCCCCCTATTAGAGCAGGACCTAGAAATGTAGTCAATACCAGACGAACTCTAAAATCAAATGTTTTGTGTCCATTTCTCTCATTGCTCTTTCTATCTTTTAAATTTGTGTTGTTCTTACTTTTCAATTATGTTAATTTAATTTGTTAAAAGTATTAAATTAACTTTATGTAATTGGTCAGCATTTATCTATAGTAGTCCTAGATCCTAATTAGATCAAGTTGTAATAGATGCAACTCAGGTACTTCAAGAGATTTTGGGGACTCAAGAGGGGAAGTCTCCTAAATTCCAATTGGATTTGGCAATGTATCAGGTTCAAAGTAAACAAAGTTTTTGTAATCCTCAAGTTCTTTTTTTCTCTCTTCACTTTTTTCTTCAAACTCATCATGTTGACATTACAATCATATTTGTTATTAGTGACATACACTTATTCAAATTGTAAGTATCTATTAAGCACATTGTATAGTGAATAGTGTTAAGAAAGCATTTTAGTATCCACTCAGTTCTATAGTTGCTACCAAGTCCAAGGGGTAGTATTTAGTTTGTGCTAATTAGTTACTAACAAGGTGTTGATTAGTAGTATAAATTGAGAATCTCAGTGTATGTCAAGTTTATCAGTGCAAACTAAGTTGTACAGTGTTTACTGAGTTTGTAGTTACTATGATGTAAGCCTAGTGATAATCAAGCTACTCAGTGCTAACCAAGTGACTCAGTTTATGCCAAGCTCATAGTGATAGCATTGACCAAGCTATGTAGTGTGAATTGAGTGATTCAATTTATATACTAAGTTTCACAATATTTGTCAAGTCACCAATGCAGTCCGAGTTCAAGACTACTCAGAAGTGATCAGTATGGACCAAGCTTCTACATTTATTGAGTGCATGATGATGCCAAGCATTAAAAGTGGATGTCAAGTATCAAAAACTCACTGAGCCAATCTTTAGAGCCTGAGTTCCTGTAGTTGGGTTGGCTTTTTTTTTTTTTTTTTTTTGTGTAAACTTGTATTCTGGCCAACTTTGTAGTTTGTAAATTGGATTGGTGTATATGCAATGTACTATATCACATCCAATGCATGATATGGAAGTAATGTAATAAGAAAATAAGAGTAGAAGAGAAAATTACAAAGGCTATAGTAGCATAAGGAGTAGTAAATATTTATCTATCATAGAAAGATAATTACCATACTCAAAAGGAATCTCATTTAGCAAACCAAGTTGTAGATCAGAGATTAGCTATTGTTTCATCCTAATAGGTGGATTAGTCAAATCCTTTCACAAGGTAGACTTAACAATCTTATGTAAATCTCTTTACCAAGTGCATACTTCATTGTATGTTTGTAAATCTTTTTGCAAGGTGGACCTAGAAGTCCTTATTGCTCCTAAAAGGGCAAATCATTAGAAGTGATCATTATAAGCCTTAACAAGACAACTTTATATTGTAGTACTAAAGCTTGTGGGTATCATCCCCATCCCAGTTTTACTTTCTATTTGGAAAGTTTCTAGGTCACCAAATTGTGTGTCAAAGTGTTATGAATGCTTTAATATTTTCAATTTCTCGTGCATGCAAATTAGAATACTCATAAAGTATTAATTTCTAATTAAGGATTAAGTTTTATTATTGACTAATTCACCCCTCCCTTCATAGTAACTTAGCCAATCATAATATTTCCAACACATCAATCCTTATAGGTGCACTTTCTATGATCTTATGAGTAGAAAAATTCAAAAATTTATATGCTTTATGTTTCTTGGAGTATCCCAAGAATATTCCTTCATCATCTTTGACATAAAATTTAACTTTCCTAGTCCCTTTCAAAATATAACATTTTCTATCAAATATTTTCAAGTAACCTACATCAAGTTTGTAGCCATACCATAGTTCATAAGGAGTTTGATTTGAGACTTTCTTCAACTATACTTTGTTCAAGGTATGTACTACACTACTAATTTCTTCCTTCCATTATTTGATTGTAGCATTCTTTTCCATCATTAGGTTCTTTCTCAATCCATGATGGATTTGTTTCTTCTTTCAGCTATACCATTCTATTGTTGTGTACTAGGGGTTGATACTTGTCTTTTGATTCCTCTTTGAGTGCATAATTCATTAAATTCATTAGAAATGAATTCACTGCCTCTATCTTATCTCAAACACCTTAGCTTCTTTCATGTCTCCTTCTCTATGTTTTCCAAATACCACTTAAACTTTTGAAGGGCTTTAGACTTATCCCTTAGATACATTATAGTCATCATGCTAGAATAATCATCAACAAAAAGAATAAAGTACTTATGTCTATTGTAGCTCTCAATTCCAATAGGTCCACATAAGTTAGTATGAACTAGCTCCAAGACTTCTTCATAATTATAGTTTTTACTTTTGAAACTTTTCTTTCCCATCTTACTAATTTGACAATTTTTGCATAGGCCCATATCAAGTTTCCTCAACCTAGGAATACCTCTCAATCTTTTGTTTTATCTTATCTTGATTAGATTATCAAATTTCACATGACATAACCTTTTATGGCATAACCAACTTTCTTCTACTTGAGCTTTCATTGAGATCTAGGTAGAATAAGTTAACTTTTGTTTTGTTACAAGACCCAAATAGATTTACTTTTCCATCTAGCAACTTGGCCTTCCCATTCATGAATTTTTCTTTGAATCCAATTTTATTCAACTGTGCCACACTCAGTAGATTATGATGTAGTCCTTCAACCCAATAAGAATTATTACATTTAAGTTCATTGGTTAGTGAGATACAACCTTTTCCCTTTATGCACCATGGTTCATTATTTCCAGAATATTCAAATATTGTCTTATCACCAGTCATATGATTTAAGCAACCATTATGAATAATCCATGTTTTATTTTTTCTAACATGATATATAAGTGTCATTTTATCTTCTTCATCATTAGATTCATCTATTAAAACTATATAAACCATTTCATTATCATCACTACAATTTGAATCTTTAGCCATAAAAAAAAAGACTTCTTACCTTTTTCTTTGTAGTCCTTGGAGTTCTTGAAATCCTTCTTGCATTTGTACTTACTATTCTTCTTTTTATCTTTGTGTTCACTATTTGGACACCTTGTAGTAATGTGACCAACCTCTTTATAAGAAAATCAAATTAAAGGAATTTTACCTTTATACTTTTGTTTGCCTCTGCGATAACTTCTTACAGTTAATTATTCAATGGCTTCAAGATCATTGTTAGAATTGTCTTCCTCTTCACTTTTAGATTTTTTACCTTTGGAATTTTTATCTTTCTTCTTGAGTGGTAACTTGGCTTCAAATGTAGACTTAAGATTGCTAGAACTAGGAGTATAATTATCATAGTTATCTAGCTCAAATGCAGTCAATCTTCCAACTAGAGCATCCAAATTTATATTTTTATTTGGATCACTTCTCATCTATTGAATAGAAGAAACTCTAATTTCATAGATAGGAAGAAGGGTTCTAAGTACCTTTATTACCACAATCACATCTTTAATTTTCCCTCTAGAGGCTTTGATTGTATTGACACTGGCTTTAATTCTTTCAACATATTTTGCAATTTTTTCATCCTCTTTTATCTTCATCTAATCAAACTAACCTCTCAAGCTTTCTAATTTGGCTCTTTTCACATTATCATTCCCTCCATAGACATCCTTTAGTTTGTTCCACATGTCATAAGTAGTAGTACATTCTTTGACCTCATCAAATTCAGCATAGTTAAGAGTTGATGCAATGTTAATCATCATAATGTTATTATTTTTGTTTTCTTCAATCTCCTCCATAGTCAATGTTCTAGTAGGAGCCTTGTAAGAATTTTCCTAATATTTCAAACCTAAATCATTGCTATTTCCTAGGTGAAACTTCATAAGTTTGTGCCATGCCTTGAAGTTATCTCTATTCATCTTGGGAACCTCTCTTCTGTAAGACATCCTAATCTTTAGCTCAGGTCCTTGAAACCTTTTCTACAAGTACCAAAACTATTGATACCAATTGTTGGGAATACAAGAGGAGTAAATATGAAGGGAGTGGTGAATCAATTACCACTAAAATAAATCCCAAATCCCTTAGGTGTCAGCATAGAACATAAACACTACTAAAAAACATTGTTGTTTAGCAAGCACATAGACACTCTATTAATACTAATAATATATTGTAACTTGGTAACCACTGAAATAACAACTATAACTCAAAAAATGTTTAACATGCAATTTAAAGATATTATCTATGATTATCCTTAATTAACCTAGTTGTATACACATGAAACAAATAGCATGAACACAAGTGACACCAAG
Source organism: Cupressus sempervirens (assembly GCA_028749045.1). NCBI lineage: Eukaryota > Viridiplantae > Streptophyta > Pinopsida > Cupressales > Cupressaceae > Cupressus > Cupressus sempervirens. Next base: position 774,096,746 of record CM053793.1, read on the forward strand.
ATTTAACGTGGAAACCTAATTTGGGAAAAAACATCAATTGCATCTAGTTGCTAATTTTCACTCTTTTGAAGTGAGCCTTGTTAGGAGCAAACCATGTTAAAGGGTAAAAAACACACTATTAGGTTTCACCTTATTAGAGGATTTAATCACCCTATTAGGAGTGGTCTTCCTAGAGGTCTTTAGACACTTCAATCTAGAAATGTCACCTTTTTAGAGGATTTACAAATAGCTAGTTAAGCTAACTTTGTTAAGAGATTTAGATCATTGCTATAATGGTTAGAAACTAACAATGAGATGACCTAATTTCTAATTATAGATCTCAATTCTAGCTTGAATACTTCATCCTTCCTAATTGAATGTATCTTTGCATCTCCTCAAGGATATTCTTCTTATGTTTCTAATTCACTTCCTCTTAGCATCCTCCATTCTTCCATACACTTTATCTCATTAAATCCTCAACTTGAACTCATACTTATATCATATCCATTTTCAAGTTGGCTTGAATATAACTTAGAATAACTAATATTCATCTCCTTAGTTATCTATGACCAGCAAATGAATCTATTGAACTCAATATACGAAAATAAGAAAATCTTTTGTTAGTCGACCCTACTCGATAAACAGTAACTTAGAAATGATTTTCTTGTGTTAACCAAGTGAACTCGGTTAACACTACATCTTTACAAACTTTCTTTGGTATTATCCAAGTGATATTGGTTAAGATTGGTTCCATTCAACTTTCCTTTGTTACCCAAGTGAGCTCGATTAATGCTCAACTTTTGTGAACTTCTCTTTGACACCCAAGTGAAGATGATAGTAATTTCCTTCTAAACTTGGTAAACACTAGAATCCTCAACAAATATAGAAAAAAATCTTCATCACTTGAGTGAGCTCAGCATGCACTATCTAGTAAAGATACGACATGTTGTGTAATAGCAAAGACAACACACTTTGTAATTAACCAATTGTTTTCAACACATCTATGTTAGGAACTAATGTAAAATATATCATTGAATATATAGTTCTTACATACCTTCTTCATTTAGTTAGATTTGATGTGATCACTTGATCCACTGGATTAGGTGATCTTAGTTGCTAGCTCCACTACTTCCAAATTTCACTATCCCTATCCATGTTTTTTTTCCCTCAACTTTTTAATTTCCATTGTTTGGTGTTGGTGCTTTGGTTCTGCATTTTATACTAGTATGTAAATATGAGAAAACTAAAATATTTTATTTCTCCATTCAGCCACTTATAATTTCCTTTGAAATGAGTCTTGATGCAATTCTCTGGAATGTGTCCATACTCTTCACAATAGTGACAACTATAACATGTATTGAAATCCCAATTGTAGGAATTTATTTTTCTTGGTGCATGTTCTTATTTCTCATATGTCAAGTTGGATTTTGTCTTAAATTTGTACTCATGAGATCTATGTCCATATTTCTAATAGTTATAGAAATACCCTTTTGAATGTAGTGAATGAATCATTTTTCTTTGATTTCCATTCATGTACTTGATGTCCTACCTTCTTGCATTTATGACAATTATCAATGGACTTAGGTTTAGTGTTAAGAATAGATTGAAAAGATCAATGTTGAGGAAGATTGTTGAAAATGACTATGTGTTTCAATCACTATTTTTTCACTAATGCCAAACATGCTATTTGCTGGTAAAACAATTTCTTATAAGATTTAAGTACTTTCACTTATTTGATTAACAAAGAGGATTTGATCAAAAGATGTCACAATAGCACCTAGAGAAACAGTTGAGTTATGATTATGTAATAAAGTACAAGAATCAGTTAAGATAGTGATGACATGATGTATTGATAATCTACTTAAGGTTACAAAGGTTGGTTACACTAAGAAATTTTGGAAGAACAAATTATACAATATTTTTATGCCAAGCTTAACTGAGTAGATGGTAGGTGCTAAGAAAAATTAGAGCAAGCCAAGCACAAAATTAGTTGGAGCCAACTAAAAGTTCATTCTAGTGTATGCCGAGTAGAGTAGTGGTTATTGAGTAAAGTTTAGTTGATGCCAAGCACTGGTAAACTTTAGTTTGTGCCAAGTAATTTCATAGTGGATGCCAAGTAACATAGTATGTGATGAGTATCAGAAGCTTGATAATGCTGAGCTGGTGCATTATTTAAAAGATCATGAATTCATTGAATCTGAGCTGACTAGTTTGTTTTCTTGGATTATGCAAACTAGGTGGAAGATAAGGTTGATGAGTTGGTGGCACAAAATTTGAGGTAAACCATAGATTGGATGATGGGGAATGAGTAGAAAAATATCTTAATTTTCTATTTATAGGAATGGTTGGTATAAATCCTTTGGATTAAGGTTGACCTAACAAACATTTATAAATCCTTTAATTGGGTGACATTCCAAGTGAATAGTCTAAATTCCTCTAACAAGGCTCACATCTAATAGGGTGATTGCAATCTTTTAATAGGGTCACATTTAATAGTGTGTATTATAGCCTTTAATAGGGTTGGCCTTTCATACAGAATCACTTTAGAAGAGTGAAAAGAATAACATGTTACTGGTGGTTTTCCCAAATTAGGTTTCCACATAAATCATTGTGTCAAGTGTGTTGATGAATCTGTTATATTTCATGTTTTACATTTTTGCAAGTTGATTTGATTGTAACCTAAAAGTGTTAAGAGATTGCATAATCTTATGGATGCATGCATGATGAAGAATATTTTATGGGTTCACTAAGTTGTGAAAAGTTTTATTTATACATCTAGACCTTGGATAACTAATTAACACCCCACCCACACCCCCCACCCCGCACCTGCCCCCTTCCCCCACCCCTCTTAGTTATTCTAAAGTAATCCAACAACTTGTATTAGAGCCATCTACTTAAGAGGACTAGTTTGAAGGTACTAGAAGCACAAAGATCAAGATGTCATAAAAAGAAGTACCAAAGCTCAATAGAGATAACTTTTCTACATGGAAAAGTTTGATGAAGCTACACCTTGGAGGACTTGGATATCATGCACAATATACCAATTCTATGGAGCATGTTGATCCTATTGGTTCCCCTACTACTGAGGATATGAAGAAGAAGAAAGAATGCAAATAGGCAATGTTGGAGATTGCCTCTACCCTAAGTTATGTTGAATTTGATGATATCAAAGGTCTTGGTAGTGCAAGGAAAATGTGGGATGCCCAAACCACTATCTATGGAGGAGATGCAAATCTTCTAAGAGCCAAAGTTAAAATTCTAAGAGGTAAGTTTGATGATATGAAAATGGAAGAAGGTGAGAATATTTTTCAATATGTTGAGAGGATAAAAGAGGTTGTTAATGCAATGAGAGGAGCTACTAGTAATATAGATGATGATATTGTACTAAGAAAATTTTTAAGGATATTATTGCATATATATGCTATTAGAGTTTCTGCAATTCAAGAACTAATATATATTCCAGGGAATAAACTATCACTTAATGGTCTGGTAGGTAGACTCACTACTTTTGAGCTATCTAATTTTGACAATTACAAACCTAAAAAGATTTAATCTACTTTCAAAGAAAAGGTATCATTGAAGGAACCTAATGAGAAGAAGAAGAAGAAAAAGAAGTATGTGTCTAGTGATAGTGATACATATGAAGAGGATGTTGAACAACTTGAAGCACTACTAGCAAGAAGATTCCACAAAGGTAAAGGTAAGTTACTAATCATTTTTTTTCAATTGCAATGAGGTTGATCATATTACTACTAGATGTCTAGAGAAGAAAAATTGTAGAGGTGGTAATAAGTACAAGAGTAGAAGAGATGAAGACAACAAGGATTACAAAGAGAAAGGCAAGAAGTCTTGTTGCATTTCTAAAGAGGAAATAAAAGATGATTCTAATGAACATGATGATGAAGTGTTATATGTTGTAATGAAGGATGAAGATGAGGAAACTAAACTTGTGACTTGTGTGAACAAGAATGATAAATGGATCATTCAAAGTGGGTGTTCACATCACATGATTGGAGACAAAAGTAAGTTCATTATCCTAAATTGTTATGATAGAAATATTTTAAGATTTGGTAGTGATGCACCATATTTGGTAAAAGGAAAAGGTTCTATCAAACTCACAGATAATATTTTATTAATAATGCTTAATATGTTGAAGGATTTAACTTTAATTTGTTGAGTTTTTCACAACTAAATAATTTGGGATGTAAGATTGAGTTTGAAAAAAAAATTGCTAAGATATATGACACAAATGGGAAATTGATTGGAAAAGGTGATCAAACTAGAAGTAATCTATTCTATTTTGATATAGAGGATGCCGCTTGCCTTGTTGTATATTTGATGATGTATGGTTGTGGCACAAGAGGTTATGTCATGTTAATTTTGACAACTTGGTAAGTATCATTAACATGAAGAAAGTTAGAGGTTTTCCTAAGTTGAAGAAGCCTGATAATGTAATGTGTAAACAATGTTAGCTAGGAAAAATGACAAAGTCAAGTTTTAAGAGTAAAACTTATACCTATAAAGGAATAATAGAGATTGTTCATACTGACTTGTATGGAACAATTGATGTGCAAGGCTACAAAGGAGATAAGTACATTTTATTATTTGTTGATGACCATTCTAGAATGATGATAGTTATGTTTCTAAAACAAAAATTTGATGCTTTCCAAATGTTTAAGTGGTACTTAGCAAGAGTTAAGAGAGAAATAGGTAAAATTCTAAAGTATTTGAGATCTAACAGAGGAGGAGAATTCATATCAAATGAATTTGAGATGTTCTATAGTGACAAAAGAATCAAAAGATAGACATCTACACCTAGAACTCCTCCATAAAATGGAATAGCTAAAATGATACTCACCCAATGTAAAATAATTTAAGGTATTTGGAAGTAAATGTTACATTATTAAAGATTTGAGGAATGGTAAACTTGATGCAAAAAGTGAAGAAAACATATATTCCTAGGATATTCCATAAGAAGTAAAGCTTATAAGTGTTTGAATACTAACACTAACAAAATTATGGAAAGTGAAAATGTGAACTTTGATGAATATATAGAAGTGTATGAGGTTGAACCTATGAAAGAACCAAAAGAATAAAAATTACTTTTGTAATTTTATAAAGGTATGCCTATTGAAGATGATGTTATAATCAAGCTACAAATAAACATCAAGTTTCAGTGACTACCAAGTCACACCCTATGAATGTTGAGTTGCATTCAGGAACTGAGCTACATTTAGATGTTGAGTTATAGAATGAAGTGGATGCATATTCTGACTCTAAGTTTAGTGTACATGAAAGATATATCGAGCTACATGATATTGATGTACACAATTATTTTGAAGTTGAAAGACAAAATTAAGAAACAAGACCTAAACCAAGATTGTCTAAGCATGCCAAAAGACATCATCCTACTACTCAAATCATTGGAGATAAAGATGTTAGACCAATGACAAGAAATATATTGAGAAGTGATACATATTTTTTGAGCATGAAGGAACCCAAATTAGTGAGAGAGGCCTTAAAATATCATGATTGGAGTAAAGCCATGGAAGAATACATTGAACAAATAAAGAAGAAGAAAACATTGATGCTAGCTCCTAGACCAAAATATAAAAATGTGATTGATACAAAGTGGGTGTTGGTATTTTTTACACTATTAAGAAATAAAATACTTAATACCAAGATAGAAAAGATCACAACAACCTCATGATTAGCTAATTCCCATAAAAAATTATGTGTGCTTTAGATTTGGATTCATCTTCAACAAATTCAAAAAAAAATTATACTCTTTAGGCTCTACAAAACCAAGGCGGGTGCACCTGAGGGGTGAAAGATTGAAAACATGATACTACATTCATATTTCACTCATTCCATGAAATTATATAACAATAAACATCCCTTATAGAAGATTGGTCATAATTCTTCTTATATTTACAAGTAACTCTAGGAAATAGTAGCCAACTAAAACTCAAAAATTAAATGTAAACAAGTGCTGACCAGCTTTGATATTATTCAAACATTAAATTAAAATTGATTTTTAATTTAAGCTTTATTCTTGTTCATATTTTATTCATATGCAGACTGAACTAATTGATTAGTGCCTCATCCACTGGGATTCAAAGTCTATCCAATTTCTAGACCTAATTTACTACATTACAATCAATATTATCAACAAGTCTCACTGAAACTCATTCTTATACACATCCTTCCTACTACCATGGATATCCTATCAACTTCACTAAAGCATTCATTTAATTCATTGAATTGAAATCAATAGTGAAAATGACATACAACTTAACATAATTGCATTCAATTGAACAAGCTTTACCTATGCAATTTCAAGATAACCAGATAATAAAATTGGAGACAAGATTCAGGAGGAATAGATATGGGGACACCTCATCTTTATATTTATTTCCTTTGAAAATTGTATAAAAACTATAATAGAACTCAAAATGACTTAAGAAAAGGCATCAAGATCCTATAACATCAATGTATTCTCAGAAAATTGTAGAGAAAATACATCATCAAGTTTGCATCAAGACTAGACTGAACAATACTTAGTAAGACTAAAATTGTAAATGACTTGGACCCTTCCTCTAGCCTTGGAATCTCACTTATATAGTATGAGATCCAACAAGCTTTGGGCATAGAGGAACTAACAAGTTTTCTTAAGATAGAAAAATATCTACAATGTTACTGTCATAAAAGAAAAAAAATTGTACAACAAGAAAAACTTTACATCATAACACTCTTTGGTGGGACCACTTTCTATTACACCCTTTGTTCCATTTCTTTGTGAGTGAAAAAATTGATGATTGCCCTTATTACTATTGTAGTTCCTCAAAGGTTGTAGCCAATGGGAGTAATTTTGATATATTTGGCATTGATTATTGTAGGCTTACTTCTACTTGAGGCTCTCCATGTATACCATCATGAACTAATAAGACAATAGTTATATATGATTTTTCTTCTTCCAAGTCACCAGTCTAGGTTTCCATTCTTACAACTATAGTTGGTTTCTCACCTTTCTCCTCTTTTTCTCTTACTAATGTGTCAATAATTTGTACTTCATCTTGCTCTAAATCTTAATCATTAGTTTAAGATGTTCTAACTAATTTGCATTAATGAATTTTTCCATCCACTTGTCAAAAAGTGTGTCATCTAGCCACTTAAATTGTAGAATATCCAACTACTTTTTCATAACATATTATGCAACTTTGTCAATTTCAACAAAATATTGTCTTAAAGAATCAAAGAATAATTGAACATTTACAATTTTCTCAGTTGTAATAGACCACCATATATTTCCATTCTCATTTATGATTCTATCCATCCTTAGAAAAAATAGGCCATCTAGTTCATGGGCCCATTCCTCCTTATTTTTCAATTTATTCTTCTTATCTAAAGCATGTGGGAACAAATCAAATTTAGCACTCTTGTACTTGTCCAAATAACTAACAATTCTCTTTTGTAGCTCAACTCTTTTATCATAAAATTATGAGAGATCATTAGCAATATCATAAGTCTTTTCTATGTGTTCATATGATAAAATAATGACAGAAAAACATAAAAGAGTAACCTCTCTACTCCTTTTACTCCATTTGTTGAAAATTGGCTTTAAATCTTCATCATTTTCCTTTATCTCATCCTATATATTTACTGTCTTTGTTAATTTCTCATAAAATGAGGGCCAATCAATTTTATTAACTAAATACATGAGATCTTTCCTTTGGTTATCCTTATATTGTACATCTAGTTCCACATGCAATGCCCATAATTTCTTTTTTTCTTCTTCAAAGTCTTCTATAGTATAATACTATGGCCTTTTTGGTGTATCTATAATCTTAATGAGAGAAGTGGATTTAAAAGGCTCCACTAGTGGGAAAGGACAAGTAATTCTTGGCCTAGTGGATCATCCCATCAATTTATTCTCTAGTTCAATCCTCTTTTGAACTTCTTTACTGTATGTAGCCAAGAATTTCTCATATTTTTCCTATAGCTCTAGTTTTTCTCTCTTGTCTCTTTGAGTTATGGCTAAGGTGCAGGTGGCTGATCCAACACCTAGCTCTACTACCTCTTTAGTGGTATTTTCTTAAACTCTCTTAACAATTAGGTTGCCTATCAAGCCAATATCATCAAGCTGGGAAAAACCAATCCTAGATCTTTTTCTCATTAACCAAATGACCAATGCAACATGGTCCTCACTAAATCTAGCACCTTTTATTTCTTTCTTCCTATTTTACTCTACACTCATTTTATCTGTAATAGAATTAAAAATGATAACATTTTCAATATCCCAATTGGGTAGCAATAATACCCCTGATGCCTTTATCATTTGTCTCCCTTTTTCAAGGGTCAAGATCTTGAATACCAACATCATCTCTTCTTTAACATGGTTTTGCACATCTGCCTCTTCCATCTCTGAATGCTTTGTTTTCAATCTACTACATCTTTCCTCAAACATTCCAATGTTTATTCTCCAAGAAAATTGGTAAAAGGCTTTGGATTTGATAAAATCATCACCATAGATGAATTTATGGCAAGCCTATTCCATCATAGGGTCCAACTCCCTTCCTCTATAATTTTGCATAGTTAATTCAAGGCTTGGCACTAGAGGTTCTTGAGAATTTCCCTCTTCTAATTCTACTTGAGTAATGAACACTCCCCCTTGGGATCCCAACTACTCCACCTGCTCTCTAGTGAGCTATTCATCTCCTATTTGTAATGGGGATTGAGTGAGTGAATATTCCTCAATTTGAGGTGTTTTTTCCTTTTCTATTTTTTGCCTCTTGGGTGAGGGATCATCAAGTTTTTCCTTAAGAACAACACTTGTTGATCTTATTATCTATTTTCCTTTATCTATAGTGGCTCTTTTATTTTGGATCACATTATAGCCAGGTCTATTTTGAACAATCAATTGCCCTTATCCTATTGTAGGAGTAAAAGATAAACTCCTCATGACCTCTTTGGATTTTTCTAGAAAAGAATTGACAAAGAATAATTTATTTTCATTCATGACATCCATAAATTAAGGAAAAGTGGTCATTAGTTTATTTAACCTATCTACCTTTGTTTTTGCATTCGCTAGAGGCTTGCAATTATTATCAAAATAGTGAATGAATTCCAAAACTCTAGAATAAAATCTCTATTTTTCTTTCTTGATCTCTTGCTCTTTCAAAGAGAACTCATTTCTTATTATAACTTTAGAAAAATACAATTGGTGGTCTTTTGTACCAACTTTAGCACTTTTTCTTAACACATCAAAAAATCCCTTAGTGTTACAAAAATGGGGATGAGACACAACCATCTTGTACTGGTCCATGAATTTATATGAGAATAACCAACCACCTTTTGTGATTATGAAATGGTGGGACATAGTACAAGTGGGAAAAATTGAGCCTCTGTGTCTTCTAACAAATGTACTTCCTCTAATCCCCTATCTTCCATAGAATTTCAGCTATCCCTACCTTTAGAGGTACTTGGTAGGGTGACACATAAGGAGTCCCTTGAAAACCATATACCCTAAAAACCATAGAAATAGGGTAAGGTATGATATTAACCCAATTGTGTGACACTTTCAAATCAGAAGGATTATTCATAGGCTTGATAAAATCCATTAGTGCCTTAGGGATTCTGAGATTTTCCCTTAATAAGAGGCTTCTCAATCTAGAGGAAAAATACCTATCAAAACTTTAAAAACTAGCCTCCTCTAAATCCTAGGTCATGTTTTCACTCCATAACTAGACTGGCAGAGCCTCTTCTTCATATTTTTAGTTCGGGACCATCTCCTTTTCAAAATATGTAACCCCTTTAAATTGGAACATGTGCATTAACAATGAATAATGGCCAAAAGTCTTTTCCACCTTGACCTTTACAATTCCAACTAATCCTATGTCGATCTCTTCTTCTATATAAGATGCAAAATAAAAAATAATATCAACACCAAAAGAAGAGATCTGAGTCAACATATACATAAATTTTATTGGCACAAAATTTTTCTCATTCTCAAGTCATATATATTTCTATGGTCCTAGAAGTGAAGAATTCATTTTTAAAGGGCTCTTTAGTAGATGTTGTGACCATTGGAAAATTGCTAATTGGACCCAAGTGTGCCCTTAGTGCACCTTGCATGATCTTATCCTTCTTAGAGAAGTATTCTTTCTCTAGTCCTTGTAGGTAAATAGTTACATGATAATCTGAAAATGGTTCTAAACCAAAAACTTCTCAAATTTCTTTAGGATTTATTCTTACAAGGCATTCCCCATCTATTCTTCTCACTATCCTAGTTGATGGGTCATAATTATAGGCAATGGCCATGAGTAGGTCAGAATCCATAAAACACCAGGGACCACTAATTTTCCTAAATCAAAATTACAAATGTTTCTATGGGGAGAAAACAATTTTCTTTCTAAAGACCACTTCTTAAAAAGATGGAGCCCTATTTTAGTAGTCGTAGCATCCCTAATCCAATTCCCTCTATCATATAGGCCATCTGCAATCTTAGGCCTAGGGTTCACCTAATTAATTTTTTTTTTTTGGGTAGACTGATTCATAGACTTAGGCAATAGTTAAAGAAAGTCATCATGCATATTTCTACTTGCATAATCTACCTTTCTTGAGAAAACTTTCTTTGGAGGAATGTTTACTAGTGATGCAAAATACTAGAATTCTTTTCTATCTAATGGATTTGGATAGTTACTTGGTTGTTTGTTACTTTTTCACTGCAATTCTGCAACACACTATGGATACTAGAAATTCTTTCACACTTTAATTACACTAGGAACAATTCTTCAATGGCTCTTAGCTCTTTGAAATTTTGAAATTCATTTGCATAGAGAAACAATGGAAAAATCTTGCAATATATCCCTAGTTCTAGTTCACACAGGGAGATTTCAAATTTCATTAATGAATTTTAAGGAGAAATAGGGTGGCATCACCTTCTAATTTTGAAAACACACCATTAATTCTAAAAAATCTCATGATCTAGGAATAAAATCATGAATGGCTCACTTTTAATTTGCCAAGTTGGTAGTCAACCCAGCCAAGAAATCTTCTTCACATAAACTTTTCCATCCACTAATAGAAGCTTATTTTAAACCCACTTGTGCTCATGGACACATTTCACACTCTCGCTATGTCACTATGCATAAACATCAAGAAACTTTTGCATGTCAGATAGTGACCATTTTTATGTATATTTGATCTGACGATGCACATTTTATGAGTGTTTTATGGCAACTATGGTGGGTCCTTTTTTTTTTTTGGTCACCATGTTGCATGTACTAAAGGTTGGGCAAGTTCCTATAGTGAACTAACACCCACCATCAATCTAGGAGAGATCTGATAGTGTCAATCAACATGAATCCTCTTCTAAGTGTGAGTCTTAGTGGCATGTGACATCAAACTAACTTAACATGCTAGCATGGTCATTTATAATAGTTAACCCTTTTGGTGCTACTTTTTGAAAATAGGTCCAACCATTTTTTTCCTTTCATGGGAGATCGCTATGTTGTGATTAGTGAAGTTCTGATAATTTCTAGTGGTGACATAGCAACAATTGTATTTTTTGAAGAAATCTGGCATTGTGAAGTAACACACATTCATTTCATAGTTCACTCTTTATTGCATTTGACACATCTGACATTCCATAATAATGATAAGGCTTTATTTATGATGGACAAAATTTGTGGTGTCAAATTTAATTTTGGCCCCATTGTGTTTCACTTTTGTGGGAGGTTGCCATGTCATAAAGGGTAGAAACCTTGTATCTTTTCGTAATAACATAGTGACCACCATTGATCCTTGAAAGATCTAATGGTACAGGTGATTTACCTTTGAAACTATGCTTATGTACTAATTGGGTACCACTTGGTCACCATGTCATATGTAGTAAAGACCATGCAAATTCTAATAGAAACTTTGGGCGTACCATAGATTTTGAAGTGATCTGATGGTGAGGAACCTTTCAGGGAATAATGAAGCAAAAAATAAAATTCTTTAAGAAGCCCCAAAAAATATACTTATTTAAAAAATGATTCATCCCACTCGATTCAAAAGGTAAAACATATGACCTAAAGGACTCACTTAGGGCAAAAATATTGTTTTAATTAGGGCCTTTCTTAGGGTTTACCAATTTTTTGAAATAAAAAACCCTAATTTGCATAAATTAACCAGTGAGATCCATAGCAAAATGTCTTTAGTAAAGCACAAGGTAAAAACATGACCAACATTGGGTATTTAGAAACAAGCTAGATGAAAATGGTGAAGTCACAAGGAACAAAGCAAGATTAGTTTGCAAGGAATATGCACAAGAAGAAGGAATTGACTATGGAGAGACATTTTCCCCTATTACTAGATTGGAGGAAGTAAGAACTTTACATGCTTATTCTGCATACAAAGGTTTCAAAGTTTATCAAGTGGATGTTAAATCTACATTTTTAATGGTATATTAGAGGAATAAGTTTATATAGAATAGCCAAAAGGTTTTGTTGATGTTAACAATAAGAACATGGTGTGTAGACTACACAAGGGTTTATATGGTTTGAAACAAGCATCAAGAGCATGGTATGAGAGACTTCATAATTATCTTGTGAAGATTGAATTTGAAGGGATTGATGATAACAACAATTTGTACATGAAGATAGAGAAGGGAAAAGGTATTTTTTTATCTAAAATATTTTTTGATGATATCATATTTGGAGGTCAAGATGCTTTATGTAAGAATTTTGCAAATCAGATAAAGCAAGAATTTGAAATGTCTATGTTTAGAGAGATCTATTTTTTTGTGGGTTTGTAAGTATACCAGATTAAATATGGTATATACATCTCTTATTCAAAGTATGTCAATGAAATATTGAAAACTTTTTGATTGGAGGATTCCAAACTAGTAAGTAAACCTATGGTGATAGGACAAAAGTTGTTAAACAATGATGATTAAAAAAAGGTAAATCAAACATGGTATACATCTATGATTGGAAAATTTCAATATGCAGTAAATAGAAAACCTAACATTGCATTATCTATAGGGATAGTTACAAGGTTCTCTACTAATCCTAGGGAGAATCATTTAATGTCTATGAAGAGAATAATGAGATATCTAAAAGGAACAGAAGAGTTTGGTCTATACTACAAGAAGAATAAAAAATTTGAATTGAGAGCCCACACTAACATTGACTGGGATGAAAACATTAATGACAAAGAGACAACCAGTGGAAGAACATTATTCTTAAACAAGATACTAGTTACATGGATTAGTAAGAAAAAAAAATCTAGTTACATGGATTAGCAAGAAAAAAAAATTGTACTTCACAATCTATTGTTGAAGGTAAATATGTTGTTGCTATTGTAAATTGCACAAACATTATATGGATCAAACAACTACTAAAAGGTATGAAGGAAGAGATCACATAACCAGTGATACTTTATTGTGATAATACAAGTGCTATCAATATATCAAATAATCCTATGATGCACACAAAGACTAAGCACATTGCAATCAAGTATCATTACTTGAGAGAGTTAGTTCAAGTTAAAGAGGTGAAAATGGAATATGTCAACACAAAGGAACAAATTGTTGGTATCTTCATGAAAGCACTACCCAAGGATGCTCATGTGTATCTAGAAGGTAAATTATGGTTGATACCCCTATCAATGCCCTACATCAGTCACAAGAAAGGTGATAGAGGGAGAAACTAAAGAAACTAAAAAGCTATATCTATCATATTAAGATGATAAGTCTTTGGAATTGTTGTCAAAGAGGGAGATATTCTACTAATCAAGAGAGAGATAAATTATATCAAGAGATTGTTGTCAAAGAGGAAGATTTTACTGATCCCAAGAGGGACACAATTATTGATGAAGACAATTGTTGATCAGGAGAGCAAAGAAAGATAAATTCACAACTACCTAGTAAGAGGGAGATATAGTAAGAGGGATTTATAAGAAAAGAATTTTGTAACCTAATCAAAAGATGGAAGTTGTTGATAGAGGGAGATATTTCAATACAAAGAAATATTTCCTTTTTGGTATTGTCTTACTATTTTAACCTAGTCAGTTTGGTTGAACAAAGATGCTTACCATTTGGTTGATTGTTTTGATCAATTTGGTTTTCCATCAATGCCAAAGAGGGAGATTGTTGAGAATAGATTGAAAAGATCATTTTTGAGGGAGATTGTTGAAACTAGATTGAAAGAGGGAGATTCTTGAAAAAGAATATGTGTTTCAATCATTGCTTTGTCATTAATGTCAAACGTTCTATTTGTTGGTAAGACATCTACTTATAAGATTTAAGTACTATCACTTATTTAATTGATGAAGAAGATTTGATCAAAAAAAATGTAAAAATAGCACCCAAAAGAAATGTTGAGTTATGATTATGCAATGAAGTACAAGAATTAGTTAAGACAGTGATGACATGATGTATTTATAATCTACCTAAGGTTACAAAGGCTAGTTACACTAAGAAAGTTTAGAAGAACAAGTTATACAAAGTTTGTCTACCAAGCTTGATTTAGTGGATAGTAGGTGCTGAGAAAAATTAGAGCAAACCTAGCAAAAAATTAGTTAGAACTAAGTAAAAGTTCACTCTAGTGTATGTCAACAGAATAGTGGTTTTTGAGTCAAGTTTAGTTGATGCCAAGCAAAAGTAAACTTTAATTTGTGCTAAATAATTTCACAGTGGATGTCGAGCAATGTAGTATGTGTCAAGAATTGGAAGCTTGATAATACCAAACTGCTACATTATTTAAAAGATCATGAATTTGATGAATCTAAGCTGACCAGTTTGTTTTCTTGGATTATGTAAACTAGGTGGAAGCTAAGCATGATGAGCTGGTGGCACAAAATTCAAGTTAAATCATTTTTAGGTGAATTCAAAGTGGATTCTAGGAGTATTTTATAGAAGAGATATGAGAGATGGGGTAGATACATTGTATCCTACCTAATCCATCCAAACCCTAAATTGGATGATGTAGAATGAGTGGCAATATATCTTAATTTCCTATTTATAGGAATGGTTGGTCATGAAGCAAGGTTGTCATGTGTGAGAAACTAAGGGAGGCAAGAAGGCAAGAGTTTTGCTTCATCAATTGCCCTAAGAGAAGAGTCTACAATGGCATGTTAAGTAAGAAGGCTTAAGGAGATGAATGCTTGAAGGGTGAATAAGCTATCAGAGCTATAAAGTATGAAGGCCAAGTAGAATTGAAGATTGAACAATCATCTGTAATCTAAAAATGAAGTTTTAACTATCAAATCAAAGCCTTACTATTTCTCTCTAATAATTGTATTAGTCTAGGGTAAATCCTTTGGGTTAAGGTTGGCCTGATAGTCATTTGTAAATCCTTTAACTAGTTGACATTCCAAGTGAATGGTCTAAAGTCCTCCAAAAAGGTTCACTTCTAATAGGGTGATTGAAATCCTTTAATAGGGTCACATTTAATAGTGTGTATTGTAATCTTTGATAAGGTTGGCCTTTCACAAGGCATCACTTCAAAAGAGTGAAAAGAGTAGCATGTTACTAGTGGTTTTTCTCAAATTGGGTTTCCATGTAAATCATTGTGTCAAGTGTGTTGATTAATATGCTATGTTTCATGCTTTACATTTTTACAAGTTGATTTAATAGTAACCTAAAAGCTTTAAAAGATTGTATAATCTGATGGATGCATGCATAATGAATAATATTTTATGAGTTTACTAAGCTGTGAAAAGTTTTATTTATACATCTGGACCTTGGATAATTGATTCACCCTCCCCCCTCTTAGTTTTTGATTAGATAAATAGGTTTTATAGGGATCTTAAAACCCAAATTAAAACAATACATAAGGCTGAAAATAAGTAATTAAATCCCAGCCAAAGGACAACTGCCAAAGAAAAGGCCAGTGAAACAAATCACAAAACAAAAGATTACCAATATGGAAACTCAACAGCTACCAACATAGGTTTTGACTAGGCTCCTAAAACCAAAATAAGAAAAGAGAAAAAAGTCCCTAGCCAAGATATAGAACAAAGAACAATAGGCCTAAAACCAAGGAACAAAACAAAGAGCAATGAGCCAAAAACTAGTCAGGCTTTGCCTTTAGATCCCTTCTTTTGAGAACGTAATGCCATATCAAAAGAGGTAGAGGAGGGCTTGATCTTTTTTCCTTTTACTATAGTCCATCCATCGTCCACCAAACTAGGAACCTTCTACCATCATAAATCAGCAACACCAAAGCTAGTCCCAGAAATCCCTAAGACCAGGGAAGAGGCCACAACTGGATCTTCTAGAACCTAAGAAGGATCCTCAGGAAGGTCCATCCCAGATAAATTAGAAGTGGAGGGCTTGACCATATTTCTTATTACTATGGTCCTTCCAGCCCCCACCAAACCAGTAGCCTTCTGGCTTTGAGAATCAACAAGTCCACAAACAGGCCCAGAAACCCCTGAAGCTAGGGAAGAGACTATAGCCAAGGAAGTTACAATAGAAATAAGAGAAGGAACAACAACTTGAGATTGAGCCAAAGAAGGGGCTACCATTAAATCAACATAAGATAGACTAGTTGCATCTATAGCAGGAGTCAAACGAGGAGCCACCATCAAATCGCCAGAAGATGGGATAGCAAAATCCAGAGGCCAGTTCGTTGCAACCAAAGGATGATCCTTGGACAAAATTCTAGGAATAGCAGCAGAATACTCAACCAAAATTTCATGATGAGAGTCATCATCCCCTGTAGAGAGGACCTTGTGTACCATGTAGTGATCTTCTAAGACCCCCTTCCACTAAGAAGGGGGCATTTTTGGTCTTGATTTTCTAGCGAAGCAACCTATAGCTAGGTGACCAACCTTGCAACACTTCCTATAGTGGAAGGGGATAACCTCATAGTCAAGAAGGATATTCCATGACCCCAAAGTAGAAGCCACCAAAATAATTTTTTGAAGTCCTTTAGAAATATCAATTTCTACCAAAATGCGAGCATATGTCATTCGAAACACATTGATAGAATCCTTATCTATTAATCAAAATCTGCCAAAGGATCTCCCCACCTCCTCCAAAATAGGGTCTACCCAAAGGTGAAGGGGGAGATTCAACAACCTAACCTAGACAGGGAACTTATTAAAAGATTTTGTCAATAGGTTGAAATCATTATGCCAAGGTTTTTCCATCAAGGGAAACTTTGCTTCCCAATAGAAAACATGGCAAAGGATGCCATCTCTATCTATGGTAGATTCAAATTTAACAATGAAAAACCCCCTAGGCATAGGGTAAATATGGGTTGTATTTGAAATGATAGGGTCCCAAAAATGGGAAATCCACGCATGCAAGTCCAAAAAAGAAGGCCAAAAACCCTTAAAATAAAAGATAGTAGCATTGGTTGAGAAATTAGACATACAAATAGAGATCTCATCAACAATATCATATTTTAAATCAATCTTTAATGGGTTACTAACTGCAATCAGCACCCTCGAATGCAGGGTGTCATGAAACCCTAACTTTTTAGAAAGACCACCAATACCAGCCTCAAAGGTAGCCACATCAGCATAGGAAATGACCGAACCACCCTCACCAGAAAAACCATTCCTAGAAGCTAAAGGGACTACCATGAAGTTTAGCATAGGAAAAAAGCTAAACTAAAGCCAAACACATGATCTAGAGCAGGACCCACGTAGGAGCCCAAGATGAAGCCAGGCGTAGAATCTAACACCACAATCAAATTTAGGGGAAGAGGCCATATCAAAGCCACAGGCTAAAGCCAATGCTGAGCATAGGAAAAAAGCTAAACTGAAGCCAGATGCAGGATCCAAAGCAGGACCCATGCAGGAGCTGAAGCTGAAGCCAAGTACAGAAGTTGAAGCTACAGAAGAATCCAAGCATCAAGGCTAGGTCAAAGCCAGGGGCCAAAGCCAAAGCTAAAGCCAAGCATAGGGAGCCAAGTGGGAAAAAAAATCAAAAAATTATAGAGCTCATATAATGCAGAAAAATATTTAGAAGTTATCATATACCATTATTGCTTCTAAATTTTTTTGATGTGTGTCCAATTTTAACACAATGATGACATGGAGGTTTACTTTTGGATTTAGAGTTTCTTCATTCACCATTATTTGAATATTCTCCTTCTTCAGTAGATGAAAAGTTATTTTTGTATCCCAATCTAGAGCTATCTTTTGTTGATCTAGGTAATCTCATTAGTTCTTCAAAGTATATGATAGCCTCACTTGGTTTTCTCATTCTTTTTAGAAGGTCCTTTTCATTTCTCAACTCATTTCTTAGTTGTTCATTTTAAGACCTTAGGTTTGTGATCTACATGTTCTTTATGTTTTCTTCTTGAGTAGAAACTATCATTTGATTCATCATATCCAATTAATTGTTTGTGAGCTTCTGTATGTCAAATGATCTCTTGTCAAGTCTTATTGCCATCTATCTTTTTTCTTCTTTGTCGATGACTTTGTCTTCTTTAGCTTTCTTTTTTTTCTCTATTACTTCACATAGGAATACTATTTAAGTTTCCTATTATTTCTTAAGCTCTTTTGCCTCTTTACTTAGAGCACTATTCTTCTCTAGTCACTCTATTATTGCCTCACTTTTTTCACTAGTTTTTATACATTCAAGTAGTCCTTATGTGTCTACTTTCCTATATAGTGTATCATTTTTCTGAATTACTATCTCTTTTCTTTTTGTTAGTGATTTCCTTAACTCTTCTCTAGCTCCTTCAAGTTATTGCAATATGATATGGATTTCAATCATCTAGTTCTCAATAATTTTTCCCAACATGTATTCCTCCATATCGATGATCTACTCCTCTTAAGTTATTAAACTTCTTCCAAGAGAATTAAGCTCTAACACCAATTATTGTAAGGATTATTGGAAAACAAGGTACTAAGAGGGGGGTGAATCAAGATCTTATACTTCTACTTACAAAACAAAATTAGTGATTTCACACCTAATTAATATCATATATTAGATCTAACATTAAAAGTAAATGAATACACTACATCCATGAAAGATTCAACACATAAAAAAAATGATTTGGTAACCTAGAAACACTTTAATGTGAAGGTAAAATTGGGGTGGGGATGAAACCCACAAATCTTCACTGTTGCAACAATAAAGTTAACTTGTTAGGTTACAATGTTTGATCATAATATATGATCTACTCTATGAGTATTCTACCCTCTTAAAAGCTTCAAGATTGTTAAGTCCTACCCTATTAAAGGATTTCACACTCATAATTAAGTAAGGACTTTGTTAGGAGATTTACATAGACCTATTAGGATCACTCAGTTAAGAGATTTTCCCACATTCAAAATTGATTCAGTACCTGATCCTCATTTTTCTCTATAATTTGATTTTGGATCTCCTTTGTACAATGTTTAATTTGATCTTTCAATTTGATATCTCCTTTAAGTCCATCACTACTTCTATTTCTCTATCTAAACTGATTCTAGAGTTATCCTATCTTTCTCTGTTCTTTCCTTATTTGCATCTTTACTTGCACATTCTTGACTTCTATATTCATATCCTTATCTTCTCATTACGTACATAATCGCACTCAATTATAGAGTTAGAAACCTCCTTAAATAGATGCTCTTCAAAAAATTTAGATCTCAATCAACAATTTACAATTCATCTCCTTTTATTGTTTATATCTAATTTTCTGATTAGTTGATTTCCATTTGTCAAGATCATTACCTTCTATAATGACATGTAATATCCATCTTAACTATCTCTACAAACATTAAATATCATACAAAGGTTGGCAAAAATTATTTACATAGTTGTTTGTGTAATTAAAAAATCATATGACAAAATTGAACTATTTGGCATCTAAATGTGCTAACACTTGGCTTCAATATGTATGTTCTTCTATGTTTACTCAGAAAAATTTGTCTCTTCAATTTACTTAGTCTCTACTATATTATCTTGGCTTACATATGCACTTGACCTTAACTGGGGTGCTCATAAATCACTATGTTTCTCGACATGTAATGCAAAATAAATAAGTCTTTATATTTTCTTGACCTTCACTATATGAGTCAGTCATAGTTATGAACTATTCATCCTTGCCTAGTAAATGACTAAGTATTTGGGTACTAGTAGACAAAATAGCCTTAGAGACCAACAATTTATAAAACTCATTGTTTTTTTAAAACCATTTTCTTTAGTGGGAACAATGCATACTACCATGATGATGAACTTCATATGGTTCTAGGAAAGTACACCTTGGTTAATGTTAACCCACACATTCCCCTACAAAGGCTCTAATAATACTATTTAGTTAGTGAAGGATATAATAAAGTAATCACTACATCTAATTTTCATCTTAAGAAATTTAAAAATGGCTTGTGCACATTGGGAGAACTTAGTTTTGATATATACCAAAACACTCTTAATGCTACACAATAAAATTGAGTTGTCCACTAGTGTTTACCAAACCAACTAGAGCTAAAGACAGTTTGGTCCTATAATGAACAATTTAAAAGATGCACCACTGAGTAGCTTTTAATAGAGCAATATTACAACCTTTTGCACAAATTGAGATCAAGTTTCCAAATGAAGTCCAAGTGAAATATCCTAAAACTAGTCTATGTGCTTGTAGGCCTCCCCAAGATAGTTCTTATGTACTTCACAGTTCTCTGATATCCCTCATGAAGTCTAAGAAATCAACCTCCAATTTTTTTTTCTTGATTTGGCTTTGTGCACCTTGGGAACACTTAGGTCTAGCATGTGACAAAATATTCATCTTAAGAAATTTTAAAATGGGATAAAAAAAATATAATTGAGTATCTCTTTTATAAGGGATGGATCAAAACTAGTTCTAGTCCATTTTCCTCTTTCCAAAAATATGTGCCTAATTTTTCTTGTGCACATTGGGAGAACTTAGTTTTGACATATATCATAATACTCTTAATGCTACACAATAGAATTGAGTTGTCCACTAGTGTTTACCAAACTAACTAGAGCCAATGGAGAAGACAGTTTTTTTGTACAATGAACAATTTAAAAGATGCACCACTAAGAAACTTTTAATAGAGCAATATAACAAATTTTGGCACAAATTGAGATCATGTTTCCAAATGAAGTCCAAGCGAAATATCCTAAAACTAGTCTATGTGCTTGTACACCTTCCCAAGATAGTTCTTATGTACTTCACAGTTCTCTGATATCCCTCATGAGGTCCAAGATATCACCCTCCAAATTTTTTTGCTTGATTTAGCTTAGCACACCTTGGGAACACTTAGGTCCAGCATGTCACCAAATATTCTTGATACTACATGGGAAAATGAGGTCTCCACTAGCATTTAACTAACTAGTTAGAGTTAATGAAGTAGACAATTTAGTCTTATCATGAGTGGTTTGAAAGGTACACCATTGAGAAACTTTTAACTGAGAAACATAGAAACTTTTAACATCAACTAAGAATATTGGGTTGCCAAATGGAATCTAGGTAGAATATATCAAAACTAATTTGTGTACTTGTAGGCCTTCCTAATATGGTCCTTGTGCACTTCCTAGTTCTCTAATACCACTCACAAGGTCTAAGAAATTTGTAGAAGTTGTCAATCTAACTTCATGAAGCCAAGATCACCTACATGAAAAATAACCTGTCACTGAGAAGAATGCAATAACAAAGAAAGGGTTTGTGCTATGAAAATATGAAAGATTATATTATCAATTCAAATGGATGAATAAAGTATACAATGATAAATACTAATATAGGAGATTTGGTAACCTCAAATAAGAAACCCTAAAAAGAAATCATTTAATAATTAATATAATTATTAAATATCAATAAATCATAAAGTTATATCTTAAGAAAGATTTAAAGGTAACTTAATGATGAAGTCATGATGACTTAATAATTAAGTAATTACTTTGTCCTAACACCACACTTAAGATGTATGACAATGCATGAAAAGAAAAGGAAACTACAAACAAAAAGTAAATGTAGGTCCTAACAACATAGTCTAATGAGGT
Organism: Cupressus sempervirens; assembly: GCA_028749045.1. NCBI lineage: Eukaryota > Viridiplantae > Streptophyta > Pinopsida > Cupressales > Cupressaceae > Cupressus > Cupressus sempervirens. The sequence continues at coordinate 774,118,677 of CM053793.1, forward strand.
ACCTAATCACAACCAAATCTCTGTAAGTGGAGAAATGGATAAAATCACATACAAAAAACCCAACTATAAGAAGATATGGAAAGGATTTTGAAAAACTAATAAAAAATTACTGAATCCTTCAAACTAGAGAATGTCCCATAAAATAGGAATAAAAGTTGAATGATCATGAAGAACATCACTAAAGAGTGAAGATAAGGGTGAGGTGATAGGAAACTAAAAAAGTGACCAATAAGAACTGCATGGCAAGGATCCACAATCAAGATGAATAGATCAATACATAATAGTGTCATGAGGTGATAAATCTTAGACACATCATGTGGTTAATATCATGCAAGGAACACTTGCTAGACAAAGGTAGATAGTGAAAAAAGGAAAATATCAACCACCCCTTGCCCCCATGATACTTAATTAGAGTAGTGCATGTACAATAAGGTTCAAGGTATGGTAGATCTTTATGAGTGCCTTTAGATGACACTACTCAAATCAGAAGACATAACAAGGGAAATAACTAAAACATAAAATATAAAGGGAGTATGGGACTTTGTTTTAGTGCATTTGCAAAAATTCTTATAGAAGATGTCAACAAGATCAGAAGTGTCATAAGGCTAGTACAATAGAAGCTGCATCCCAAGATGAGTCATCCCATGTAATAAAATAATACCTAGACCTCAAACAACTAATATATCCACTAGATTGAAAACATGCAAAAAATTGAATAGAACATACCTAGAGCATAAACTAGAAGACAACTAACATCATTGAAGAGAGAATAGAACAAGATTTATAATGATATAAATCTTTCAAGAAATGGAGTCCAAATGCTCAAGATATATCTCCCGTAGTGAAAAATAGAACCCCAAGCTTTGACTGCATAAATAGGAAACCAAACAACATCAAAAGTCAAAATTACTTGTACTATTGCAATGGGATTGAAACTAGCTTTGCATAAATATCTAATTTACAAAAGATGGAGTCTCTATGCCCAAGATACAACCAAAAGATTGAGAGGTGCTCTTTAAGGGCCAAAAGGGCATCAAAGAGTTGACATAGTGATGCCATCATGACTTCATTGTCTTGAATTTGGTAGTTATATGACCATCATAGGAAGAAAAAAACCTTGCTGAAATGTTAGATGACAAGGCATTCCTAGGTGGGAAGATGGCATAGCAAGGATTCTTGTGCAATGCATGGGGCATGCAATGTCCCATATCTAGACATTACTCAATTTAACTTAAATCTATATAAAAAAAAATGTATAACTCATTTCCTCTGTCATTTTCAAAGTTAATGTTTCTCCTATATATAATATCAATAGAGAAGAGGTGTCTTTTCATTTAAATTGTATATTATATTATTACTGTTAGGTTATTATTTACTAATACAATATTATTAATATTAATTCATCATATATACTTCAACTTTTACATATTAAATATCATATGGTAACTTATAACTTTATGCTTAAAATATTTATTTATTTTATATATTAACTACTATTTATTATTATATAGTAAAATATAATAATAGTTGATATGCATTTCTATATATATCATAATATTAGTATTTAGTATATATGTCTATAGTGAGATGAGAATATTATGATATATAAAATGCATTATAATTTATATTTAGTCTTAATATTATTAAATTATGTATTTTTCTAAATATTTATCCTTTTATTATTTTAATCTTTATATATAATAGTTATTTATTATTAAATCCTTATCTAAAGGTGGGGATATGATGCAAAGCAGCGATAGCGAAAGAGTGCTTAGGACAAATTTGTCCTTCAAAGTCTTCTAAAGGTTATGAAAACCTTTAATTTGATAACCAAATCGTTGGGTATCCACCAAATTCACAGATCCACCAATCACTGTTGAACTGTACACAAAAGTTTCCAACTTGCGGCCCATTATGCACTTTATGCCATACACTAAACAAAAAGACTATTACTTAAAAGTTTCAAGCACAGATTTACCAATGCCACAGTATCCGCAACAATTCGCCACATGGTTAGGCTGAGTGCCAATTGCAAACCATCTGCAGTTTGCTAGCCTTCACGGGTTTTGAGGATCAAACCGAGACCGTCGTTACTGTGGCGCCGATCCACACTTCTGGACCACGAAGGCCGACCAACATCATCATGTGTGGGCTGTATTACGCAGTTTGAATGCACAGATGGTTATGTGCAATCAGTACATCAACAAACGCCCAGTTCCCTGCGAACCTCTGCTACATACTAACATTGCAATAACAGGAAAATACATGGCTCCACCAGAGGATATCAGTTTCCCATGGTGGAGAATGAAACAGAACTTATTCCCCAAAATAAAATGACTAAGACACCCAAAAAATGCAACTTTCGCAACACAAAATAACTTCCAGAATAACTCAACACCTGAATTACAGTCTCCACTGAACGGTCATTGAACAAATGGTCAAAATTCGATTAACAGGAAAAATAGAGGCATATCTTATTGATTTCAAAAACAAAATTACAGAGTCTCTTCTACTTCCCATCTCTGGGTTAAGTAGGAAATGTTCCCAACGGTTACAATCCAGTTTATAACCAACAAGACGCTTGGGAACGTTTTGAGTTTACTTGTAAAAGTTGTTTAACAAATTCTAAAATTGTAGACTAAAATATCATAACTCAGTCGTAAACCAAATTTGGATGATCCAAGATGGATCTTATTACAAGAAAAGTAAAAGTGAAATGCTAAAGATAAGCTTTAGGACAACCTAATGACCTTCAGCAAACCAAGGGCTTATAAACGCCAATTCCAGGGCTGGGTCTTACAAATGGTGTCCCTTAATTTATTTAAATCCGAAGCCTAACTAGGGTGCTCTTGCACCATACTCCCCAGGAGAAATAGAACTCAAGTTCCTACTTGAGTTTAGGAGATCCAAAGAGGAACCGTGTTCTGTTATCTGCTCCTCTGTCATCCATGTGGCATCGATATCTGGTAGTCCCTTCCACTTGACCAAATATTGCATGTAAGTCTTCTTCCGTGTCTTCTTCCATTCTCTAGTGGTAAGTATCTTCTTGAGTTGGACTGGTGTGCTCGGTGGGAGGTTGGTAACATAAGTATCATCAGCAATGTCCTATGTATCAGAAGTACCTGCATCACCTTTCACAAGAGTAAGATCTGCAACATTAAAAATAGGAGAAATGAAGAGTGTAGGGGGAAGAGATATCTCATATGCATTTTCACCCATTTTGTGTAGGACTGTACATGGTCCAATCCTCTTCATATGAAGCTTTGTATGTTTTCCTTTAGGTAGTCTTTCTGGTCTGAGATATGCCCATACTTTATCCCCTATCTGAAAATGTACTTCTCTTCTTTTCTTATCAGCATTTGCCTTATAGTGAGCAGTGGTATGTTCAAGTTTTTCTTTGACCTCTTTGTGCACTTGCACCATGAAATCTGCAAACTCTTCACCTTGTGCACTGATTTTGAAACCTGAAGGTAAGTCAGTAAGATCCAATGGTCCTTTAGGATGCAGCCCATAGACGGTTTGGAATGGAGTCTTCCCACTAGACCGATTGATAGAGTCATTGAATGCAAACTCTGCCTGGGGCAAGATGACATCCCAACTCTGTGAGTGCTGCTTGGTAAGGCAGCGTAGTAGATTGCCCAAAGATCTATTTACTACCTCGGTTTGGCCATCCGTTTGTGGATGATATGCTGAACTATATGTGAGGTTTGTGCCCAATTTCTTATGAAGTATACGCCAAAAGTGACCTTGAAATTTAACATCCCGATCTGAAACTATAGTTTTTGGCAATCCATGAAGTCTAACTACTTCCTTGAAAAAGAGGTGTGCAATGTGAGAAGCATCATTGGTGCTCTTGCATGGAACAAAATGTGCCATTTTGCTAAATCTGTCCACAATTACAAAAATACTGTCAAATCCCTGCTTGGTTCTTGGTAAACCCATGACAAAGTCCATGGATATTGACTCCCATGGCCTGGAAGGTATTGGTAATGGCTGGTAGATTCCTTGGTTTGTGGTGACTCCCTTGGCTTGTTGGCAAATCATACAAGACTGCACAAACTTTTTAATATCAGTAATCATCTTAGGCCAATAGTAACTCCTTTTTACCAATTCCATAGTCTTATCTATGCCAAAGTGACCACTCATACCTCCACAATATTTTTCCTTTATAATATTTGATCTCATAGAACATTTTGGGATACAAAGTTGGGCTCCTTTAAACAAGAGACCATTCTGAATTAAATATTCTGAAAAATCAGTATGATACTTATCAGAAAGGGTAGTGCAAGCCTTATAGGCTTCACCAAAATTAGAATCTTCAGCATAAAGGTGCTTCAAGGATTCAATCCCCATGCTTGAGAACTGAACTTCCTCAACCAAACTCACTCTTCTACTAAGAGCGTCTGCAACTTTGTTTGCTTGTCCTTTCTTATGTTTTATTGTGAATGTATAAGACTACAATTGTTCCATCCATTTGATATGTTTTACACTAAGTTTCTCTTGTGAATTCAGAAAACTTAGAGCATGGTTGTCCGTGTAGACAACAAATTCCTTTGGGAGAAGGTAGTGCCTCCATTTCTTGAGTGCCTGTACTACAGCATACAATTCAAGATCATAAGTAGAATACCATTTCTTTGCATCATTTAGTTTTTCAGAAAAGAATGCTATGGGTTTCCCTTCTTGACTTAGGACAGCACCAATTGCTAGGTTACTTGCATCCATTTCCACAGTAAAAACCTTCTTAAAATTAGGCAATGTTAAGATAGGATATTGTGCTATTCTATTTTTCAAATATTGGAGAGCATCCTCAGCCTCTTTAGTCCAAACAAATTTGATTTTTCTTCCCCCTTTGATTGTATCCAGCATAGGAGAACATATATGACTGAAGTTTTTAATAAATTTTCTATAAAATGTAGCAAGTCCATGGAAGCTTTTCACATCACCTTGGTTTTTAGGAGTTGGCCAGTTCACAATTGCTTCTACTTTAGCCGGATCCATTTTCAGCGTTCCTTTTGATATGATGAATCCCAAGAAATTGAGTTCTCTTTGCATGAAGATACACTTCTCCAAATTGATGATCAACTTGTGATCATGAAGTCTTCTTAACACCTGTTCTAAATGTTTCAAATGCTGTTCCCTGCTGCTGCTAAAAATTAGAATATCATCAAGATAGATGACAACAAATTTGCCAATAAAATCAGAGAATATTTCATTCATAAGTCTCATGAATGTGCTGGGTGCATTGCTTAATCCAAATGGCATTACAAGCCATTCATATAAGCCTTCAGTTGTCTTAAAGGCTATCTTCCACTCATCTCCTGGTCTTATTCTGATTTGATGGTAACCGGATTTGAGGTCTATTTTTGAAAAATAACTAGCATTACCAAGTTGATCCAGCAAGTCTTCTATCCTTGGAATGGGGAATCTATATCTAATTGTTATTTTGTTGATAGCTCTATTATCTATGCAAAGCCTCCATTTCCCATCCTTTTTGGGTGCAAGGACTGCTGGGACATCACAAGGGCTTAGGCTCTTTTGTATCAGTCCTTTTTCTAGCATCTCCTTAATTTGTCTTGAGATTTTAGCATTTTGATCGGGGGTCAACTTGTAAGGTGCCTTGTTTGGTAATGCAGCACCCGGAATAAGGTCTATTTGATGTGTGACATCTCTCAAGGGTGGGAGGGTAGAGGGCAGTTCATTGGTGGCTACATCTTTGTATTTGTCCAGCAGCTCTACAATTTCTTTTGGCATGGTTTCTGACTTGTTAGGGACTGCATTGTCTTTAGGTCTAAAAACCAATATATATCCTTCACTATCTGATTCCTTCAATGTTCTTTCCATTTCTTTCCTACTAACAACTACCACAGTGGATTCTTTGCTGGCCTTTTGATCCGGTAATGGTTTCATAGTGTAGGTGACTCCATCTTTTATTATGGTGTAAGTATTTTTTCTACAATTATGTGTGGCATCCACATCATACTGCCATGGTCTTCCTAACAAGAGATGGCAAGCATCCATTTCAACAACATCACATAAGACTTTGTCCTTGTAGTCACCTAAGGAGAATTCTACTAATGCTTGTTCAGTTACCAAGGTTCTCTGTCCTTTAGTAAGCCAAGATACATAATAAGGATAAGGATGAGGAATTTTGTCTAAATTCAACTTTTGTGTCATTTCCTTAGAAACCATGTTTTTAGTTGAACCAGAATCAATGAGTAAGTTGCATACCTTTCCTTGGCATTTTATCTTTGTTCAGAACAAGTTCTTCCTTTGGGATGGCTCCGTGGTTTGTGGCATTTGCAAGAAAGTTTGTCTCATCATCAAACTTGTACCTTCTTCTGGTTCTAAATCTCTTGAATTTGGATTGTTGTCTTGGCTGCCTTCTTGAATTAGTTGATTCCTCCTTTCTCCCTGATTATTATGCCCCCTTTTAGGACATCTTCCAGCATGGTGTCCGAGCTGATTGCAATTGTAACACCTTAAGGGACCATTCCCTCTACCTCTGCCAAAAGGTCTTCTACCTCTAGAGTTTCCTCTATTATTATTTTCATTCCTCTCTGACTGATTTTGTTCAGGAGGTTTGCTGCTATTGCTGGACTGTCCTCTTCCACTCCAAGAGTTACCTCTACCTCTGAAACTTTTATTAAAGTCATTGCTGCTGTTGCTGCCTCTGCCTCTATTTCCTTGGTCTTGTTTTCTTTTGAATTTCTCCTCCACTTTCAATGCTAATTGGAAGCATTGTTGTACAGTTGTGGGGCTGGTTAGACTTAGTTCATCTTGAATTGAAACCTTCAAACCTTGCATGTATCTTGCAAGTTTTACACATTCTAGCTCCGTCATCTTTGTTTTCATGACAAGCCTCTGAAATTCTTTCGTATACGCTGAGACATTCATCTCTTTCTGTCTCAAACTCATTCTCCTTTTGTGGAGTTGGCCTTCATAGTCCACAGGGACATATGCTTCCCTAATTTTTCTCACCATCTTCTTCCAAGTGATGATTTGCTGCTTTCCATTCTTCACTCTATCATCTTGGGTGAAGTTCCACCACGTGAGTGCAGAGCCCTTGAGTCTAGACTTGGCAATCTTTATCCTCTAATTCTCAGGGATATCTTCACAATCAAAGAAACTGGATAGGGCATCCACCCAATCCATTGCAACATCGGGATCCATCTTCCCATCATAAGTGGGCAAGTCCAACTTAGCATCCATGGTTCTCCTCTCCATGGATTTAAGAGTCTTCACTAGCAGCCTCTGATCTGCAAGAACTTCTTCTTCTTCCTGCTGAAGGGGTTCTTCCTCACTCCCTTCCTCAACATTCCCAGAGCTATCACTAGTCTGTTTACGAAGCTCTTCCTTAAATATTTCTACTTCATCCCTTACTTGCTGCATTTCTAAGTCTCTCTATGCGTCCTGCCTTTGTCTTTGCTCCCTCAAATATCGGACAATCTCTGCATTGGTCATCCTTGTGGACAACCCTCCTTCTTCATCTCCAGACATGGTGGTGAATGAATTTTCTCCCACAGAGACCTTAACAGGCTCTGATACCACTTGATGCAAAGCAGCGATAGCGGAAGAGTGCTTAGGACAAATTTGTCCTTCGAAGTCTTCTAAAGGTTATGAAAACCTTTAATTTGATAACCCAATCATTGGGTATCCACCAAATTCACGGATCCACCAATCACTGTTGAACTATACACAAAAGTTTCCAACTTGCAGCCCGTTATGCACTTTATGCCATACACTAGACAAAAAGACTATTACTTAAAAGTTTCGGGCGCAGATTTACCAATGCCACAATATCCGCAACAATTTGCCACGCGGTTAGGCTGAGTGCCAATTGCAAACCGTCTGCAGTTTGCTACCCTTCAAGGGTTTTGAGAATCAAACCGAGACCGTCGTTACTATGGCGTCAATCCACACTTCTGGACCATGAAGGCCGACCAACATCATCATGCATGGGTTGTATTACGCAGTTTGAATGCACAGATGGTTATGTGCAATCAGTACATCAACAAATGCCCGGTTCCCTGCGAACCTCTGCTACATACTAACATTGCAATAACAGGAAAATACATGGCTCCACCAGAGGATATCAGTTTCCCATGGTGGAGAATGAAATAGAACTTATTCCCCAAAATAAAATGACTAAGACACCCGAAAAATGCAACTTTCGCAACACAAAATAACTTCCAAAATAACTCAACACCCGAATTACAGTCTCCACTGAACGGTCATTGAACAAATGTTCAAAATTCGATTAACAGGAAAAACAGAGGCGTATCTTATTGATTTCAAAAACAAAATTACAGAGTCTCTTCTACTTCCCATCTCTGGGTTAAGTAGGAAATGTTCCCAGCGGTTACAATCCAGTTTATAACCAACAAGCCGCTTGGGAACGTTTTGAGTTTACTTGTAAAAGTTGTTTAACAACTTCTACAATCGTAGACTAAAATAGCCAAACTCGGTCGTAAACCAAATTTGGATGATCCAAGATGGATCTTATTACAAGAAAAGTAAAAGTGAAATGCTAAAGATAAGCTTTAGGACAACCTAATGACCTTCAACAAACCGAGGGCTTATAAACGCCAATTTCGGGGCTGGGTCTTACAAATGGTGTCCCTTAATTTATTTAAATCTGAAGCCTAACTAAGGTGCTCCTGCACCAAGATATCATAGTACTCCACTCTTGAATTTTCTTATCCTCAAGAAAATATTGTTCATATATAACCCTCTTCCAAGATTTACCATACAAAGCATATGTTCGGATCCAATAAAACCTATAGGATTTATCCTAAAACCATAAGTTATCATTAGTATGTATAAGTTTAATGAAAATGTGAATCATGATAAATTACTCCATGTCAACCTCAAAAGATGGGAAGAATTGATGTTATCCAAGTTTCCTAGATTCCAAATGTGCAATAGATTCCCTCAAACTATATAGGTCCAAGCTTGTGTCTCAAAGGATCATAGGTCACTAACCCCTACCCTATCTTGGGACAAAGATCCAATTGCTTGGACATAGAAATCCCCCTCCTTGGTAACATTGTTTCTTAATCTTATTAGCCATATGGGAATAGGATAAATGTATATCCAATCATCTTTATTATTTATACTCAATGAAGGATAAAGTAGATGAACATATTATCTAAATTTAGGATTAGAAAGTATAGATGTTATTCCAAGTTGCCTAGATTTCAAATGTGCAAATGTATTCTATCAAAGTTTATAGGTTTGAGGTTGCATATAGAAGATTACAGACTGTTGACCCCTACACCATCTTAGGTTGAAGATCCAATTGCTTGGACTTAGACAAGAACCTCCTTGGTACATCATACTCTTGTATAAATGAAATAATAATATATATTGAGGATCATATTCTATTTATAACTATAACTATTTAATATACCTTGAACATGAATAGTATTTTTAATAATAATTATAAACCATTCTTCTAATATATGAATATAATAAATTTATTTCATCATTAATTACCATATTGAAATTATTTCTCATTGACCATTTAATATAGGTCTATGATATAGTAATATGAAACTATTCAATGTTATGTTAAGTTCATTTATACTTGCTTTATTTTTATTATCTTTATTCATGCAAATCTTACATTAAAGGAATCTAAGATAAATGGAAATAAACCTACCTACCTTTTTAAGTAAGAATTTACATAACTTTTTTAAAAGGAGGAGTTTTCTTCTCTCAAATTCTTGGCTACTTTTTCACATGGAGTTCTTTTTAATATCTTCCATCTCCATTTGATGGACATGTTTATTAATAAGTTATCCTTGTTTGGTTCTTCTTTTATTTAAGTCTATTTATATTGTTGCTTTCTTATATTAATTTTTGCTCTCTCTCTCTCTCTCTCTCTCTCTCTATATATATATATATATATATATATATATATATAATTCCCCTCCTGTTGTGGTATTTGACTTTCCACATCATAACAATGGACGTATAAGCTCACTATCTTTTCCATAATGTGGATATCATACCTACCCTATGCAACACTTGGGATATCTAGAAATTTACTTAATTTATTGTACTTTCTCTATCTATACTTTATATTTTATAGAATTTGACCTCTTACTTCATTTTAATGATTTTTGCCATAAATAGTGCCCAACCTGGGTTTTTTATTCATTGAACAATCAAAAGGTGCCTTGTCTTCTGTCATGATTTTGAATCTTTTATCTTTCATTTTATTAATCTCTAAAAAATTATTCCTTTTCAAATCCCTATTTATTCTTTAATCTCATTGATGATTTTTCTATGATTCTTCCTTCACAAATACCCTCCAAGCACACTGAACCAAGATTCCAAAAGATAAAGTTTATAGAACCACATTTTGATCTTGGAAATCATATTCTTGTTATGAGGATTGTAGTACTTCTCTCTATGGTGAGTGGAAATGGAAGAACCAATAGAGAAGAGGACCCTCCCATTTGTTAAGTATTTGTAATATTGACTGCCAAAACATGGATTTTTAATGGCAATGAAGTTCAAGTTTGTAAGAAGTACACTAATTGGGCAGTCGATTCTCAAATTTTTGGCATACATCACCCCCAGATTGACATATCTCTATGGGTACATTCACATAATGCCCCAATCCAAAGCTTGGAACTTTCTTGAATATTCAATGGTCTAATTGATTCTTTTCCTTATCACAAAAATGATATCTTCCCTTGCAAACTATCTAAAATATTGCAAATTAGATTCCATTCAATTCACAACTACATGAAAGATGGTGTCCCATGATAATAGTTGATTGTCACATACAAGTTGGATTTGAGGTTATGTTTCATGGTGATGTACAATCTTGATGCCTTCTCTAGTCTTCAGGATAAGAAAATCTTCCTGACAAATTGACTTAGTACCACTATTATTAGAATGATCTATAACCATAAATTTGAAACTTCAATTTATATATTATTTTGATATTTTTGTTTATACCATTCAATATAGGATAGCAAGAGATTTTCTTTCATACCAATTGTAATGTCCCACATCCAGACATTACTTAATTTATCTTAAATCTATACAATAGATTGTTTATAATCCATTTCCTCTATCCTTTTCTAAGTTAATACTTCTCTTATATATATTATCAGGATAGAAGGCATGTCCTTTCATTTAAATCCTATATTATATTTGTTCGTGTAAATAATTATTCACTTTTTACACTTATCTAAGTTTACTTAGGTCAATGCATTATTTTATTATTATGTATTATTTTATTATTTCTTAGGTGAGACACTTAGAATTTTGTGTACTCTTATGAGTTGTCATGTTGACAACACTAGAGTAAGCAACTCTAATTTAGCACATGGTGTCTAAAACACTAGAGTTTGCATAATTAACTGAGTTGTCATGTAGACAACACAATTATTCGCACTCCTATTATAGCACATGGTGTCTACAACATAATTTTGCATGCTACATCTTTGTAGGCTTATCATCTCATCATCACACTTGCTCTTGTGCTTAATAGAGGATAACCCACACCTAGTGGACATGTGCATGGTTGTACGACTTATCATGTTGCTGACTCCTAGGCATTCTAGAGGCCTTTATATATAGGCACTCCTAGTGTAATTTCACATTAAATTAAATACATATCGATATTCTCATCATACTCTTTTGGTCTAGTATTGTGCTTGTGCTTGAATTACTTGATCTTGGGTGAATTTTTCTTTAAGGCACATGGTATCAAAGCTTGGAGAATTTCTCTTCACATAGCTATTCGAGACCATCTTGCTGCTTTTACACTTTGACCTAGATCTAGAGTATCACTATTATTAAGAGTGTATAGAGCTAGAACGAACCTCACCATTGCATTCAAAACATCAATTTAGTGAAAATTGACTATAAATTCACCTATATTGGGCCAAAGTCAATTTTGAGGCAATTTTTTTTGCAAATTAGAACTCAATGGCCTAATTTGCAAGTATGATATGATCTTTTATTAAATCTACAAATTTTATTTTCAGATCTACATTTATTTATTTGCAATATATTGTTTGCAATTTTTTGAAATTTTTAATCCCTACAGGGGTTGCAAAGAAAATATTTTTACAGGTACTGGGAAATGACACCCTAGCCCTATGTAGAATATTTCATTTGGCAACATATCTGCAGAATATTTTGTAATTAATTTGTGGCATCAATTTTCTATGGGTTGCAATTCACAATCTGACGAGCATTATCCAATTTTAGCAATCTACAATGCTTCCACGACTTGTCCTTTATTTCAAGCCCCATGGCCTTGGGCTTTTAAACAAAAAGGTTCCCTTGTGAACATTTTTTTGGGCACAGATCCACACTTGCTTAGCACTAGAAAATAGTTACTAGCACATCACACTCTCGCTAGCTTGGTACCTTCTGATGCCTACTACACCTACTTTGACAACATTGAAGATTCCCTAGTGGTGTTGAAGATTCTCCCAATGAAATCCTCCATTCTAGTGCACTCCACATGTCAGCCATAGGCATACATTGAATTGCTAACAGACTACTCTAGCTACACACTATGTGCCACATGGTGCCTCTACGCAGCAACCACATGGCAATAGTATAGCAAACCCTATCAATCAAAGCACCATGTTACCTACACACTCAGATAGCCACATGTCAGTCAAAAGACTCACCACATCACCATGGACCTAGTCACTTGCCCTGTCAGCAACATGTGGACATGTACATGTCAGTAATTTTGTACATATGCCATGTATCACATATGTATGTCCACATCAGCAATTCGTACTACCACATCAACAAGGGGGCCATTTTTGCTGATGTCAACATTTCATGGAATTAAATTTGATGACTATTAAACCATCATTTTTAGGGAATTTTGAAGTACTATGATGGTTGTTTGACTGTCAAATTTAACCTCACAATTTTTTTCCCAGACTCCTCTCCAAATGTAGTTTTTATGTGATAGTCTAACTTTAGGAGGCCATAACTCAGTCACCCGAACTCCAAATCAGGTGCAAATTTTTTTTTTTTTGGGTAAAATTTTCTAAACTTTTTAGTGGTGTTGTTCTTTTCTAGTTTTGGTGCTTGAATTTGTTAGAAATTACATTTTTTGGTGATTTTACCTATCCAATCTTACATTTTTAAACTTCAAACACTCCATATAGGCTCATCTGGACTTGAAAATAGGTTCCATTTTTTTGGAAAGTGCTTAGTTTTTCATCTACTTTCCAGATCTATAATCAACTTATAGGTTTGTGTGGAAGAAATATCACTTTCAAACTTAGGGCCTTTTCTACATTATATTGCTTTGATTACTTTTCAAAATTGTTGTACATCTAAGCTATAGTGCTTAGGGATAGATTTGAGCCTCAAAAGGCAGTTGTAAATAGCAAAATCAAAAGTCTATTTTGTACATTTTGACAAGTGGCCTATTGTACACGCACTATATATAAAGTCTCAAAAACATCTTTTTTGAGGAGTTTTTGTGATTGAGTGAATAGGGGGGTGTGTATTGTGTTTTTGTGTCTGTCTTTTGTGCTCTTTTTCATTTTTTGCATTATGGGTTCACCTAAAGGTCCACTTCTAACTTAACACAATTATTCTACATGAAAATATATTGTATGGAGTAGATTAATGGAAAAAGGTCTAAATATTTATGTTGATGGTACAATCCCCAAACCCACTGATGCTATAACACTCTTTGATTGGAAAATTAAAAACCAATAGGCTTTAGGAATTATATAAAGTTGTGTACATAGAGATCTCTTCTTCCACATTTCCAATTTCAAGGGAGATAAACCTACTTGGGATAAACTTGAAGCATTTTATGGTAAGGTGGATGAGGAAAAAGGATTCCAAATTTAGGATGATCTACTTCTATTGGATCCAAACAATTTTGACACAATTCAAGATTATATCAACAAAGTCAATGAGTTTAGAGCACTTCTTAAAGATTTTGGTAATCCCATAAAGGATGACTAGTTGATTCATCACATCCTAAAGAGGCTACCTTCAGAGTATGCTTCCTTTGTTTTGAGTTATAACACTTGCAGGTTGACCATGAGAAGTACTTTCCAAAAGCCTACATTTGATGCATTTGCAGAAATGTTGATGATGGAACAATCCAAGTTGATAGATATGGGACTTCTCATGTCATCAAAGACCAAAGCATTGGTGGCTAGTGATGAGGACCAATCAAGTCAATAAGGAAAATGTTCCAGCGATAGTAAGAAGAAGTAATGGAAGAAAAAATCACAATCTGAGATAGAACAATCTCCTCCTTATAGCAAAGCAACTCTTCTTCCAACAAGAAGGGAAACAATGATAAGAAGGGTGAACTATTTTGTACATATTGCAATAAACCAAATCATGATGAGCATCATTACTAGACTAAAAGAATAGATGAGTTGGAAAACCTAAAACCTACTCAAGAAGAACAAAATCAATGTTCCAAATGCTTCCAAGGATTCAACTCCCACCACTTCAAAGGGAAGAGGGCAAGCACTTATGGTTGGTTAAAGTTCATCATTAGAATGGATTCTTGAATTAGGTACCTCATATCATATGGGTTCTTCAAAGAAGACTTTTCTTCATTGAAGTAGTCACAAGTACTACATATCTTTGTAGGAGATGATACTAAAATGGAATTTGAAGGGAAAGGAGAAGTGGAGATGGAAAATGGGGAATTAAAAGACATTCTCTATGTTTCAAATCTTAGCTCTAATCTCCTCTCAATTTACCAAATCACTCAAATTCAAGATGGCAAAAAAGTTGAGTACCTTCTAGATTCAATAATGGTGAGTAGTCTCAAACATGATTCATTGGTTGCAGTGGGGAAAGTCAATCATGAAAAGAGGCTTTACTCCTTCTCCCACTTTGTGCCTAAGTCTCCTTCTCAAGTCTTGATGACTCAATCTCATCCACAAATCAAAATATGGCATGAGTAGTGTTGGTGTTTTATTTTGATGTTAACAGTACTAAAACTACTAGGCGACAAAAGGCTTAGTACCTAGATATCAGTACATACACAACCTAAAGAATAGCCAATTCTCATTATCACTTGCATATGCAAAGTATTAGGACCCAACTTCAATAAAACCTTAGACGGTTTTCTACTCTTTTGGCTCTGTAAAACCAGGGCGGGTGCACCCGGGGATGGTTCAAAGATGGAATGATTGTATGAGAATTATCCTTAGTTTCATTTTGATTCTCATCTCTAAATCCTTAAACATATAAGTAAATAACTGATAAACACATCCTTTGAATAGATATGGCCAAGAAATCTTCTATAGCTCTGCAGATGTTTCCAACAACAATGGCTAAATGAAGCTAAAACAATCTAGGCAGGCAAGTGCTGGCCAACTTTGAAAATCTTACAGGAAAGATAAATGAAAATTGATTTTATGATGTATTTTGAAAAAGCTAGTTATAATATACTTCTCTTTTGGCTGAAATACTCTCGATCAGTGCCTAATCCATTGGGAATTCAGAGTCAAGTAAATTCTTAGATCTAATTTGTTGCCTTGCAACGAATTTTCATCAACAATTCTCACCAGAATTTATCATTCAAGAATCCTTATTAACACCCAAGCAACCTCATCACATTTATCAAAGCCTTTACTTAATTCATTGAATTAACAGCAATAACAAATGGATGTACAGTCTTACTAAATTGCAATCAATTGCATAAGCTTTTACTCACACAACATCAAGGTAACTCAGTATTAAAAAGGAGACAAAATTCAGAGAAGAACAGATATGGGGACAGTTCATAACTTGTATTCATTTCCTTTGAAAATGATATATCCTTTACAAAAAACCCAGAAAAACCTTCAGAGAAGAAGCACAGTCCTTTTTACATTCATCCATCTCTCAGAGATTTTGACAGAAAAAGCATACTATAAATTTCTTTCCAAAATTGTTTGGACCAAAAAGGAACTAAGCACAACACTTAGTGAAAACCAAATTCGGACCCTTCTTTAGCCTTGGGATCTCACTTAAATAATGTGAGATGCAACAAGCTTCAGGCTACAGTAGGTGACAGGTGTCCTTCTTTTGAAAACCAAAAAATAAGAATAACAGAACGGTTGATTACAACAGCATTTCTTGGCGGGTCCCATTCTGTTATGCTTCTTGGTTGTTATGATCTGCTCTCGCAATCATTCTTCATCTTCAGAGTACATACCCATAAGGTCTGCAAGTGATATATCATCTTCTGTTACATGTAAAATCACTTTAACCTAGGGATTTTCTATGTCATCATTGCTGACTACAAGAGTAACAATTACTCTTACATCTTCCTCGTCATCTTCTCCTGACATCTGTTCACTAAACTGATCTTTCCATCTGTTGAAAGTATCATCATCTGGCCAATCAAAACTTAGGGTTTCTCTTTGTATCTTTATTAAAGAATTGGCATTTTCTTCTAATTCATCGAATTCTTTTCTTATATCAGCATAATACAGTTGTATTTTTACCAGCTCTTCATTTGTCTTTGCCCAAAACCAATAGCCAGTTTCACTGATGATGTTTGTTATTCTGTTATCAAATAATTCATCCATTTCCTTTTTCCATTTGTCCTTTTCCTTTACTGTATCAACAGATTCTAAGGCACAAGGAAATAGGGTGAATTTCTTGGCAAGATATCTTGAAAAATAGAGTGTCAATTTCCTCTGTAAAGAATCTCTTTTATTTTCAAAATTATCTAATTGATTTAATAAATCAAAAATTCTTTCAACCTGATGGTAAGGCATTTGAACTGCAGAGATACAAACAATCGTGCCATCATTATTCCTCTGTCTCCACTTCTGTGCAAGGGAGTCTAGTCCATTCTTTCCTTTATTTAACTCATCTATGAGGGTTACAATCCTGGTCAGCTGGTCATAAAAATCTGACCATTGTATTTTATCCCTCAAGTATGTCACACCCTGCTTCCATTTTTCTTCCTGCTGATTTCTAAATTCTATCTGCCACTCATGTAATTTGGTTTTTTCTGCTTCAAATTCCTCTGCAGTATAGAATTGGGGTCTTTCAGGGGTGTCAGGTATCTCAATAATAGGGGTTAATCCCACAAATGACTGTGGGGGATATGCAATTCTCAATGTACTGGATTCTCCCACTTTTCTCTTTCCAAGTACCTTTTCCAGTTGAGATATCCTGTTTTCTAACTCAATTCTCCTCTTCACCTCTTGATTATATGCTTCCACCACTACTTCATATTTATTATGCATATCCATCATTTCCCTCTCTTCTCTTTCCGCAGTAGCCAGGGCAAATTTAGAATAATCCACATTCATGTGGGCTGCCTGTACATTTGAAGTGTCAGCAACTCTTCTTACAATGATACTCCCTGTCAATCCTGAGTCATCAGGCTGTGATGAAGTAACTCTGGATCCTCTTCTCAGGGACCACATAACAAGGGCAGCTTGATCATTGCTGAATGCTGTACCCAAGAATTCCTCTTTATTCGGATCCTGGAGTCCTAAATTATTTGAAACAGAATTAAAAACTAATGCGTCAGCAATGTCCCAATTGGGCAATAATAAAACATTAGCATTTTTTACCATCTGTCTTCCCTCATCAGGGGTTATATTTTGGAACTCTTGAACCATTTGTTCCTTTATTGTATTTTGAATGGAGGTCTCATCCATTTTTGGATGTTCTGTTCTCATATTATTGCACCTTTGCTCAAAAATGTGCATGTTTACTCTCCACGCAAACTGATGGAAAGCTCTAGATCTTACAAAATTGTTATCAGACAAAAAATGCTGACTGGCTTGTTCCAAAATAGGGTCTAATTCCCTTCCTCTGAAATCTGCTGTAGTTAATTCAAAACTTGGTACAGGGGTTTCTTGAGGGTTGCCCTCATCAATCTCTGCTTGTGTAACAAAAATTTCTCCTTGTGACCCCATTTGTTCAAATTGCTCACTGGTGAGTTGTTCTTCCTCCACTCTCATTGGGGTTTGAGAAGGTGAGCCACTTTCATCAGGGGATTCTTCCTCCCTTATTATTCTTCTTCTTTTGGGGGAAGGTTCAGGGGGTCTTTCTTCTAGGACAGTGCTGGAAGATCCAACAATCTGTTTTTCTTTATGCACAACGGGCACCTGCTGTCGGACAATAATATATCCTGTTTTCTTCCGTACCACCAGTGGACCTACTCCAATATTGGGAGTGAAACCCAATTTTCTCATAATTTCTCTGGCTTTATCTGGAAAAGAATTAATAAAATGCTGTTTCTTCTCATTCATTACCTCCATTATCTCAGAGAAATTACTCATGAGCTTATGTACTTTATCTGCATTGTTTGCAGCATTACTAAGAGGACTGAAATTTTTATCAAAACAATTAATGAATTCCAAAACTTTTGAATAGACTCTCCATTTTTCTTTCTTTATTTCTTGCTCATGGAGAGAATATTCATTTCTTATTACATCTTCTGGAAAATAGAATTCATGCTGGACTGGACGCAGCTTGATTCTCAATCTAAGGGCAGAGTTAAAGAAACCTTCTGCATCACAAAAATGAGAGTGAGACACTGCCATTTTGTATTGATCCAAAAATTTATGGAGAAAGGCCCACCCTTCTTTAGTTATCACAAATTGGTGGGCTATAGTACAAGTAGGAAAAATTGATCCTGTCCCCCTTTTGTGCAAACAGGCCTCCTCCACTCCTCCTAACTGCCACAAAAATTCAGCTATCCCTACCTTCAAGGGTACCTGATAGGGTAACACATGGGGTGTTCCTTTGAAACCATAGACCCTGATGATCGTTGAGACTGAATATGGGATAACATCTCCCCAATTATGTGAAACCTTCAGATTGTGGGTTTTGTCCATAGGCCTGATAAGGTGCATTAATGCCTTAGGGATTCTGGGATTGTCACTCAATAAGAGGCACCTTAGTTTGGAGGCAAAGTGCCTATCAAATCTGACGAAGCTAGCATTTTCTGCTTCCCAGGTCATGTCTGCACTCCATAATTGGACTGGTAGTGCTTCCCCTTCTTGTTCTCTATTTAAAACCATTTCTTTACCAAAATAAGTGGCCCCTTTAAAAAGAAACATATGCATCAGTAAGGAATACTGACCCCAAACCTTTTCCACCTTGCCCTGTGCAATCCCCACCAATCCATGATGGATCTCATTTGCCAAGTAAGATGCAAAATCAAAAATTATTTCCACACCAAAAGAAGAGATTTGGGTGATCATATACATGAAGCTCACCGGAATAAAATCTTCTTCGCCCTCTCCGAAGACTCTGCACAGGGTCCTATATATCTCCACTGCCCTGGCATTAAAACATGATTTCTTGAAGGGCTCTTTAGAAGATGATGTTATGGTTGGGAGGCCTCCAATTCGGCCTATGTGGGCTTTCAGTGCACCCTGTCTAACTACATCCCTCTTGGATATATATTCCTTTTCTAAATCTATCAGATTAATGGGCACATGATACATGGTGAGGGGTCCCAGACTGAATACCTTCCTAATCTCCTCGGGACTGATGGTAACTAAAGCCTCACCATCTACTCTCCTCACTACCTTAGTGGCTTGGTCATAGTTTTTTGCTATGGCTTCAAGCAGGTCAAAATCCATGAACACGCTGGGAACAACAAGCTTCCCAAGATCAAAATTCCAAATGTTGGCATGAGGGGCATATAACTTTCTCTCTGCAAACCATTTCTTGAATAAACTCAAACCAGTCTGAGCAGTTTGAGCATCCCGGACCCAATTACCCTTATCATACAATCCATCAGCTACCCTAAGCCTAGGATTGAGTGAGGTCAACCTCTTAACTTGCACCGTTTCTACAGTGGACTCAGGAAGTAACTCAAGTAAATCATCATGCACATTTCTATCCAGGTAGTTTACTGCTCCTCTAAATCCCTTCTTAGGAGGCATCTTGAGCTATCCTCTTTAAAACTTAAAAGCTCACAAAGATGATGGCAGTTTTACTTACTTGAATTCTGTCTCAATTTTCCTTTGAATTCCTGCAAAATTTCAGCGAACAGATAACTTGACAATTTCTTATCAACCTTGGCACGCTTTTCTCTCAGTAATAGCTTCTGCACAGGAATGGCTTCAAATCTTTTCTCGCGTGAAATGAAACTGATGCAATCTCTCTGTATTATACTCTGTTTTTTCTCACGGACGAAGCTTTCTTGTCTAATTAATACAGAGAGTGGCACTACATTTTTAATTTAAAACTGCGCCATTGATCTTCAAAGATCCTACGATCATGCGGTACAAAGAGAACAACTAGGAGTTACACTTGCCATGTCAGTCATATTACCCAATGAGAGCTTGCCATGTACATAATTATTTCTTTTGATGGCGCTTACCTTTAAACCCATTGACGACGAAGAACACGTGTCAGCATGTCGCTACTTCGTTATGCATAAAGAACAAGCACCTTTCCATAACGAGGCGGCGACAACCATTGATCGGATCAAGAAATGATCGAAAGATACGCTACAGGGCTTCTTAAGAAAGAAGGCGGTGGGCCCATCTCGCTATGTCGCTATAATTATCTTCCTTGCAACTCTTCATAACGAGATAGTGAGCTCTGTTGATTCACTTCAAACTGACGTTCCAGATTTCTTGTACATTTAGTCAGGTAAGCATTAATGAGAATCGGATCTCTGCACAGCTAGCACATGTCAAATTTTATCAGTCACCTGTCATTACACGTCATCATAGATCTTGCCGATCTTTTACCACTTTACGGGCCCTCGCTAACTCGCTAACGGTGAAGAACCTCAATTTTTCGATAGCGAGGTAGCGAGCTTCGGCACTTTAAAGGATTCCGTGCCGGAAAAAGCAAGGGGGTACCCGGTAATGACTTCTGTTTAATTAAAACTGATTCTGACAACAGTATTTACGACAGGTCATGCCACCTGGTGTAATTATGACACAAGCAAGATGCAATGTCATCATTTTAAGATTTTCACGTGGCCTCGCTACTTCGCTAACGGTGAAGTGCCTGAATTTTCCGATAGCGAGGTGGCGGTACTTCCGAAAAAATATCAACATTTCGGCTCTGATGTCAGATATTCTAGTGGGTCCTTTTCCCCCTTTTTACGGCAAATTGCTAAGTGTACCTGCACAATAAAGCAATTAAATAGCAAATCTTCGATCGCCGCACGATCACTTCATGGTCCCATCGCTTTAAAAAACTCAGCACTCGCTATCTCGCTATACTTAATGAGCATGCAACTTTCAATAGCGAGATAACGCCAGCGGTAGATCTAATCAGATCTGACGGTTGGGACAAACAGTAAGAAAGGTAACCCGGGAGAGAGGAAAAGGAATACGGAAGCATATTCGCTTCTTTTGAATTTTGAAAATTTTCGCGCTCGACCTTTCATAAATAGAGATGAATGTAAGGCTTACAAGGCGGATATTTCTCACAGATGGTTTATCCAAAACCTTATACTTCATTTAGACATAGATCACCTGACCTTTCTATGGTTTAACTGAAAAATTTTTACTGCAGAAAAAGTCAGACCAACAGTGGCTTTGTCTGGGGATGATAGACTACTTGAGTCTATGCAAGGATTCAGAATCTATGGGAGAGCAGACCACACATCCGGGAAATGACAACTTCTTCAGAGAGCACTGAGCAACACACAAAAACAAAAACTCAGACTGTACAAGGAATTACAGAAAACAGGACGCTGGGAAAACCTAAAACTAATGTTCATGGAAGAAACTAAGTATTTTTTCAAGAAAAATACCTCTTCAAGAACTGTCCATGAACTGGCAATTCAAGAATATTATCAAATACATCTTTGATTATGTAGGAATGTTCACCCCAAGTATTCTCAATGAGATATGGGCCTAACCAAATGGGGTCAAATTTGCCATGTTTTCCTTTATCTTCAATTCTGGCGTTCCACATTAAGACTAGGTCTCCATTTTCAAATTTCTTGTTTACAGTTCTTTTATCATAGAGTGTTTTGACTTGTAACTGCAATTTTTGATTTCTCAGAGATGCTTCTCTTCTGGCTTCGGTCAATCCTACCAGTTCATTCATTCTTTCTTTCATTTCATCAGTAGTATCTTCATCATATGACTGGATGTAATTGTATAATCCCATCAAATTGTTCTGGGGCATTCTAGCTTGAATTCCATACACTAAATCAAATGGAGCCACCCCAATTGCCTTCTTTACAGTTACTCTGTCGGCCCATATTGCCAACTGTAACTTGGAATCCCATGCCCTTTTATTATCATCCAAGGTTCTCTTAATGATTTTCAACAGGCTTTTATTTGTGGACTCAGCTTGTCCATTCCCTTGTGGATGATATGGGGCAGACGTTGTTCTTGTCATTCCATATTTATCACAAAAATTTATGAATTCCTCAGACCTAAAACACATAGCATTATCTGTGACAATTTTCTGTGGACATCCAAATCTGGAAATGATATTATTCAATAAGAAATTATTTACTACTTTACTCGTTGCATTTCTGGTAGGGATAGCCTCTACCCATTTTGTAAAGTAGTCAGTAGCAACCAGAATCCAGGAATAGCCAATACTGGACTTGGGAAAAATTTCTCCTATGAAGTCCAGACCCCATTGTTGAAAAGGTGCTTTAGTTTCAACTGGCTTCAGTGGAGTATTTCCTGAGAATTTCAGCTTCCCAGCAAATCTCTGACAAGGATCACATTTTTTAACCATAATTTGAGCATCTTTGAACAAAGTGGGCCACCAGAAACCAGCTCTCATTATCTTATGCGCAGTAGTTTTGGCCATGTAATGTCCTCCACATACTCCAGCATGCATTTCTTTCAAAATTTTGTTTGCCCTTTCTCTGTCAACACATTTCAACAGAACTCCTTCAAAGTTTCTCCACCATAAGTTATTTTGAACAATTACATACCTGATGGCTTGCAATTTAATATTCCTTTTTTCATTATTAGGCAGATGGGGAGGAACTTCCATGTGTTGCAAATAATGTATAACATTAATGTACCAGTCACACTGGTCCATGTCGCATAAATCAGTTCTGAAATCATCATTTACTAGGTTTATCTGATTAGCTTCCAGGTTAGTTTCGGCCATAAGTTTGGCCAAACCTTGACCTCTGACTAACTTAGTTATCTGCATATCAATGTTAAATTCTTGGATTCTATTGATCCATCTGCATCTCCTTCCTGACACTTCCTGCTGAGAGAAAATATCTTTAACTGCAGCACTAGGTACAAAGGCAATAATAGTAGCACCTACCAAATAACTTCTGAATGCTTTTACAGCCTTTACCAAAGCATATGCTTGTTTTTCATTTATTTCATACTTTAGTTCAGCATGCTGCAGGGATTTGCTAAAAAAGGCAATAGGCTGTTCATACCCTTCTTGATTTTTCTGTAATAAAACTGCAGCCACAGTATGGAATGATGCAAATGAAAAGATATGCATGGGTTTTGTATAATCTGGGGTCCTCAACACTGGAGCATTTTTTATCGCAGTCTTTATATCCTGAAATGCCTGTGAAGGTTCACCATTCCAATCTATAACAGCTCCTTTCTTGAGCATTTTTGAAATGGGTCTACTGATTTCAGCGAAATTTGTAACAAACCTCCTTAGAAAATTAACCTGGCCAAAAAAGGACTGTATACCTTTCACGTTTTTAGGTTTAGGGACTTTATCAATAGCCATTACCCTTTCTGGGTCTATTTTTACCCCATCCTTGGACACTATGTGTCCTAATAACTTTCCTTCTGTGACCCCAAACGAGCATTTCTTTGGGTTTAGGGATACCCCATATTCCAGGGCTTTTATAAAAATTTTGTTCAAGTGTTTGCAGTGATCTTCAGCCTTATTAGAATACGCTGTAAGATCATCCTGGTACACAACCATAAATTTGTCAATATATTCATGAAATGCTACATCCATGGCTCTTTGGAAAGTAGCTCCTGCATTAATCAAGCCAAAAGGCATCCTCACATACACATATGTTCCCCAAGGGGTTGTGAAGGCTGTTTTGAACTGTTCACTTTCTTTTACCAGAACTTGATTATATCCAGAAAAGCCATCCATCATTGACATTAATTCAGAGCCGGTCACTTGTTGCAACATAGCTTCCATATTAGGTAAGCCATAATTATCTTTTAGAGATGCAATGTTTAGATTTCTAAAATCCACACAAAGCCTAATATCTCCATTCTTTTTTCTTACAGGAACAAGGTTTGAAACCCAAGTGGAATGCCTAATTGGTTTGATTATTCCACCATCTCTCAGTTTTGTCAGTTCTTCCTGCATTTTTGGGGCAAGGGTGGGATTGATTGGCCTCTGCTTTTGCCTAAAGGGTTTTACATTTTCTTTCAAGGGTATGACATGCTGGAAAAGGTCCTCCCTATAAGCTTTAAGGTCATCATATGACCAAGCAAAAACATGCCTGTACTTTCTAAGTAGGTCAATCAATGCTTTTCTAATTTGAACTGGCAGATCTTGGCTGATGTAAACCTTTTTAGGGATTTCATTTGTTCCCAAATTCACTTCTTCTAGCTCATGCGGTTTGGGGTCCTTTATTTCCGATCTCACTCTGTCTTGGTTATCAAAAATGTTCTCCAAGACTACCAACCCCTTAGGCATCTTATTTGTTTTTAATTGCATGATTTCTTGACCAAAAATGGTTTCCTTCCCATTTATGGTTTCAATCAGTCCATTGTAGTCCATCTCCTGCCCATGGTATGTATCTTCATTTAGCAAAAAATTTGTGATATCTTTGTCATCTTCAAACACCTGCCAATTGTCAATGTTGTCAGGTATAGAAGGTCTGTTTTGAATCTCAATCTGGGAGATTCCTGCAAATGATATTTCTTTTGGTTTGATAGCTACATTGGCCAGAAGATCAGCCATTTTATTCTGGGTTCTATCTCTCCATGAGATCCCAAATGCATCAAAGAGTTCTATTTGATCCCAGACCGCGTTTCTATATTATTTTAATCTCCTATTTTTTGAGGAGTATGTTCCTTTAATCTGAGAGATGATCAACTCAGAGTCCCCTATGACACACAATTTCTTAATTTTGTGATGTGTGGCCACTTTGAGACCTAGCAACAATGCTTCATATTCAGCAATGTTATTTGTGCAAGCAAACTTCAAGGTGAATGAATACCTGAAGGTGTTATTTTCAGGGGATACAAAGACTACACCTGCCCCTGCACCTTCTTTAGAACTAGCCCCATCAAAGAACATTGTCCACAGTTTTGGTGAATTCATGCAACATTCAACCTCATTTTCAATGATATCAGGTAAGTTTTCCACTTCCTGAATAATCAATTCAGCCCTGAAAGCATTGATCCCCGTGTCTAGGAAACAGGTGGTATCTTTGTCAATGTCTTCACCTAAGATGTGGTTAACCCTTGGTTCCCTATTTACCCTGACAGCTTTGTCTCCTATATGGAAAGTGGCATAAGTAAGGTCACACTGTAGGCTTCCCCCCATGGCGGCACTCCATTTTCTGGAAAGTAGCATCCCGTAATGTGGGGGTATATCCACTACAAGGACAGACATGGTTAATTCCACCTCAGGAAATGCAGCCAGTTTAAATGGTAAGGCATTTATAGTACCTATTACTGGAACCTCTCTAGCATCCATCCCTCGGCATCTACCTTGCTTAGTATCCACCTTCAATCCTAGGGCTTCCATTACTTTAAAAGGCATTATAGTGTTGGAAGCTCCAGAATCTATCATACAATTTTTCAAGGTTTTCCCTTTTATGATTAAACTAAGGAAAAAAGGATCAATATCTTGTATGAACGCAACTGATGAATCATCTAAGAACATCTGAGGAATTTGGGATATAATACCATTGTCCTCTATTATTAATGGGGTCTGTTGGGCTACAGCTTGATTATCAATACTATTGTTGTTTGCTATTCCACCCAACCATGACAAAGCCTTATTTTTATGCTCTTCAATTCTAAAGAGCTCAGACAAGGGTACTTTCACAGTAATTTGAGATAACATGGCAATCATATCAACAGGTTCAACTATAGTAGGTTTTACAATAGTACCTGGGATCGGAGTCTTTTGAGTAGTGGGCACCACTTTTAGCTTGACAACATCTGGTTCTGATTTCTCTGGTTGCACTACGGTCTTTGTTGCTTCAACTTTCTAAAATTGAACCTTCTTTTTTGGTTCCCATTTCTGACCCTTGTTCTCCTTTATCTTAGACACATCTATACTGACTTTCTTGTGTTGATCATCTGTCTTATGAGTGGTGTCTTTGATGAACATACTAGATGGCCTTCCTGCCTCATTACTTATTGCTCTATTTCTCAAATTGTAATTACTGTGGACTTGTGAAATCATTTCGGCTGTAATTCTATCAATTTCCTCCTTGGAGGGGATTCTTAGGTTTGTGAAACCTACTTCAAAAAATGTATTGCATACCTTATCTGTATCATTCTTCTCATCATCTGAAAATATTTGCTGATGATGTAACTGGTAGGCAATTCTCTGGCTGGTAACATCGTTCTCAGGTTCTTCTGAATCAGAATCTATCAAATCATCAGATGTGTTCGCCATATTGCAACTTATATCATCATGGTTCTTTTCTTCTATTTCTTCTTCTGCTTGCACTTCTTGAGCTTGGGCGAATGATTGGGCAACAGCACAATAGTCAGCAGAATGAGGTGATTGGCATATAATGCACCAAGGTACATCATCATTCATATTTACCATGTTCCTTTGCAGGGGGTCTGGGGTACCCTTATCCTTCATATTTTGGATCTGGTTAGGAACTGGTTTACCATCTTTCCATTGGGTGGTGTAAGGGTAATTCTGCATCCTAGGCTGTCTATTGAAATTGCTGTTATTCATAGGGGCTCTCTCAGTAACATTTGTCTTATTGAAATTAGTGGGATTCATTTTCTTAAGCATTTCTAAAACATGGCCTATAGTAGGTTCTTCAGGCCTTTTTCCCATGGATGTTTTGTCACCTTCCCTTTTATTATTATTCTTAGGGTTGAAAAGCTTAGGATCATCCCTTCTCCCTAATTTGCCAGAGGCCTTTCTATTATTTTCTATATTCACTGCAACTCTATAGGCATCTCTCAGAGTTTTAGGATCCTTATCTCTCAGTTGGTAGGCCATCTTGCTATCAAAGGCATTGAAGTAGGTTGTAAGACAGACGTCTTCATTTAACCGCATAAATTGAAATAGTTTGTACATTCCTTTCTGAAATCTCACATTGAAATCAAATGTGGATTCATTTGGATTCTTCTTGATATTGTTGAACTCATTCAACATGAATCCTGCATTGGTATTGTCCCCATATTGTTCCTTGAACAACTTCTCCAAATCGCTCCATGAAGTAATACTATCATCAGGCAACCTCCTGAACCAATCCCTTGCATCCTCTGTGAGTGAATGCACAAATAATTTCATCACCATGTCCTCATGTTCAACTTTATAATCATTGAGCATGTCAATGAAAATTCTCAAATGTTCTTCACCAGTGACAGCATTATTTCCAGAAAACTTCACCACTTTATCCCTTAAATCAAAAGATATGGGATGGGGGGCACCAGGAATACCGGCAAATGATATTTGTCTATATTTTTTGAGGTATATAGGTTTCTTCTGGAAACTGGGAGCGTTAGAGGTACTAGCTGCATTAGCTTGAGTTAGGAGAGCAGCTTGGGATAGCTGTGGTGGGACAAACGGGACTTGAGTGCCAATATTGGAAGATGAGGTAGGAGCAGGTTGGGGTGCTTTCTGAGTCAGGATTATGGGAACATTAACTGGTGCAGGATTTGTAGGTGGGATAGACAAACTAGGCCATGAATTTAATGCAGAATTAGACTTTATGAATTGGATTTTCCTTCTGGTCTCTGCGGCCTGAGCTTCATTTTCAACCTTCTCAAGTTCTTTTGCAAGGTCTTCCTTCTCCTTTCGAGCCTTCTCTAGTTCTAGGTCTAATTTTGATACAGAGGGTTGTATAGATTTGCTCGGTATAGCTTGAGGCTCATTTATTTGGATTCCTACAGCCTTGCCTTTTCCTTTATCTGGAACTGTTCCAGTGGGCTCTATTGGATTAACTTGAATGGGTTTATAAGCTTGAACTTGAGCAATAATTGGTTCTTGTCTTTGATTTAGGAGTTTTTCCTGTTGTTGAACTTTAGCTCTTAGATTATCAATATTTCCAAAGACGTCCTGATGGAGAGTGGGGATATTCTCTTCTAGTTTTTTATTTTGCTCTTTCAAAGCAGCCATCCTTCTTAGCAGAGTATCTCTTTCTATTATTGCATCCAAAGTGGCTCGCTCCCTTTCTTTTTCAAGACGGATGCGCTTAGCTTCTTCCTCAGCAATCCATTTCTTCAAAAATCCTATTTCAGATTGCACTTCTTTAGAATCAGCAGAGGTTGCCTCGGAATCAGCAGGATCATCTAGATCTATAAGGTTCGGTTCCATATATGGGGCTACTCTGGGATTAAAAAGGTTATCAGATGAACTTCTGAATCCTAGCCTACAATTTATATCTGCTACAGGCCCTGGTCTGGGTGAAGCAATTCCCATAGTAGATACATCTTTATCTTGAAAAACTCTCTGATCTAGTAATGGGGTACTGAAAATACCTCCTAAAAGTCTTGTATTCTCTGATTCAGAACTAAGCGAGGATGATTCTCTTGCTATTATCGGTTGATAATGGGAATTTACAGAGGCATTACCTCTAGGCTTCCAAGTAGGATTTGGATCTATTCTTTTCTTATTTTGGTTCTTCCTACCTCCTTGGGGTAAATCAGTGTACATTGATACATCGGGATTGGCTCTCATGTAAGCTCTTGTGTTTTTTCTCTTGTCAGCCATATTTTTCTTTTGTTACAATAAGCACTAGCTTCAAAACCTTGACTGAGTCGCCACCCTTTTTCGAGAAAATACAATAACACTCGTTACTGACAGAAAGAAAACAATACACAAGCGGGAACAAAATATGGCACAAAGAGATCAATCACTGATGTTGTAAGACTGCAACTCTTGCTTGTTAGATAAGACACTCGGATAAGCTGGATGTGTCAGTGTGTAGCAATGGTACTTGGGTTTATATCTTCATATTTTCTCAAGTTTTGACACTATGAATCTCCCCAGCAGAGTCACCATTTTGTTGGTGTTTTATTTTGATGTTAACAGTACTAAAACTACTAGGCGACAAAAGGCTTAGTACCTAGATATCAGTACATACACAACCTAAAGAATAGCCAATTCTCATTATCACTTGCATATGCAAAGTATTAGGAACCAACTTCAATAAAACCTTAGATGGTTTTCTACTCTTTTGGCTCTGTAAAACCAGGGCGGGTGCACCCGGGGATGGTTCAAAGATGGAATGATTGTATGAGAATTATCCTTAGTTTCATTTTGATTCTCATCTCTAAATCCTTAAACATATAAGTAAATAACTGATAAACACATCCTTTGAATAGATATGGCCAAGAAATCTTCTATAGCTCTGCAGATGTTTCCAACAACAATGGCTAAATGAAGCTAAAACAATCTAGGCAGGCAAGTGCTGGCCAACTTTGAAAATCTTACAGGAAAGATAAATGAAAATTGATTTTATGATGTATTTTGAAAAAGCTAGTTATAATATACTTCTCTTTTGGCTGAAATACTCTCGATCAGTGCCTAATCCATTGGGAATTCAGAGTCAAGTAAATTCTTAGATCTAATTTGTTGCCTTGCAATGAATTTTCATCAGCAATTCTCACCAGAATTTATCATTCAAGAATCCTTATTAACACCCAAGCAACCTCATCACATTTATCAAAGCCTTTACTTAATTCATTGAATTAACAGCAATAACAAATGGATGTACAGTCTTACTAAATTGCAATCAATTGCATAAGCTTTTACTCACACAACATCAAGGTAACTCAGTATTAAAAAGGAGACAAAATTCAGAGAAGAACAGATATGGGGACAATTCATAACTTGTATTCATTTCCTTTGAAAATGATATATCCTTTACAAAAAACCCAGAAAAACCTTCAGAGAAGAAGCACAGTCCTTTTTACATTCATCCATCTCTCAGAGATTTTGACAGAAAAAGCATACTATAAATTTCTTTCCAAAATTGTTTGGACCAAAAAGGAACTAAGCACAACACTTAGTGAAAACCAAATTCGGACCCTTCTTTAGCCTTGGGATCTCACTTAAATAATGTGAGATGCAACAAGCTTCAGGCTACAGTAGGTGACAGGTGTCCTTCTTTTGAAAAACAAAAAACAAGAATAACAGAACGGTTGATTACAACAGCATTTCTTGGCGGGTCCCCTTCTGTTATGCTTCTTGGTTGTTATGATCTGCTCTCGCAATCATTCTTCATCTTCAGAGTACATACCCATAAGGTCTGCAAGTGATGTATCATCTTCTGTTACATGTAAAATCACTTTAACCTGGGGATTTTCTATGTCATCATTGCTGACTACAAGAGTAACAATTACTCTTACATCTTCCTCGTCATCTTCTCCTGACATCTGTTCACTAAACTGATCTTTCCATCTGTTGAAAGTATCATCATCTGGCCAATCAAAACTTAGGGTTTCTCTTTGTATCTTTATTAAAGAATTGGCATTTTCTTCTAATTCATCGAATTCTTTTCTTATATCAGCATAATACAGTTGTATTTTTACCAGCTCTTCATTTGTCTTTGCCCAAAACCAATAGCCAGTTTCACTGATGATGTTTGTTATTCTGTTATCAAATAATTCATCCATTTCCTTTTTCCATTTGTCCTTTTCCTTTACTGTATCAACAGATTCTAAGGCACAAGGAAATAGGGTGAATTTCTTGGCAAGATATCTTGAAAAACAGAGTGTCAATTTCCTCTGTAAAGAATCTCTTTTATTTTCAAAATTATCTAATTGATTTAATAAATCAAAAATTCTTTCAACCTGATGGTAAGGCATTTGAACTGCAGAGATACAAACAATCGTGACATCATTATTCCTTTGTCTCCACTTCTGTGAAAGGGAGTCTAGTCCATTCTTTCCTTTATTTAACTCATCTATGAGGGTTACAATCCTGGTCAGTTGGTCATAAAAATCTGACCATTGTATTTTATCCCTCAAGTATGTCACACCCTGCTTCCATTTTTCTTCCTGCTGATTTCTAAATTCTATCTGCCACTCATGTAATTTGGTTTTTTCTGCTTCAAATTCCTCTGCAGTATAGAATTGGGGTCTTTCAGGGGTGTCAGGTATCTCAATAATAGGGGTTAATCCCACAGATGACTGTGGGGGATATGCAATTCTCAATGTACTGGATTCTCCCACTTTTCTCTTTCCAAGTACCTTTTCCAGTTGAGATATCCTATTTTCTAACTCAATTCTCCTCTTCACCTCTTGATTATATGCTTCCACCACTACTTCATATTTATTATGCATATCCATCATTTCCCTCTCTTCTCTTTCCGTAGTAGCCAGGGCAAATTTAGAATAATCCACATTCATGTGGGCTGCCTGTACATTTGAAGTGTCAGCAACTCTTCTTACAATGATACTCCCTGTCAATCCCGAGTCATCAGGCTGTGATGAAGTAACTCTGGATCCTCTTCTCAGGGACCACATAACAAGGGCAGCTTGATCATTACTGAATGCTGTACCCAAGAATTCCTCTTTATTCGGATCCTGGAGTCCTAAATTATTTGAAACAGAATTAAAAACTAATGCGTCAGCAATGTCCCAATTGGGCAATAATAAAACATTAGCATTTTTTACCATCTGTCTTCCCTCATCAGGGGTTATATTTTGGAACTCTTGAACCATTTGTTCCTTTATTGTATTTTGAATGGAGGTCTCATCCATTTCTGGATGTTCTGTTCTCATATTATTGCACCTTTGCTCAAAAATGTGCATGTTTACTCTCCACGCAAACTGATGGAAAGCTCTAGATCTTACAAAATTGTTATCAGACAAAAAATGCTGACTGGCTTGTTCCAAAACAGGGTCCAATTCCCTTCCTCTGAAATCTGCTGTAGTTAATTCAAAACTTGGTACAAGGGTTTCCTGAGGGTTGCCCTCATCAATCTCTGCTTGTGTAACAAAAATTTCTCCTTGTGACCCCATTTGTTCAAATTGCTCACTGGTGAGTTGTTCTTCCTCCACTCTCATTGGGGTTTGAGAAGGTGAGCCACTTTCATCAGGGGATTCTTCCTCCCTTATTATTCTTCTTCTTTTGGGGGAAGGTTCAAGGGGTCTTTCTTCTAGCACAGTGCTGGAAGATCCAACAATCTGTTTTTCTTTATGCACAACGGGCACCTGCTGTCGGACAATAGTATATCCTGTTTTCTTCCGTACCACCAGTGGACCTACTCCAATATTGGGAGTGAAACCCAATTTTCTCATAATTTCTCTGGCTTTATCTAGAAAAGAATTAATAAAATGCTGTTTCTTCTCATTCATTACCTCCATTATCTCAGAGAAATTACTCATGAGCTTATGTACTTTATCTGCATTGTTTGCAGCATTACTAAGAGGACTGAAATTTTTATCAAAACAATTAATGAATTCCAAAACTTTTGAATAGACTCTCCATTTTTCTTTCTTTATTTCTTGCTCATGGAGAGAATATTCATTTCTTATTACATCTTCTGGAAAATAGAATTCATGCTGGACTGGACGCAGCTTGATTCTCAATCTAAGGGCAGAGTTAAAGAAACCTTCTGCATCACAAAAATGAGAGTGAGACACTGCCATTTTGTATTGATCCAAAAATTTATGGAGAAAGGCCCACCCTTCTTTAGTTATCACAAATTGGTGGGCTATAGTACAAGTAGGAAAAATTGATCCTGTCCCCCTTTTGTGTAAAAAGGCCTCCTCCACTCCTCCTAACTACCACAAAAATTCAGCTATCCCTACCTTCAAGGGTACCTGATAGGGTAACACATGGGGTGTTCCTTTGAAACCATAGACCCTGATGACCGTTGAGACTGAATATGGGATAACATCTCCCCAATTATGTGAAACCTTCAGATTGTGGGTTTTGTCCATAGGCCTGATAAGGTGCATTAATGCCTTAGGGATTCTGGGATTGTCACTCAATAAGAGGCACCTTATTTTGGAGGCAAAGTGCCTATCAAATCTAACGAAGCTAGCATTTTCTGCTTCCCAGGTCATGTCTGCACTCCATAATTGGACTGGTAGTGCTTCCCCTTCTTGTTCTCTATTTAAAACCATTTCTTTACCAAAATAAGTGGCCCCTTTAAAAAGAAACATATGCATCAGTAAGGAATACTGACCCCAAACCTTTTCCACCTTGCCCTGTGCAATCCCCACCAATCCATGATGGATCTCATTTGCCAAGTAAGATGCAAAATCAAAAATTATTTCCACACCAAAAGAAGAGATTTGGGTGATCATATACATGAAGCTCACCGGAATAAAATCTTCTTCGCCCTCTCCGAAGACTCTGCACAGGGTCCTATATATCTCCACTGCCCTGGCATTAAAACATGATTTCTTGAAGGGCTCTTTAGAAGATGATGTTATGGTTGGGAGGCCTCCAATTCGGCCTATGTGGGCTTTCAGTGCACCCTGTCTAACTACATCCCTCTTGGATATATATTCCTTTTCTAAATCTATCAGATTAATGGGCACATGATACATGGTGAGGGGTCCCAGACTGAATACCTTCCTAATCTCCTCGGGACTGATGGTAACTAAAGCCTCACCATCTACTCTCCTCACTACCTTAGTGGCTTGGTCATAGTTTTTTGCTATGGCTTCAAGCAGGTCAAAATCCATGAACACGCTGGGAACAACAAGCTTCCCAAGATCAAAATTCCAAATGTTGGCATGAGGGGCATATAACTTTCTCTCTGCAAACCATTTCTTGAATAAACTCAAACCAGTCTGAGCAGTTTGAGCATCCCGGACCCAATTACCCTTATCATACAATCCATCAGCTACCCTAAGCCTAGGATTGAGTGAGGTCAACCTCTTAACTTGCACCGTTTCTACAGTGGACTCAGGAAGTAACTCAAGTAAATCATCATGCACATTTCTATCCAGGTAGTTTATTGCTCCTCTAAATCCCTTCTTAGGAGGCATCTTGAGCTATCCTCTTTAAAACTTAAAAGCTCACAAAGATGATGGCAGTTTTACTTACTTGAATTCTGTCTCAATTTTCCTTTGAATTCCTGCAAAATTTCAGCGAACAGATAACTTGACAATTTCTTATCAACCTTGGCACGCTTTTCTCTCAGTAATAGCTTCTGCACAGGAATGGCTTCAAATCTTTTCTCGCGTGAAATGAAACTGATGCAATCTCTCTGTATTATACTCTATTTTTTCTCACAGACGAAGCTTTCTTGTCTAATTAATACAGAGAGTGGCACTACATTTTTAATTTAAAACTGCGCCATTGATCTTCAAAGATCCTACGATCATGCGGTACAAAGAGAACAACTAGGAGTTACACTTGCCATGTCAGTCATATTACCCAATGAGAGCTTGCCATGTACATAATTCTTTCTTTTGATGGTGCTTACCTTTAAACCCACTGACGACGGAGAACACATGTCAGCATGTCGCTACTTCGTTATGCATAAAGAACAAGCACCTTTCCATAACGAGGCGGCGACAACCGTTGATCGGATCAAGAAATGATCGAAAGATACGCTACAGGGCTTCTTAAGAAAGAAGGCGGTGGGCCCATCTCGCTATGTCGCTATAATTATCTTCCTTGCAACTCTTCATAACGAGATAGCAAGCTCCGTTGATTCACTTCAAACTGACGTTCCAGATTTCTTGTACATTTAGTCAGGTAAGCATTAATGAGAATCGGATCTCTGCACAGCTAGCACATGTCAAATTTTATCAGTCACCTGTCATTACACGTCATCATAGATCTTGCCGATCTTTTACCACTTTACGGGCCCTCGCTAACTCGCTAACGGTGAAGAACCTCAATTTTCCGATAGCGAGGTAGCGAGCTTCGGCACTTTAAAGGATTCCGTGCCGGAAAAAGCAAGGGGGTACCCGGTAATGACTTTTGTTTAATTAAAACTGATTCTGACAACAGTATTTACGACAGGTCATGCCACCTGGTGTAATTATGACACAAGCAAGATGCAATGTCATCATTTTAAGATTTTCACGTGGCCTCGCTACTTCGCTAATGGTGAAGTGCCTGAATTTTCCGATAGCGAGGTGGCGGTACTTTCGAAAAAATATCAACATTCCGGCTCTGATGTCAGATATTCTAGTGGGTCCTTTTCCCCCTTTTTACGGTGAATTGCTAAGTGTACCTGCACAATAAAGCAATTAAATAGCAAATCTTCGATCGCCGCACGTTCACTTCATGGTCCCACCGCTTTAAAAAACTTGGCACTCGCTATCTCGCTATACTTAATGAGCATCCAACTTTCAATAGCAAGATAACGCCAGCGGTAGATCTAATCAGATCTGACGGTTGGGACAAACAGTAAGAAAGGTAACCCAGGAGAGAGGAAAAGGAATACGGAAGCATATTCGCTTCTTTTGAATTTTGAAAATTTTCGCGCTCGACCTTTCATAAATAGAGATGAATGTAAGGCTTACAAGGCGGATATTTCTCACAGATGGTTTATCCAAAACCTTATACTTCATTTAGACATAGATCACCTGACCTTTCTATGGTTTAACTAAAAAAATTTTACTGCAGAAAAAGTCAGACCAACAAGTAGTATGGTCATCTTGCCTTCCACTATCTTCAGCAACTTTTCTCAAAAAACATGGTCAAAGGTCTACCTATAGTCAACTTTTCTAAGGGTGAATATTCAACATGTTTAGTGGATATGCATCTAGAGGAGAAGTTTGATAAAGGGAAGTCTTCAAGAGCAACAATTTTTCTCCAGTTGGTTCACATGGTTTTAGCAGGTCCTTTTGTAGTGACATCAGTTAGCCAAGACTGCTACATCCTTACTTTTATTGATGACTTTTCATGCTACACATGGGTTTCTTCATCACAAGAATGAAGTGGTTGATAAGCTCGAAGCCTTCAAGAGTCATGTTGAATAGAAATCAATGAAAACCATCAAGGTTATTTGGATGGATAATGAAAGAAGATATGTGGATACAAGACTTAAAATTTTTTGCAAACTTGAGGGTATTGATCTTTAGAATCCACCAACATTTAGTTTGCACAAGATAGATGTTGTAGCATTGAGGATACAAACTCTTAAGTTCATGGTAAGTTGCATGATACAAGCCAAGTCTCTTGATCCTACACTTAAAGTCAAAGAAATAAGTAGTGTCACTCACATACTTAACATTCTTCTCATTATGTCTTAGATGGGAAGACTCATTTTGAGGCATGGTGCAGCAAAAAACTAGTTGTGAAACACTTCAGAGTCATTGGTTGTCCAACATGGGCAAACATATCGTCTAGGGAATGTAAAGTATCACCACCATGGCCTTGTACTTTTATTGAATATGAAGAGAGTGTTAAGGGATATATACTTATGGATCCTAAGACTCATGAAATTTTTGTAGAGAGGAATGTTCACTTTGAGGAAAGTTCAACCAGCTTATCCTCTATTCCTCTCTGCACTTCATATATTGTAGAAACTAATAGTGACACTAGTGATAGTGATTCAATAGACTCAGATTTGTGGGATCCTATCAAAAATTTTGGTGAGAGGTCACAACATTAGCACATTCCACATGCATACATTGCCATAGTGATAGGTCCAACATAATAGGGTACACCTTGTCTTCTAGCTCCAGCAAGAGAGGAAGACTACATAGAAAATATTTTAGGTTTTTTTGTGGAGTCATACATGCCAAATTTGGGAGACATCATTGATGATATACATCTTCTCTTGGATGATGATGATCCTTCTTCAGTTGTTATGAGGGCTCACTCTAACCCTCTTATCCATTCTCTACATGATTAGACCTCACAGGTTGATATGACCATGGATCCTTATGAACAGTAGTTGTAGGAGGTCTCCTTATCATTTGAGGAGATAGTTTGTTCTTTGGGGCAAGTTCTACATCCATCCTTGCTAGATCTGTACTCATTCTTTTCAACATTCTTGGAAGGGGAAACTATTAGCATTGACATAGGGATAATTGAGTAGGTTTTAGAGGCACCATTCATCATCTAGATTCTTTCTACACACATGGGAAGCATCTCACTTGTACCTTTTCCATTGTTTCTTCCAAAGAAGAGGAACATTATTCAGTACTCATGGACCAACTTCTACCTTGGACTAGTTATTGCTGATAAACACTCTTCATTTATGGGGGGGGACTATCTTGTCCCTCTCCTTCTTCTCTCTTATGGGGGGGACATTTTCCTCTTATGGGTTTTTGTTCTTCTCATACTTCTCTTTTGTATATACTTAATGTATTTTGTAATAGGGGGGTCTTGATTATTCCATCCATCCATGCATCTTGTCTCTTCATCTCTCTTTTTGAGGGAGGGTTTTTCCTATGAGGTTTTCCCTCTTTCTTCATTTTATGAGAGATTGCATTGCATTATGTACATGGGTACCTAACATGGCCCAGTAGCCAAGACCCATCTTACATTTCATCCTAGCTTTCATAAGCTTAAGTGCATTCCCCTAAGTTGCACTTAAGTGGGGGTATTGGTGTAAATAATTGCTCACTATTTACACTTACTTAAGTTTACTTGGGTCAATGCATTTTATTATTATTATGCATTATTTTATTATTTCTTAGGTGAGACACTTAGGATTTTGCACACTCTTATGAGTTGTCATGTTGACAACACTAGAGTAAGCAACTCTAATTCAACACATGGTGTCGACAACACTAGAGTTTACATAATTAACTGAGTTTTCATGTAGAGAACATAGTTATTCACACTCCTATTATAGCACATGGTGTCTACAACATAATTTTGCATGCTACACCTTTGTAGTCTTATCCTCTCATCATTGCACTTACTCTTGTGCTTAATGTAGGATAACCCACACTTGGTGGACATATGTTTAGTTGTATGACATATCATGTTGCTGACTCATAGGAATTCTAGAAGCATTGTAGAGGCCTTTATATATAGGTACTCCTAGTGTACTTTCACATTGAACTAAATACATATCAATATTATGATCATACTCTTTTGGCCTATTGTTGTGCTTGTGTTTGAGTTCCTTGATTTTGGGTGAATTTTTCCCTAATGCAAATTCTTACAATATTATCACTATTATGTGACATAGAGAACTACTAAGCATACTATCATTGTGCCCTTATAGAAGAGCCTACCCATTGGCATGTCATGTGTACTTACCAAAATTGATGTTAATGAAGATGAATGTACCCTTGACTTGTGCACTTTCATTAAATGTATACACTTTTGATCTTTTTGTTTAGAAAAAGGTGTATGCAACCATTCTAAAAATCAATTCATGCACTTTTGTTTAGATTTAATTTTTTTGAAAATGCTTTCAAAAAATAGAACGCTTTTAATTTTATTTTATTTTTGAAAAAATAAGAATTTATCACCTTGATTTTCATGTTTGGGTTGTATGACTTGGGTGGAAATTTGTTTTTATCTCTCTAGTCAACTGCATCCAAATTTGACATATTTTGTATGGAAATAAGGGTTTTTGGGCACTATGAATCCAACAGTGATGTATGTTTGTGTTCAAAGTGCACTAGAAAATAGGTAACCCACTATAGCATAAAAATTCAAATAAACTTAAGATCCATTCGAGAAAACCCCCATTACTCCAAAATCTTCAAAAAGAATAGAACAAGCTATGACAAGTCAATGCTTTGACACCATGTAGTAGTTTTCAATCCAACTTCATGAAGCCAAGATCACCTACATGCAAAATAACTTGTCATCGAGAAGAATGGAATAATAAAGAAAGGGTTTGGGCTCTAAAAGTGTCCAATATTATATTATTAGATCAAACAAATGAATAAAGTACACATTGATCAATCCTAATATAGGATATCTAGTAACCTAAAATAAGAAACCCTAAAAAGAAATTATTTACTAATTAATATAATTATTAATTTTTACTAATGCACAAAGTGATAGCTAAAGAGAGAACTAAATGTAACTTAATGATCAAGTCAAGATGACTTAATAATTAAGTTATTACTTTATTCTAACAAAATTAACCTCCAAAAATTCCTACCTAATTTGGCTTAGTTTTTGGGAACACTTAGGTCTAGCATATGCCAAAACCTTCTTCATACTACATTTGAAAAATGAGTTCACTACTAGTGTTTACCTAACCAACTAGAGTAGATGGAGTATATAGTTTTATCCTATGATAAATGGTTTGAAAGATTCACCTTTAAGAAACTTTTAAGTAAGCAATATTAAAAAAATTGTATCAATCTAGATCAGATCACCAAATAGAATCTATGTGGAATATCCTAGAATTGATATGCATGATTGTAGGCCTTCCCAAAATGATCATCTTTTTACTTCAAAATTCTCTAATACCCTTTATGAGGTCCAAGAATTACCCTTCAAAAATTGGTGCTCAATTTGGCCTAATGCACCTTTGGAATGCCTAGGTCTGACATATGCTAGAACATTCTTGATGCTACATAGGTGAAATAAGGTTTCTAATAGGATTTACCTATCCAACTAGAGTCTTTAGAGTAGACATTTTGGCTGCATAATGGATGGTTTAAAAGATGCACAATCCAAATTGAGTGGTGCATCTTACAGTTAAGAAACAATGTAATGCTTGGGCATTTTACATTAGTGATACTAATAACTTTTCAAACATGACCAATGTGACTTAGATGAAATATAAAGATTATTCTTATACTAGGTTTAGCTTATTTGACCATTTTTAAAAAAATATAATGAAATCTATATTGGAATTGAGATCTATATTGCAATTTAGATCTGTTAAACTTGAAATATAATGTATGAAAATGATATGGCCATATCACAATTTTTTAAAACTAAGTCAAATATGTGCATTCTTACATGTTTTTCATCATTATAGAAGCTTGATTATACACACAAAATTGCATAAAAATACATCATACATGATTGGTAAAACTATTTTTTCCAAATAAATACATCAATGTTATCAAATGTCTTAGATACATCATTACAGAAAATATTAGATGCACAACTATATATCAAAAATCCTATATTTCCACTTCTTAATGTATATTCTTAATGAATTGTACTTGAATGTTGGAAATATAATAGGGAAATTAATATGTTGAGACAGGGTGGAGGGGGGGTGGGGGTGAATCAAAATCTTCAACACTTTTACCAATTCAAACATAAACCATTTTCATACATAATTCACCATGCACGTGTATGCCTTAGCATTGAACTTTTGCATGCAACATCATATATCAATATGTAATATAAAATCTAACAGTTGATAACATGAATAAAACATGTAAGCAATAAATCAACACATGACACAAATATTTGGTAACACATAAACCCTCCAAGATGATGGTAAAATTGCGGTGGGGATGGCATGCACAAAATCTTCACTACTACAACAATAAAGTGTGCCTGTTAGGGATACATAGTTCAATCACTTCTAATGATCTACCCTATGAGGGGTCTACCATATTAAGGGCTTACAAGACTTTTTCAACCTACCTTTATTAGAGAATTTTAACTACACAATTAAGTGAGCACTTTGTTTGGAGATTTACATAAGCCTGTTAGGACCACTCTATCAAGAGATTTACCATGAGACACTTGTTAAAATGAATTAGTTCCTTGATCCTTTAGTATGCACTCTAAACATTGATGAAATATCACCTCTATACAATCTGATATCACCTCTCTATGATAGATATACTTTATGTCCTCTCTACACTACTCGGTCGCCTTACTACTCCTTAATACTTAACTACACTGAATTCACCTTCAACTTTGCATCCAAACTTCTAAAGTTCACAACCACAAGAATTAGGTCTTAAAACCTCCTTAAATAGATATCTAATGAAGCTTCTAGATCATGATCAATGATTTAAATTTGTCCTTTTTTCCGCATATTCCTTCTTATTTTATAATTAGTTGATCTCCTTTAATAGGGGATGATCCTCAATTACATGTGTAATTGACTCCTTGATTAACTCATCAATATTAAGAGCACCCCTCCATCTTGAAAATAATGGTTTACATCAATATTTCTATCATTCCAAACATTTATACAAAAATATATTACTTGACACATATACGATTGTAATGCTCAGGGCATACTAGTTCTTCATGTTGCCCCTTGGCTTATGCTATTCTCAAATTCTACTATTTTTCTTAGCCTATGTATCACACATCTTATGTGTAAGCTCCTAAAAAAAGTGGAAACAACTAATTATATACATCTTCTCCTTTACATAACTCAGCCTATATATAGTGACGTGGTCCTAGTAGTAACTGACCAACTCTATCTTGTACATGATTAAGTTTTTTTCAATAACAAACAATACTAGATTTCCTTTAGGATAAATAATCTCCCCTTTTGGTATCAGTGGTAAAAATACATTGTCATGATCAAAACTTGACATTCTAAAACTTCAAACTATGTACTCCCCCTTAGGATGTACACCATACCTATAGCTTGGTCTACACATATATGTACTACTATATTTGTATTTTTGAAATCTTTTTCAAAACTATTTATTTAACACATCTAAGCATCAAACTAACTGATACATTATTACTCCAAATATATATACCAAAGTTTAAAATAAAAATTTGATAGCATACATACATGATCATAAAAAATTTATATACACATACACTTTCTTACTTGATCATGCATCATTCTCGTCCCCTTGCTTTTATCACTTGTGACTCAAATGGATTTTTAATTGGGGTTCTAGTAAGATCCTAAATGCCTTTAGAAATGGATGGTACAATCTAATAATGATTAACATTGTGTTGTCCCAATTAGCCTTTAAAGTGTGAAGTACTTATTTTTCTATTTCAACCTTGGCCACTAGATTCACCATATTATCTGTGATTGAGAGGTGTTAGTTCTTCACAAGATCCTTAGTAGTTTGTATGTGCATTTTCATTACTTCATGAGGTAGAAACCTTACTTGAATTTCATTCACTTCATTTCTTATATAGTACTCTTCCTATAATTTTT
This sequence comes from Cupressus sempervirens, assembly GCA_028749045.1. Lineage (NCBI taxonomy): Eukaryota > Viridiplantae > Streptophyta > Pinopsida > Cupressales > Cupressaceae > Cupressus > Cupressus sempervirens. The sequence goes on from CM053793.1 coordinate 774,160,729, forward strand.
TTTGACTACCTCTCTTGTAATAATTTGAATTGTGAGTAATAAACTGAGCTAGAGTTGGGATCCATGTTCAACTCTTTGCTATCTTTATGTAAGTTTGCATCTATCTTATCCATTATGTCCCTTATAGACTTGCAACAAGATGGAATATCATCACAAAACTTTTCAAATAATCTACTTGCATTTGTGGCTAACTATTCTAGCTTAATGACAAGAGTGGAAAGCTCAACTTGCTTGATCACTATGTAATACCCATCCCTTTTTGCTATCATTGTGTATTCTTTCTCAAGCTCTATTTGAATATCCTATGAACATGATAACCCTTAGTTGATATTTGAATACAAATAATTCAATATATAAATGTAATTATTTTCTTAATGATACCATATGATGTGTCTAAGTTAAATGATGATTATTATATCTTCATGATGGTGAGTTGTTATAGTGAAATTTGATGTTATTTGTATTCATGATATATTTATGATACTTACCACATAAATTTTTGTGTATGGTGTGTATATTTGTTTTATATTTCTGTATGACACATCTAATATGGATAGGGGAGGGAGTCATAGTCACCTACTATTCAAGATCTACATGATGTACCACTCCCCACCATTTTCTATTTAGCTTAAATATATACACTTGTACATGTTCATCTTTTATGTAGGTTGTAGGTATCAGGCATCAACTTCCCTAAATTTCCAGGATGAGCACACCCGATCTTAATAACTCAATAGTAAAAATCGTAAGTTAATGATCAAATCCAATCCCAACCATACCCTAAATACTTTTCTTGTACAGAGGACTCCTAACTAACTGTCTACCCTTTTTAAATCCATGAGTCTTTCTATGCATATGTTGTTTGACTTTCACTTGAGTTAGTTTTTCTTATGCATTTCATGTGGTTTGACTCTATGATTTACTTGGTGGGATTTTTATTTATGTTTTTTAGATTAATCAATGGCATTTGAAATATTACACATTATTTGATTTAAAAAGAAAAATATTAGAGATAAAACCCTAAAGGAGTTAGGGCTCTATATTAGAGGTTTTCAGGTCATTATTTTACATGAGTTTTTTTGAGAGCAAATTTTTGGTATTTTGAGAAAAACAAATTTTGGAAGCTTTGAAGGGTTTGGTTTAGTAAGGATTTCAATAGGTTTTCATATTGTTAGCATTATTGTGAGGTAGGGTTACTCATAAAACTATATTGCATTTGAAAAGATTTGTATACTTTGTGTCTTCCTAGGTGCTTGCATAATGCTTATTTATTTATTGTGTTACTTTTTGGATAAAGAATTATGTTGTAGATTTTGAAAATAAAAATTTGTTGATGAAGAAAACTTGACTAAGGAAAAACTGTAAAAAAAATCTAGAAAATTTATTATGAGTGTATTCTTTTAAAACCCTTTTTAATATAGGAAAAAATCAATTATAAAAAATTGGAAGAAAACAACAAATCGAATAGGTATGGTTTCAACTTTAAATTTTACGTTAGAACCATGTGATTATCATGGTGTTCCTAAATAAAGATAAATATTCTTCTTATATCTAAAATAATTTAGTTACAAAATTTATTGGAAAAAAAAAATTGAGAGGAAATCATGTTGTAACTAAACTTACACATGCATGTGAAATCGAATATACTAAAGATACAAAACTATGTATATTATGCTTCCATTATTTCAAAGATCAAAGGCATGTGAAAATATTAATTGTGTTTGTTTTTATTCTATAAAAATAAAATAAAAATTTTAGATTTTTGAAAAATGTATTATTTATTAAATCCAAAAATAAAATAAATATTACACATTTATTTGTAAAGTGGATGTTAGTATTAATGATATCCTAAGCCTAGTTAAACTCTTAGTTGCATATACATGATTATTGATTTTATGAGATAAGTTATAATTAATTGAATTATATATATTTTTCATCTTTTTTTAAATATTATTTATTTCAAATGTTTTGTTATTACTATATGTTGAGATTAATTATTATTATCTGTTAAGGTCAAGTGTATTTGAACCCAAGACCTCCCATACGAGAGGCTCACAAGTTATCATTGTGTTATAAGCTCTTGCCTCTTTTTAAAAAAAAAAAATTATTATTAAGTGTTTAGCTCAAGTAGACTCGAACCCAACATCTACATAAGAGGCTCACAAGTTATCATTGTCATATAGGCTATATTTATATTTTCAAGTTTGAGTTATATCTAATTGTTTATGAATTAAAGGAAAAGTAAATACTAATATTAGAGTGAAATTACAATTAAATCAATATTTTAAAAATAAAATTAATATTAATATTTAATCTAACAATGTGAGTCATTAATGATTTAAGATTATTGAAATTATTAATAGGATAATGTTGCATGATATTTTATATGTACAAAGAGACTTGACATTTAAATACTTACTAATTCAATTCAGTATATAAATAAAATAATTTATATAAATATGTATGTTCTTACTTTATTGCTAAATGCATCTTTCTGGCCCAAACTAAACAATAGAAAATGATAGAATTAAATCATATAGTTAAAACTATGTGTCTCTTTGTATTTTGTTTAAAGGCTTGTGAAATTTATTTTATTATGGTTTTATGTGAATTGTGTAGTGTTTAGCTGGCCAACTAGGATGTGCATCAGAGGCTTCTTTTCTTGAGAATTCTTTTATAAAAATTATTTGATTGAATGTCATGGTGTATTCTATGATTCAAATTGATATTTGTTTGATGAGTATTTATGATGACTTGTGTTTTGAGAAAAAACTATTATTTAAGGTTTCTTGTTATAGTTTATCGAATTTTATCACTATGGTTTTTGTGGTATGGGACACAATTATGGTTTTTGAGCTTTGGTAAGGTTGTCTAGGTGCATTTCTGTGGGAGTGGCTTGCAATGGGGGCTAGGGCACTATTAGTATTAACCTCAGATAGAAATAATAGTTACATGAAAATATAACCAATATTAGAAAAATAAAAGATCGCATAGAAGAGAACACAAGACACCAATATTTAATGTGGTTCACCCAATCCCTAGGCTATGTCCACTAACAATAAGTCCAATATTATTATTATCCAATGATTAAAAATATAAGGCTAGACCCTTCTTCTACTACATGCTCTACAAAACCTAGGTAGGTGGACCTATAGATTCTTTATATGGTACTAGTATTCAAAGCATACACTGAATCTAAAAAAAAGTAGATAACACCCTTATATCTTCTATATTTATGCAAAAATAATAGACAAAAAATAGCAAATAACATGACCTAAGAAATTGATAAGCTAAATGAGGGCATCCTTTCAGCTCTTAAAAGGAAATGGAAATCGATGATTATGATTTTGATTTTAGCAAATTGCCAAAATATTCCATAGTAAGAACAAGTTGATCCTATAGCTGATCAATGCCTTATCTATTGGGAAATTCCACAAATCACATAAATACATCCCTCAAAGTCATTGACATGTCCCATACAATAGGACTTCCTGATCTATCTATTCACCATGTGAATCAGACATCTACATCTTTCTAAATCTCATACTCGACATATTGCTTCATGAGATCTACAATCCTATGATGATAAATCAAGCATTTGCATGACTCCTCAAGTCATAAAAAAAATAAATTGGCATATACAACCAACAAATTTCAACTAAGTTTCATAATCTTTGTTTACAAAACACAAAAGATCACAAACAACATGAATGGGAGACAAGATATTAGAATGAAGATTAATTTGTTGCATTTTCATTCACTTCTTTGAAAAAAGTACAATAAGATGCATGAAATTGAAATGTAAAACTACCTAATAGATCAGAAATATCTATATTCTTATTTCTTTTTGTTGATTACAAGGGAAATTGTTGAAGAATGTGGTGGAATCATAGCTCTGGATCTGACAATGTGGTCTCATAGACAAATTGGAACCAACACGTACAATGAATAAGAAAGAAAAAGATCTAGGAAAGGAATGAAATTTTGGATCTAATCTAGAAGTGACATGTGTCCACTTGAATCTTCATTCCCTATTGTTGTAAAACATCTTTCCTCTTTCTATAACTAAAATATGATATGGTTTTCATCATTATTCTCTAAAAACCTTGGAATAATCTCTCCTAAATGATGAAAACCCATGTGTTACCAAAATATTTGAAATTCATCTAAAATGCTAATAATACCTTGATTCAACTAACTTGGAGGTAACAAAATTTGCCCTTAACTACATTCATACTGCCTCTTATGTTCATTCAGTTCACCATTTCTCTAGAAATCAAATTTGAACTATGCCAACTGAATGAAATTGACAAATCAATTCTTGAGACTAATCCTTGAATTACTCAAACTAGTGGCTTCCTATGCAAAAAAAAAAAAAAAAAACACTAAAAATGTCCTTCTCTCCTAGTTCTGGCGATATATAATATTGCTATATTATCACATTGGAAATGTCCAAAATCTCAATTTTAAAATCAAGCTCCCATCATGGCTTTCTGGTCTACACTTGATATTTAAAAAATTAAAATCTTTCAAAAAATTAAACTTTAGAATAAAAAGCGTTTTGATTTAAAAATCAACTATACACCCAGAAAGTTGAAATTTTATAATAAAATATTATTTTTAATGCCCGTATATTTACCTCCAAAATCTAATTTGAGTCAAACTAGTTTGACCATTTGTGCCACATGGTAGCATGCCATTGGTCAATTTCTGCCATGTAACCTACCTTCTAGGTGCCACATGGCACACTTTGATTGGTTCATTAGTCACCTGACATGCTACCATATGTCATCATTTCATTGGCCCTCTTGACTACCCCATCATCACCACATCATCCTCTATATGGCACCTATAACATCACTACCACATGGTATCTTACTATTGGTTGGATCATTATACCTACCACATCATCGCCAAGCGAGGTCCACTACCACGTATTGGCTAGGAACTTGTCTACATGCATAGCTAGTAATAGCCACATTGCATGCAAGAATGTGCCTTTGTGATGTTGGTGTTTTAGAACTACTAAGAACCAAAATGCTTAATACCAAGATGACAATACTCACACAATCTAAAGACTAGCCAATTCTTATTAGCAATTGTATGTGCAAAACCATTTGGGCCCAACTTCAACAAAACCATAGGTGGTTTTCTACTCTTCTGGCTCTACAAAACTAGGGTGGGTATACCCAGGGATGATAGAAGACTAGGAAAATTGTATGAGAATTATTTTAGTTTCATTTTTATTCTCATCTCAAATCCTCAAATACATACACAATTCTTGATAACTTGATAAACACATCCCATATAACAGATATGGCCAAAAGTTCTTCTATAGATCTGTAGGTGTTCTCAGCAATAGTGGCTAATTGAAGCTAAAACATTCAATACAAACAAGTATTGGCCAAGTTTTAAGATCTACAGGAAATAAAAGTAAAATTGATTTAATTCTGCATTTTTGACAAACATTTGTGACATATTTCTCTTTCAGGTGGATCAAATTTGATCAGTGCCTAATCCATTGGGGTTCAGAGTCTATAGAAAATTCTTAGATCTAATTTGTTGCCATAAAATTTTTTTATCAGCAGTTCTTATCAGAAATCATCATTAAAAATCCTTTCCACTACTATAGTAGCCTTATCAAATTCATCAAAGCTTTTACTTAATCCATTGAACTAATAGCAGTGATGAACAGATATACAACCTAATTGAATTGCATTCAATTGCACAAGTTGTTACTCATTCAACATCAAGATAACCAAGTAATCAAAAGGAGACAAAGTTCAGTAAGAACTAATATGGGGACAACTCAAAATTTGTATTCATTTTCCTTGAAAATTGTATACAATTTACAGTAAACTCATCATGACCTTCAAAAAGAAACACACATCATTCTATATTCATGTATTCTCAAGATCTGACAGAGAAAATATACCATGAATTTTCTCAAAATAATGGACCAAAAATAGACTAAGTATCACTTAGAAAAATAGAATTCAGACCCTTTCTCTAGCCCTAGGATCTCACTTATATAGTATGAGATGCGACAAGCTTTAGGCTAAGAGAAAATGATAGGTGTCCTTTAAAAGGAATATTTACATAAACCTATCATAAAATGACAAAAATGTGGGTAACAGAAGATATCCAAATCAAAACATTCTTTTAGGTGGGTCAGCTTCTATCACATGTTCTAGTGTTGCTGAGTTGGCTATTGATCTGATCCTTCTTTGTATGCAATTGCCAAATTAGCCAACAATGAAGTTTTTTTTGACAATGGAACATTAATCTCCACCTATGGGTCTTCACCACCTTTATCCTATATGGTAGGAACAACATCCCTTTCTTTAGTTGTATCAGCATCTTGTGGTCTCGGGTCTACAGCTAAAAGTGACAGATTATTCTTGTCTTCTTTTTCCAGTTGGGCCTGAGTAGTGATGTTGTCAATAATTTGGATTTCCTCACCTTGCACTTCATCACTATCATTTTCACCTTCATCAAACTATTCACCAAGAGCCACTTCTACCATCTACTTCTCAAATAATGTGTGATCAGGCCAATTGAATTGCAAAATATCCCTCTATCTTTCCAGCACATATTCTACTTCATTATTAATAGCAATGAATTCTAGTTTTAAAGAATCAAAGAATATTTGGGCCTTCACCATTTCTTCTATTGTGGCAGCCCACCATGCATGCCCTATTTCATTAATGACCTAATTCATTCTTAAACAGAATAAATCATCAAGTTCCTTTGCCCATTCATCTTTTCTTTTCAAATTATTCTTTTTATCTAGGGCATGAGGAAACAAACTAAATTTTTGGCCCTTGTACTTGTTCAAGTAGCCTACTATTATTTTTTGCAAATGAATCCTTTTATTATCAAAATCAGCAAGATCAGAAACAATATCAAATGGTTTTTCAATTTTATCAAAAGAATCATCTATAACAGAGAAACAAAAAAATGTTATTTCTTTCTCCCTTCTTATCCATTTATTCACAATAGGCATTAGAGCCTCATCATTGGCTTTCAAATCCTCCTAGATACTGATAAACCTAGCTAGCTGATCATAAATTAGCAGCCATTCAACTTTGTCCCCCAAATATGTGAGAGATTTTCTTAGTTTATCTTCATATTGGATTCCAATTCTATATGTAAGGCCCACAGTTTACCTTTTTCTTCTTCAAAATCCTTAGTAGTGTAGTACTATGGCTTTTGGGGTGTATCTGGTATTTCTATGAGGGGGGTGGATTTGAAGGGTTCAACTGGGGGGTTAGGGTATGTTATTCTTGGTCTAGTGGATTTTCCCAATAGCTTGTTTTCAAGCTCAATTCTCTTTTTCACCTCTTTTTTGTAGGCATCCACCACTATTTCATACTTGCTTTGCAACTCAGTAATTTCCTATTCTTCCCTTTTTGTAGTAGCCAAGGAAAATTGAGAATAATCCACATTCATGTGGGCTACCTATACATGTGAAGTATCAACAACTCTCCTCACAATGATACTTCCTGTTAGTCTTGAATCATTAGGCTATGCTGGAGTAGCCCTAGATCCTCTTCTTAATGACCACATAACAAGAGCAGCTTGGTCATTATTGAATGCAGTTCCCAAGAACACCTTTTTATCTGGATCTTGCAATCCCAAATTATTTGACACAGAAATAAAAATCAAGGCATCAACAATGTCCCAATTGGGCAATAATAAAATATTTTCAGCCTTTACCATTTGTCTCCCCTCTTTAGGGGTTATATTCTAGAACTCTTGTATCATTTGTTCCTTTATTTGATCCTAAATGGAGGCTTCATCCATTTTTGGATGTTCTACTTTCATATTTTTACATCTTTCCTCAAAAATGTGCATGTTTTCTCTCTAGGAAAATTGTTGAAAAACCCTAGACCTTACAAAGATGTCATCGAACAAAAATTGATGACTGGCTTGTTCTAAAATAGGGTATAATTCCCTTCCACTAAAATCTGATATAGTTAACTCAAAACTTAGCACGGGAGGCTCCTGGGGGTTCCCTTCATCAATCTCTACTTGGGTAACAAAGACTCCCCCTTGTGATCCAATTTCTTCAATTTTCTCATCAGTGAGCTACTCCTCAAATCTCATAGGGGTTTGGGAAGGTGAGTAAATTTCATGATGTGGTTGCTCTTCCCTTATTATCTTTCTTCTCTTAGGAGATAGTTCAGGTGGCCTTTCTTCAAAAACAACACTAGTAGATTCAACTATCTATTTTTCTTTATTCACAATGGGCCTTTGATCCTGAATGATAGTATATCCTGACCTCTTTTGCACAATTAATGGTCTTGCCCCTATATTGGGAGTGAAACCCAATCTTCTCATCATTTCCCTAGCTTTATCTGGAAAAGAATCAATGAAATGTTGCTTCTTCTCATTCATTACCTCCATTATTTTGGGGAATGTACTCATAAGCTTATTTATTCTATCTATAGTAGTCATAGCATTACTAAGAGGGTTGTAATCTTTATCAAAACAATTAATAAAATTCAAAACTTTTGAATATACTCTCCATTTTTCTTTCTTGGTCCTATAGATAGTACTCATTCCTTATTACATCTTCAAGGAAATAAAAATCATGCTGAACTAGATGAAGCTTGATTCTATGCCTAAGAGAAGAATTAAAGAAATCTTCTACATCACAAAAATGAGAGTGAGATACTGCCATTTTATACTAATCCAAAAATTTGTAGAGGAAGACCCACCCTTCCTTGGTTATTACAAACTAGTGGGCTACTGTGTAAGTGGGAAAAATTGATCTTGTTCCCATTTTGTGTAAAAAGGCTTCTTCCACTCCTCCCAACTGCCACAAAAATTTAGCCACTCTTACTTTTAAGGGCACTTGGTAAGGTAGTACATGGGGTGTCCCTCTGAATTCGTAAACTTTGATGACAGTTGAAACTGAATATGGGATGACATCTCCCCAATTATGTGAAACTTTCAGACTATGGGGTTTTTCCATAGGCCTAACAAGGTGCATTAGTGCCTTAGGAATTTTGGGATTGTCACTCAATATGAGGCATCTTAGTTTGGAGGCAAAGTGCCTATCAAATCTAACAAAACTAGCATTTTCTACCTCTCCATTCATATCTGCACTCCATAATTCAACTGGAAATGCTTCCCCCTCTTGTTCTTTGTTCAAAACCATTTCTTTACCAAAGTATGTAGCCCCCTTAAATAGAAACATGTGCATTAATAGGGAATATTGGCCCAAAACCTTTTCAACCTTACCCTTTGCAATCCCCACCAATCCACTATGAATCTCATCAGCCTAATAAGAAGCAAAATCAAAAATTATTTCCACACCGAATGAGGAGATTTGAATGATCATATACATAAAACTCACAGGGATAAAATCTTCTTCATCCTCTCCAAAAACTCTACGCAGGGTCCTATATATCTCTACTGCCTTGGCATTGAAGCATGATTTCTTAAAAGGTTCTTTAGAGGATGATGTTATTGCTAGTACGGTTCCAATTCTACCAATGTGGGCCTTCATTGCACCTTGTCTAACTACATCCTTCTTTGACATATATTCCTTTTCTAATTTTGTGAAATCAATGGGCACATGATACCTAGTGAGAGTTCCCAAACAAAAAACTCTCTAATCTCTTTTGGACTAATGGTGATTAGAATTTCACCATCTACTCTTCTCACTACCCTAGTGGCTTGATCATAACTCTTCACCATGGCCTCAAGGAGGTCATAATCAATAAACACACTGGGAACAACTAGCTTTCCTAGGTCAAAATTCCATATATTGGCATGTGGGGCATACAGTTTCCTTTCTGTAAACCATTTCTTGAACAAATTCAAATCAATTTGCAAAGCTTGAGCATCTTGGACCCAATTACCCTTGTCATACAATCCATCAGCTATCCTCAACCTAGGGTTTAATGAGGTCAACCTTTTAACTTGCACTGTCTTTATAGTAGACTTAGGCAGCAACTCAAGCAAGTCATCATGTACATTTCTATCCAAATAATTTACTTGACCTAAAAATCCCTTCTTTGGAGGCATTTTTTATTATGCTTTATAGAACTAAAACACCTACAGAGATTAAAGTAGATTTACTTACTTGAATTTCATCCCCGTTTCCCTCTTTATTCCTATAGATTTTTTCCACAAACAAATTGCTTCACAAACCTGCCAAACTCTAGCATGATTTTCTTCAATAATTGCTCCTGTTCAAGAATAGCTCAAAATCTTTTCTCGCGTAAGGTGAAACTGGTGAAATATTCTGTATTATACTCTATTTTTCCTAATATATAAAGCTTTCATGTCTAATTAATACACAAAGTGGCACCATATTTTTCATTTAAATCTACACCATCAATCTTTTAAAAATCCTACAATCATGGGATATGGAGAAAGACAACTAGGCGTTGCACTTGACAAGTTGGTCAATCGATCCAATGAAAATTACCCATGTATATAGCTCTTTCTTTGATAGCACTTCTGTCTAGACCCACTGGTGACTGAGGACATGTGTCAATAGGTTGCTACTTCGCTATACATAAAGAACAGGCACCTTGCCATAGTGAAGCAGTGATAGCCATCGATCTGATCTTGATCTTGTAGATGATATGTTACTGTATTGCTTAGAAAGATATTGATGGGCCCTCATTCACTACCTCACTATATGTATCCCTCTAGCAACTTTTCATGGCAAGATAGTGATGGCCATTGATCTTATATTAAATCAAAGGTGGAGAAACTACACAAAGTTTCCTAAAAGGTGGTGGGCCCCATACTCGCTATGTTGCATAGCTTAAACAACTTGCAACTTTTCAAAGTGAGATACCACTTTATTCTAACGATCAGGATCTCTTGTACACTAAATCAATGGGGCATGGGTCTAGAGTATTGATGAGGTATGAAATTCTACACCACTGGCACCCCACAAGACTTTACTTCAGTCCTAGTCATCATCCCATGTTACTAGAGGTCCCACCAGCTATTGATTTCATGGTGCCTTGCTACTTCACTAATGGCAAGATGCTATAATTTTCTAATAGCAAGGTAGCAAGCTCAGACAACTTTAATAAATCTTGGCGCCATAAAATAGAAGTACCCATCAGATCGTTATTGCTCCTACCAACTGCTTTTGACAACAGTCATTATTATTGGTCATGCCACCTAGACAACTCATGGGTACCAATAAATTTTGAGGCCATAGGCTCTTTAATTTTATGGTGCCTCACTACTTCACTAATGGCAAGATGACCAAGATTTTTGATAGTGAGGTAGTGAAGCATCGAAAAGATACTCATTCCAATGCTGACTTCTGACTGTTTCTAACTGGGTCCCTCTTCTAGCTTTGACAGTACTTGCAAGGTGTAAGTGACTGAGAAATTGGCCAAAAAACAATTCTTTGACTGTCATATCTTCATTTTGCGGTCCCATCTTATAACTTTCTAGCACTCGCTACCTTGCTATACATAAAGAGTGCCCATGTTTTCATAGCGAGGAAATGACAATAGTGGATCTATTTAGATCGGACGACTGGGGAATTTGAGAGGAAAAGTAGCTCGGAGGCGCGGAGGATAAAAGACAACAGAATATTTTCCCTATTTGAAAATTCAAATATTTTGTGCCTAACCACTTAAGAATGGAGTGAAACATATGGTTTTTACAAAAAAATTTAAAGGCTTAATAGAAGGATGACTTACCTAGGAACCCTACTCACAATTAAAGGAGAGAATCTAAATTTTGTATTCTTGGGAAAAGGATTTCTATTACATGAAAATTTAGACCAACATTGGCTCTGTCTGGGGACATTGAATTCTCTGAATTCAAATGAGGGCTCAAAATTTCTAGGAGAAGTAGACCACACACAGACTCCCAACAGATCAACCACTTACTAAGAGAACAACACTCACAGGGAAAACTATGCACATGAAACTACACACAGACAAAAGGATTTACAAATATGTACAAGAAAACCCTAAACTACTATTCGTGGAAAAAATAAGTATTTTTAAAGAAAAATACCTCTTCAAGAATTGTCCATGAATTGACAGTTCAAGAATATTGTTTGAGAGATCTTTTAGTACATAGGAATCCTCACCCCAAGTAGTTTCAATCAAATAAGAGCCTAACTAGATAGGATCAAATTTGCCATGTTTTCCTTTATCCTCAATTCTAGCATTCCACATTAAGATTAGATCTCCATCTTCAAACTTTCTACTTACCGTTCTTCTATCATAGAGTGTCTTAACTTGTAATTACAACTTTTGGTTCTTAAGAGATGCTTCTCTTCTAGTTTCTGTCAGTCCTACCAGTTCATCCATCATTTCTTGCATTTCATTTGTAGTATCTTCATCATAGAATTGAATGTAATTGTAGAGTCCTATCAATTTTTTATGAGTCATTCATGCTTGAATTTCATACACCATATCAAATGGAGCTACATGAATGGCTTTCTTCACAGTTACCCTTTCAGCCCATATTGCTAATTATAACTTGGAATCCCATGCCTTTTAGTTATCATCCAAGGTTCTCCTAATAACCTTCAATAGGCTCTTATTTATGGATTCAGCTTGTCCATTCCCTTGTGGATGATAAGGAGAAGATGATGACCTTGTTATTCCATATTTATCACAAAATTTAATGAATACCTCAAACCTAAAGCACATTGCATTGTCTGTTACAATTTTTTGAGTGCAACCAAATTTGGAGATAATATTATTTAGTAGGAAGTTATTGACAACTTTACTTGTTGCATTTCTTGTTTGGATAGCCTCTACCCATTTAGTAAAGTAGTCAGTAGCCACTAGTATCCAAGAATAGCTAGTGCTAGACTTGGGGGAAATCTCTCTTATGAAATCCATACCCCACTATTGAAAAGGTGCTTGAACCTCCACTGGCTTCAATGGAGTATTTCCTGAGAACTTTAGTTTTCTAGCAAACCTCTGACAAGGGTCACATTTTCTAATCATAATTTGAGTATCCTTGAAAAGGGAAGGCCACCAAAATCTAGCCCTCATCACCTTATGTGCAATGGTCTTGGCCATATAGTGTCCTCCACACACTCCAGCATGCATTTCCTCCAAGACTTCTTTTGCATTTTCTTGATCAACACACTTCAACAACACTCCCTTGAAATTTCTCCACCATAAACTACCTTGGACAATTATGTATCTGATGGCTTGCAATTTAGTACTCCTCTTTTCATTTTCAGGCAAATGGGGAGGAGCTTCCATGTGTTGCAAGTAATATATAACATTGGTGTACCAATCACAATGATCCATGTCACATAAGTTTGGTTTGAGGTCATTGACCACCACATTTATTTGATTGGAATCCAAATTAGATTCAGCCATGAGTTTAGCCAAATCTTTACCTCTTACCAACTTAGTTATCTATATTTCAATATTGAATTCCTAGATCCTATTGATCCATCTACACCTTCTACCTGATACTTCCTGTTGAGAGAATATATCCTTCATAGCTGCACTGGGTACAAAGGCAATGAAAATAGTACCTACTAGGTAGAATCTAAAAGCCTTTATAGCCTTTACCAAATCATATGCCTATTTTTCATTTATCTCATATTTTAATTCAGCAAGCTGCAGTGACTTACTGAAAAAGACAATGGGCTGTTCATATCCTTCTTCATTTTTCTGCAACAAGACTGCAACTACAGTGTGAAAGGATGCAAAAGAAAAAATATGCATAGGCTTTGAATAATTTGGAGTTCTCAATACTGGAGCATTTTTTATTTTATTTTTAATAACCTTGAATGCTTGTGAAGGCTTACCATTCCAATCTATAGTGGCTCCCTTCTTGAGCATCTTTGAGATAGGTCTACCGATTTCAGCAAAATTGGTAACAAACCTTCTAAGAAAATTGACTTAGCCAAAGAAGGATTGAATTCCTTTTACATTTTTTGGCTTGGGGACTTTATCAATAGCTACTACTCTCTTAGGGTCTATTTTCACCCCATCCTTGGACACTATATGTCCTAGTAATTTGCCTTCTGTGACCTCGAATGTGCATTTCTTTGGATTCAAGGATACTCCATATTCCAGAGCTTTGATAAAGATTTTTTCCAAATGTTTGCAGTGATCCTTAGCCTTCTTAGAATATGCTATAAGATCATCCTAGTATACAACCATAAATTTGTCAATATAATCATGAAATGCCATATCCACAACTCTTTGGAAAGAAGCTCCTGCATTAATTAGGCCAACTGGAATCCTTACATATATATATGTTCCCCATGGGGTTGTGAAGGTTGTCTTGAATTGTTCACTTTCCTTTACCAAAACTTGATTTATCTAGAGAAACCATCCATCATTGACATTAGCTTAGAACCAGTCACTTGGTACAACATGGCTTCCATATTGGGTAATCCATAATTGTCCTTCAAAGATGCAATGTTCAGATTCTTGAAATCCACGCATAATCTTATATCTCCATTTTTCTTTCTGATAGATACCAAATTTGAAACCCAAGTGGGATGCCTAATTGGTTTAATTATCCCCCAATCTCTTAGTTTCATCAACTCTTCTTGCATTTTGGGAGCTAGGGTAGGGTTTACTAGTCTTTGTTTCTATCTGAAAGGTTTTACATTGTCTTTTAATGGTATGACATGCTAGAAAAAATCTTCCCTATAAGCCTTAAGGTTATCATATGACCATGCAGAAACATGTCTATACTTCCTAAGCAAGTCAATCAATGTTCTTCTAATTTTAGCATGTATCTTTTGACCAATATAAACCTTTTTGGGAGCTTCATTAGTACCCAAGTTTATCTCTTCTAATTCCTAAGGCTTAGGGTCCTTAACTCCTAGTTTTACTCTATCTTGGTTATCAAAAATATTTTCCAAGACAACTAACCCCTTAGGCACCTTATTAGTTTTCAATTGCATAATCTCCTAGCCAAAAATAGTTTCCTTGCCATCTATGGTTTCAATTAGTTCACTGCAATCCATTTCCTGACCATGGTACTTGTCTTCATTTAACAAAAAAATTGTAATATCTTTTTCATCTTCAAAGACTTGCCAATTTTCAATGTTATCAAGTATGGAAGGTCTATTTTGTACCTCAATTTGAGATATTCCTACAAATAATATCTCCTTAGGCTTGATTGCTACATTTTCTAACAAATTAGCCATCTTATTTTGAGTCCTATCTCTCCATGAGATACCAAATGCATCAAAAGATTCTATCTAATCCCAAACTACATTTCTATACTTCTTTAATCTCTTATTCTTGGATGCATAAGTTTCTTTTATCTAGGAGATGACTAATTCAGAATCCCCTATGACATGTAACTTCTTAATCCCATGATGTGTGGCAACTTTCAATCCTAGCAACAATGCCTCATATTTTGCAATATTATTTGTGCAAGAAAACTTCAAAGTGAATGAATATCTGAAAGTATTTTTCTTAGGGGAAACAAAAACTACACTTTCCCCTACACCCTCTTTTGAACTTGCCCCATCAAAAAATATTGTCCATAACACTAGTGAGTTAGTGCAACACTCAACTTCATGTTCAATGATAGCAGGTAAATTTTGAACTTCTTGAATAATCAATTTAGCTCTGAAAGCATTGACACCAATGTCCAAGAAACAGGTGGAGTCTCTATCAATTTCTTTCCCTAAAATGTGACTAACCCTAGGCTCTCTATTTACCTTGACCACTTTATCCCCTATGTGGAAAGTAGCATAAGTCAAATCACATTCCAGGCTTCCCCCTATGGTAGCACTCCATTTTCTGGAGAGTAACATTCCACAGTGTGGAGGTATATCCACTACAAGGATAGATATGGTTAACTCTACTTTAGGATATGCAACTAATTCGAATGGTAAAGCATTTATGGTGCCTATGATTGGGACTTCCCTAGCATCCATTCCTCTACATCTACCCTCCTTGGTATCCACTTTTAACCCTAAGGCTTCCATTACTTTAAAAGGCATTATCATGTTAGAAGCCCCTGAGTCTATCATATAATTTTTTAGGGTCTTCCCCTTTATGATTAAACTGAGGAAAAAAGGGTCAATATCTTCTATAAATGCCACTAAGGAATCATCTTAAAACATTTGGGGAATCTGAGATATGATACCACTCTCCTCTATTACTAATGGGCTTTGTTGGGAAATAGTTTGTCCTACAACAATATTATTGTTTCCTATCCCTCCCAACCATGATAAAGCCTTACTCTTATGTTCTTCAATTCTAAGAAGTTCAGACAAAGGTACTTTTATAGTTATTTGGGATAACATAGATATCATATCAATAGGTTCAACAATAGTGGGTTTTACAAGAGTACCTGGAGTTGAAGTCTTTTGAATAGTAGGCATGACTATTTTCTTGATAGTATCAGGTTCTAATTTCTTGGGTTGCACAACTGCTTTTGCTTCATTTATTTGAAATTGAACCTTCTTTTTTGGTTCCCACTTATTTCCCTTGTTTTCATTGATCTAAGACACATCAATATTGACTTTCTTATTTTGATCATTCATCTTATGGGTGATATCTTTGATGAATACACTGGATGGCTTTCCTGCATCATTATTTACTATTCTATTTCTCAAATTATAGTTACCATGGACCTAAGAAATCATTTCTACTATGATTTTGTCAATCTCTTCTTTGGAGGGCATTCTTAAGCTTGTGTGACCTACATCAAAAGATGTAACACATACTTTATCTATATCATAGCCTTCATCATCTGAAAGAACTTGCTGATGATGTAAATGATAAGCAATTCTCTGACTGGTAATATCATTTTCAGATTCCTCAGAATCCCTTCTTTGACTTGAAAATTGCTTCTTTGGAGGCATCTTTGATCATGCTTTATAGAACTGAAACACATATAGAGATTACAACAGATTTACTTACTTGAATTCCATCCCCATTTCCCTCTATATTCCTATAGATTTTTTCCATGAACAAATTGCTTCACAAACCCACCAAACTCTAGCACAATTTTCTTCAATAATTTCTCTTGCTCAGGAATAGCTCAAAATATTTGCTTGCATAAGGTGAAACTAGTGAAATCTTCTGTATTATACTCTATTTCTCCTAATATATGAAGCTTTCATGTCTAATTAATACACAAAGTGGCACCATATTCTACATTTAAATCTGTGTCGTTGATCTTTTAAAAATCCTATGATAATGGGATATGGAGAAAGACAACTAGGCATTGCACTTGACAAGTTGGTCAATTGATCCAATGAAAATTACACACGTATATAGCTCTTTCCTTGATGGCACTTCTGTCTAGACCCACTGGGGACTGAGGAGACATGTTAGCAGGTGGCTACTTCACTATACATAAAGAATGGGCACCTTGCCATAGTGAAGAAGCGACAACCATCGATCTGATCTTGATCTTGCAGATGATATGTTACTGTACTACTTAGAAAGATAGTGATGAGCCCTCATTCGCCACCTCACTATACATATCCCTCTACCAAATTTTCATGGCGAGACAACAATGGCCATTGATATGAGATTAAATCAAAGGTGGAGAAACTGCACAAAGTTTAATTTTCCAAAGCAAGAGAGTGATGACTGTTGATTTTTCTTTTTTCTGACGATCAGGATCTCTCATACACTTGATCAATGGGGCATGGGTCCAAAGTATTGATGACGTATGAAATTTTGCACTGTTGGCACTCCATAAGACTTTACTTCAGTCCTAATCCTCATCCCAAGTTACTAGAGGTCCCACCAACTATTGATTTTACGGTGCTTCGCTACTTTGCTAATGACAAGATGCTAGAATTTTTTGATAGTGAGGTAGTGAGCTCTGGAAACTTTAATAAATCTTAGCACCATAAAATACAAGGACCCATCATATCATTATTGCTCCTACCAACTGCTTCTGACAAAAATAGTTATTACTGGTCATGCCACCTGGACAACTCATGGATACCGATAAATTTTGAGGCCATCGGCTCTTTAATTTTATGGTGCCTCGCTACTTCGCTAATAGTGAGATGACCAAGATTTCTAATAGCAAGGTAGCAAAGTATCAAAAAGATACTCATTCTAGCATCGACTTCTGACTGTTTCTAACTAGGTCCCTCTTTCGGCTCTGACAGTACTTGTAAGGTGTACATGACTAAGAAATTGGCCAGAAAATAATTCTCCCACTACCATGTCTTCATTTTGCAGTCCCATCTTATAACTTTTTGGCACTCGCTACATCGCTATACATAAAGAGTGCCCATGTTTTCATAGTGAGGAAATGACAAAAGTGGATCTATTTAGATCAAACGACTGGGGAATTTGAGAGGAAAAGTAGCTTGGGGGCACGAAGGATAAAAGACACTAGAATATTCATCCTATTTGAAAATTAAAATATTTCGCACTTGACCACTTAAGAATGGAGTGAAACATAGGGTTTTCACAAAAACTTTCAAAGGCTTAATAGAAGGATGACTTAGCTAGGAACCCTACTCAGAATTAAAGGAGAAAATCTAAATTTTCTATTCTTGGACAAAGGATTTCTATCATGCAAAAATTTAGACCACCATGTGACACATGTCCTACTATGCCATGTTGGCACCTTGATTTATGTGCTAAGCTAGAGTCTTTTGCCACATGTCATTCCATGACTCATCCTTGTAGCTACCACTTGTCTCTCACTAGTTTCTTCATACAAGTCTAGTCATCATTCCATGTCAGCATTTTCTATAGAAATTTTTTCTTGATCATAATCAAACTGGTTGGGGTCCACCATGAGCTTTCTTTTTATGGCTTTCAAAAGCTAGTTTCTTTTAAGACACTATACTATATGAGGTTTGGAGAAAGAAGTCTTTTCAGGTTGATGGAGGCATTTTTAGTGGTATACATTTCTCTTAAAACATTGATCAACAACTCAATCAACACCCTTGTTAGATAAAATAGTTCTATTCAATTGGGATCATTTGAAAGTTTCGTCAGCCTACTATGTGCTCATTAAAATGACTTCATGGAATCTTTGTGTTTAACTATGCTCTCTGTGCATTGAGAATAGGAGGTTTCTAAACACTTGAATGGAGGGTGTTCATTCCATTCCCCTACAAATACTTGGTGTCTCTTTGGTATGGTACCTACAACTAGCACAAGACAATAAAGACACCCATGCTACTCACACATTTGTCATTAGCTGCTAATTTCTAACTCATGGATCAGTAGCATCCACTTCATCCCATACCTTCTCCTTTTGACTGGCCATGAGCTCCCTCAATGGCTCTCACTCATCCTATATATCACCTTTAAAGAAACAAAGAAAGACCTCTACTTTCAATTCAAACTTCTACATAAGGATGGGCACAACAACAATCATGTTAAGGAAAGAATAGACTAGGTAAGCTCATGGTAATGCATTTTCCTTCACAAAATATGGTGCATCAATGGAGAAGAAGGAGAAGAGGATGAGTTAGTCAGAAGCCTTGACAAAGAATTCTACTAGCTATGAAATAAATATGAGGAAACCAATGGAGGATGGGAGGCCAGATCTTGAAATTGGAACTTTAAAGACAAGGGGTATTGTTAGCAAGAAGATCTCCAAAAGCTATACCTATTTACTATTTTCAAAACACAATCTTTTGCCCCTTTTGAATGCATTTAAAAACATTGTGGCATATTATCTCTGTTGGGAAATATTTTCTAACAACTTCTCTAACTTTTGTGTTGGATGAAAACTTCCTATCTTCATCGTGGGATTCTACCTAAGGCAATAGAGGGTTACATTTCATTGTTTTGCAGCCCCCATGCTATGAATAATTCTTAAATTTTATAAGCACATTCTTTGGTTTTCTTTTTTCCTTAACTAACAATTATTGTGTGACTCATCTACTACATGAGATGCCTCTACTTTGTTCATATTTCCTTTCTATTTGTCAATTTCACATGGCCCAAAATCAATGGTAGAGCCTTGACTTAGGATGACTTCAACATCTTGATCATTACTGAGTCTATAAACTAAAGTGTCACCATGTATGACTTCTTATTGCTTCCTTCATGAAAACACCACCAAAATTTAGCAGGGAATCTAGCATCCTCTCTAAACTTTTGTCATCAACTATCTTCTTAATATATTTTTATTTCTTAGGAGAATGTGCAAGTAAGGGAGTGGGTTCAATCTCTCTCTCTCTCTCTCTCTCTCTCTCTCTCTCTCTCTCTCTCTCTCTCATTTTCCTCTATAGATGAACAAACCATTGTGCTTTATCTTTCACCTTTAAATTGAAAAGCATTCATGTTATTTCTCATCATCTATGAAAAAAAACCCTCTGTGTCATGTTGGACATCATCTTCTATATGATCAAACCCCTTTTTTGTCACTACTTTAAATCCCTTGTATAAATGTTCAATCCTCTCAATAACCATACTAAAGTTGTTACCAAGAGG
Organism: Cupressus sempervirens; assembly: GCA_028749045.1. NCBI lineage: Eukaryota > Viridiplantae > Streptophyta > Pinopsida > Cupressales > Cupressaceae > Cupressus > Cupressus sempervirens. The sequence continues at coordinate 774,181,104 of CM053793.1, forward strand.
ATGAAGGTCACTATTTTATAATTTTAAATCCCCACATTTCTTATTAGACTAATTTAAATGGTCGGGCCCTAGAATGGGTCCAACTTAAAAATATTTTTTTTCAATCAAGTGACCTTCAAACTGATCCATTGACCATCCAATAATGATTTAAAATTAAAATTGACCATTGAATAAAAATTTGAAACTCATTTCCACCTCTTTCTATAAATTGTCAACTTTGTGCCAAGTGGTCTTCTAATTGGCTTTAAAAATTGACAAAAAACATCTAACTTGGCTTTGAAAATAGACACACTGATTCTCTGTTCCACATTCTTGCACCATATCAAATCTCTTTTCATGAAGAAATCTTAGTCAAAATATATTGACCATCAAAGTTGCCTTCTCATAACTACCTACAACAAACAAGTCAGAAAACCATAAAATACATTTGGTTTTGGCTTCAAAAATAAGTCAAACGGACACTTGGGGGTATGAAAACTGGGGGATTGGTTCACTATCACAAGGACCATATAAATTTTGGATTTGTGCTCATGATGAAAAACTAGGTGCATTTGGAAAGTGGTCAAAGTGAGCTACTTAGATTCATAGAACTAGGAACAATGGGAGAAAAGTGATTTTTGCAAATGGAATGAACTTGGGAAAGTGTGTAGATGGATTTGTCAAGACTTGCAAATTGGAACACTTAAGTATTTTTAGAGTAGAACACAATAGTACAATCCATTTGACCTTACCTCTCATGGATTTTGAGTTATGGCATCCTGAACTAAGGTACCGACAAATTTGCACTTCTTGACACCAATAAAACTTTATAAATTGCAAATATAATCGCACTCAAAAACTGATCAAATAGATTGTTCATAAGCTCAAATTTAAAACATAATAAGTATCTAAAATCTATAATGTAATGAAAAAGGAATTATCTCATTTTGGTCAACTAGGTCAAAGTTATAACAAGTCAAACAGGGCCTCCTAGAATTTTGAACAATTTGCATCGGCATGACAATAGTAAGAAACAAACTTTGAGGGATTCAAAACCTAGACAAAACATGTTAAAATGACTCAAAATCTGAAACATGATTTCTTTGGCATGCATAATAAAAATTCCCAAAGCACTAAGTCATGAAACATTACAAGGTGTGAGATATTAAAATGCAAACTAGGCCTCTTGTCACTATTTGACACTTAGGCAAAAATGTAGATTCAAACATTGCTCAAAATGAAACTTCACAGAATGACTCAGAATGATAGTTTATCTTCATGAGATGAATGGTTATGCTAAATCCAAGGTGTTAGAAACATTAGACACCTCTTAGGCCTCAAACAGATAGTCAGGTACACATGCATTAAATGTTTTTTAAGGGGCTCAAAAGCTTGGAATGGTACTCAAATCAAGAAGGCAATTTTGAGTCCCAATAGCGGCTCTATCTAGGATGCATGTCCCTTATAGGCATGAAAAGGATCTAGATCTTTGGAAGAATCAAACTGCACACTTGATAGAAAAACTTCTCTCGAATAACTTTATTGAAAGCAAAAACAACTGCTCCTAAACTACACAAACAATGGCCCCAGGCCACTGAACTTCAACAAAACTTCTTACCTCGATCATATATCTAATTTTCATTTGCACTTTCATGAGGTGAGCTAGAAAAATATCTTCTATTAGTTTCACCAATCAAATTAGCATCTTGAATCAAATCACTTGGCAAAATGAAAAAACTTCCTTCATTCCCATAGTGCATATATAAATCAGCATTAACTTCTACATCATGCTCACTATGAAAATACAAATCAGCATGCTCATGTAAACTAGAATCAATCTAATAATTGTCATCTACATATGACTATTGCATGCTATAAATTGGAAAAATGAATTATTCATATTCTACTTTGTTCAAAAAGTTGCATGTGTCAAAATTTTGCAACTTACCTTGTGTATCAGGGTTTGAGGAGCATGTGAAATCTGATTGTTGCCTACTTGCAGTCATGTTACTCATCAAATCAGACTTATCTTTTGCTAAAACCTATTCACATTCAAACAACTAATTAGTCACCAAGCATGAAAACTTATCCTAAAAATGCTCATATAAACTATGTTGATCACAATTATTTTATTCATGTAACAAACTATCAGAATGAACCTTGAACTTATCACTAAAAGGCTTATTAGAACATTAAAAAAATCCATATTTGGATTGAGAACTTTCATTTTTATTCCTCTTCATCACATGAAACATCAAAATGGATTGCAACACTATCATCAACATGAGAAAAATCTAAAATTGTGTGAAATTTTCCTTCACTGACATCCTCTACATCTAACAATTTGGCATGTGCAAAGACATTTGAGGTACTATCATATACACTTCAAAAATCTAACAAAGTTTTTCTAGATTCTATATTTCTTTCCACATCAAATTTTGGGGAAGTAACTTTACTAAATGAAAAAATATTATGAGGGAGAATATGAGCATCCATACAAACACTTACATGTTTTTCAGAATCACGAGCCAACAAAGCTAAATTTTAATTAGTGCTCAAGAAGACTACCTCACAAATTTTCCACTAGCCGTGATTATCATCCAAATGATATGAAGAACTTACGACAGAAAAATAATTAGTATAACAATCTAGAACATCAAAATTGTTACAATATTCATTCTCATCATAGCAAGAACTACCTCTTCTACTATTATATAATTCCTGAACTTCATATTCACTATAACAAGGTTCATTTTCACTTTCATATCCATCTTCCTCATGTTGACTACAATCATCTAATTGATTGGCACTTGAATCCTTATGTTCACACTTGAAAGATAGATTACTAATATATGCAGATTCATTATATTGATTACTACCTTGACTTTCAACACACCCATTATTATCATTAGAAGATATAACATGAACTCTATAATTATCACTTTCCATCTCCTTAATGAATCTTTCAACTTGCATAAACTCTTGTAACCTCAAATGTGTTGGCCAGTCAACTAAATTAGGAATAAAGACATCTAGGAAAACAATATGCCAAGAAGATTCCTTAGGTTTTAAATAAAAATGCAACTCCATGAGTGTTGATTTGAATTTTACATAAATCTAATAATATCTTAGACCTTGAACACTTCCTGCCATGTTTCTTATGAAAGTAACAATCTGATAATGAAGTTCTTTTCTTATTTCCACAATATCTTCAAGCACATCTTCATGACTTGGTAAAATAGCTTCAGATCTAAGATTTGATTCCATCTTAAAATAAAATTTCTACCTCTTTCTTCTAGTGTTGAAAATCATTGAAATGAGGCAACCAATACTAACACTTGAGATTCCATGAAAATGAAGCTCATGAAAAGCTAAATACCTTAGGTGCTAATGCAAGACTTTGATCTGCTAATTTGACATGGGTGCATACTAAAAATCCTTCACACCATTAATAAAACTTTGTAGATCCACCACCTCCTTTCAAGAGGAAAAAGAAATCATTATTGTGATTTACTTTTTAACACTTCACTTTCTTATAACAACATATGCAAACAATGCTCTAAAACTTATCAAGAACTTAAACTTCCTTTTCAAGAGACTATCAGAAGCTTTAGATCTATCCATACAACTTGAAAGTCCTTCAAAATATTACAATGAGATCAACTAGGAACAAACTGGTACAAATATTTAGAGTCACCACTCATGATTGTGAGGAATAAAACATAATTCATCACTTGACAAATTTGAACCAAATTTTGAGATGTAGGAGAAATGAAAATCATCAAACCCCTCCTATAGATTTACAAACTTCAAAAGAGAACACACAATTTGTGTTCATTCTTGACTCTAATTTTACAACAACACTTTGAAAAAATAAAATTGGCTGAATTAATTGATGATGAACACTAGTAACAATACAATTTGCACTCAATCCTCAAAGATGCTACTACAAATTGATGAAACTTCACTAGAGTGCATAACTTGGAGTAATAAAATGGAAAGAACATCAGAAAACTTATTGTTGTTACTTTTTCCATGCACTTTTTTTGTTGTATTGAATTTTCTTTTTTAAAATTTTTAAAGTTTGTCTATCATTTAGATTCAATACATTCCCCATCAAAGTCACCATTTTGTTGATGTTTTAAAACATCCCAGTTTCAAATTACCTTGATGAGAAATAATACATCTAGGGGTAGCTACTTCCCATCCTAACATATCCTTTTAGGAAATAGGCCAACTATAAGGCTAGACCCTTCTTCTACTTCAAGCTCTATAAAACCTAGGCAACTAGACCTATAGATTCTTTATATGGTACTAGTATTCAAAGCATACACCGAATCTAAAATAGAGAAGATAAACCTTTATATCCTTTATACTTATGAAAATATCATAGACATGAAATAGCTAATAACATGACCTAAGAAATTGATAAGCTAAGTGAGGGTATCCTTTTAGCTCTCAAATGGAAAGGGAAAGGGATTATTATGATTTTAGTTTTAGAAAATCCCCAAAATATTCCATAGTAAGAACAAGTTGATCCTGTAGCTAATCAATGTCTTATCTATTGGGAAGTTCCATGAATCACACACATACATCCCTGAAATTCATTGACATATCCCATAAATCAAGACTTCTTAATCTATCCATTAACCTTGTGAATCAAACATTTGCATCTTTTTGAATCTCATACTTGACCTATCCCTTCATGAAATTTGCAATCCTATGATGATAAATCAAGCATTTACATTAATTCCTGAGTCATTAAAAAAATCAACATATACAACCAAGAGATTGTTAGCATGAATGTTGATGCTATGGGGGAGCATTGTAGAATATTGATATGATGTATTCATGATTGTGTTTTTCATTGATAAAAACATAGTAATAAGTTTGCAAAAGACTAATAGAGCATTAGACTATGATTTTCTTATTGAGAATGTTATATTACCTATCTGATGATGTGCAATTACTAGCACATACTACAGTATGTATTTGTGACAAGGGTAAGTGTGTAGAACCTAAATCGATAGTGTACAAAAGATATGATTGATTCACAAAGAACCATATGAAAATAGAGCATTAAGAAAGCAATTCCTATTGTATGATTGCTAGATTTCATTACCATTATAGTGAATGGTTGCATAGTGAGCTAGAGATAGTATATTGATTATTTATGATGTCAGAGAGTACGCATGTATGGAAGTCACATGTGTGAAAGTTTGTGTATGACTCTAAGCTGAAAAAATTAATTAAATGTGTATTTCATTTAACTAACATGTGGAAAACTAAATTAAGGATTTATTATTGAGCATGGTATAAAAAAAATATGTTTTCCATGTTTTATATATAGTGAGAAGAGAAGACTTGCAAGTTATTGAGCAACAAAGTGATACAAAAGTAGAGTGACCTACCTATATGTGTAACTGGCCTTAAGGGTTATTTTTACTAAGTTTAGAGTTCCAGATATAATTACATGATCTGAAGGTGAAGGATGATGTAGAGCCTCACCTTGGAAAACTGAGGACATTGATCACTCAACTAAGTTACATCAAGGGGCACATACACCCTTTAGGATCAAACTAAAACCAAACTCGACACTTGACTAATTGGTTCTCTACATGCATATTTAAAATGAGAACTTGTGACATGAACTTCATGGATGATTAAAAACTCCTGCAGACTATTAACAAACTGATTTTTTCAATACCTAGTGAAAACTAGAATGCAATAGGAACTTTCTTAACCTCTTGTCGCAACAATTTTCTACACCAAACTTAATGAAATCTGACCCAAATCTTCTGCAATGTATTTGAAATACATGGACAAAAATCACCACTGTCCAATGAAAAAATTGAATACCAAAACAAATACAGGTTGTTTCCCCATCAACTCTAAACTATATTTAAATTCACACCACCTTTTCTTCATGCGTGGATTTTAGAACTTGGGCTTAATAAAGACTAATCAAATTTCTCTACATTGGAATCAAAATACAAGGGCAACTCGGTTCCTTTCAAAATAAAATTGGATGGTTTCAAATTAATTTTTGATCAACCATAAATTATCTCATAACAATCATGCAATTAAACATGCTGATGAATGCATGAACACATTCACCCGATCTAAAATTTGGATTTCATGTAGTTGCATGTCTCACTAAAAAAGGTAATAGAAAATAACAAAAAGAATACATGTATTATATACATACTCTTCTGCAATCTCATAACCAATCGCAAAGAGTTTAATAAATCTCCATCAGCAAAAATGACTCTCAAAACCACATTTACAATATCAAAAGTTGATTCCTTTATAATGGAATTCAAAAATCCTACAGTTTTGAATGAATTCAAGATAAACAAATTACATATGATTTGCAAACATTGGAACACTCGTGAGTATATAGAATATCAACTTTCAAAACTGGAAAGAAAAAGTAAAAATCACACTTCACACTAAAAATCTAGAAACACAAAAACATGAAACTTTCTATTCCCTTCCGTATTCCCTCCTTTTTACAAAAAACTAGCTTTTCTCTTAAAAATTGACTTTTTCTCCCTATCGAGCAAGAAGATGAAACATCTTCTTTCCCAAAACAAGAATGGGAATCTAAAACGTCATTTTACAAATCAATACTAGGCAATCATTTCATCACTCATGAATATTCCTAAAATTGCTGCCAACATCCTATCACTTTCCAGAACTTGGTTTGCTTAATTATTTAAACACTAAAAAAATCTGACTAAAACTGTAAACTAACATAACTGAAAACAAACATACATTGTCCCAAGTGGCTATAATTGTAGAGCTTATGTAATTACTTTTCCACTTATGCCACCACATCATAGGATTTTATTGAAAACATTAAAATTTAAAACACACACAAAATATGATATTAACTTCTTGTCACATTTTCCACCATGTTATTTCCTGTACCATTTTTATGATTTGCCACTGCAACATACTCCCCTATAGAATGAATCTCAAGTCCTCTTGAGATGAGATGTTGTAGTAATGAATCATGCTTGCTGATTTGTTTCTCATCCATCCAAATATCTTCTATTGTAGGTTTGTTCTTACATTTAACTAAATACTAAATATCATGCCTCCTTTGAGTCTTCTTAGAAACACCTGCAAAAGGAAATATTAGAAAAGAAAAACATTTCTTCATCTTTACTTTAGGCTTATATTCATCTTCTAGTTGTAATCCTACATTTTCTTGTCCTTGAATCCCTTGTATTTGTCTTTCCTTCTTCATTTTAATCTTTGGTTTGTCTCTATTTTGTAACATACAAACTATTTTTTGTTGATCATTCCTTTCCAATAACAACTTTATCTCATGTAACACTTCCACTACTGCATACATTTGTGACTCCAGAAAATACACTTTTCAATGAAATTCCCCTATCTTATCCTCATAAACATACCATGTCTCCATACATAGAGAATACCCAAATACTTGATCCTTTTCATAACCCATAACCAACTTTTCTATAGTCTCTTCTCTTGGAACCAAATCATATTTCTCAATCAAAATTTCTTTAGCCTTGTCATAAACATAATTAGAATTTATTACCTTGTCATAAACATATTTAGAATTTGTTACCTTGTTATAGACATATTCAGCCTCATCTTCTTTTTCCATAACATCATTAGATATCTCTTCCTTGGAAACTTCTTCATTCCAAGTCTCCATACTACCACCATTCCTTTGCCATTCTCCCATGAGTACCTTTCATAGGAGTACCTTCTAGTATTGTACTCTTCTCTATTTTCAAAGGACATATTACTATTTCAACCACAAATTGTTTGCACTCAAATCCAATAGGACTTGTCTCATTACTACTCTCATCAATAGTTACTTGCTGCACTTCTTCTTTCTACACTTCATGTTCTTTCACTTCCAAAGGAAAACTTACGTCTATCATTGTTGAGAATTCTATCCCAACTTCACATACATCTACACAATTTATGGCTACCTTCTCTACAATTTCATTAGCCTCCACCAAAACTTCTTTTACTTCCTCTTTCCGCATTTTATTTTCTTCCAACTTAGCTTCATTCTCTTCAAGTTTCCTTGTCAAACTTTCTATCTCCTCTTGTATCTTGCTCATCTCTTCTCTTTATTTTATCATTTCTTCTTCTCTTTTATTCTTTTTCTCCTTCCTTAGCTGTGGGTCCTTTCTCTATTGATACGTTCTAAATAGGTACAACCTTTCTATTAAAGTTGCATTCCCTTGCTCCATTATGTCTCACCTAGGATTTTCTTTTTTCTAGTCTCTTGGACTTCTTCTCAAATTCTTCTCTCAACTTGTTATAACTACACAAACACACACAACCACTTTTTTCCAAACTTTTTGCTAAGCTCTAATACCAAAAATGATGTAGAGCCTCACCTTGGGAAACTTAAGAGGACATTAATCACTCAACTAAGTTACATTAAGGGGCACATACACACTCCAGGATCAAACTAAAACCAAACTTGACACTTGACTAAATGGATCTCTGCATACATATTTAAAATGAGAACTTCTGACATGAACTTCATGGATGATTAAAAACTCTTGTAGACTATTAACAAACTAATTTTTTCAAGAATGTGATAGGAACTTTCTCAACCTCTTGTCGCAACATTTTTCTACACCAAACTTAATGAAATCTAACCCAAATCTTCTACAATGTATTTGAAATACATGGACAAAAATCACCACCATCCAATGAAAAAACTGAATACCAAAACAAATACAAGTTCTTTCCCCATCAACTCTAAACTATATTTAAATTCACACCACCTTTTCTTCATGCGTGGATTTTAGAACTTGGGCTTAATAAAGACTGATAAGATTTCTCTACATTGGAATCAAAATACAAGGGCAACTTGGTTCCTTTCAAAAATAAAATTGGATGGTTCCAAACTAATTTTTCATCAACCATAAATTATCTCATAACAATCACATGATTAAACATGCTAGTGAATAGATGAACACATTCACCCGATCTAAAATTTGGATTTCATGCAACTACATGTCTCGCTAAAAAAGGTAATAGAAAATAACAAAAAGAAAACATGTATTATGTACATACTCTTCTGCGATCTCATAACCAATAGCAGAGAGTTTAATAAATCTCCATCAGCAAAAATGACTCTCAAAACCACATTTACAATATCACAAGTCGATTCCTCTATAATGGAATTCAAAAATCCTATAGTTTTGAATGAATTCAAGATAAATGAATTACATACGATTTGCAAACATTAGAAAACTCGTGAGTATACAGAATATCAACTTTCAAAATTGGAAAGAAAAAGTAAAAATCACACTTCACACTAAAAATGTAGAAACACAAAAACATGAAACCTTCTATTCCCTTTTGTATTCCCTCCTTTTTACAAAAAACTAGCTTTTCTCTTAAAAAATGACTTTTTCTCCCTATCAAGTAGGAAGATGAAATGTCTTCTTCCCCAAAACAAGAATGGGAATCTAAAACATCATTTTACAAATCAATACTAGGCAGTCATTTCAGCACTCATGAATATTCCTAAAATTACCACTAACTTCCTATCACTTTCTAGAACTTGGTTTGCTTAATTATTTAAACACTCAAAAACTCTAACTAAAACTGCAAACTAACATAACTGAAAAGAAACATACATTGTCCTAGGTGGATATAATTATAGAGCTTATGTAATTGCTATTCCATTTATGACACCACATCATAGGATTTTATTGAAAACATTAAAATTTAAAACACACACAAAATATGACATTAACTTCTTGTCACATTTTCCACCATGTTACTTCCTGTAGCATTTTTCTAATCTGCCACTATAGCAAGGGAGTCTTACCTACTAGATAGAGGAAGAATTGAAAGCTTGTTACACATCTATTATTCTGAAAGAAATAGTATTGAGGTCAATTGGATAGTGGGTTCATTGATCTGATCCTAAAGCTAGTTAGACAATGGGTTCATCTGCCTTCCACAACTCCTAATAGTGTTGGAATCTCCAAATAGGGACTCTTAGTACTAACTGTTATAATAGACTCCTAATAGGGTCCATCCTCTAATAAGGAATATTCATATTAGTACATCATTTTGCTAGCATCATTCCTAGTGGGGTTTTCCCTGTAATCAAGGGTTTCCTTAGCCCAGATATCCAGTGTAATTGTTTAAGTGCATCTCTTTATGGTTGTTGTTTAATTTGGTTAAATGGTCAAGATTATTTAAGAGGATAAATGTTTTAAACTATCATATAATTGATTCAACCCCCACCCTCCCACCCCCCCCAGTTATATTGGTGGACTAATTTTTCTAACAATTAGTATAAGAGTATTAGGTCCTTGAAGAAAACTTTGACATCTTTGGGAGATCCATGGTGAACATGTTCAGAAAGGAAAGTCCAAAATTTGATGGCACAAATCATGATAGCTGGAATGATAAAATTAAGACTCATATTTTGTGCATGGTTCGAGGATATTGGCTTGTAACCAAGGCATCCAAAAACATTGCAGAAGAAGACAATCTTGAAAGCTATACCGAGGAACAAAGGGAAGTATTTATGTGCAACATAAGGGCAAGAGAAGCAATATTGTCAGATCTACTTGAAAGTGAGTATATCCATGTAAGAAAACTCGAAACATCTCATGAAATTTGGAAAACCTTAGAAGCTAGTTATGAGGGTGATATACATAGAATTAGATTACAAAATTTTTATTTCACATTCCAAGATGCTAGAATGATGGAAGATGAATCTATAAGAAGCTATATTGGAAAAATATTTGAGATTGCTACAAAAATCACATCTCTTGGTGGAAAGAAATCTCATAATGAAGTAATATGGAAGATCTTGAAAAGTCTAACACCACCTTTCAAGACAATAACATAGATGATTCAGGTGATGATACCCTGCACTACTAATTTCACCAAAGAAACATTGCTTGGTAGATTGGAACCTAAAGAATTTGATCTCAAACAATTTGGAGAATTAGAAAAGTGCATTTAGTGCATTAAATATTAAACTTGGTCTACCAAGGAACACAAAAGTGCAAAGAGACATTGCTAGCAGCAGCAAGTCTATTAAGGAAAAGATCCAGGAAGGAGTGGCTCTTCTTGTGGAAAGAGAAAATGATGGTAAGAATATCTTTAAATATTGGACATGTAATGATTATGGTCATTATGCATCTAAGTGTCCTAAAAGAGAAAGAAAGTATAAGAGAAGATTCAAATCTAAAAGAATTAAAACAATTTTATATGCTAATGAAGAAGAAGGAGAAGAATCCAATCAAAAAAAAAGTGAAGATGAATTAGGATTCATAGCTATAAAGGATGATGATCTTGATAGAGAGATCAGAAAAGAAAGTATGCTGATTTCACAAGTTGAAAGGAAAGATTAGATCATTGGTAGTGGTTGTTCACATCACATGACTAGTGATATCAGCAAATTTGTCAAATTTAGAAGCCATGATGGAGGAATTATTAGAGTAGGGAACAACACAACCTATCACATTATAGGAATTAGATCTATCACACTTGATGGTAAAATATTTAGTGATGATGTTTATTTCATAGATGGACTAAAAGATAACTTGTTAAGTGTTGGAAAACTTATTGACAAAGGCTACCAATTATAGTTTGGTAATGACACATGCATCATCAAGGACAAGAAAGGAAAATTTCTTGGTACTGACACAAAAACCAAAGGTAATGTGTTTTAGTTAAACACCAGTAAAATAACTTTTTTAGTAGATAAAGTTGATAAAAGTTGGTTATGGCATAGATGATTTTGTCACATAAACTTTGATAACATTGTGAGAGCTAGTGATACACTTGTTGTGAGGGATTTACTTAAGATCACTAAGCTCATTGATATTATTTGTAAGGAATATATCTTGGCTAAGTAGAAGAAAGTTTCATTTCTTAGCAAGTAGTTTGGTACTACGCATAAGCTAGAATTGGTTCATACAGATTTGAGTGGTCCTAGAAGAACAAGAGGATTCTATGGAGAGAGGTATTTTATGATTTTTGTTGATAATTTTACCAGAATGATGTGGGTAGCTTTTCTTAAAGAAAAATTGGAGGCATTTGAGAAATTCAGGATATTCAATAACAAAGTAGAGAATGAATCTAGAGTTAAATTCAAGAGCTTAAGATCTGATATAGGAGGAGAATTCACTTCTAAAGAATTCATTATCTACACTAAAGAACATTGAATCAGGAGATAGCTATCTTCACCTCATTCACTTGACTAGAATGAGATTTCTAAAAGAAGAAAAAAATCAATTACTAAAGCAGTAAGAGCTATGCTATTCAAGAATAATGTGCCAAAGACTTTTTGGAGAGAAGTAGTCAGTACAACAATATAGACACTAAACAAACTGGAAATTAGAAAAGGTATGGAGAAAACACCTTATGAGTAATGGTTTGGTTACTCACCATCAATTAAATATTTTAGAATATTTGGAAGAAAATGCTACATCAAAAGAGATGATGATATCGATGAGTTTGATCCAAGGAGCGATGAAGGTATATTTCTTGGCTATTCATTAAAAAGTAAAGCTACAAATGTTTCAACTATAGAACAAAAACTATAGTAGAGTGTGCAAATGTGAGAATAAATTAAAAATTTGGAACTAAAGTGAAGATGATGGATTACAACTCTAGTGAAGATAATTATTCTAGGATGACCAACAGATGCAATGAATTATTTCTCAAGACTAACAATGACTTGTAGAATAATGTGCAAACTGAAGAAGTAAGAGAAAAAAAACAATACTTGAAATATGAATTGAATCAAAAAATCCTACCCTAAATAAGAATAAGGTAAGAAATCATCCTCATTATCAGATAATAGGAAGTAAAGAAAAAGGAGTAATGACAAGAAGTAGAATCAATGAAGAACTATGCCTAATATATCAAGTAGAACCAAAGAGTACAGATGAAGCAATTAAGGATGATCATTGGACTAAAGAAATGGAGGAAGAATATAAGAAAATAAAAAATAAAATGACACATGGGAATCAATTCCTAGACCCAAGGACAAAAATGTGATTAGCACAAAATGGCTATTCAAAAATAAAATGAATGAAATAAAGCCTTCAAGGTTTTCCTACTAGAAGGTTTTCCTTTGATAGAAGAGAAGGATATGGTTTTTAGATTAAATAAAGCCTTTTATGGATTAAAGAAAAAACCTAGAACTTGGTATCCAAGGTTAGATAAATACCTAGCAAAACTTGGATTTACTAAAGGAACAGTAGATAGCAACTTATATTTGAAACAAATAGAAAATGGTTTGTTGACAATCGTTGCATTTGTTGATGATATCACTTTGGGAGGAAATGATGAAGCCAATAACAAATTCTTAGAAGATATGAAGAATGAATTTGAGATGAGAATGATAGAAGAAATGAAATTTTTCTTAGGATTGTAAATTGTTCAAAGCAAAGAAGGTATATTTATTTCTCAGACCAAGTATTTGAAAGATTTACTGAAAAGATTTGGACAAAAAAATTGTAAACTTGTTACAACTCCTATGTTAACTGGTCACAAGTTATCTAGCAAGGATGAGATACCTAATATTGAACAAAAGAAGTACAAATCTATGATTGGAGGATTGTAGTATCTGACTCACAATAGAGAAGATATAGCTAATGTGATTGGAATTGTGGCAAGATTTCAGGTTGATCCTAAAGAATATCACTATGTAGCTGTAAAAAGTGTTATATTGTGGTGACTGATTAGGAATGCACTATACATACTTTATAAATTTTTTGGGTCATGGCTAACGTTGTAGCTGACACATGATCGACATATGGCCAACATGTTGTAACCCTAAAATGACATAAAATACTTGTATTAAAGTGCTTAGGGTTAGGTAATTTCATTAAGTTGTGATGTGAAATTGGTTCTTGCAATGGTATTGAGCTATAAGGGAATACATATTTTAATCAGGTTTTAATCATTGGATCATAATAATATCAGACCTGTTTTGTGGTGGACGTAGCCTAGGGATTGGGTGAACCATGTTAAATCTTGGTGCCTTGTGTTCTTTTCTATGTGATCAATTATTTTCTATTATTGGTTATATTTGCATGTAATTGTTATTTTTTCTTGTGGTTTAATCCTAAGAAGTGGTATCATAGTAAGGTTTTCTTTTAGTTATCCTTTGCAAGAAAGTCTCATGGTTAAGTGGGAGTCTCATAGTTGAGTGGGAGTTATGGCAGACGAGAGTATGCTAAGGGTTGACAGGTTTAATGAGTAGAACTTCTAGTTATGGAAGATGCAAATGGAAGACTATCTTTATTAGAAAGATTTATTGAAGCCGTTGGAAGGCAAAGCTAAGAATTAGGGGTCTATGTCAAATGATGAATGAGATCTTTTAGATAGAAAGGCACTTGGAAGCATTTAGTTATGCCTGGCACCATCAGTGGCATTTAATATTACAAAAGTGAAGATGACAAAAGAGTTGATGAAAACCCTAGTGATACTGTATGAAAAGCCCTCTGCTTTAAATAAGGTATTTCTCATGAAGCATTTATCTAATATGAAAATGGCAAAAGGTGGATCTATTGCAAATCATTTAAATGATTTTAATACTAATACTAGTCAGTTATCTTCTATGGGTATCAATTTTGATGAAGAAATTAGGGCTTTATTGATTTTTTGTTCTTTCCCTAAAAATTGGAATGACTTAGTAATGGTTGAGTAATTAGGTTCCTAGATCTAGTACCCTAAAATGTGAAGATGTGATTGGTGTTGTTTTAAGTGAGGAAACTTGTAGGAAAACCTCAAGTGGGTCTACATCAGGAAGTGCTTTGAATGCACAAAGTAGGGGTAGAATGACTGAGAGAGGAAGCAACTCTAGAAATCATGGGAAATCAAGAGGAAAGTCAAAGGAGATAAGGTCTCAATTGAGAGGACCAAATGACTGCTGGTACTATGGGAAACTAGGTCATAAAAAGAAAGATTTTTGGAATTGAAAGAAAAATGAAGGAGATAAACTAAATGGAGACAAGGAGTAACATGTGGCAAGTAACAAATTTTAAGAGGATGATTTTCTTTTGTCTTTAGAAAGTGTTGATGATTCCTGGGTTGTAGATTCTAGTGCTTCATTTCATGCTACACCTCATAGAGGTTATTTCATTGATTATGTCCAAGGGGATTTTGGGCATGTTTATTTGGGGGATAATGAACCCTGTCAGATTGTTGGAAAGGAAAAAATTAAGATTAAGTTATAGAATGGGAATCATTGGCTACTACATGAGGTAAGACATGTTCCAAGGTTGAGTAGGAATTTAATTTCAGCATGAAAACTTGGTGATGAGGGTTGTGTAGTTACTTTTAATGATAAAAATTGGAAGGTTTTAAAAGGTTCCCTTGTAATAGAAAAAAGTGTGAAAGTAGACACCTTGTATCTTTGTACAAGTCATATTGTTCCTTCTACTTTAATTGTTTCAGAGAAAAATGAATGTTTAGGAACCACTGCTATAGTTAAGTAGGGAGAACAAATAGCTATTGTAGATTTTGATACATCACTGTGGCACAATAGATGCACATGAGTGAGAAAGGTATGAAAGTGCTTCATTCCAAGAGAGTTTTACTAGGTCTAAAATGTGTTGAAATGGATTTCTATGAAAGTTGTGTGTATGGAAAACAAAACAGAGTGAGTTTTGTGAAGATTGGGAAGGAAAACAAAAAGAAAAACTTAGATCTTGTGCATACAGATGTATGGGGATTAGCTCAAGTATCTTCCATTGGAGGCTCTCATTATTATGTTGCATTTATTAATGACACAACTAGAATAGAATGGGTTTATTTCCTTAGATAGAAATCTAATGTATTTCAAACTTTTAAGAAATGGAAATGCTTGTTTGAAAATGAGACTGGTAAGAAATTAAAATGTCTCAGATCTAATAATGGTGGTGAGTATTGTAGTCATGAATTTGAAGATTATTGTTCCACTAATCGTATTCATAGACAAAAAATTGTTCCAAGGACTCCATAGGAAAATGGAGTGGCTGAACACATGAATAGGACTATAATGGAGTATGCAAGGAGCATGAGGTTGCATGTTGGGTTGCCCTTATACATGTGAGTGGAGGCTTTCAATAATATTGTATATTTGATTAATAGAGTTCCCTCTACTCTTTTGGTTTGTGCTATTCTAGAGGAAGCATGGATTGGTAAGAAGGTGAGTTATTCTTTTCTCAAAACCTTTGGTTGTGAAGCTTTTGTTCACATAGATTCTAAAAATAGAACCAAGCTAGAAGCTAAGTCAAAGAAATGTGTATTTTTTGGATATGGAATTAATGAATTTGGTTACAGGCTTTGGGATTTTTAAAATCATAAATTTTTAAGAAGTAGGGATATCATATTCCATGAGAAAGTGTTGTACAAAGATCTATTGTAGCAACATGAGAAGAAAGAAGATGATTATGTAGTGTTGGATGATACTCCAAAAGCTGATATTCCAGCCATTCCTCATGATGTACAACAACTGCAACAACAAATACCACACACACTAGTGAATATTAGATGGTGAACAAGACAAATTAGACCTCTAGAGAGATTTTATCCCTCTTTGTATTATATTTTACTTACTGATGATGGTGAATCTAAAAGTTATGATGAAGCTATGTAGGTGGATACTAAGATTCAATGGGAGTCTACAATGAAAGATGAAATGGACTCTTTGTTGAAGAATAAGACATGAGATTTGTGCAAGTTTCTTGCAGGTAAAAAGGCTTTACAGAATAAGTGGGTTTACAAGTTAAAAGAAGAGGAAGGAGGTAAGAAAAGATTTAAAGCTAGGTTAGTTGTGAAAGGATTTGCATAGAAAAAAAGGCATTTATTTTGATGAGATATTTTCTCTTGTTGTTAAGATGACTTCTATCCATACTATTTTAAGTCTTGTGGCTACTGAAGATTTTTATTTAGAGTAGCTTGATGTTAAAATAGCCTTCCTTCATGGTGATTTGGATGAGGAAATATATATGGCTCAGCCATAGGGATTTGAGGTCAAAGGTAAG
The DNA here is from genome assembly GCA_028749045.1 of Cupressus sempervirens. NCBI lineage: Eukaryota > Viridiplantae > Streptophyta > Pinopsida > Cupressales > Cupressaceae > Cupressus > Cupressus sempervirens. The sequence continues at coordinate 774,198,104 of CM053793.1, forward strand.
GAGAACTTAGTGTACAAATTGAAGAAAAGCTTATATGGCTTGAAGCAAGCACCTCGGCAATGGTATCTGAAATTTGATAGTTTTATGTATAAGCATGGTTATAGTAGGTGTCATTTAGATCATTGTGTCTATTTTAAGAGGTTGGATGATGATAGCTACATTATTTTATGTTTATATGTTGATAATATGCTTATTGCTGGGTCTAACATGGATCACATTAAGGGGCTGAAAAGCCAATTAGCACATGCATTTTCTATGAAAGATTTGAGGGCAGCAAAACAAATCCTTGGTATGAAGATTTGTAGAGATAGGAAGAATAGAACATTGACATCATCTCAGGCTGATTATGTGGAGAAGGTGTTGCAACATTTCTCTATGGAGACTGCTAAAGTTGTTAGCACACCTTTACCTAGTCATTTGAAGTTGACTAAGGAGATGTGTCCTAAGACATAGGAAGAGGAGGATAAGATGTCCAAGGTAACCTATGCTTCAGCTATAGGAAGCTTGATGTATGCTATGGTATGTACTAGGCTAGATATTACACATGCACTGGGAGTCATTAGTAGGTATATGAGTCATCCACGAATTGAGCATTGGAATGCAGTCAAATGGATTCTCAGATATTTGAGAGGAACATCTAATAAGTGTTTACACTTTGGGGGCTCTACTACTAATTTACAAGGCTATGTTGACTCAGATTTGGCAAAAAATATTGATACCAGGTGGAGTACTACAAGTTATGTCTTTACTATTGGTGGGGTAGCTGTGAGTTGGGTTTCTTGGTTACAAAAGGTTCATGCTTTATCCACTACATAGGCAAAGTATGTTGCTACTATAGAGGTAGACAAGGAGATGATATGGCTTCAGTTCTTCTTAGAATAATTGGGACACCCTCAGAGGGATAATTATTTTTTTATAGATAGTCAAAGTGCCATTCATATTGTAAAGAATTTAGCTCTACATTCTAAGACTAAACACATACAGTTGTGGTACCATTTCATTTAATCAGTTTTGGAGGATAGACAGTTAAAGTTGGAGAAGATACATACAAATGACAATGTAGAAGATATGTTGACAAAGGTAGTAATAAGGGAGAAGTTGAACTCCTCTTTAGCTTCAGTTGGTCTTCTAGACTGACCATGAATCAAAGAATAGCAGAGTCTAGGGTGGTTTGATCCAGTGGAAGCCCCATGTGGTAGCAGTATAGCTATAGGATCAATCTCCAAGTGGGAGATTGTTGTTTAGTGTGGAGCCTGATTAGTTCCCAAGTAGAGGATTGTTATATTGTGTTGACTGATTAAGAAAGTATTGTACATCATAAATTCTTTGAGGTTTGGGGCAGAACCCTGAAATTTTTTTTGGGTCATGCCTGACTTTGTAGTTCACATATGGCCAACATATGGATGACATGTTGTAACCCTAAAATGGCATAAAATAATTGTATAAAAGGGCTTAGGGTTAGGTATTTACATTAAGTTATCATGCAAAATTGGTTCTTGTGGCAGTATTGAGCTATAAGGGATTACAAATTGTAATTAGGTTGTAATCATTGGATTATAATAATATCAAACTTGTTGTTTGGTGGACATAGCCCAGGGATTGGGTAAACCATGTTAAATCTTGGTGCCTTGTGTTCTTTTCTATGTGATCTATTATTTTTTGTTATTGGTTATATTTGCATGTAATTATTATTTATCCATGTGGTTTAATCCTAACAAAAAGGATATTTAGATATCTAAAAGGGACATCTAATTATGGCATTTGGTATGACAGAAATAATGATTTTACCCTTTTCCCTTATAATAATGTTGATTGGGTTGGAGATATGGATGATAGAAAAAGCACTAGTGGAGGAGAATTCTTTCTTGGTGGAAGACTAGTTTCTTAGCTCAGTAAGAAACAAGATTGCACTTCACAAAGTATTGTATGGGTAGAATATGTTTGTAATGCCCCGCCAAGGGATCCAAAGAATTAACCTAAAACTTTACTAAGTTTGCCAAACATTTTTTTTTTTTAAACATGAAAGTAAAATCATTCATAACATTTGTGGAAGTAATAATTCAAATAAACATAACATACATAACAAGCTACATTCTTTAAAGATCCCTTAACATTGTATAACATATAAATTAACTATTCATCTAACATCACATCCTTAGCAATGATACATTCAATGTTTTTAAACAATATACAAGTGTCCTTTTAGTAATTACATTTTAGATTGGTCAATCATCCACTATACATGTCACAGGGTATGAAAAGCTTAAAAGAATAAACATTTGTGTAAATAAAGTACATCATCACCCAATATTAATCCATGGTGCAATTAAAGTAAATGAAATCATAAACAATAAATGATACATCAACATAGAAGATATAAACATCCATAATAAAAGATAACCATTTATTACAAACATAAATAACTAAGTGCACGGTTGCTCCCAACCAGTAATAGCATCATTAGATCATCATGGATCCTAACCATCCCTCTGTGCATAACATTCCAAATCATCAAAGAGATCATCGGTATTAATATAGTAGGAATGTCACTCTGAAATCATACTTCATCGTATATAGAAAGTAATCTAACATGCAAAATAAAGAATCATCTAACATATGCAACTCATCAATGTAAGAAAAATATCAGTAAATACATCCATCATACGATGTCTCAAACAGATCTCAAATGATAAGAGTGGATAAACACTACCACCCGACTGTGTGGAACCTAAGTGGTCCACTCCCACCGTGCTGAGGAGATAATCTCAAGTCCCAAACAAATTATCAAAATCACATAACATAAATCTCTATAAGTTTAGGAATCCTAAAAGTATACTAACTCAAAGATTCCAATCACAAAATCGACATCTAATTCCCAAAGGAACACAAAGACATGTAGGAACCTACTCTGCAAGTGGGAAAGTGTCATCACATATATCATGTACAAGTTCCATTGGTAGTTAGCTAAACTCCATGGGTCCATACTGATCCTGATGCGGCCACTAGTATCCTCTCATATTGATGAGGCATACTATGGAATAAAAGGTCGCAACCAAGCGTTCTCTCTACTCCCATCCTAGTCCGTACAAGAACTCGAGGCATGGGCGAGAACCAAAAAAATTATCTTTTTAGGCTCATTTAATCCCCATTTAGTGTGTAAATGTTATCACTTATTAAACAAACTTACAATGAGTTACCCTGGCAGCCACTTAGGGCCCCAGTCCCCATTGCAAGCCACTTCTCGATAATACAAGTAGATAACCTACCCTAAGCTCATGGAATCATAAAATCACCCCAGTCCTATACAAGCGACTGGAAAGAAAATCAAAAAGATAATACATACAAAGAATCACCAAATATCCATGATAAAAGCATCAAATATCCACAATAAGAATCATCAAATCTCCATGAGCATCTGAAAAGCATCCATAGATAATCATGACCACAATAGTTCTCTATTGGCAACTGAAGGCATCACTGATAATGAAAAGTATCCGTTGGTTCTCAATAACCAAAATATATCTCAAAATCATACTGATCAAAGACTCTAAAATGGTTGAGTCAAAACATGTCACAACATGACATCATCAAGAAATAAATCAACATTTCAGTCCCATCATGGTGATCGAAAAATATTCCAAGGATAACTGATCGATGACTCAAAAATGGTTAAGTGTCTTAGATACATAAGAATCTCAACTATAAGAATACAAACATCTCATAGAGCATTCCATCACATAACCATGGTTGGGTTTATAAAGATCGAGACCAAATAAGATCAACATGCCATCACATCTCATAACCCCCAAGCATCTGGTAACAACCTAAGATTGGTCAACACTAGTCAACCCAAAAACCCAAAACAAGAAGCATAGAGAATACACGATGCAAACACATGTTTTGGTTTTGCTATATTACATAGTTGAATTAAGTGTAGGGGTTTTAGTTTTCTATTTGCAAGTATACCTCAAGTGTCTAAGTTTAATCATTTGATCTACAAGTCAACCCATTTGTTTCCCCGATAGTATAATCCTTCCATTATTTAAAATAATATTCTAAGAATAACTTAAGGGTAACTACTTAACTCATTAAACTGATCATCATTAACCTTTAATTAACTTGTTCTCTTTATTTAACTATGATCCATATCCTAATTGATTAATTCTTCTTTAATGTTACTTCAACTTTTCAACATAATCAAAGGATCATTATTTATTAAATTTATAAGAAGGATAGTTACCAGTCCTTGAATAAGAAGATTATAACTTTATCAAAATGATCAATTAAATCAGTCAATTAACATAGGTACACAATCCATGATCTTTTATCATTCTAATAGTTCTCAATTAAATATTACTAAGTCTGACCATTAAAAAATCTAAAGTCATAATTCAAGTTGTTAGAGTAAGACTTATCAACTTCGATATCAATATTTTTTACAATCTCGTTAAAAGAATTATATCAATTAAATCTCTATTACATAACATAATTATTAATTAAATCCAATTAACTCTAGTTAATTGATTTAATTAATAATTACACAACTATACCATCAACCCAATGAATATCAGTTGGCTAATAACTAAAAGTCGGCCATAATCCAATACACAAATATTCATATTCATAATTCAATAATAATATCTTATTAATATTTAATAACAAGCTATATTAAAAATTTTATTAATAATCTTATAATAACCAAACTCATCACTCTTCAACAATGTTCCCATTAATACTTTAATAATAACAAGTTATAATAAAAACCCCAATATTAATATCCTCAAATAGTTTTCCCCTATGTATGTTGATTTAAAAATTCAATTAATTAATACTCCTCTGAATTATTAACCAATTCAAATTGATTAATATCATTTACAGAACTTCAATAATTAATTTTAATCCGGTTAATTAATAACTATTTAAACCATTTATACCATTATTTATTAATAGTTTGTTAGACACAACAAACATTAATAAATAATAAACTCATCAAGACTATAAATAATCAATCTAAAGAATACCTCCATGAACTTCATTAGTTAATATTTAACTAACCTTTAAGGTATATCAATAATTTATTTAATAATACATAACGTATTAATAATACCATAGTAATTCAAATTCCCATTACCAATAATCAATTTCTCTTCATAATTCATACCACTTAAATAATTAAATTAATCCTATATTATTAAACTATATTATCATAAAATAATTGATTATTATAAAGAATGACCTATTAATTCAAATCATTCATTTAACAATTATTGATTATTAATTATATATATATACATATATATATATATATATATACATACTTTTATATATATATATATATATATATATATATATATATATATATATATATATATATATAAAACAATTGTAAATAATGTTTTATTAACATCGAAATGCCAAAACTCGATTCATAACCCGCAATTTTAAAACAATTATAAATGTTGCAATACATATATAAGTAATTGCTGTCATTGTGCTACGTAGGTACCCTGCTACCGCAGGGCCTGTGGCAGCAGCAGGTACTATGTACCTACTGACGTTGCAATACCTGCGACGGCTGGCACTTTGCATAAGCAAAGCGCATGGGCATGGGATTTCGTGCCTTCAATGCGCATTATAAAAAAAATTCAAAAAAATGTTTTAAAATAATCGTATTTCGAATACAATTCTGCATTAATATTTATAACGTTTTCTATAAAACGCTTAACATGCACGATTCAAAATTTAAAGTGTTTTTTCTACTGCGGTTTATATATGCATATATATATATGTATGTATGTATATATGTATGTGTATATATATATATGTATATATATATATGTATATATATATATATGTATATATATATATATATATATATACAAACAGTTTATTATCGAATATTACTGTAATTTAATAATTATATATATTTATATATGCAGATTTTACATATTTAAAAAGGGGAACCTAAATATAAATTTTAAACCAAACCAAAAGGTTTTCTAATTCTTTAAATTAAGAATTTTCCCTTAAAATAATCATTCTCTAAATTTACCCATTAATTTTTAAAATAGGTTTGTCCAAATGCATCTAAAAATATATAATTTGATAGAAAGATTACATCTAACCATTCGAATTTTCAACCTAAAAATTCTATTTTAATTTCAAATCTTGTCTATCTAATTCACAATATAAATTCGAACCCAAACCCAATTCAGATCTAATTTTCTTTTCATGAATGGAAGCTAGGGTTTTCTATTTTTTTTACTCAACCAATTTAAATATCTAGATTCCAATTTATAGATTCAATCATAGAGAAGATTCAGAAACATATAACAGACACGATGAAGATAGGAAGAGAAAGAGTGCAAATAAATTATGTGATTATCACGAGTGCACCTGGACACTGATGCTAATTTTCCATCCCTTAGAAGTCCATAGAAAATTTCTTCCTTCTCCTCATTCACAATTCCTCCAAGATCCAAGCCAACTGGAATTCCCACGTGACTAGAAGTGCTTGAAGAAGCATAGGAGCATGTAGAAACATATGAGCATGTAGAATCATATGAGCTTCTCAAATGCATGTAAGCTTTGAAGCTTGTCCAAACACACTAGGATGGCCTCTATTTAAAGGCCTCTAGGATGCATCTAGAATGTCTCTAGAAACAACTAGAAGATAAGCATGAGTCTTCTCCAACCTTCTAGATAACTCATAAGGTTGTAGACACCATGTGCTCAAATAAAATGCTAACTCCTAAGTGTAGACAACATGTGCATACTTAGAGTGCAAACATCTGTGTTGTCTACATGACAACTCTCGAGAATTTGCAAACTCCTATGTGAGCAAACATTAAAATAATGCACATTAATTAATATAATATTTACTTTACTCTTTCCAATTTAATTAATTTATTATTTTTAAATCTCATGCACCAACTTTAATAACTCCACTTGTTTTATCTTAATATATTTATATTTTAATCACATGTACACATCATGCAATTTAGAATCTTTTAATAATTTTAATATCTTTTCCACTTTTACATTTATTTTTGAAACTTAATTGATAAATATTTATTTATTTAAATAAATATTATCACATTCCAACTTTGAAATTATAACTTTTATCTTCAAATTTAATTATTTTATTTAATTAATTTCCCAATTAATTAAATAAAATAAATATTAAAATATCATATTAATTTTTCATTAAATTAAACCATTAATTAAATCTTTTAATTAGGCTTAAGTAATAGAAAATACATCAAAGACTCATAAAATAAAATACGAAAATCCATCATAGCCAAAATACATACAAAATCAAACCAAGGGTTAATATCGCGAATTACGTTATCCAATGTATTCAGAGGGTACTCAACATAGATACTTTTCCTAATTTCCAATTAGGACAAATGGCTTAAAGGGTTGGGATTTGGACTTGAGAATTTATCTCCCCTCTCTTATCATTGAGATGATGTGATAGGGTACACTCATCTTGGCAATTCAGGAAAGTCGATACCCGGTACCTGCATCCTACATAACAATCATGCATGTACAAGCACAATATATACTAGACTATATAAGCAATGGCAGGAAGTGGTGCATCGTGTAGATCTTGACTAGCAGGTGACTACGACTCCCTTCCTTAACCACATCAGACACACCGTACAAAAGAAGAAACACACACACCATACACATGCAAGTATGGGGTAAGTATCCATAAGAAAAGACATGTGATAATAAACCATCAATCAATATAATCATCATCAATAACTGAAAGAAATGTAATAATCATCATGCATAAATGAAATGTAGAGTCTAAGTAATCTCATCACATATCAACTGAATCCATAGCACAATATCTGATAGTCTCAAAACAATGCTGCTAACCATCAACATAAAACTAGCCCTAAAATAGTTTGACAATGATAACAAAAATACCAACTAGGGTCAGGCACTACATCTGCCCCCCATTGAATTAAGCTTACTCCTAGAAGCCTACAAGAATGAAAAACTAAGATACTCATTGTGCGGGTCCCATTGAACCCTTTTTCCTGGTAGGGAAGTATGATTCCATTGAGAACACTACAATACACTTAGAACAATATGATTCTGGTTTAATGATAAACCAAAAACCATATCAATCCAACATTCATTCTTTTAACAACTACTAAAATAGATCCCCTAACATATTCCAAACAAGAGCAACTTAATGCTTGCAAAGATAATCAAGGGCATAATACCTTAAATCATAGATGAAAGATACATGTTTTGCAACAAAAATGAGTTTTCAATTTTTAGTTTTTCCCTCATTTAAGTTTTTAGTAGAATTTTCAGTTTTGAAAGCTAAGTGTTGAAGTATGAAAAATATGCAAGTAATAGTTTAAGTTGTGTTTTAGTTCACCTAGTTTCAATTTTTCAGTTTGAAAGAGATACACATGATAGTTCAAATTTTTTTGTTTTTGTTCAACTAGTTAAAAACTAGTGGCATTCCAATATACCTAGAGCTCTCAATGTTGAAACTCGAGCTCTGATACCAAATGTAATGCCCCGCTCGGATCCAAAGAATTAACTTAAAATTTCACTAAGTTTGCCAAACATTTTTTTTTTTTAAACATGAAAGTAAAATCATTCATAACATTCATAGAAGCAATAATTCAAATAAACATAACATACATAACAAGCTACATTCTTTAAAGATCCCTTAACGTTGTATCACATCTAAATTAACTATTCATCTAACATCACATCCTTAGCAATGATACATTCAATGTTCTTAAACAATATACAAGTGTCCTTTTAGTAATTACATTTTAGATTGGTCAATCATCCACTATACATATCATAGGGTATAAAAAGCATAAAAAAATAAACATCCGTGTAAATAAAGTACATCATCACCCAATATTAATCCATGGTGCAATTAAAGTAAATGAAACCATAAACAATACATGATACATCAACATAGAAGATATAAACATCCATTATAAAAGATAACCATATATTACAAACATAAATAACTAAGTGCACGGTTCCTCCCAACCATTAATAGCATCATTAGACCATCGTGGATCCTAGTCATTCCTCTGTGTGTAACATTCCAAATCATTAAAGAGATCATCGGTATTAATATAGTAGGAATGTCACTCCTAAATCATACTTCATCATATACAGAAAATAATCTAACATGCAAAGTAAAGAATCATCTAACATATGCAAATCATCAATGTAAGAAACATACCAGTAAATACATCCATCATAAGGTATACCATCTATCATAATGATCCAAGAACATAATGAAGATAAATACCAACCAAGAATGCTCTAGCAATGGTGTCTTGGATGGATCTCAAATGATAAGAGTGGATAAACACTACCACCTGACCGCGTGGAACCTAAGTGGTCCACTCCCACCCTGCTGAGGAGATAATCTCAAGTCCCAAATAGATTATCAAATTCACATAGCATAAATCTCTATAATTTTAGGAATCCTAAAAGTATACTAACTTAAAGGTTCCAATCACAAAACTGACATCTAATTCCCAGAGGCACACAAAGACATATAGAAACCTACTCTGCAAGCAGAAAAGTGTCATCGCATATATCATGTAAAAGTTACCCTAGCAGTTAGCTAAACTCCATGGGTCCATACTGATCCTCATATGGCCACTAGTATCCTCTCATATTGATGAGGCATAATATGGAATGCAAGGTTGCAACCAAGCATTCTCTCTACTCCCATCCTAGTCTATACAAGCACTCGAGGCATGGGCGAGAACCAAAACAATTATCTTTTTAGGTTCATTTAATCCCCATTTAGTGTGTAAATGTTATCACTTATTAACCAAACTTACAATGAGTTACCCTAGTAGCCACTTAGGGCCCCGTCCCCCATTGCAAGCCACTTCCCAACACTACAAGTTGATAACCTACCCTAAGCTCATGGAATCATAAAATCACCCCAATCCTATACAAGCGACTAGAAAGAAAATCCAAAAGATAATCCATACAAAGAATCATCAAATATCCATGATAAAAGCATCAAATATCCACAATAAGAATCATCAAATTTCCATGAGCATCTGAAAAGCATCCATAGATAATCATGACCACAATAGTTCTCTATTGGCAACTGAAGTCATCACTAATAATCAAAAGTATCCATTAGTTCTCAAAAATCAAAATATATCTCAAAATCATACTGATCGAAGACTCCAAAATGGTTGAGTCAAAACATGTCACAACATGATATCATCAAGAAATAAATCAACATTTCAGTCCCATCATGGTGACCGAAAAATATCCCAAGGAGAACTGATCGATGACTCAAAAATGGTTAAGTCAAGTGTCTCAGATACATAAGAATCTCAACTATAACAATACAAACATCTCATAGAGAATTCCATCACATAACCATGGTTGGGTTTATAAAGATTGAGACCAAATAAGATCAACATGCCATCACATCTCATATCCCCCAAGCCTCTAGTAACAACCTAAAACTAGTCAACACTAGTCAACCCAAAAACCCAAAAAAAGAAGCAGTAGAGAATACACGATGCAAACACATGTTTTGGTTTTGCTATATTACATAGTTGAATTAAGTGTAGGGGTTTTAATTTTCTATTTGTAAGTATACCTCAAGTGTCTAAGTTTAATCATTTGACCTACAAGTCAACCCATTTTTTTTTTCGATAGTATAATCCTTCCATTATTTAAAATAATATTCTAAAAATAACTTAAGGGTAAATACTTAACTCATTAAACTGATCATCATTGACCTTTAATTAACTTTTTCTCTTTATTTAACTATGATCCATATTCTAATTGATTAACTCTTCTTTAATGTTACTTCAACTTTTCAACATTATCAAAGGATCATTATTTATTAAATTTATAAGAGGGCCAGTTACCAGTCCTTGAATAAGAAGATTATAACTTTATCAAAATGATCAATTAAATCAATCAATTAACATAGGTACATAGTCCATGATCTTTTATCATTCTAATAGTTCTCAATTAAATATTACTAAGTCTCACCATTAAAATATCTAAAGTCATAATTCAAGTCGTTAGAGTAAGACTTATCAACTTCAATATCAAGATTTTTTACAATCTCGTTAAAAGAATTATATCAATTAAATCTCTATTACATAACATAATTATTAATTAAATCCAATTAACTCTAGTTAATTGATTTAATTAATAATTACACAACCATACCATCAACCCAATGAATATCAGTTGGCTAATAACTAAAAGTCAACCATAATCCAATACACAAATATTCATATTCATAATTCAATAATAATATCTTGTTAATATTTAATAACAAGCTATATTGGAAATCTTATTAATAATCCTATAATAACCAAATTCATCACTCTTCAACAATGTTCCCATTAATACTTTAATAATAACAAGTTATAATAAAAACCCCAATATTAATATCCTCAAATAGTTTTCCCCTATATATGTTGATTTAAAAATTCAATTAATTAATACTCCTCTAAATTATTAACCAATTCAAATTGATTAATATCATTTACAGAACTTCAATCATTAACTTTAATCTGGTTAATTAATAACTATTTAAACTATTTATACCATTATTTATTAATAGTTTGTTAGACCCAAGAAACATTAATAAATAATAAACTCATCAAGACTATAAATAATCGATCTAGAGAATCCCTCCATGAACTTCATTAGTTAATATTTAACTAACCTTTAAGGTATGTCAGTAATTTATTTAATAATACATAACGTATTAATAATACCATAGTAATTCAAATTCCCATTACCAATAATCAATTTCTTTTCATAATTCATACTACTTAAATAATTAAATTAATCCTATATTATTAAAATATATTATTATAAAATAATTTATTATTATAAAGAATGACCTATTAATTCAAATCATTCATTTAACAATGATTGATTATTAATAATATATATATATATATATAACAATTGTAAATAATGTTTTATTAACATCGAAATGCCAAAACTCGATTCATAACCCATAATTTTAAAACAATTATAAATGTTGTAATACATATAAAATTAACCGTTGTCATTGCAGTACGTAGGTACCCTGCTGTCAGAGGGCCTGCGGTAGCAGTAGGTACTATGTACCTACTGACGTCGCAGTACCTGCGACGGCAGGCACTTTGCATAAGGAAAGCACGTGGGCATGGGATTCCATCCCTCCACTACGCATTATAAAAAAAAATTTCAAAAAAATGTTTTAAAATAATTGTATTTTGAATACGATTCTACATTAATATTTATAACGTTTTCTATAAAACGTTTAACATGCACGATTCAAAATTTAAAGTGTTTTTTCTACTGCGATTTATATATGCATATATATATACATATATATATATATATGTGTGTATGTATATATATATATATATATATATATATATATATATACGCATATATATATATATATATATGTATATATATGCATATATGTATATATATATATGTATATATGTATATATGTATATATGTATGTATATATATGTATATATATGTATGTATATATATTTACATATATACATATATACATATATAAACAGTTTGTTATCAAATATTACTGCAATTTCATAATTATATATATATATATATATATGCAAATTTTACATATTTAAAAAGGAGAACCTAAATATAACTTTTAAACCAAACCAAAATTTTTTCTAATTCTTTAAATTAAGATTTTTTCCTTAAAATAATCATTCTCTAAATTTACCTATTAATTCTTAAAATAGGTTTGTCCAAATGCATCTAAAAATATATAATTTGATAGAAAGATTACATCTAACCATTCGAAATTTCAACCTAAAATTTCTATTTTAATTTCAAATCTTGTCTATATAATTCACAATATAAATTCGAACCCAAACCCGATTCAGATCTAATTTTCTTTTCATGAATGGAAGCTAGGGTTTTCTATTGTTTTCTTCTCAACCAATTTAAATATCTAGATTCCAATTTATAGATTTAATTATAGAGAAGATTCAAACACATATAATAGACACGATGAAGACAGAAAGAGAAAGAGTGAAAATAAATTATGTGATTATCATGAGTGCACCTGGACACTGATGCTAATTTTCCATCCCTCAGAAGTCCATAGAAAATCTCTTCATTCTCCTCATTCGCAATTCTTCCAAGATCCAAGCCAACTGGAATTCCCACATGACTAGAAGTGCTTGAAGAAGAATAGGAGCATGTAAAAACATATGAGGATGTAGAAGCATATGAGCTTCTCAAATGCATGTAAGCTTTGAAGCTTGTCCAAACACACTAGGATAGCCTCTATTTAAAGGCCTCTAGGATGCATCTAGAATGTCTCTAGAAACAACTAGAAGATAAGCATGAGTCTTCTCCAACCTTCTAGATAACTCATAAGGTTGTAGACACCATGTGCTCAAATAAAATGCTAACTCCTAAGTGTAGACAACATGTGCATACTTAGAGTGCAAACTTCTGTGTTGTCTACATGACAACTCTCGAGAATTTGCAAACTCCTATGTGAGAAAACATTAAAATAATGCACATTAATTAATATAATATTTACTTTACTCTTTCCAATTTAATTTATTTATTATTTTTAAATATCATCCACCAACTTTAATAGCTCCACTTGTTTTATCTTAATATATTTATATTTTAATCACAGGTACACATAATGCAATTTAGAATCTTTTAATAATTTTAATATCTTTTCCACTTTTACATTTATTTTCGAAACTTAAATGATAAATATTTATTTATTTAAATAAATATTATCACATTCCAACTTTGAAATTATAACTTTTATCTTCAAATTTAATTATTTTATTTAATTAATTTTTCAATTAATTAAATAAAATAAATATTAAAATATCATATTAATTTTCTATTAAATTAAACTATTAATTAAATCTTTTAATTAGGCTTAACTAATAGAAAATACATCAAAGACTCATAAAATAAAATACAAAAATCCATCATAGCCAAAATACATACAAAATCAAACCAAGGGTTAATATCGCGAATTACGTTATCCAACATATTCGGAGGGTACTCAACACAGATACTTGTCCTAATTGCCAATTAGGACAAATGGCTTAAAGGGTTGGGATTTGGACTTGAGAATTTATCTCCCCTCTCTTATCATTGAGATTATGTGATAGGGTACGCCCATCTTGGAAATTCAGGGAAGTCAATACCTGGTACCTACATCCTGCATAAAAACCATGCATGTACAAGCACAATATATACTAGACTAAATAGGCAATGGCAGGAAGTGGTGCATCGTGTAGATTCTGACTAGCAGGTGACTATGACTCCCTTCCTTAACCACATCAGACATGCCATACAAAAGAACAAACATGCACACCATACACATGGAAGTATGGGGTAAGTATCCATAAGAAAACACATGTGATAATAAACCATCAATCAATCTAATCATCATCAATAACTAAAAGCAATGTAATAATCATCATGCATATATGAAATGTAGAGTCTAAGTAATCTCATCACATATCAATTGAGTCCATAGCACAATATTTGATAATCTCAAAACACTGCTACTAACCATCAACATAAAACTAGCCCTAAAAGAGTTTGACAATGATAACAAAAATGCGAACTAGGGGTAGGCACTATAATGTTGCAGTAGAAAACAACTATAATAAAGTTATATGGATTCAGCAAATGATGAAGAACATTGGCGTTACATTCAAAGAACCTATTATCATTTACTATGATAGCACAAGTATAGTAAGCATGTCTAAGAATCTTGTTTTGCTTTCTAAAACTAAGCACATCTCTATAAAGTATCATGTGCTAAGAGAGAAAGTTTTAGAGAAAGAAATTAAACTAGAATATATTAATACTAAGGAATAAATTTTAGACATTTTCACAAAGGCCTTACCAAAGGACACATTTGAGTATCTAAGAGTTATGCTTGGGATCATGCCCCTACCTACTTTTGAATAGAAGATGCAAAAGTGCATCAGTCCATAGGTATGTAGCACTATTGTTAGACTATACTGAATGTTGATGCTTCCTCAATGTGGGAGTATTTATGATGAATAGAGTCAATAAGGGACTCTTGGTAATTGATAATTGGTAATTGGTAATTTGTATGCAATAGTTTCTTTAGAAACTTGAGTTGCTTATGGATTTATTTACAAAAGTTGTAAAGAAATAGACTAGCTTGTGATCATGCTAATAAAACATTGTATGTTTAAGAAACTGAACCATTTGTGTATAATCTTTGACATTGATGTTAATGGGGGAGAAAGCAACATGAAAAACATTCTATGTATATAAATTGAGATGAAAGTAGAACATGATGTTATTTTTGGAACTTAGATGTTTTTCATCTATATTTCCATCAATGCAAAAAGGGAAGATTATTAGCATGAATGTTGATGCTATGGGGGAGCATTATAGAACATTGATATGATATGTTCATGGTTGTGTTTGTCATTGATGACAACATAATAATAAGTTTGCAAAAGACTAATAGAGCATCAGACTATGATTTTTGTATTGATAACATTATATTACCTATCTAATGATGTACAATTACCAGTGCATACTATAGTATGTATTTGTGATAAGGGTAAGTGCACAGAACCAAAATCAATAGTGTATGAAAGATATGATTCATTCATAGAGAACCATATGAAAATAGAGTATTAAGAAATCAATTCCTATTGTATGATTGCTATAGTTCATTACCATTATAGTGAAGGGTTGTGCAGTGAACTAGAGATAGTATACTAACTATTAATGATATTAGAGAGTGCACATGCACAAAAGTCACACGTGTGAAAGTTTGTGTATAACTATGAGCCAACAACATTAATTAAATGTGTATTTCATATAATTAACATGTGAAAAGCTGGCTCAAGGGTTTATTATTGAGAATGGTATAAAGGAAAGATGTTTTTCATGTTTTACATATAGTGAGGAGAGAAGACTTGTGAATTATTAAGCACTAAAGTGATACAAAAGTAGAGTGACCTACCTATGCATGTAAGTGACCCTAAGGGTTATTGTTACTAAGTTTGGAGTTCTAGATCTAATGTAATGCCCCACCAAGGGATCCAAAGAATTAACCTAGAATTTCACTAAGATTGGTAGCATTTTTTTTTTAAAACATGAAATTAAATACCACATATAACTTATGCATAATAATGGAAGCAATAGCAATGTCCATCTGAAATTAAACATAACATACATAATAGATTACATTCTTTAAGATCCCTTAACGTTGAATTACATCTAAACAACTAACATTAATGAATCCATCTAGTACAACATCCACATGAAATAATAATGATAAGTCTAATGTTCACACATTACATTTCAAATGCTCAATCATCCACTGTACATGTCACAGGGTATGAAAAAGCTCAAAATAATATACATATGTGAAATAAGATACATCATCCTATTCTAATCCATGATACATCAAAGTAAAGATAATCAAATGATACATCATCATAGAAGATATACATCCATCATAAAGATCAAACATAATAAACTAAGTGCACGGTTCCTCCCAACCATAAATAGCATCATTAGACCATCGTGGATCCTAGCCATCCCTCTGTGTGTAACATTCTAAATCATCGAAGAGATCATCGGTATTAACATAGTAGGAATGTCACTCCTAACATATACTATATCATATGCAGAAAGTAATCTAACATGCAAATAAAAGAATAAGATAACATCATCTAACATATGCTAATCATTAATGAAAGGTTACATATCCACCATCATGAAGGATGCATCAGCCATGATGTCTCAATGAATCTCAAATGATAAGAGTGGAAAAACACTACCACCCAACCGCATGGTACCTAAGTGGTCCACTCCCACCATGCTGAGGAGATAATCTCAAGTCCCAAACTGGCTATCAAAAACCACATAGCATAAATCTCTACAAGTCTGAGAATCCTAAAAGTATACTAACTCAGTGGTTCTAGACACAAAATCTGACATCTAATCCTAGAGGCACACAATGACATGTAGGAACCTACTATGCAAGCGGGAAAGTGTCATCACATTTATCGCGTACAAGTTACCCTGGCAATTAGCTAAACTCCATGGGTCCATACTAATCTCATGCGGCCACTAGTATCCTCTCATACTGACAAGGCATACTATGGAATGCAAGGTTGCAACCATGCATTCTCACTACTCCCATCCTAGTCTATACAAGCACTCAAGGCATGGGTGAGAACCAAAACACTTATCTTTTTAGGTTCATTTAGTTAGTATTAGGTGTGAATGTTATCACTTATTAATCCAACTTACAATGAGTTACCCTGGTAGCCTCTTAGGGCCCCAACCCTCATTGCAAGCCACTTCCCGACACTACATGCAAATATCCTACCCTAAGCTCATGAAATCATAAATCTCAAAATCATGAAAGATAATCCATAAAATCATCAAATATGCATAAAAGTATCAAATCTCCATGAGCAAGCATCCATAGAAAGTCATGATCACAGCAACTCTCTATTGGCAACTGAAGTATCACTGATAATCAAAAGTATCCATTGGTTCTCAATAACCAAAATATATCTCAATCATACTGATCGAAGACTTCAAAATGGTTGAGTCAAGCATGTCACAACATGACATCATCAAGAATAAATCCACATTTCAGTCCCATCATGGTGACTAGAAAATAACCAAGGATAACTGATTGATGACCAAAAATGGTTAAGTCAAGTGTCTCATACATAAGAATCTCAACTATAACAATCAGTAATTACAACCAATACATAGAGCATTCCATCACATAATCATAGTTGGGTTTATAAAGATCAAGATCAAACATCATCATGACATCAGAATCATATAACCCCCCAAGCCTCTGGTAGACGTCCTATAATTGGTCAACATTAGTCAACCCAAAAACCCAAAACAATAGCATAAAGAATACACAATGCAAACACATGTTTTGGTTTTGCTAAATTTACAAACTTGAATTTAAATGTAAAGGTCTCAGTTTATGTTTTCCAATTTAAATATCAAGTGGAGAAATTTCACATTTTACTTAACCCATGTATTGTATTGACAGATAAAAGTTTCTCCCCAAAAACCGTTAGACTCAATTTTCTAAATGTTCTAAATGTCTTTTGTATACACATTTTACTGATAATGACCCCCATCATTTTCAAAATAATAATTGAAATTCTTTTCATATTCCTCTTTCCAAATTAAAAGATTAAATTGATCTTATATTGCTCAACATTTTAAAATAATTTGTTATTAAAGAATTACTATTTAAATTCCAATCATCTATCAATATATTAATTATTTATTATTAATAATGTTATATATATATATATATATATATATACATATACATATATAATTATTAATTTACAAAATAAACTATATAAAAAAAATTGAATTAATAAATCATATGATAACCGCACATTACACACGGCGAGTTTAATAACCACCGGTCACAACATATATATATATATATATATATATATATATATATATGTATGTATGTATGTATATGACTTGCGGTCGCAGGTACTCTGCAGTACCGCAGTCCACATAGGCATTGTTGTCGGTGGGGGTGGGGAAATAAGTCCCTCCCGCCCATTCCAAAATTTACTTATTATTATTTTTATATTGTGTTTCTTTAAAAACACTTCCCTCCAATGTAAATCACGATGCGTTTAACATTTGCTCACTGCGAAATATATGTCATTCGACTTTTAATTAAATATATATGTATATATACATATGTATGTATATATATATATAGAGTTTAATCAAATATCACAGCATATAGACACACACACACACACACACATATAAAATTGCATATATATATATATATATATATATATATATTCAGATTTAAAAATATAAACATATATATACACAATATACAAATTCCAATTCTCAAAATTTTCCTATAAACTTTTGATCTCAAAATTTACTCAATAGTTTATCTAATGGCTTGGCTACAATTTAATCCCTAGCCCCGTGTTCTTTTCTATGCATATAAGATTTTCAAATAAATTTAACTACCCATATTGAGAATGCATACAATAAAAATAAGAAAATCTTCAGAAAACATATGGAAGACACGAAGAAGACAGGGAATGCAAAAGTGGAAATAGCATAAGTAAAATCACAAGAATCTACCTGAATTTTGATGCTAATTCACTCTTCCTCAGAAAACCCGCAGAGCAAGCTCCTCCCTCCTTTAGAGTTCTCGAGTCCTCCAATGCTCCAATTGCTCTCCAACGCTATGTCTAAGCTTCTAGGAATGTCTGAATATAAAGAGCTCTCAGGAAACCTCTAGAATGCTTCTAGAAACAACTAGAAGGTGTCATCAACTAAGCATGGGTCTTTTCCAACCTTCTAGATGAGTCATAGGGTTGTAGACACCATGTGCTTAATTGATGCACTAACCCCTATGTTGTTGACATATGAGAAATGAAAAGGTGTGTTAATTCCCATGGAAACTTATAACTCCAATTTACTTTTTTATATAATTTCTATTTAAATATTTATAACTTTCATTTTAATTTTTTATAACTTTTATTATTATTATTTATTTATTACTTTATTATTATTTTATAATTATTATTAATTTTAATTTCTAATTTTCTTTTATTTAATTCCTTTTTCCTTAATTAATTCTCATTTAATTAATTATAAACAAAATATCAAATATCATGATATTTTATATTAATTTTCTCAAATAATTAATTAATTAAATCTATTTATTAAGACTTAATTAATAGAAAATTCATCATAGACCTCTAAGATAAAATATGAAAACCCATCATAGAGCAATTCACACAAAATTAGTCTAAAGGGCTAAAAATCATGAATTATGTCATTTGACACATTTGGTAGGTAAAATATCCAGATACTTGTCCTACCTCACTAGGACAATTGGCTTAAGGGTTTGGAATTTGGACTCGAGAATTTATCTCCCTTCTCTTATCATTGAGATAGTATAATAGGGTATGCTCATCCTGGCAATTCAGGGAAGTCGATACCCAGTACCTGCAACCTACAAAAAAAACATGCATGTACATACAATATATATAATGCTAAGCTAAACAGACAATGCCAGGAAGTGGTGCATTGTGTAGATCCCGACTAAGCAGGTGACAACATATATTGTCGAAGCACTGAAACATGGAAAACATCATGAGTGCGAGCTAGGCTGGGTGGTAGAGCAAGGCAGTAAGCAACTGGGCCAATCCTCTCTAGAATATCGAATGGTCCCACAAAGCGAGGTGCTAGCTTAGAACCCTTTCCATATCGAATTAGACTCTTTTGCGAATGCACTCTCAAGAAAACCTTATCACCCACAGCAAACTGCTTATCAGTCCTATCAGCATCGGCATACTTCTTTTGTCTATCTTGTGTCATAGTCAAGTGCTCACGGATACACACTACCTATTGCTCCATATCACGAAGCATCTCAGGACCCAATAGGATGTGATCCTCAAGGCTGTCCCAACTCAATGGTGTACGACAAGGACATCCATATAATGCCTAAAATGGTGCCATGCCAATAGAACTATGATACCCGTTGTTGTAAGCAAACTCCACTAGGTAGAGATAGTCCTCCCAATGTGTCTTCCTATCCATCACATACATCCATAACATATCCTCCAAAACCTGATTCACCCTCTCTGTCTGACCATCAGTCTCTAGATGATATGCCGAACTGAAGTTTAACTGCACTCCAAGCTCATGCTGCAGTGATGTCCAGAATGCGATGTGAATACAGGATCCCTGTCAGAAGTAATCTTTATAGGAATACCATGTAATCTCACAATGTCATGTATGAAGACATTAGCCATAGAAGCTACTGTGTAGGAAGACCTGATCGGTGAGAAATGTGCCACCTTAGTCAATCGATCAATGGTGACCATGATAGCATCATGACGATGAATAGTCATAGGTAATCCTACAATGAAATCCATGGAGATGATATCCCACTTCCAAGAAGGAATGAGATTTGGCTACAAAAGTCCAGCCAGGTGCTGATGTTTTGCCTTAACTCTCTGACACTCAAGGCACCTAGCCACAAAATCAGCAATGTCTCGCTTCATCCCTGACCAAAAAAACAAACATCTCAAATCAGCATGCATCTTCTTGACACCTGGATGTGCTGAGTAAGGTGTATGATGGGCTTCTGCTAGAATCAAGGTGCGAAGCTCATCCAGTAATAGCACATAAATCCTCCCCAAATGTCTTAAAAGACCATCTGATTCTTGAACATAACCTGCAAACCTACCCTCCAAAGGTCTTCCTGAATCAATCTCTCTGCACACTTCCTGATACCAAGAATCCATAGGAAGTGCCTGAAGAATCTGACTCCTCAAGTCCACACTAAGAGTCATCGATGATACCACATGTCTCCTGTGACTCATGGCATCCACCACCACATTCTCCTTACCCTAAATGTACTAAACCTCAAAATCATACTCGCATAGAAATTCCATCCATCATCTCTGGCGAGCATTCAAATTAGGCTGGGTGAAAATGTACTGAAGACTATGATGGTTGCTATGTAGCTCAAATCTGTGCCCCAACAAGAAATGTCTACACCTTGTCAAAGCATGAACTACTATTGCTAACTCAAGATCATGCATAGGATAGTTTAACTCATGATCCTTGATCTTGTGTGATTCATACGCAATCACTCTTCCATTTTGCATCAACATTGCCCCAATCCCTTCAAGAGAAGCATCTGTACACACCATGAGATCACCTTCTGGATCCGATACTGCTAAAATCGGTGCACTGGTCAAAAGCTCCTTGAGCTTTTGGAAAGCTTCCTCACATTTCTCTATCCATATGCACTTCTTTCCTTTCCTCTAAAAAGAAGTGATAGGATGTGCTATCCTAGAGAAATTTTGGACAAATCTGCGATAATAACTAGCTAAACCCATGAAACTACAAATCTCTGACACATTAGTCAGTGTCGACCAATCTATTATCGCTTGAATCTTTGTAAGATCCACTGAAATACCATCACCTAAAATGACATGCCCTAAATACTAAATCTCTGATTTGAAGAATTCACACTTAGCTGCATTGGCATAAAGTTGATTGTCTCTCAAACACTGCAATACCAACCACAAGTGTTCCTCATGCTCTTTCTGAGTCTTAGAATATATCAATATGCCATCAAGAAACACAAGTACAAACCTGTCTAGATAAGATCAGAATACACCATTCATCAAACTCATGAAAATCGATGGGGCATTAGTCAACCCAAAAGGTACCACTGTGAACTCATAATGCCCATACCACATTCGAAAAGCGGTCTTGTGAATATCAGCCTCCTTAATGCGAAGCTGATGGTATCTTGACTTAAGGTCAATCGTGGAGAATACTGTAGCTCCCTTGATCTAATCAAATAAGTCATCAATCCTAGGAAAAGGATACCTTTTCTTAATAGTCACCTTATTCAACTATCTATAATCAATACAAAGGCACAAAGAACCGTCTTTCTTCTTCACAAAGAGCACTAGAGCTCCCCATGGTGATACGCTAGGTTGAATGCTCCCTTTGGCCAGAAGTTCCTCTAGTTGAAGATGTAACTCACCTAATTCATGTGTAGTCATGCGATAAGGAGCTTTAGAGATAGGCTCTACTCTAGGAATCAGATCAATGCTAAAGTCAATGTCCCTCTTCGGAGGCATGCCCAGAATCTCACTTGGAAAAACATCAACGTACTCTTGTAAAATTGGGTGATCTAAAATCTTCCTTACAGCATCTTCCTCATCAAGATCATTTACCATAACAACAAATATCTGACATCCCTTATGAAAACTTCACTTCAATTGCATAGCAAAAATCATCCGCAGAGATATAGGCCTTGGTATCCCAACTATCTTCACATCATTCCCTTGGTCATCTTGGTACTTAATAATCTTCTTCCTGCAATCTATACTGGCTCTATGAGATCCAAGCCAGTCCATGCCTAAAACCACATCATAGGAACCAAGGGGTATGATTCAAAGATCCACTACAGTATCAAAGCTTCCTAAGCTAAGCCCACACTTATGAACTACAAAATCTATGGAGACCTTAATGCCTGAGGCTAGTTCCACTTGCCAACCATGATCTTGCTTCATCACATCCAGCTTACACTTAGAAACTATAGATGGTGAAATAAATGAATTTGTAGCTCCTGAATCAAACAATATTGAAAGAGATATACCTCGAATAGCACCTGTGGTCTCAACCACTGTTCCCTGATGATCTACCTAATGGTGATCAACTGCTGCAAAAAATCTATGGGCTCTACCTGCATCACCCACTGTAGGCTTTGAAACTGTAGGCCTAGGTCCTAAAAACTGAGGTGCTTGCTATGGACACTGAGCTGCATAATATCCAATCTGACCACATGAAAAACATTTTGTATTCCTACCAGATCCTCCACCCATAGGTGGTACATTTGATTGCTGATGACTATTCTTGCTAGCAAAAGACTGGCTACACTGAGTTGGCTGATTGGGCTGATTTTGTTTATTGTGTTGAGCATTGTGGTTGTTCTTGGAATTAGAACCTTTGCCACCACCTTGAGTCTGAGAATTTGATCCCTTCTAATGTTGTGTCTGCTAAGACTGTTGCTGATACTATTTCCCCTTAGAAAAAGAAGGCTTCCTATTACTGCCTGAATTGTAATTGCCTTTAGATCATGAAGCTTCTGACACTCCTACAAAACCTCCTTGACCAAGGTTCACACTTTTCTCAACAAGGATAGCTTGGCGTACCGCATCCTTGAGGGTTTTTTGGCTCAAATACCTTAACACCTCCAATTATATGGTTGTTCAAACCCCTAATAAAGTGTTGTGTCAACTGAGCTAAATTTTCACTGAATCTTGAAAAAGACATGAGCTCATAAAACTTACGCTCATACTCGGTCACTGACATAGTGTACTATCTAAGATTATGAAATTCATCTGCCCTTTGTTATTTCCATTCCTTTGGTAGGAATCGTTCATGAAAACTCTCTAAGAATAGTTCTCACATGACACTACTCATATCAATTCCTAGCTTCTTCTCCTCAATTGTCTACCAAGTGGCCCCAAAATTCTCTAAATTTGTGATCGCAAATCTTGCCTTAACATTGCTGTCAAAATCTTGCATGGCAAAAATCCTGTCGAGGGAAATAAGCCACTGCTTGGCCACATAACCATAACCTTGCCCATTGAAAGGCTTGACCTTGGATCTTGAAAGATCCTTCATCTGAGTGGACATAATGGATCTCTGACAATCCTTCCAAGGACTCTTAGATCTCAGACTATGCTCTTGTTCAGTCTGATGCACTTTGGGCTATTCTTGAAGAGCAGGTAAACATTCTAGAATAGTTTGCATCATCTATCTCAAACCAACCTCTTCAGACTCAGCTTGGTCCTCTCTACGGCTCTCTTCGTGCTGCCTACTAGTGTGCTCTTCCCTGCTCTCTACATGAGCTGATCCCTCGTGGGCAGACTCATGGACACTGATAGCTCTGCCACGACCACAACCTCTTCCACGACCTCTACCATGGCCTCTAATAGAAGACCTAGTCTCAGATACCATCCTACAATAGTACAAAGTACTATTACAATCACACGTTGCAATAGACTAAGTTAAATTCTATGTTTAGGTTTAAGTAAGATTTTCCTATTTTGAAACTAAGTGTTGAAGTATGAAAAATATACAAGTAACAGTTAAAGTTCTATTTTGGTTCACCTAGTTTCAAGTTTGAAAAAATACACTTAATAGTTTAAAGTTTTAGTTGTTCCAAAATATACCCAGAGCTCCCAATGTAGAAACTTGGGCTCTGATACCAAATGTAATGCCCCGCCAAGAGATCCAAATAATTAACCTATAATTTCACTAAGACTAGTAGCATTTTTTTTTTTTAACATGAAAGTAAATACCACATATAACTTATGCATAATAACGAAAGCAATAGCAATGTCCATCTGAAATTAAACATAACATACATAACAGATTACATTCTTTAAGATCCCTTAACATTGAATTACATCTAAAAAACTAACATTAATGAATCCATCTAGTACAACATCCACATGAAATAATAATGATAAGTCCAATGTTCACACATTACATTTCAAATGCTCAATCATCCACTGTACATGTCACAGGGTATGAAAAAGCTCAAAAGAATATACATATGTGAAATAAGATACATCATCCTATTCTAATCCATGATACATCAAAGTAAAGATAATCACATGATACACATGATATATCATCATAGAAGATATAAATCCATCATAAAGATCAAACATAATAAACTAAGTGCATAGTTTCTCCCAACCATAAATAGCATCATTAGACCATTGTGGATCCTAGCCATCCCTCCGTGCATAACATTCCAAATCATCGAAGAGATCATCGGTATTAACATAATAGGAATGTCACTCCTAACATATACTATATCATATGCAGAAAGTAATCTAACATGCAAATAAAAGCATAAGATAACATCATCTAACATATGCTAATCATCAATGAAAGGTTACATATCCACCATCATGAAGGATGCATTAGCCACGATGTCTCAATGAATCTCAAATGATAAGAGTGGAAAAACACTACCACCCGACTGCATGGTACCTAAGTGGTCTATATAATTTCTATTTAAATATTTATAACTTTCATTTTAATTTTTTATAACTTTTATTATTATTATTTATTTATTACTTTATTATTATTTTATAATTATTATTAATTTTAATTTCTAATTTTCTTTTATTTAATTCCTTTTTCCTCAATTAATTCTCATTTAATTAATTATAAACAAAATATCAAATATCATGATATTTTATATTAATTTTCTCAAATAATTAATTAATTAAATCTATTTATTAAGACTTAACTAATAGAAAATTCACCATAGACCTCCAAAATAAAATATGAAAAACCATCATAGAGAAATTCACACAAAATCATTCTAAAGGGTTAAAAATCACAAATTATGTCATCCGACACATTCGGTAGGTAAAATATCCAGATACTTGTCCTACCTCACTAGGAAAATTGGCTTAAGGGTTTGGGATTTGGACTTGAGAAGTTATCTCCCTTCTCTTATCATTGAGATAGTATAATAGGATACGCTCATCCTGGTAATTCAGGGAAGTTGATACCTGGTACCTGCAACCTGCAGAAAAAATATGCATGTACATACAATATATATAATGCTAAGCTAAATAGACAATGGCAGGAAGTGGTGCATCGTGTAGATCCCGACTAAGCAGGTGACTACGACTCCCTTCCTTAACCATATCAGAAATACCATACAATATGAAAACACACACACACCATACACATGCAAGTATGGGGTAAGTATCCATAATAAAACACATGAGATAATAAACCATCTAACTAATCATCAACAATAACTGAAAGCAATATAATGATCATCATGTATACATGAAATGTAAAGTCTAAATGATATCATCATGTAACCACTGAATCCATAACATAATGTCTGATAGTCTCAAAACAATACTACTAATCCATCAACATAAAACTAGTCCAACATAGTCTGATAATAATAGCAACAATTTCTGGAAAAGATGTGAATGAGGGTAGGTACTACATCTGATTGCATGATGTAAATTTCAAGGAGTCTGGCATACTGGAGACAAGAAGAAGTGAAAGCTTGTTACACATCTATTATTCTAAAAGGAATAGTACCAAGGTCAATTGGATAGTTGGTTCATTGATTTAATCATGAAGCTGGTTGGATGGTGGGTTTAGATACCTTCCACAACTCCTAATATGGTTGGAATCTCCTAAAGGGATTCAAAGTCTCCTAATAGGGACTCTTTGTACTAAATGCTGTAATAGACTCCTAATAGGGTCCATCTTCTAACAAGGAATATTCATATTAGTACATTATTTTGTGGGCATGATTCCTACTAGGGTTTTCCCTATAATCAAGGGTTTCCCTAGTCAACATATTTGGTGTAATTGTTTATGTGCATCTCTTTATGGTTGTTGTTTACTTTGGTTGAATGGTCAAGATTATTTAAGAGGATAAATGTTTTAAATTGTCATATAACTAATTCACCCTCCCCCCTCTTATTTATATTGGTGGACTATTGTTTCTAACATAGATTACAACTAAGTTTTATACTCTCTATTTACAAAGCAAAAAAGATCACAAACAACATGAATGGGAGACAAGATATCAGAATGAAGATTAACTTGATGCTGCATTTTCATTCATTTCTTTGAAATAAATACAATAAGATGCATGAAATTGAAATATAAAACTACCTAAGAGATTAGAACTATGTGTAATCTTATTTCTTGTTCATTACAAGGGAAATTGCTAAATAATGTGGTGGAATCATAGCTTTGGATCCCACAATGTGGTCTCACAAACAAGATGGAACCAACACCTACAATGAATGAGAAAGATAAAGATAGAGGAAATGAATGAAGTCCTAGATCTGATTTGAAAGTGACATGTTTCCACTTGAATCCTCATTCTGTGTTATTGTAAAACATCTCTCCTCTTTCTATAACTAAAATCTGATATGATTTTCATCATTATTCTATAAAAAACTTGGAAATATCTCTTCTAAATGATGAAAATCTTGTCTTACCAAAATATTTGAAATGCTGATAATATGTTCATTTGATTGACTTAGAGGTAACAAATTTTCCTCTAACTGCATTCATACTACCTCTTATGTTCATTCAATTCACCATTTTTCTAAAAATCAAATTTGAACTATCCCAATTGAATGAAACTAACAAATGGATTCTTTAGACTAGTCCTTGAATTACACAAACTAGTGGCTTCCTATGCAAAAAAACTCCAAAAATGGAAAGCTTATTCTCTACCAATTTTGGCAATACATAATATTGCTATATTGGCACATCAAAAATGCCTAGAATCTCATTTTGAAAATCAAGCTCCCATCATGGCTTTCTAGTCTACATTGATATTTCAAAAATTAAAATATTTCTAAAGATTAAACATTTGAATAAAAATCCATTTGATTTAAAAATCAACTGTACACCCAGAAAGTTGGAAAATAATAATAAAATATTACTTTTCATGCCCATATATTTCCCTCCAAAATCCAACTTGAGTCAAACTAGTTTAACCATCTATGCAAGTGGTAGCATGCTATTGGTTAGTTTCTACCACATGACCTACCACCTAGGTGCCCACGTGGCACCCTCTGATTGGTCTACTAGTAACTTGATACATTTCCATGTGTCATCATTTCATTGGCCCTCCTAATTGCCCCATCATTGCCATATCATCCTCTATATGGCACCTACCACATCACTATCATGTGGCATCTTACTAATGACTGAATCACTATACCTACCATGTCATTGCTGATCAAGGCCCACTACTACATGTTAGCTAGGTGCTTTCCTACATGCATAGTCAGCATGTGCCATGTCACATGTGGGAATGTACCTTTGCAACACATGTCCTATTATGAAACATTGCTACCTCAATTTCTATGCTAAGCTAGAGTCTTCTACCACATGTCATTCCATGACTCATCCTTGTGGGTGTCACTTTTCTCTCACCGGTTGGTTGATACAAGTCCAATTGTCATTTCACATCAGTATTTTCTATCAAAATTTGTTCTTGGTTGCAATCTAGTTGGTTGGGGTCCACCATGAGCTTGCTTTGTGTGGCTTACAAAAGCTAGTGTCATTTAAGACACTATAGTATATGAGTGTTGGAATATATAATACTCAAATTTTTGTTAGCACAGTGAAAATGGAACTAAATGTCTTGGCTTGTTTCTCAAAAACAAGGCCTTCTTAGGTTAATGGAGGCATTTTTAGCGGCACACATATCTCTTTAAAACATTGATCAATAACTCAGTCAACACCCTTATGAGCTAAAATAGTTCTATTCAATTGAGATCATTTGAAAATTTTGATTGTTTGTTGTGTGCTCATTAAAATGACTTCATTGTATCTTTTCATTTAACTACCCTATCTACACATTGAGAATAGGAGGCTACTAAACACTTGAAGGGATGTATTTTTCCCTTTACATTGCACATGCTTAGTGTCTCTTTGGTCTAGTACCTATGACTAGCACAAGACAATAAAGACACCCATGCTACTTATGCATTTATCATTTTTTGCTTATTTGTTAGTAGCCTCCACTTCATTCCATGCCTTCTCCTTCTAACTAGCCAAGAGCTCCCTCAATGGCTCTCACCCATCCTATCTAACACCTTCAAAGAAATAAATATGCACCTTTACTTTCAATTTAGACTTCTACGTAAGGATGGGCACAACAAAAATCATGCTCGAAAAAGAATAGACTAGGTGAGATCATGGCATTGCATTTTCCTTCACAAACTATGGTGCATCGCCATAGAGGAAAGAGAAGAGAATGAGCCAGTTAGAAGCCTTGACAAAACACTCTACTAGCTATGAAATGGATATGAGGAAAGCAATGAAAGAAGGGAGGTTGGATCCTAAAATTGGAACTTTAGAGACAAGAGTTATTTTACGCAAGAAGATCTCCAACTACTATACCTATTCACTATTTCCAAAACTCAATCTTTTGCCCCCTTTAAATACATCTAAAAACATTGTGGCATGTTATCTTTTTTGAGAAATATTTTCTAACTCCTCTACCTTTTGCATTGGATGACAACTCCCTATGAAATATCATGTCATTATGAAATCTTATTCAAAAGATATTGACCATGAAAGTCGCCTTTTCAGAGCTACTCATAAGCAAACAAGTCAGAAAACCATAAAATGCATTTGGTTTTGGCTTCAGAAGTAGGTCAAATGGATGCTTGGGGGCACAAAAATTGGGGGATTGGTTCACTATCACAAAGAAAAATATAAATCTAGGATTTGGATTCATGAAAAAAAATTGGGTGCATTTGGCAAGTGGTCAAAGTGGGCTACTCAGATTTGCAGAATTGGAACAATGGGAGAAAATTGATTTTTACAAATGGAATGAACCTGGGAAAGTGTGCAAAAGGATTCATCAAGATTTACAAACTAACACACTTAAAGTAGTTTTTAGAGTAGAACACAAAGGTTTAATCCATTTGATCTCACCTATCACAAACTCTAAGTTATGAAATTGCAAATAGGGGTACCGACAAGTTTGTACTTCTTGATACCAGTAAAACTTTATCAATTGCAAATGTAATACATTTGAAAATTGATCAAATAGATCTTTCATGAGCTCAAATTAGACACATAAGAAGTCTTTGACCTCTAGAATAAAATGAAAAAGGAAATATCTCATTTTGGTCAAGTGGGTCAAAGTTATAACAAGTCAAATAGGGCCTCCCAGAATTCTAAATAATTTGCATCATGACAATAGTAAACAACCAACTTTGAGGGACTCAAAACCTAGTCAAAATATGTCAAAATGACTTGAAATCTAGTAAAAAGGTTCTCTAATATGCATAATAAAAATTCTCAAGGTGGTGATTCATGATACATTATTGGGTGCAAGATATTCAAATGAAAACTAGGCCTCCTATCGTTGTTTGACACTTTGGCAAAAATGCAAATCTAGACATGGTTCAAAATGGAACTTCACAAAATGGCTTAGAATGGTAATTTATCTTCATGGAAAAAGTGGATATGCTGAATATAAGGTTTTAGAAACATTATACACCTCTTAGTCCTCAAATAGATAGCCAAGTACACATGCGTTAAGTGCACTTTAAGGGGCTCAAAAGCTTGGAATGGTACTCAAATTGGGAAGGCAATTTTGTGTCCCAACAACTACAACACCAACTATGTTGATACAAGTCTCTAAATTTTGACAAATAATGGTCAAAAGTGTCATAGATCTTGGTGAGGGTTTTGACCAAGCTATGTTGAAAGTTCAACCAATATGAAATTTCCCAAAAAAATAACACCAGGAGATAAATATCCAAAGTAATCATCAATGGCATCTAGGTGGGTGAGTAGTTTGGATATTTATCCTTAGATGTTACTTTGCTTTAATATGCATGGTTGTATATTTTGTTACTATATATAATTTATGAGCTTAAATTGTTGCAAATAAGGTATTACATGAGGTACTAATGCCTATAGTATATTAAGTGTTGACATCACATGGAAAAGTATTTTGTGATTTTAATGAGTAGAAAAAAGTGACAGATGCATTGTAGAGTTCATTCCTCACATTGTTCAAGCTATGCAACATATTTTTGTCTCTATCACCTTTGGCATTATATTAAAGAATGTTCAAGTGGAGTGTCATGTAGAGTTGGTCCCACCTAAGGTCTTGTAAACATCCAAATATAGTTTATAGCATATCTAGACCTGCCTAATTTGTAAATATGAATTTTGTTAAAGATTGCAAGCAAAATTAAAACTAGTTTCATTAAGGAGACTTCCTTCGAAATAAATTGCAAGTACATAATATAATGTCCCACATTATAACTAAAATTATCATAAGAAATATGAATAGGATACCAAACATCTACATGATTTTTCTTATGAAAAGGAAACTTGAATTTTTCATGTGTTATAATAGTAAGCAATGCCTCATAATATTATGTGCATCATATATTACCTAATAAGGGAGTAAGTCTTGAAGATATATCTAATATAATGAATCTTAATTTTGTGTGGAACTTTTAAGTGAGCAATAAAAGTGCAAACACATAAGATACTAGAACCTTTGCACACACAAAATCTTTTGCACTCATCTTTTCATCATTTTCAACCCATAACTTTCATTTTCATCAAATTTCACCACACATAAGATAGGGGTCAGTGCAAGAAGTTGGGTCTCACTTTTGGCAAAAAAGTGGAAGTGTTTTTCCTATTTTTAAAAAAATTTGTCAATTGATGTCAAAATTTGAGGTATTTAGAGATTGAATATTAAAAAACTCCAGAAATAAAATTTTTAGTGTTCGGAATCTGGTTTTTGAATATGTAATTTATTTGTGCACCCATATGATAGATTATTTTTTTGGTATGGATCTTTAAAAACCACTTTTTCAAAATGCCTATTTCAGGACCATACCATGCTCGTGTATAGACACCATAATTTGACACAAAAAAATGAATTTTTGCAAATCCTTTTAAAGAGAGTTACCTAATACACCTAAGATTGATGACAATATTTTTTCTTAATTTTTTATTGAATAATTTTTTTATTATTAATTATTAATTGGCTATAAAGGTAAATTTTAAAACCTCTCGTTTATGGACCACATAATTTGATCAAAATCTCACTTTTTTCAATTTTTTTTTTTTTTTAACATCAAAAGAATTGTATGTAGATTGATGACATATAAATTAATTTAAGAAAAATTATAAAATAAAAAAGTTATTAAAGTTTTAGTGAATGTCACTTTTTAACATTTAGGAGATAGTTTTGATTAATAAATAAAGGAAAAATAGAAAATAAACTAATAACACTATAAAATTTACATTTTTGAAATCAGAATAGTAAGACCTATAATTGGTTTTTGTCTCGTCAAAAAATTCAATAGGAATGACAATAAAAAAATTATGACAATACCAGAAATTGTCGATTAAATGCCTTAGAAAAAAAAAGGATCACAAAGGCATGGCTTGGTGGGACCAAGCCTATGCCATGCCTTTCCCTGAGGCAAAACACCATGCAAAAGTCGGAAGCCATACCAAATTCCTACTCATGTCTCACGAATCAGGCACCCAAGTTGTAATTCAAAAATTGGGTGCCCAATTGCTTTGAACTATTGTACCCGACTTTTTGAAAATCGGGTACTCAATTTTTTTAAAAATCGGGTACCCAATTTATAAACAGGTACCTAATTTTTAAGAATCGGGTGCCCAATTTTTAAGAAATTGGGTACCCATTTCTAATGTACCTGTTGGGTTCCAAAAGCTGCCCCACTGACCCAATTTCAATGATTGAAATGATTGAACAATAGTTTTTACCTACAACACCAAATTTTGTCATGCTTATTCTATTTTCTTGTCCTCTTATACAATTTGCAGGCTACTGATTTAAATTCAAAATTGGTACAAACATGGGATCAAAACAATGAAGAAAGAAGAAAGCAAGAGTTCTGACAGATGAGGAGATTGTAGCAAATAAAGAGAATGAAGCAAAAAATCAATGAGAGAGAAGATAGAGAATTAGAGACTTGAACAATGTTTCAAAGGAGAAAGACATTGAGGATACCACGATGGATGAAGAGGTCAAAGAAGAGAACCCAATACAAGAAAATTCAGGGCACATTCTAATCATGCATTAAATACAGGTGTGTCTCCAAACCCTCAAATTTTCTCTCATGATGAAATTGGTGATTTTTTAGAAGCAGGTTATGATTTAAACAATTTAGATTTTCTTCATGAGAAGAAATTGTCAAACAATCATGCACAAAACACTCCAATTGAAATGCCTGCCCCAAAACAAACATGTTAGGATGATAGTAAAGTGTTTGAACATAATTTTCATATTCCTAATGATGTGTTAGATAATCTTGAGGGATTGGTTTCATGGAGAAAAATTAGGACACATGCTAATAGATTGTATAGGCATTTTTTTTATAATAAGAAATTTGGGTTTCAATATCAGCTAATGTTGCAACTAATTAAAATGTCTAAAATGAAAAAAGTAATGAGAAGGTTGGGAATGTATGCAAAACCCAAGAATAAAAATGAGTCTTTAAAACAAGTTGTATCCACTGTTGCTAGTGCCTTTGATGTTATCAGAAAGAGAAGTCGATCTAAAGATAAGAATGCAGCACAATGAGCAATAACAATAGCTTTAGTTAACAAATCAACATCTAAAAAAAGATTGATTACCAACATAAGTGGATATCTTAATGTGAATCGTAAGACTTTAGAAAAAGCTTTAAAGAGAACAGTTAACTTTTAATGTGATCCAACAAATATTTTATGGACTTCTAGTGGTAGACTCCTGAGATGTGATATGAAACTTACTAGTGAAATCAAAAGTTTGATTGAAAATTATTGGCATGATAATACAAGAGTATCACCTAATTCAAGAGATGTTCTTAAATTGAGAATTGGGTCAAAAATATGTGATCCACATCCTAAACATCTTTTGGACATGACTCAAACTGAATTTTTTTAAAAATTTGTAGATGGTAAGGTATTAAATATTACCATTAGTCAAAGATCTTTTGAAAAGTGTAAACCATGGTATGTAAGGATTAACAAGAAAAGAATCACATGTTGTTGTAAAACTCATATTCAATTTCATTACCATTATGATGTATTTCAATCTATACATGGTACCATGCATAGTAAAGAAATTTTACAAGAATGTGGTATAAAAATACCACCTCAAACTATAAAAGATTTCATATAAGGTTTGTTTTGTAAGCCACCTAATGATCAATACTTTCTTTTCAATGCATGTCTTTCTAGTACATGTGATATGTGCAACAATATTTCTTTGTTAGATGAATGTTTGCATGAAAATTCTTTGACTACTTTTGGACAACAATTAGTTGAGGTAAAAAGATTCAAAACTATTGAATATCCATTTACGGATGGGAAGATTGGAAGAAGGTGTGATCTAGTTACAGATAAAGTTAGTTGTCATGCATTTATGGATGAGTTTAAGAGTGTGATCATACCAAAATATGTTAAACACTCTCAATATTCTAGATGGCTTGATGGACAATTTTGCATATGTAAGAATACATTTCCAATTGGTACTATACTTTTAGTTGTTGACTTTGTAGAGAACTACACGCTTGCACCACAAGAAGAGGTACAACCACAATATTACAATTCAGTGCAAGTAACAATTTATGTTCATATAGTTTATAAGCATGCACCTAATAGTACAGAGGAGGATCAAAAAATATTGAGAGAGTACCATTTTTATTTAAGTGATAATAAACTCCATTCATTTGAGTTTTTCCAATATTATTTCAAGGTCTTTTATGATAATTTAAAAGAGAGACAAATTTGAATGACACAACATTGGATATGGTAAGATAATTGTATAGGACAATTCAAGAATGCTAGAATGTTTAATTGGTTGAGTAGGACACATAAGCAAACTAACATCCAACATGTGTAGATTTTTTGTAAGGCTGGACATGGTAAAGGAGAACATGATGGTGCTGGTGCATGTGTGAAGAGAGCCTGTAGTAGAGAGAAATTAAAATTTGAGGAAAAAGATAAATTCAAAAATGCACATGAGATTGTCGAATGGTGTAACAAATATTTATACACAGGATCATGCAACACTCTACAATCAAATGTTTCCTATACCTAATTGAAGAAAATAATATCCCTTCAAGATATGATTGTGATACAATTAGTGGTTCAGCTAAATGGCATTCATTTAGGAGTTCAGATTCTAACACTTGGACTATATGGATTAGGGCGCTTGCTTGTTTTTGTCAATTTTGTCTTGCAGGTGAATGGGAAGAATATGAGAATACAGAATGGGTTGAAGATTGGTAACAAATATCATTAGCACCTACTGACACACATTTTGAAGATGATATAGTAAATGAAGGCTAGAATGTTACTTTTGCATCAGAAGACTATGATCGTATTTCAAACCTCATAGAACTTGGTATGCATAATTTAATTAGATTTTTTTGCGATCTCATGCTTCAATTTATATAATTTGCATATGTACACTCATGTGATTAAAGTGTTTCTATACTTTATCTTATCTTGTAGGACATGTTTGTGTTGTTATTGCACCTAGTGATAATGTTGAACAAACTGAGTATTGGCTAGCTAGATGTGTGGAACCTAAGAAAAAATGGACATGTCATCAAGTAGACGATGATGGTTTTGAGTATCCAATTGGGTTTTTTCTTGTAGCTGGCACCTGGCTACATAGATACCTAACAAGAAGAAATGGTTTGCCATCATTTGAAGACTACCAAACCGAAAATAAAATTTTACACTATTCTCATTTGGTTGTGGCAACAAATATCAAATTAGAAAGATACAAAGGGAGACCCGCCAATAAGGTATTATGGACAATTTCAATGGATGAGTATGAGACAATCATAGATGCATTGCAAAAGAGAGAGGATGCAGATGGTACATCGGGATGACTACATTTAAATCAAACACATGTAAGTTTTTTCATTATTGTATTATTTATATATATGTACTTATATAATTTAATTACATGTATTTTTGTGTTGTCAATACCAATTTAGAGAACTTATATACCTCTTATTCAGGTCTCAATTACAATTTATGCAAATTTAAATGTTAAAGTTGATCGAACATCAACATCTTGTGCAATTTTACATAGTAAGTACATACAAATTACACATATATATTTACATAGTACAGATACCTTGAATATTAATTTATGTGTTTATTAACATGCATGTTTTTGTTTTACATTTTTATTTTACAAGACCTCATTTGAAGAGATGTGTTCAATGAATTTTATGTTTCAAATGAGTTCATTGAACTATAAATATATCATTGACATTGTCTAACATATATTGTGAAATATGTTGTACAAACTAATTTAAAAATGAGAGTTTACTTCTATTTGAAAGTTAAAGGTATGTGCACTTGATAAATTATAAATTAATTGACAATTTAAGTAATGACCTATTTTGTTCTATTACTTTTACATTCAAGCATGTTTAAATTAATGTTTGTTTGAAGTTTCAAATTACTATTGATTGTAATATTAAAAATAAGTCACTTGTACATGATAATTTAAAGATCATTACTCATTGTATTGATTATATGTTAGATCATTACTCATTGTGTTCATTGTATTGATTATATCTTACATTACCAAACAACACATTAAGATCACTTATGATGTACATTGTTAGGTAAAATATCCATACATGTGTGTCTTAAGGGGACATGGGAATCCTAATAGGTCATGTTATGTCTGTTATAGGTTATGATAGGTATTCATATGTTTACTACCACATAATAGGTCTTATTAGGTCATAATGAGTCTTACATTACCAAACAACACATTAAGATCACTTATGATAGATTGTTAGGTACGTTATCAATACATTTTTTAATCTAGTAGGTCAATTTTATTTGTATGAATCTCAATGCATAAATTTGATGTGATTTTTATCCAATAATGCTCTATAGATAGTTAAAATTATTGTTCATCTTGCATATATACTTACAAAATGTGTCATATGTTCATGAATAAAATATGTCAGAATAAAGAAAATGGTTTGAATATACTTAAAACATGGTGAAACATAGTAATATATGTACTACATACACAAGAATGATAAAAAGTCATAAAAAAATAGTACATGGTCTAACATACATCATAACATGATCTATGAAGTGAAAAAATACATGGTCTAACATACAATTTTAACTATCCTAACACAAAGTGTATGCATCATAAATAATATATACATCATAAAAACACAATCTATAGGTGCCAACAAGACCTAATCTATATGATCGAATGTCCTCTTTGCTCCATGTGAAGAGGACTCAGATGGATCATCATGTGTAATATGAGTCATCTCATCATGTCAAACTCCCTGTGAGGTAGATGTATCACCCTGTGTAACATGAGGCACGTCTCATCATGTACATGCTTAATTGAAATGGGTCTCAAAATATAGCTTGCAAATAAATTAAATATTCACTATATAATAAAATAAATTATACCATATGAGATGGGTGTCCCTCAGTAACAAGAAGAGGCGCACTGTCAAAACTACCAAATGCAGCAGTGGTGAGGTCTTGTAATTTACAATACATACATTTTTTTAATTTGATTTTAGAGCATAATGAACTATACATTATGTACATAAATCACAATACTGACCTCAAATGACGATGTAGGTACCTCCATCTAGCTAAGTCCTATGCTCTCAGCAACACTCGTGGTGAGGTAGTCCTAAAATTATGGATACATAAACGTTTAGTCAAAATTAAATATACATGAATAATTACAAAGTACATAATTTGTACACTACATTTTTTATACACTATAAATTTAACATGTATATATAATGTATATATCATACCTAAGTGGTAGCCAATGTCACAGATGTGTCTATAGGTATGCTAGCACAATAATCATAAGATGGAGTCAAAAATAGACTATACCGAGGCTTGTATGGATGAGTATGATATCCATGCTCCTGTTAGTAAAATCAAAACACATAAAATATATATACATGTGAGTCAAAATTGTTCAGATTATAAATTAATAATAATGTACATACATAAAAATAATACAAATTATTTGTCTTTAGTCAAAAGTTCATACCACATGTATTTGAGGCTGTGCCTCAATTGTAACTAGAGTAGGACTTGTACTAACATCAATATGTGTAGATGTAGACAATCCCTACAAAATCAAATTAAAAAAACATATGAGCACATGTTAGTAAATTTGAATTTGAATGTACATTTTTATAGTGTAATTCAAAGTGCATACTGTATAAGGGACGCCAACGTCTGTAGGTCTCAAAAAAAGACTATACTGCCTCCTAGGAGGAACAGTATCATCCATTCTCTGTTATTTGAAAAGTACAAATTAATATAGTTAATACAATTACACATTTATGTAGAAAGTAAATAATTATGTGCACTTTATATTTATATTGAAATAAAAATTTTACCTGCTGCTCTTGACTCTCTCTAGGCTCTCCCTGCTGCATGAGGTCAACAAATGATGACATGTCTATCTCCTCACTACCATCACCACGAGCAGCGTATACATCATCATCAAAATCTGCACCCTCAGCATAATGGCCATCGTGTGCTACACTAGGATCGATCTAGGGGCATGTGCATATGTCTCCATAGCTAGTAAAAACATGTCCAAGTGGAGGAACATGTACCGCCTGCATCCACTACTATACTAAATTTCTCAAAAGGGCACTCAGATGGGTAAAAGAAGATGAAACTGCATGATGATGGTGAGGAGCACGCACAACAAGCACAAGAAGAGGTACAAGGGGCTCAGCTCACCTGTAGTTTCTCGTTCTATCACTCAGCTTTGCCCTAGGCCTATCCTAACGCATCCATCTACCAATCCCCTGAAATGTTTTCATATCAAAATAGTTGGGTTTCAAACCCAACTCAAACTCAACCCATAAATTCCTAAGGAAGTACATGGGCACCTCATGGTTAGCGTGTGGTGGATGGTCAAATACCATCCACCACCACTCCCAAAAATGTCCTGCTATGCGCGAATGTGTACACCACCTAATGGAAATGCAAGGCTTCATATCACTAATTGGTTCACCCATCTTAGGGTTTACAAAATAATGTTGAAATTTCCCTTTACCTATATGCAAGTTATAAACCTCTCTGTATGATAAGCCATCAAATTAGAAGGAATGCATGCTTTCCCTCCATGATCTAAATGAATCGATGTCTAAATCAAAATGATGGATGGAGTCAGCCACGCCTTGCATGCTATCTACAAGACGTAGTAGGTGAGGGGGGATGCCTCTCATGTCGGATAGCCTCTATATCACTCATGAGGTCATTGAGGTTACGCCTCATGGTCTTGCAGAGCTCATCTGCAATGGGTGGTGGAGGTGTGGGTGGAGGTGGAGGTGGAGGTGGAGATGGAGGGGGCAGAGGTGGGGGTGGCAGTGGGTCCATTAAATATAATCTGCATATATATTTAAACAACATAGAACATAAAACATGACAAAAATACATCACAACATAATACATGACAAAATTACTTTTTAATAAAATTTAAATCTAAAATTTATCAACTAGATCTATATAAATGTGCATATCTTTATTAAAATTATATCAATTAAATAAATAAAGTGAAACACTTAAGTCAAATTAAACTTTAAATACTAAATTCTTAAGTCTAATCATAAAATAATAGTCCAAAAAAATATATTTATGTTACTTCAAGGTTTCTTTTCTTAAAATAGGAGCCATCAAGCTAATTTTTCTTTCATGTACACTTATTTTGTGACAATGGGGGATTGTATGAACTCATTATGGATTATACATGTTCATGTCTCAGGATGAAACAAAGTTAAGATTATGACAAGGTTATTGTTTACAATTTTTTTATGTTAATAGTTTTCATGATGGTTAAGCTTAAGATCATTATAATGATTGCGATCCTTTAATGTTAGGGAACTTACCTAGGATTATGGTTTTAGTTAAAATTATATTTATCTGTTTTGGATATTTATTATGGTCCTATTGTTTATAGGATATATAATAGATGGCATTAAGATGAGATTTAAGGTTACAATTATCTAATGAAATCTTAGAGATAGAATTATGATTTGATTAAAAAATATTTATGATTGTAGTTTGAATCCTAACTATTATCCACTTTTTAATGCAAACTATAAGTGTAGATCATGTCAGGTAATGAACTAATACATGTGAACCCTATCCCTAACATATAATAATCCTAATTCTAATCATAATCCATAATTCATTACCTTATGAAGCTTTGGCTATCCATTTTATTGCCAGAGTAATCCCTTGGCTATCCACAAAATATTCCTAATAGATTTATATAGAAGACCAAATTGATTTAAATAAAATTAGCAGGAAGAAGAGAAACTTACACCCAATATTCAAGGAGAGAATCTTTTAACATACTTGAATTCTACCAACCAAAGTGAGATAATTAGAGTTCCAGTTGTTGAGTTTTTCGAAGATTTTCTTGTTGATATAGAGACACATTTCATTTATATGTTAGGGTTTACTACAAATGGAATCCCTAGGTACCTAACCCCTTAATTA
Source organism: Cupressus sempervirens (assembly GCA_028749045.1). Lineage (NCBI taxonomy): Eukaryota > Viridiplantae > Streptophyta > Pinopsida > Cupressales > Cupressaceae > Cupressus > Cupressus sempervirens. The sequence continues at coordinate 774,238,850 of CM053793.1, forward strand.
TGAAATCTCCATCCAATACCATATTTACTACACAAGGTAGGGGACTCAATATTTAGCCCCAATAAGATAGATGTAGAGACATAAATCTTACTACTCGATACAAAGAAAAGAGGTCCAATTTGATCATTAAATGACTCATGTTGAAATCTTCTAGCTTAAAAAGAATACAAATATATTATCAACAAACTATGTATGTTAGATACTTATTAATTATTTGGAGAGTAGATCCTCTAACTTTTAGAGAAAATTGGTTATCTCTAAGGAGATAATGTAATGAGTCAATGTTCAACAATAAAAGATAAAGAGGATGCAAGATGACACCCTTTCATAATTGATCTAGAGAGTCCTAAAAATTATGATCTAACCCCATTAATTTCTTTACTAAAACCCTGAAACCAATCATAAGAGAGGACACCATTTGACATTTAATATTAGATGGAGGGCTTGCAACATCATCATATTGAAACTCCATTCCACCCTTTTATAGACATTTTCATAATCAATTACTTGAGCATGCCTACACTCTATCCTAGAAATGTTTCTCAATCCAAAGTCTTCCAATAGGTATCAAGTTCTCCAATATGCATAAATATCCTTAACAAAACACTTTTGTGTAGGGTTAATGATCTTGGGTAGGATATCTTCTAGTCTAGAGGCTAAGACCTTGGCAATAATTTTTTTGTATGATATGTATTTAGGAGTTTCCTGTCTCTAATTTCTAATGAGATTCTTATCTCCCCTTGGGGATCAATTGATTACTTGACCTAGGGATTTTATGAGCCCTCCATTGATCACTTGATCAATTTTATGAGCCCTCCATTGATTACTTGACATAGGGATTTCTCATTACTAATTTTTTGGATGGAGGAGTTGATTTATGATAGAAATGGGTTTATCACTTGGAATAATGCATCTTCATTCTAGGAATGATGGTTCTCATTTTATCCCTATCTCTAAATCATTTTGAACTATCATCATCTTCTAACCAAAAAAATTGATAGTAAAATTAGGAAAAAGATGTTACTATATATATCACTAGGTGGTGGGTATTTCTTTTTATAGAATAAGGCAATATTTTGTTATGTGGCCTTCCATTCTATAAAGGTAATAAATATTTAGGCTACCCATACATGAAAATAGGAAACAAATAGGGGAATCTCCAGTCTCCAAAAAATACTTTTAGGAACTTCCAACCCAAGATAAATAGAAATTACTCCACCCTAACATAATTATCTAGTTAGGGATTGGGGTGTTAGAGTGCTTCAATACCCTCCTAATTGGATATTACATGATGAATACTCACTTAGGATATTAAGGTTTAGGCATCTAGTGGAAAGACAGGTTATTCACTTCTTTAGATATATTCTTAGGCATCCAAGGTTCTAGTCCAAGCTCCTACTCGCACTGATGTGGACACCTCCACCTCTTGATGGTCAAGGAGGGTTACTTAATTAGATGCCTAATTCATTTAAGTCTCTTCTAATTTTTTTATGATGTATCATTTTGAGACCTTGATATCAATGTTTAATTAGTTTTAGGATTAGGGTTCAATTTGGTTTGTACTATTTGATTAGGTTTACATGCTTAGGTTTCAATTAGGACAAGAGTTAATAAATTGAATTAAGTTTTAAAGTGCTAAATTTGGTTTTAGATATAGAATTATAGTTAGAGCTTTTAGATTAAAAACAACCATTAATTCAAAAAAGTTAGGTTTGAATTTTGTTTTAAAGTGTTCAATTTATTATTGAGTTCTAGTTTAGTGTGATTTGGTTTAGTATTAAGGTCAACGTTTAACTTGGTTCAATCTTCTAGGGTAATGGTTCAATTTGGTTAATGGTTGGGGAAAGGATTTTTAAGGTTAGATTCAAGGTTTCTACTCTTAAGTTGGGATATATAATTAGGTTTATGATCATGGTTTAATTCAATTTGGTTTATAAGTATAATATTAATTAGTTAAGGGCTAGTGTTACCTTTCAATCTTAGGGTTTGACATTTATAAAATTAATACTCAAGGTAAGATAGGAAAGTCATTTAATTATTTATATATTACCTGGTGTAGGTTTTAACAAATTAAGATTAAGGTTAAGATGATAGTAAGGGTTATGATTAGAGTTAAATTCAATACAAATTGACATTATAATTAATCCTAAATGATGCCCAGCCAAGGGATCCAAAGAACTAATCAAAATTTTTACTAAGCAAGCAATAACATACATACAATAATTTATATTTATAAAAAACATAAGAGATTGCATTCCTTAATGAGCACGTTTACATTTCATTTTTAAATAATTATAAACTACTAAAAGTAAAATAAATAATACATCCACATGAAAGAATATTGACTACTTCAGTTCAATCCATTTAAATAATTTATATACATTTGTTCCAAATGCCACTTGGCAAATTAATTCAAAATGCACAATCATCCACCGTACATGTCACAGGGTATGAAAGGCTAAAAGAATATACATTTATAAAATAGTTTACATCATCCATTTTCGATCCATGAAACAAAGTACAATACAATTTAAGTAAAATCATTTTAAATACTATAAGTTTTTTGTTTGGATCCCTTGGTGGGCTGTTATGTGATTAAGTACTTTATATTTGTTTAGGGTTTTATTTATATGGTTAGGTCGAGATTATAGTTTAAACAATGAATTTATGTCTAGGTTATAGTTAAAATAAGGTCGAGGTTATATGGTTTTAGGTTGAAGTTATATTTATTTGTAAAATTACATGTTTAAACAATGAATTTACATCTAATCTAATCATTCAACATTGTAATAAATACATAAATTAAATACATTTCAAAACATCTACAATGATAATTTTTTAAATAAACATTTACGAAACTATATTTTAATTAACAAATACAAAAATTTAAACATCTAAGTTCATTAACAATGTAAATTTACAATTTTACATACATATTAAAAGTGAAAAAACAATAAATTAACATACATATTAAATTGAAAATTGAAAAAAATAAAGTAAAATAGTATAAAACATATTAAAATACCTAGTGTATCGAAAACTAGTAGCAAGGGGATAGTCGATAGGGCTGAAAATTGGGCTCCCGTATGCATCTCTAATTGGGCTTCCATTTTTGAGGTCATGAAAATGACTTCAAAAATGCTAAAAACATGGTTATATAAAATTTTACAAATTAGGTACCCAATTTGTAAGCAATCGGGTACCCGATTTTTTAAAACTCAGGTACCTGATTTGTAAAAAGGCGGGCACCTGATATTTGAGCAACTTGGGCACCCGATCCGATTTTCAATATCGGGTACTTGATTTTTAAAATTTGGTTCGGGTGCTCAAAGCTTTATTTTAGAAATGAGTACCCGATTTTTAAAAAATTGGTTACCTATTTCTAAGAAGTACAATTCTGCAGATCTGACTTTCACGAGATTGCGACCCAACTTCTTGCAGTCACCCATAGTGTTATCAAGTGAGAAATGCAACATGATCATCATACATTACCATGCATAAGCAAGCATAACCCCACACAGGATACCTAGATAATTCAATAGTGTTATAGATGGACACATTTTGGCCACGTTATAGAATGTGAACTATCAAGAAGTCCAATTTACAAGGCTGCAGAATGTGGATAGTTTAGAAATGGATCATTACAATTTGTATTTCTTTTTCTATAACCATATTGTATTCTATTTACATCCATGTATATCTCACATTAAGAAAGGTTTTAGTGGACATTATACAGACATAAACAACAAAATTAGATGTGTTTTCATCTTTTGGTTCACAAGATCTTCATTCTTAGCTTCCAAACTCTATGAAAAGACTGTACCATATTCATTTATTGGTGAAAATGTTAAACATTGATTTTTTTTTTCTATTCTCTTTAGGGATTTGTGGTACCAAAATTAGCTCTTATTTAAATAATGGATCATATGATTAGTTTTCAGCACATCATGTGAAATTGGCTCTTAAGTCAACAATTATGATTATAGTAATTATAATTACAGTATTGAAGATTCTAGCTCACTTTATTAAGTGCTTGAAATGTGTTATTGGAATTCTTTAGAATAACTAAGATGGGGGTGAATCAGTTATCCAAGGTACATATGTACAAATAAAACTTTCACAGCTTAGTGAACTCGTATCCATAAAACATATTCATCATGCATGCATCCATTAGATCTTACAATCACTTAAACTTATAGGTTACCATCAAATCAACTTTTCATAAATATAAGCATGAAACATAATAGATTCAATAACACATTTGACACAATGATTTTATTTGGAAATCCAATTTTGGGAAAAACCACTAGTAACATGTTATTCATTCTCACTCTTCTGAAGTGATGCCTTGTAAAAGGCCAACCCTCTTGAAGGTTACAATACATATTGTTAAATGTGACTTGATTAGAGGATTTCAATCACCTTTTTATGAGTGAACCTTGTTAGATTACTTTAGATCATTCATTTAGAATGTCACCCAGTTAAAGGATTTACAGATGAATGTTAGGCCAACCTTAATCCAAAGGATTTACCCTAGACTGATACAATGATTAGAAAGTAACAGTATGGCTTGATATGGTAACAACTTAAAACTCACTTTGCAAATTATAGATATTTGTTTTGAATTCTCCATTCTACTTGGCTTTCACACACTTCAACTCTGATAGCTTGTTCACCCTTCAAGCATCCCTACCCTTAAGCCTTCTTACTTTTCTTGCCAATGGAAATCTCTTCTCTTTGGTCACTAAATGATGTAGTACCCTAGACTCCTAGTCTTCCTTAAGTTCTTGCACTTGACAACCTTTGCTTCTGACCAGCTATCTCTATAAATAGAAAATTAAGATATTTTCTTGTTCATCCTCTATCATCCATTTTATGGTTAGGTTGGATTAGGTAGGATTCAATGAATCTACCCATCTTTTTATTTTATTCCCTTCTAGAAAATTCTTCTTCAATTCTCTTTGAATTTATTGGTTTATCTTGAATTTTGTGCCACTAGTTCATCGAGATTATCTTCCACATGGTTCACACAATCCAAGAAATTAAACTTGTTAGATCAAATTCATCAAATTCATGATCTTTCTCATAATGCTGATGCTCGACATTAACTTCCTTCTAATGGTTGGCATATCCTATGTTTCTCAACATCCACTATCAAATCACTTGGCATGAACTAAAGTTTTCTAGTGCTCAATATCAACTAAAATTTACTTGGCATACACCAAAATTTGACTTTGCCCAGCTCCAACTGATTTTTTGCTTGGCTTACACTCACATTGCTCAGGACCTATTATGTAGATTGTTAATCTTGGCACACACAATTTGTTTAACATGTTCTTCTGAACTTAATTAGTGTATCCATCCTTTGCAACCTTAAGTAGATAATCAATGCACTATAATATCACTTTCTTAACTGATATTTGTACTCTTTTTCCATATCATATCTCAACCTTTCCTCTAGGTGTTATTGTTACCTCATTTGATCAAATACTCTTCATTAATCAAACAAATGATAGTACTCAAATCATCTAAGCAATTATCTTACCAATAAGTAGTAGGTTTGACATCAGTGACAAAACAATGATTGAAACATATTCTCATACTTGTATTAATTTGTTTTCAACAATCTCCATATTTGGCATTGATCTAAAACCAAACTTAATCACTACAACCAACAATAGTACCAAAAAGAAAATAATTCCTTGTATTTAAATCTCTCCCTCTATCAGCAACTTTCATCTTCTAAATAGGTTACAAAATTCTATTCTAATCAATAGACAATCAATCAACTCATCCTTATGACTCCCTTTGGATCACTTCTTATATCTCCCTTAGCACCATTTCCCTCTTACTAGGTAGATCTAATCATTTTTTGCTCTATAGTAATTAGTAGGTACTCTAGCTACCTCTAAGTAGATATTTCATGTTTCTCTCCCTTTCTCTCTTTCTACTTTTCTCCCTTTCTTTTCTCCCTTCATTTCTTCTTTTCTCCCTTTTTGACAAAAATTCCAAAGAGATCTCATCTTAATATGTAGATATGAACATTTTTTAGTTTCTCCCTCTATCACCTAGCTTGTGATTGATTTGTTGCTCCAGCTCTTTGATTACTTTAGGCAGCTCGTAAAGTAAGATTCATTGTATCAATGTGTAACATATGCCAATCATCTTGTTTAATGCAAGGCACTTCTCATGTTTCTTAAATAGCCTTGGATAGGGGTATCACCCCTAGTTCACCTCTTAGAAACTCATGAGAATCCTTAGGTAATTCTTTTTTGAAGATATTAGTTATTTTATCTTTTGTGTTTACATATTCCATCTTCACCTCTTTATCTTGAACTAATTCTCTCAAGTAATCATACATGATTATAATGTGCTTATTCTTTTTATGCATCACAAGATTATTTGATATATTTATAGCACTTGTATTATCACAATAAAGTATGATAGGTTCAGTGATTTCCTACTTCATATCTTTGAGTAGTTGTTTGGTCCATACAATGTGTGTACAATTTACTGCAGTAGCAACATATTTAGCTTTAGTAGTAGATTGAGATATGCAATTTTTTCTTGCTAGTCAATGTAAGCAACCTTTTTCCTAAGAAAAATTCTCCTCCACTAGTGCTCTTTTTGTTGTCAATATTTTCAACCCAATCAACATCACTATAGGCTCTCAATTCAATTTTTTCATTTTTCTTATAGTATAGACCAAAATGTTATGTTCCTTTCAGATGTCTCACTATTCTCTTAATAGAAATCAAATGATCCTCCCTAAGATTAGTAGAGAATCTTGAAACTATCCCAATAAATAATGCAATATCAAGTTTTTTGTGTACTACATATTATAATTTTCCAATCATAGACCTATACAATATTTGATTCACCTAATTTGAATTATCATTCTTTGACAATTTGTGTTCTATCACCATAGGTGTACTTACTAGCTTGGAATCTTATAATTCAAAAAAAAATAGTATCTCATTTACATATTTTTTTTGAGTGATGTATATACCATATTTCATCTGATGTACTTATAAACCCACAAAAAACTTGATCTCTCCAAACATAGACATCTAATATTCTTTCTTCATTTCATTTACAAAAGCTTTACATAAGGTATCTTGACCTCCAAATATGATATCATCAATAAAAATTTCATATAGTAAAATACATTTTCCTTTCTCTATCTTCAAGTACAAATTTCTATTATCATCAATCCTCTCAAATCCAATTTTCACAAGATAATTGTAAAGCCTTTCATACCATGCTCTTGGTGCTTTCTTCAAACCATATAAAGCTTTGTGTAGTCTACATACCATGTTTTTGTTGTTAGCATCAAAAAATCCTTTTGGCTATTCTATAAAAAACTCTTCTTCCAATATACCATTTAGAAATATAGATTTAACATCCATTTGATAAACTTTGAAACCTTTGTATGTAGAGTAAGCGAGCAGATTTCTTACTCCTTCGAATCTTGCAATAGGAGAGAATATTTCTCCATAGTATATCCCTTCTTCTTGTGCATATCATTTACAAAATATTCTTGCCCTTTTCCTTGTGACTTCACCATTTTCATTTAACTTTCTTTTATACACCCACTTGGTGCCAATCACATTATTTATCTTTTGGTCTAGGAACTAGAGTCCATGTCTTATTTTTCTCAATTTATTTAATTTATTCTTTCATGGATTTACTCCAGTCCAAATCTTTGAAGGTATACTTCACTATTTTTGGTTCATGCATGCTAAGAAAACATGTATCATTTCTCAACGTGTTCCTTGTTATCGGTCTTGCATCTTTATCTCCAATGATTTGTGCAATAGGGTGATGTCTTTTGACATACTTTGACAATCTTGGTTCTGCTCTATTTTCCTCATTTGGTCTCTCAACTTTTGAATCACTATGTATATCTCTATTAGGTAGTTCAACATCTCTTTCATTTACACTAATCTCAAAATCAAAATGTGCCTCAACTTCATTCTATAACTTGGCACCTGAATGTTGCTAAGTCTGTGAATGCAACTTAGCATTCATAGTATGTGACTTGGAACTCATTGAAACTTATTATTGATTTGCAACTTGATTTACAACACCTTAATCAATGGTAATACCTTCATAAATATATACAAATTTTTTTTATTCCTCTAATTCCTTCATAGGTTCAGCCTCATGTACTTCTGTATATTCATCAAATTTCACAATTTCACTTTCCACAACTTTTTTAGTGTTAGTATTTAAACACTAATAAGCTTTACTTCTTGTGGAATAACTAAGGAACATTTCCTTCTTCACTTTTTGCATCTAATTTACCATTCCTAAAATCCTTGAGAATATAACACTTGCTTCCAAATACCTTAAAATATTTTACATTGGGTGAGTATCCATACAATAGTTCAAAAGAATTTGAATGAGTACCTTTCTTGACTTGCACATGGTTCAAGATATAGATAGTTGTACTTACAACTTCTCTCCAATATTTCAAAGAAATATTTATCTCCATCATGAGTGTCCTAGCATATTCTATTATTGATTTGTACCTCCTTTTAGCAATTCCATTTTGTGGAGGGGTCCTATGAATAGAGGTCTATCATTACAAAATATCTCAAACTCATTTGATGTAAATTCTTCTCCTTTATTAGATCTCAAACATTTTAAAGTTTTACCTATTTCCTTCTCAACTCTTGCTAAGTGCCACTTAAACATTTGGAAAGCATCTAATTTCTATTTTAGAAACATAACTATTAGCATTCTAGAATAATCATCAATAGCATAATGTACTCATCTCCTTTATAGCTCTGCACATCAATTGGTCCACACAAGTCAGTATGAACAATCTCTAATATTCCTTTAGAGGTATGAGTCTTACTCTTAAAACTCTACTTTTTCATTTTGCCTAACTAAAATTGTTTGTAAATTATATTGTTAGGTTTCTTCAACTTAGGAAAACCTCTGACTCTTCTCATGTTAGCGATACTAACCAAGCTAACAAAATTAACATGACATAACTTTGTATGCAGGAAATGTGGGCCTCTATCTTCACCAACACTTCAACATGATCATTATCTGAGGGATCATCCTAGAATGAACATGGGATTATTCATCTGAAATAATTCTAAGAAGTCAATCTATTGCCTCCTAACTAGAATGATTATGCTATTAATCTAAGACAAGGAAGCTAGCAGCTATCTAGAAGGAAGGATTTTGTATAGCTAAATGAGATGCAATACTAAGCTAGATGGGATGCAAGTTTAATCTAGATGAGTACAATTAAACTAAATGAGATTACTATGCAAGAATAAAAAAGCTATGCATTTAAATGCTTGAGTGGTTAATTTAGCATATTTTTTTTGTAATTCAATTATTCCCCCTTCAAAATGAGGAATTGAGTGCTTCTTAAATATAATCCAAAAATTTGATCAATGGTCAAGATCAGGATAGTTGAGATCTAGAGAAGATTCAGTTAAAATAGAAAGTTTCCTTATGAAAAGGAAGTTAACTAATTTTCTTTTGAGTGGAATAAGGAGTAAATTGATTTCTTTCCTTTTCTAATTTTAGTTAAATAAGAGTTTCCATTTTTTAACTGAAGAGAAGATTTGGAGAATATATTTAATTTAATAAAATAGAATATAACCTCATAAATGGATATTCTTAATCAATTGAATAATTAAACTCAATAATTAAAATGAGGATATATCTTATTATATCAAATACATTTAATTCCTTAATATGTATTTTAGCAAAAGGGGTAATTTATATGTAACCAAAGTGTTAGGACTTATAATTAAATTAAATTGATTAATATGTTTACCTTTGCTAATTCAATCAGACTTATGAATTAAATGGAGTATGTAATTAAAATTAAGGATTTTTTGTATTTGACAATTAGGTCAAATAGCAACTATTAGAATTAAAATTTCCTAGTAAAATAGGACTTAGGATTGATTGAATAGAACAGAATTGGTTTAGCATGGCAATGTGCCAATTCTGGTGTATTACATTTGCCCCTCTTTAAATGAATGTGTGAGCAACATATTTATTCAAAGAAATCAACAGTCTGAGAATATAGACCAAGAAGTAAGATTGGTTTCAAGATTGATGACACAAAGACCAATTGATAAGCTTTTTAAGGTTATCTCTAGAATGAAGTTTAACCTTAGAGAATCCAAATAGAATACCTAGATATCAAAATTGATAAAAAATTTAAGGCTATCTCTAGAATGATGCTTAACCTTAAGGAATAAAGATAGAACACCTAGATGCTAAAATTGATAGAAAATAGATTGTCAAACTTCACATAATTGTTCCTAGAACAGACTCAATTCTTAGGAGTTGGGGTTTGACTATCTGGATACCTATCCATTAGAAGATAAAAATATTAATCATGATTCATAGAATTATCCCTAGAATGAGGTTTAATCCTCAAGATTCAGGCTTAGACTATCCCAATACCTGTCCACTAAATAGTGATTGAAAGTAAGAGCTTAGAATTATCTCCAAAATGAAGCTTAATTCTCAACAAGAGTTAGGATTATCTCCAGAAAAAAGCTTAATCCTAAAAAAGAAATGGAATTATTTTCAGAATAGAGCTTAATCCTCTAGATTCTAGATAGAACACTTGAATACTAGTCCATGAAAAAGATAACAAGGCCTATCATGAGTTGCAGTATCGCCCCCAAAATGAAGCTTGATCCTCAAGACTCAAGGTTAGAATGTCCTGATAGCTATCCATCAAGCTATGATATGGAACTGTTATAAGATTAATCAACTAATCAAAAGATGAGATAAATGACATATGATGTCAGATAAAGGGGAACAAGATGCCCTAAGTTATGAGAACATAAGAGTCATCTTGTGTTGAAGCCAATTTTGAAAGATTCAATTATGTAATCATCGAGCCCTCTTCAAAAGTGAAATTGAAAGATGACACACCAAAATAGTGAGGCAAAGAATTACATCAAAAAATACTAAAGAAATTTGAGATTCAAAAGAATATAGAAGAGATTTGAAGGATTTGAAGAAAAAGGAAGTCAATTTGAAGTGATTTCAAGGTCCAAAAGACAATAATTGACCAAAGTTGACCAAATTTGAATGGAGTTGACTTTTTCCAAAAAAAATTGAAATTTTGAAGAAAATGTGATTTGAAAATATTCCAAGATTCACAAAGTATCAGAAAAAAGGACTACAGAAATATTTAATCATGTTGATCCCAAAATATTAAAGTGTATTTTTGAGCTACTTAAGTGTGTCAGATTTTGAATTTGATCCCGAAAATGGGTTCAGAGCAGCCAAAGTAGCCAAGAATGTGATTAATCAATCATTTGTGTAGTCATGAAGAAACATGATACTTTGAAGAAACTAGCAACCTCTCATGCCGAAAGATGCAAGTAAAGTAGTGATAAACATGTGCTCTCATGTAAGTGGAGTATGCAATACAACCCTATGCTAGATGCAACCCTAGGTCTAGTTACCAAACTTCAAAAATTATCATCACTGAGAATTTAGCTAAATCTAATTCCCACTAACATTTAAATCATAGGGATATGAATATGACACATGTTCTTGTTTTTTTAGGATTAAATGTAAGTGTTTGAGGCACAAGAAGCCAAAATGACCAAAACATGTTTCCCTTTCAATGTAGCAAGCTGACGTAAGCATCAGAGAATAAATGCTAGGATGAAAAGAATTTTTCTTGCACATAGACACACCAAATACATGAGAGATCCTTCTTATGCTAGGTAATCAATATGTATTTTATCCATAACGAACCTTGCATTCATAACCTAAGATAGAAGTGTGCTAGGTATACTCATAGTGACCTATACATTCACTTAGTAGGGCAAGTATCAATAGTTACTATAGCATAGAGAATTCACTTAAACAAGAAAGGAAAAGAACCAACCTTACTGAGTTATCCATATAAAATGAGTTAGGGTACACATAGCCATCCAATAGAAGATGCAAGCTCTTATAGTGGACACCCCTTTTATGAAAATACTTTAGAGAATTGGAACTAGACTAACAAACAAAAAGCAAAGAAAATATCATCTTCCTAGTCCTCACTTCTCTAGCTGAAAGAGACATCATCAAGTTACTCAAAGAGACATACTAAATCAAAAGCAAAAAAAACAAAGAAATACTTAGCATATCCCAAAAAATTTATCATTTTGAGTTCATTTTTTTGTATTATAGGATTTATGTCAAGTGTCAATGTTCAAAACATGTGTAAAATAAATCTCTTCAGTAGAGTGACGATAGTAGAAAGATGTAGTTAGGACAATTGGTGATTGAAGTCAAAGAGGAATCTTTAGTGAGAAGAACCTTAGTAGGAAACTGAGTGACAATAGATGGACATAGTTAGAACAACTAGTGATTGACATGAGAGAGATCTTCCATGAGAGGAATCTCAATAGTGACACAAGCAATAGTTGGTAGTCATAGTTAGAACAACTAGTGATTGAGATGAGAGATCTTTCATGAGAGGAATCTCTAAAGTGACACGAGTGATAGTAGGAAGATGTAGTTAGAACAACTAGTGACTAATATAAGAGATCTTTCATGAGAGGAATCTCAAAAGTGATACAATCAACAATAGGAAGATGTAGTTAGAAAAATTGGTGACTGAAACTTAAGAGATTTTCTTCAAGAGGAGTCTTTGTAGTAACACAAGTGATAGTAGGCAGATGTAGTTAGAACAACTGGTGACTGAAGCTTTAAAAAACTTCTTTGAGAGGAATCTTTGTAGTGACATAAGTGATAGTAGATAGATGTGGTTAGAACAAGGTTGGTGACTAAATCTTAAGAGATTTTTTTCAAGAGGAATCTTTGTAGTGATACAAGAAATGGTAGCAAAAGGAATTAAAACAACTAGTGATAGAGGCTAATAAATTCATATGACACTACAAGGGTTGGCCCTAAGTTATGATAAGATTCAATCCAAGGATGCATGTGTAAAAGTAGAAAACTAAAGTAAGAAAGTAACTATACAAGAGCTAGAAGATGTGTGGCAAGATGTAGCATTGAAAACAAGAGATGCCTATTTATAAGGTTTTCACCTATGGCACCTTTTTTTTGTTTTTCAATTTTGTTTTAGTATTATCAAGGTTCCTATTTCTAGGTTTTCACCAAGGAAATGATTTTTTTAAGGACATTTTGCAATTTTTAGACTTTTTTTAGGACTTTTAAGTATATGCAAAGAGTCTTTGAAATTAGATCAGATATAGAACCACTTCAGATGGAGAGTGTTGATGGGCTCCTTGAGTGCCTCTTCCTTAGTGTAAGAAAGTTGGTAAGCACCAGATCCAAACACTATATTAACTATATATGAACCAAGCCAATTGGGTCCAAACTTCCCTATTTGTACCTATTCTTGCTGATTCTTAGGTTTTTCTCAAAAAAACATCACCCAGTTGGAATTCATGTGGCTTAACTTTCTTATTGTAGCTTATAGACATACACTATTTATAGGCTTGAAGATGATCGCATGCCACTTGTCAACATTAATCTAACAATTCTAGCCCTTGAAGTTGAGATATTATGTAGTCATCATCAGTATTGAGGCCCTTCATGGAGATTCTCAAAGTAGGAATCTCAACTTGAATTGGAAGCATAATATCTACTCCATACACCAAAGAAAAGGGCATTATACTCATTGGATTTCTAATACTCATTCAGTATGCACATAATGTTGAATTAATTTGATTGTACCACTCCCTTCTAGATTTGTTAGCTATGTGATGCAAGATATTAATAATATCTTTATTGGATGCTTCCACTTGACCATTACCCTGGGGGTAATAAATAGAAGACCAATGATGTGTGATTCTAAATTTTTTGCACAATTCTTTAAGATCCTTGTTTTTAAACTATCTTCCATTTTTATTAATGATGCAAGAAGGTACACAATACATACATACGATGTAATTCATAATGAATAGAGATATATTTTTTCCATTTTCTATAGAGAGAGGGACTGCCTCTACCCACTTAGTAAAGTAGTTTGTAGCTGTAATGATGAACTTGTGTCCATTTGAAGCAGATGGGTGACTCTAACCCACAATATCAAAGGCCCATTGTTGGAATGGCCATAGTGTGATAAATGGAATTAGGTCCCTAGCTAGAGCATCAATCAAATTTCCATGGACTTGGGATTGTTTCCAAGACTTGGCATAATTGATTACCTCTTGCTCCATCTTTGGCTAATAGTAACTAGCTCTAATAAATTTATGAGATAGTGTCAAGCCATTAGAGTGAGATCCACAAATGCCCTTGTACACATCAATTAATGCACATTTGGACTCATTAGTTTTTAGAAACCTAAGGAGTGTTCCATTGACACCTCTCCTAAATAAGTCATCAACAATAATAACATACCATGAAGCATTGTGGATAAGGTGACTTTTTCATTTTGGGTTAGATTGTTTGAAATTGTTTAGTTGCACAAGTAAGAATATATATGGTGGTAGCAAGATGAATCTTATCCTACAATACAATAGATTATCTAAGATTTAGGGGAATTATAGCCATGGTAGAGTAATATTTCCACCTAGATCTCATGTCAAAGATCATTCTCTAGCATTTGTAACATGGAAGCAAGAGTAGCCATTACAACAACCACTTTATTGTCTACCCAAGGAATTTGTTGAAAAGTGATATAAGAAAATTATTTCTTTAGGTCATCCACCATGCATTTATAAGGTATCAATTTCTCATCCTTCATCTAATACACATCATTGGCCTATTTGATTATGAGTTGTGAATCACCAAAGATATTTAATTCATCCACTCTCTAATGAACTGCAATATTCATGCCATTAATTAGGGCTTCATATTTTGCAATATTGTTTTTACAAGGAAACAAAATCATGAATAAGAGCCTAACATTAGATCCATGTTGTATGAATGAACCATCAAAGAATATCACCTAAGTTTGGTGTGTTAGCATGAGAATTGATTCATCAAGGAAGTTAATGTTGAGAGGAAGAAGACTTTGCATTTGTGCTTTTGCTAATTGATCAAAGATCACTTGTCCTTTGATAGCCTTTCTCTCAACATACTGAATGTAAAATTCACTTAATATTATGACCCATTTAGCTAACCTTCCCATTAGAGCTACCTTGCTGAGTAAGTATTTTATTGGATCAATTTCAGCAACTAGCTGTGTAGTATGAGCGAGCATGTAGTGTCTTTGCAGGAGGAAGTAAAGACAACTACCAAGCAAGCCTTCCCAATGATACTATAATTCATTTTATAAGAAATCAACATGTGACTTAGATAGTAGATAGCTCTTTCATTTTTATCATTATCTTCTTGAGCTAGCAAGATACCAAGAGATGACTCTATTACTGAGATGCAAAAAATAGGAGGCTTTCCATAGATAGAAGGCATCAAGATCGGTGGATTAGTAAGGTATTTCTTTATCTATGTTAGACTTTGATTGCAATATTGGCTCCAGTTATATTTCACACCTTTATGTAGAGTCTTGGTAAAAGGTTGTGACCTATCAGCATCCTATGAGATGAATCTGTGAATGGATTGAAGTCTTCCTTGTAAGCCCCTCATTTGACTAATATTGTGATGTGAGGCATGTCCATGATCACTTGATCTTTATTTGCATTTCCTAGATTTTACATCAAATGCACATTTCTTGAGGTTGAGTCTGAGACTAAATTTCACCATACAATCTAGGATGGGTCGCAAATCTTGAAAGTGAGTGTTGTGCCTTATGCTCTTAACCAAAGTATCATTGATATATTCCTCCATCATCTAATGCATCATATCATGGAAGATTGTAGTCACTAGCCTTTGATACATGGTAGCAGCACTTTTTAGACCAAATGGCATCACATTCCAATAGAAGGTCCCCATGTGCAAGTGAAAGTAGTCTTAATTTTGATCTGAATATAACTAGAAAATCCATCCATGAGTGTGTACATTTCATATCCTATTGTAATATCCACTATCATATCATGTTTGGGAGTGGAAAATCATCCTTTGAGCATGCTAAGTTTAGATCTTAGAAATCTATACAATCTCTGATAGATTTGTCATGTTTGGAGATTGAAACAATGTTGGAAAACCATTCGGCATAATCAATAGCACAGATGAAACTAGCTTTCAAAAGATTTTCCAATTAAACTTTGGTAAGTAATGCAACATGAGGATGCATTTTCCTAATTTTACATTTGACTAGTTTAACTCCTAATGCAATAGATAAATGGTGCATTGTGAGATCAAGATCCAAGCTTGGAATGTCTAGGTATGTCCATGCAAAATTTAACTTTTTCTCTAGGAAGAAGGCAATGAATTCCTCATTTTTTCTAGAGATAATGACTATTCAAGATGTATCGTGTGAGGTCTTTCCTCTATTCCCAAGTTGATCGATTGTGTTGGTTCTATCAACACTAATGGTCTTTCCTAAAAAATGACTAGGAAGTGTATCAAATAACTCATCCATAGGGACCTCAAAAAGGTTTTCACCTTTGGATATTGTTGGTCATTTTTTCCTTCCCACCAAAATTTTCATATTTGAATTCAAACATAGTAACGATCACATATTTAAAAATTCAAATAAAATGGAGATAAAATACCTTATACTAAAACCCTAGGTTATACTTTAATTCCTAAGTGACTGTGTGTTTTAATATTTTCATGAGCCCACAACATCCCCATCATTAGATCTTATCATGATCTATGATCATCACTATGTCACTTTACAGAGTTGCAAGGTAGTTATTTCATGTGACATAGTGATTCCTTGAAGCATGAATTTTGCTGGACCCCTTTCCTATTAGAGCATGTTGGCAATTTTGTGTTTTCTCATTAGTTGAGGTGATGTTTATACAAGGTGCAAGCTAGTTCCTTCAGTGCATTTTACTCATTGTTAGATCAAGGATCATCCACATTCATTGCTTTATCTCTTTGTATAGTTGTAAGGTAGTTATTTCATGTGAGATAGAAATGATTTGATATGTGGGTGTGGGTCCTATTTCATTCTTAGCTACAAGTGATGTCGATGGAGTATCAGATAAGTTGGCATGGTACCAACATTCCTATTGGTTGATGCATTGATAGGTTTGGTAAATTTTTGAGGTAGTCAAATGGTGGGAGATCAATGTCTCTTATTGTGGTACTATAGGAAAATGATCAATATTTAGCTATAGTGATATAGCGATGATTTTCCATATGTCTAAGTGAGCTTAGTTTGGCAGGCATAGTTAGGTTGACATTGTGGTTAAATCAATAATAGTGTAAGCCATCACAGTCAAGTTTTAAAGGGTTGTGTAGTTAGTTAATGATGTGGTCAAAACATGTAAAGACTCTATGAGGTGGCCAAAGGAAATAATATGATTCCTCCACATGGCTTGTTTGGGTTAGAAGACTTTGTTTGACTACTAACCTTGCTGATTTGTAACTAGCTAGAAGAAAGGAAAGATTGGGTTTTCTTGCATGATTTGATCTTTTTGATTGATCCCAACCACTCCAAGTTAATGATAGATTTTAAATGATGCAAAAGACACTCTTTCCACACTATGATCATCCATTTTGAGGAGTTTTGGCATTGATTTAAGCCATTTTTGTCACTTTAGGGTTTTCTCTAGTTAGGGTTTCCATCATTTTCTTTCCTTTGCAAGTGTACCAAATCAAATCTATTGTTGGGATCATCTTGATTATTCTTTGAGCACTTAATGATAGTGGTTGTAAAGTAACTTTAATTAGAAATATCTCAGTTATGCCTAAGGTTTAAAGGTAGATTTTGTAATCTTTGTAAGGCTTGATCTTTCTTTCTATGATTCTCTA
This sequence comes from Cupressus sempervirens, assembly GCA_028749045.1. NCBI lineage: Eukaryota > Viridiplantae > Streptophyta > Pinopsida > Cupressales > Cupressaceae > Cupressus > Cupressus sempervirens. Next base: position 774,256,643 of record CM053793.1, read on the forward strand.
GTATCACTTCTATGCATACCACTATAATTTTAAATGCCTCTAAGCCATTGTAATCCTCTACTAAGTCCCTTTTAGCCATTAACACACTATGCAAGTTCTCTTTGCCTTTGGTTAATATTTTTGTCTATATTTTGCAATTTGTATGATTGTATCTAATTTTGAAATTTGAATGATATTAAGTGAAGTCTCTTCCTATAGCATTATTTTGTTTCTTGATCTACATGTGGCTTTTGAATTAAGAAAAATATCAATCTATATTTTTTGATGTTATAACTAGTTAACTATACATTCAGGGGTAGAGATAGGGTCAAACACTCTATTTTGGTGCATCACCCCTTAGGTTAGAGTAGGTAGATTTTTTGATGCAAGGATGGAATGAAGAACTAGGTCCAAGGGCACACCCAACAATCCAAACCACCATGCAAGAGTTAACATAGCAGAAAACACAACACAAATACAACACCAAGGAGAGAGAACAAGATATTTTATTTATTCAACAAGTAATTAGTATACATGCCCAGCTATAAGGCCTTTTGGGTTACAACCAAATACAAAAATAAAACTTCTAGGTCCATGATCTAGCTTTAAATTTGCATTTCTAGACACATATGCCTTCCATTTCAACCCTCTAAGTTCTCCTTTAATCTAAGCCTAAGTGCTCTATTTATACTTTCCAAAATGGCTTATAGAAGATTCTAGAACATTACATAATAGAAAGGCTGACCTAAAGAAGATTCTATTACTAAATTCATGATCAAAATTAAATACACAAGTTGGCTCCCACTAAGAACCAAAAACATAGACAACTCGATACACACTAGATAAGTCGACACACACTAGAAAACTTGGCACACACTAGAAAGATGGCACTCAACATCAATTAGAAACTGACACTCGGCATCAATTGGAAACTTGCACTCAACATTAACTTGAAACTGGAACTCACCATCAACTAGAAATTGGCACTCAATATTAAATTCAAATTGGCACTTGACATTAACTAGAAACTAGTACTCAACAACAATTGGAAACTCACACTTAGCATCAACTAGAAACTAACACTTGGCATCAATTAGAAACTAGTACTCAACATCAACTAGAAATTGTTACTTAGCATCAACTAGTAGAATGAACAAAAAGTGCAGGATTACAAGAAAACCCAAGATGCTCCTGCATCAGACATTTAGGGTTGGAAGAAATGATTCTCTTGAATCATTGAGATTTCAAAACCTAAGCTAAATCCAAATTAGATTGAGAAATCCATATAGCATCTTCAATTGGTCTGTTCTTCCATTTCACCAAATACTCAGTAATCTTTTCCTCTTTTCCTCTTACCAACTCTTTGATCCAATACCTTTTCAAATTCTTCAATCTGCTTGTTAGGATAATCATCTAATACAAGAACTTCATCATCTAACTCATGATACTTATATAAATCAACAATATTGAATATAGGAGATATTTCCATGTCATTGGGTAACTCAACTTCATAAGCATTACCATTGTCAATCTTCTTCAAGATCTTACAAGGTCCAAATTTCTTAATCTTTGGCTTATTGTATGTTCCAATAGGAAATCTTCCTTTCTTTAAATGAACCATCACCTCATTACCAACTTCAAAATTATGATTTCTTCTAGACTTATGAGTATTCTCCTTATACTTCTAATTACTTCATTCCAACCTCAACTTCACTTCCTTATGCAAAGACTCCATAAAATCAGCAAATTCTTCTCCTACAGTGTTTCTCTTTTCTTCACTAGCAACATCTCTCAAATCTAATATACCTCTGGGCTGCATTCTAGTAACAATCTCAAAAGGTTGCATTCCAGTAATAATCTCAAAAGGCTGCATTCTGATATACCACTCTAGGTTACATTCTTGTAACAATCTCAAAAGGTATTTTTCCTATACTCCTATTCATAGAATTATTATATGCAAACTCAGTTTGTGCTAACACTATTTCTCAATTACTTGGCTTATCTCCCACTAAACATCTTAGTAAATTACCAAAGCTTTTATTTACAACATCTATCTATCTATCTGTCTATGACTGAAATGTAGAACTAAACTTTGACTCAGTACCCATCTTCTCCCACAAAGTCTTCCAAACATAACCAAAAAACTTACTATCTCTGTTAGAAATAATGTTTCTTGGTAATCCATGCAATCTCACAATTTCTTTAAAGAAAAGTTCAGCAACATGCTTAGCATCTAAAATCTTCTTACATAGTATGAAATGAGCCATCTTAGTAAATCTATCCACTACAACAAAAATGGAATCATACCCCTTCACTGTCTTAGGTAATCCAAGGAAAAAATCCATACTAATGTCACTCTAAGGTTTCTCAAGAACAGTAATAAGTGTATACAAACCAATATTTTGAATTACTCCTTCTACAATTTGACAAACTCCACAACTCTTAACAAATTTTTGAACATCCTTATACATTTGTGGCCAACAATACTTCTCTTTTAGCAAACTCAATGTCTTATCAATTCCAAAATGTCCAGCCAATCCACCACTATTCTTTTTCTTAATTAGATTTAACCTCATAGAACTTCTAAGAATACACAACTAAATATATTTGGACAACATACCTTCTTGAATGAAATACTCATCATACTTACTTATGTGATCTGTCAGATTTGGTGCTCTGCGCTCTTTCCATGCCTCTAAAAAGTTAGGTTCGGCATCATACAACTCTTTCATTTTATCAAAACCAAGAACTTCAACCTTCATTTTAGTCAAAAAAGAATGTCTTCTACTCAATGCATCAGCAACTCTATTAGTGACTCCACTCTTATGCTTAATTAAAAATGTGAAACTCTACAAGTACCCAACCCACTTCATATGTCTCTAATTTAATTTATGTTGACTTCCCAAGTATTGTAAAACTTTATGATTAGTATATAGCACAAACTCCTTAGGAATCAACTAATGTCTCCACTTCTTTAAGACTTGAACAATAGCATAAAACTCTTGATCATACACATAATACTTCCTTTTAGCATCATTCAAATTTTCATTAAAAAAAGCAATGGGCTTACCCTCTTGACTTAGTATATTTCCTATTGCATTACCACTTGCATCACATTCAACTTGAAATACTTTGTTTAAATTAGACAAAGCCAATACAAGTAATTTAGCAACCTTTTGTTTCAAAGTCTCAAAACTCTTATTAGTTCCATGTGTCCACTTGAATTCTTTTTTATCTCCCTTCATTATCTTAGTCATAGCATTACAAATAGAATTGAATTTCCTCATAAAGTTCTTATAAAAACTAGCCAAACTATGAAATGATCTTACCTCACCCACATTCTCAGGTGTAGGCCATTCCAAAATTTCTTTAACCTTCTCAAGATCCATCTTCAATCCATTAGCTGAAATCATAAATCCCAAATACACAATCTCCTCTTGTATAAAAGAACACTTTTTCAAATTAATCAACAACTTTTCCTCTTTCAACCTCTATAATACTTGCGTAATATGCTCAAGATGTTCTTCCTTAGTCTTACTAAATATCATAATATCATCCAAGTAAATAATCACAAACTTACCCAAGAATCTTTTCATAACTTCATTCATCAACCTCATGAAAGGACTAGGTGCATTAGTCAAACCAAGAGGCATAACCAACCATTCATACAAACCATCTTTTTTCTTGAAAGTGATCTTCCATTCATCACTTTCTCTTATTCTAATCTGATGATAGCCACTCTTCGAATCAATCTTGGTAAAATACTTTGCTCCACTCAAACAATCCATTATATCATCCATCCTCAATATAGGAAACCTATTTTTCATTAAGATCTTGTTAATAGCTCTAGAATTAGTACATATTCTCCATTCTCCATTTGTTCTAGGTGCTAATATAGTAGGTACAACACATGGACTCAAGCTTTTCAAACCTTTTTGCAACAACTCATTCACTTGTCTATTAAGTTCTTCATTCTCTATAGATGCCAATCTATATGGTGCTTTGTTTGGCTAACTAACTCTAGGAATCAGATCCATACAATGACATATGCTTCTTACTAGAGGTAAACCATCAGGAATATCATCATCAACAATATCTTTATATTCATTCAACAATTCTACAATTTCTAGTGTCATGCCAACTTTTTCTTCTTTTTTGTTACTACCAACACTTAGTCCTCTAGGAACTATAGCAAAACAAACTTGATTCTTCTTTACTTCCTTTTCAAATTGCTTTCCATTAACCATGCAAACTTTTATTACCTTACAACTTACCTCATCTAGACTTTCAATCAAAGGAAACAATGTTTATTTCTTCCCATTTACCAAAAGAGTATTTTAATTCAATATTCCATCATGTACAACATATCCATCATATTTCCAAGGTTTACCCAACAAAATATAACAATAACTCATGGGCATAATATCACAGAAAACTTCATCAAAGTAATGTCCAATTTTGAACTTCACAAGGTATTGCTCACTTACCAATATCTTATGCTCATCTTTGATCCACAAAACATTGTAGGGTTTAGGATGCTTCAGCCTATGCAACTGCAACTTTATAACTAGCTCTTATAATGCCAAATTTGTAGAACTTCCACTATCAGTGATCACTTTGCAGAATTTTCCAACCATCTTACATCTTATCTTGAAAAGATTTCTCCTTAAAATAGGTTCCTCATCAATTCCCTTATTACATAAGGTTCTTCTCACCATCATATTTTCTCTAGCCTCAGGCCCACTTGGTGAACCCACATCATCTCCTTGAATTACAACATTTATGTTACCTTGCCCATTTTTAGAGGATCTACATCTAAAAGATCTATGTCCCTCTTTACCACATGTAAAAAGATTACCATGAAATCCACCTCTAGAATAAGAATTATCTCTTCCTCAATAAGAATTAGTAACTCCTCAGTAAGAGTTACAACTTTTCCAATTAGTCTTACCTTTTTCATCATTCTTCCACTCAGATTTTCCTTTATCCTACAAAAAAATGTTAGATCTACCACCTTCACTATAAGATCTACCTTTTCCTCTTTGGAATCTTCCACCTCTACCTCTTTTCCTTTGTTCATGCTTCTTTGCTAAGATCTCCTTAGCTTTCAAGGCATATTGATCGATATGCTTCTTCAACACTTTCCAACTTCACAAAACTTATTTCATCTTGAATTTTAGATCTCAATCCATTTATGTACCTTGCAAGTTTCACAACATCATCATCCACATATCTAGATCTGATGTCCAATCTATAGAATTCCTTGCAATACTCTTTCATAGTCATATCTCTTGTCTCAAATTTTGCATCTTTCTCAAAAAGCTAACTTGGTAATCAGCAGGAGGGAATATGTTCTTTACCTTGTTCACCATCCTTGTCCAAGTTTTGATCTTCTCCTTTCCTCTCTTTTGTCTATCAATTTACAAATGTTCCCACCATAGTGATGCATGATCTTTCAACCTAGTGATTGCAATCTTTACCTTTCTATTATCAAGAGTGTTTTCATACTCAAAGAGCTTCTCCATGTTAGAGATCTAATCAAACAAAACATTGGTATCCAATTTTCCATCATATGGAACAACTTCTACAACAAGCTTTAAATTTGCACTCGACAACACTCACAATAATATTTCCTCATCTTGATCTTCTTCAAGTTTTGGATTATGGTTTGGTGTTGCTGCTTCATCATCACTTAAATCATCAAGATGTGCTCCTCTCCTTTGGGTTGTCTCTGTAGAATCTAATCTAGCTCCAATTTGTCTCAATTGATCTAATATAGCATTATCAACATTATTTCCTCTACCACAAACCATCTTTACAAATTAAGTTCCTACAAGATCGTAACCCTCTGCAAGTTATAGGTCAAATTCATAGATCTATCACCCTAGAACCAAATCCAAATTAGAGTTCTACACAATGAAATCACCACAAGGATGAACCTCAAGCTCTAATACCACTTGATGTAGGGATGGAAGGAATAACTAGGGCCAAGGGCATACCCAGCTATCCAAACCACCATGCAAGTGTTAACATAGTAGAAAAAACAACATAAATATAGCACCAAGGAGAGAGAACAAGATATTTTATTGATTCAACAAGTAATCAACATACATGCCTAGCTATAAGGCCTTTTAGGTCACAACTTGATACAAAAATACAACTTCCAAATCCACAATTTAGCTTTAAATTTGCATTTCCAAACACATATGCCTTCCCTTTCAACCCTCTAAGTTTCCCTTTAATCTAAGCCTAAGAACTCTATTTATACTTACTGAAATGTCTTACAGAGGATTCTAGAACATTACATAATAGAACGGTTGACCTAAACAAGATTCTATTATTAAATTCATGATCAAAATTAAATACACAAGTGGGCTCCCACTAAGAACCAAAAAAATAGACAACTCGACACACACTGGGTAAATCAACACACATTGGAAAGTTGGCACTTGGCATTAACTGGAAATTGGCACTTGGCATCATTTGGAAACTAGCTCTCAACATCAATTGGAAATTGGCACTTGGCATCCATTGGAAACTGGTGCTCAGCATCAACTATAAATTGGGCAACAACTAAAAATTAGCACTTGATAGCAACTGGAAATTGTCAATCAACACCAACTAGAAATTGGCACTCAACATCAACTAGAAATTGGCACTCGACATCCACTAGAAACTGGTACATAGAATCAACTAGAAACCAGTACTTGACATCAACTAGCAAAAGGAACAAAAAGTGCAGGATTACAAGGAAACTCAAGATGCTCCTACATCATTTTCTTTCATGCATTCCTTCTCCCTTTTCCTCTCCAAGTGTAGTTAGGATCACCCTAATAGAAAAGGAATTCAACCTTCTCTAGAGACTCAACCTCACAATTCAAGTCCCACTGCTTGGAGGTTGTCTCCATGTTTCACAAGGTTTTCCTTAGGTAAAAACTTTGGACAAGCCTATAAAAATTTATAAAAATAGTTTTTGGCATGCCTGGTGGGATGGTATTTAGAAGATTTCAAAGCCTACTAGTGTCAAAAGAGAATAATTTAAAGTTGATGTTGAGAAGATGGTGTTTCTCTCAGTATTCCAGGCCTTCAAGAGCCCCTTTTCCATAAGGTAGTTGATGACTCTACGCCTTCATATCTAGTTCCAGACCAAAGTTGTATGATTCATGCCCAAAGCTAAAACAAGGGCATCTTCTAGAGGTAAATTTTAGTATCAAGAGCTTTCATTTTAAAATCCTAGAAGAAGAAAGTCTAGATTGTCTCTATCACTAGTTAGGAGTATGAAGTACATACATACCCCTACAAGATCAATCTCCACTCCTCCTATTGTGAGATCTCAACCTAGAAATCTATTAGCTCATATTAATAGATTACTTGTTTATATGGTTAGAGCTCATGTTTTTTCCACCTTTAATGGTGGATGTCCACTTTTGTTAGCCCAAAGACATGACATACCAATAGATGTACTTAAAAGTATACCTAAATTCACTAGTGAAACTTCCATCTCTCCCTTAGAACATATTCAAGAGGTTGCAAATGTCTACAATATCCATGGTATTATAGAAGATGATGTGGTTGTTAGACTCTGAGGTTCATATTGAAAAGGAAAAGCCCTACAATAGTATAGGTGTCTATCACATGGTCCTATAATGAATTGGGATGGGTTAGGAGTAGGACTATGTAAACATTTTGAGGATAAAAGTGACTATTTGTCACTTTTAGAATAACTAATTACTATAAAAAGAGCCCCCCATGAATGTATAACTAATTTCAACTACAAATTTCAAAAGACATGGGACAAAATACCTACTTTAGTGAAACCTAACCCTAGAAATGCCTTTGTACATTACCTTAGAGCTTTTAATAGTGATATTGCCACTATAATCCAAACCATGGGAGGAGATATCTTACTTTATGCTTATGAAATAGTAATAAGGGCAAAAAGCATATTGATATAAGGGCATGATTGATTTAGGGGCTACTAGTTTAGTGATGCCCAAGTGTGTTGCCAATGCTTTAGAAATAAATTATGAGCCCATTGTTAGGCATATATTATAGTTGGATGGTAGTACTATCAAGACTATAGGTATCCTTATGGATTTTGGAATGGACCTACATGTATACCCTAGTTGTATAGTAAATCAAGATATATCAGTTATTTAGGTCAAGTCATAGTTTTCCATTTGCCTCTCAAGAGATTTCACTACTCAAATAGGTGGCTATATATCCTCTGATTGGTCATATATGTTTTCTAGAATGAGATATGGAACCAAGACTTCAATCAGAGTAGAGCCTCTATCCCTCCATTATATTGAACCCTACACCCCTAATCTCATCACTATTAATTGCACTATCCTAGAGATGGATTAGGATGACATAGTAAATGAGCCTACCACTTCTCTACTAGAGATACCTAATTTCCTCTTAGATGAATGAGCTAATGGATATCAATTTAATCCCATATCAAAAACCCTTGAGATAGGTCTTGGTACATACTATGTGTTAGAGAGGGATGCTCTTGTCCCTAACCTTATGAAGACCAAAAAAGATATGAGTGGGATATAGAGTATTTTTTTTGATGGATCATGAAATAAAAATTGATCGGGGGTGATTGTGATGTTAATTTATCCTACACAAGTAAGGTACTACTTTTCCTTTAGGCTCCAATTTAGTTGTACCAATAATGTGTCCTAGTATGAGTCCTTGATCCAGGGTCTTCTACTTGCTTAATAAAGAGAAATTCAAACATTGAGTGTATATAGAGATAGTGAGTTAGTGTTCAATCAGGTAAGAAACTAAAATATCACTTAAAATGGCTTGATTAAGTCTTTTAAGCATATAATATGGGATTTTCTTGAAGGCTTCAATGCATTTAATATTTAGAGCATCCTCAGGAAGAAGAATAGATATGCTAATAGAATTGTAGCCATTGGTGCATCTTATGATGTGTAAGGGAATCTTGAGGATGAGAAGAAGCAAAAAATTAGAGTGCTAGTTAGACCTACAATTCCTGACAACAACACCAATTAGCAAGTGTTTTAGTCTGATGCACAAATTGTAAGTTTCTTGCAAAATGAGGTAGAATTCTTAGAGAGAAACCAATCTAGGTTGCATGACCAATATGGAGATCAAATCATCAATCTTAGTTCCAAAAAGTTTCCTAAGGGTCTCATTACCTTAGAGAATGTCTTCAACATTGATGACCAAGAAAGAGATAGAGGCATGAACCTAGCTACTGACAAAGACAATTATAGACTAGTTGTGGTTGCTAATGGGAAAACCTTAAACATTTGAAAGGTATGTTATGAAATTGAGCAGGAAAATTTCATTCATCTATGTCAAGAATTTAATGACATATTTTCTTGGACATATGATGATTTAAAGGGTTTTGATCCAATTTTGTTTTAGCATACCATAGACTTAGTAGAAAATGTCAAACTACCAAGGAAAAATAGAGGCTAGTGAATCCCAAAATTGAACCCTTAATGAGAAAAGAGTTATCCAAGTTGATTGAGGATAATATAATTTTCCTTACCAAGCACTCATCATTGGTATCGAAATTTGTCCCTACTAGGAAGAAGAATGGAGAAATTAGATTATGTGTGGATTTTAGGGATCTTAACCAAGCTTTCCTTAAAGATTATCATCCCCTCCCTTCCATGGAACATATATTGTCCAAGGTCAGTGGTTCAGAGAGGTTCTCATTTCTTGATGGATTCTCTAGTTAGGATCAAGTACTGGTCAAAGAGTCTGATATATACAAGACTATAGTCACCACCAAATGGGGTACCTATGCTTATAGTAAAATGCTTTTTGGGATAACAAATGCAAGTACTACATTTCAAATGGTAATAGAGATGGCCTTCAAAAACATGATTGAAAGGTTTGCATTGGTTTACCTTGATGATATCACACTATATTCAAAGGATATAGCATATAATTTTGGTCATCTCAAACATTCATAAGGTGTAGAAATGTTGGGGTATCCCTTAACCCAAGCAAGTGTTTCTTTGCCATCAATCAAGGAAAATTATTAGGACACTATTGTCACAAAATTTGGTAGCCTTGTCCAAAGTTTTTACCTAAGGACAACCTTGTGAAACATGGAAACAACCTCCAAGCTATGGCACTTGAACTATGAGGTTAAGTCTCTAGAGAAGGTCAGCTTCCTTTACTATTAGGGTGCACCTAACTACACTTGGAGAGGGAAACGAAGAAGGAATGCATGAAAGAAAATCTATCTACTCTAACCTAAGGGGTGATGCACCAAAATAGAGTGTTTGACCAGAATACAGATTCAATTTTTTCTTAATTCAACAACCACATGTAGATTAGACAACAAAAGAATGCTATAGGAGGAGACTTCACTTAATATCATTCAAATGCCAAAAGTAAATACAATCATGTAAATTATAGAATATAGATTAAAAAAAATTAGCCAAAGGCAAAGAGAACTTGAATAGTGTGTTAATGGCTAAAAGAGACTCAATAGAGGATTAAAATGGACTAGAGCCATGAGAAACTATATTATTATACATAGAAGCATTACTAGATAATCAAAGAAAGATCAACCCTTACAAAGATTACAAAATTTTCCTTTATAGCTCAAGCATAACTGAGGTATTTCTAACTAAAGTTACTTTACAACCAATACCATTAAGTACTTAGAGATTAATCAAGATTATCCCAATAGTAGATTTGGTTTGGTACACTTGCAAAGGCATGAAAATCGTGGAAAACTTGACCAAAGAAAACCTTGAAGTGATGGAAACAGTGTTGATCAATGCTAAAATTCCTCAAAATGGATGATCAAATAGTGGGAAGAGTGTTCTTTGCATTTTTTAAAACCCAACATTAACTTAGAGTGGTTGGGATCAATCAGAAAGATTGGATTATGCAAGAAACCCTATCTTTTCTCATTTCTTGCTTATGAAATCAGCAAGGTTAGTAGGTCAACTTGGTCAAGTAACCACAAACCTCTACATGGATGAACTATATTTTTTATTTTGCCACCTCATGAAGTCTTTTTATATCTAATTGCATCATTAACTAAAAATTCCACCATTTAAAACTTAACTGTGACAACTTACAATATTTTCAATTTTAATTGTGATGGACCAACACAACTACACCTACCAAACTAGGCCCGTTAGGACACATGAAAAATCTTCACTATGTCACTATAGCTAAATATTAATCATTTTTTCCTAGAAACATAACAAGAGACATCAATCTTCCTCCATTTGATGGCCTCGAAGGTACACTAAACTTGTCAATGTACTGACCAATACAAACATGGTCTTTTGCCAACCTATCTGACACTAACCCACCACATCATGGCCCACAAAAGGAAAGGACCCACCTACCACATGTCAAGTTTTCACTATGTCACATGAAGTAACTACCCTAAAAATCTTCATAGTGATATAGTGACAACCATAGATGATCCTTGATCTAACAATGGGTAAAATACAGTAAAGGAACTAACCCACACCTTGCATAGTCATTACCTTAACCAATGAGAAACCAAAAAGCTACCATCTTACTTTAACAACTACCTGGCTACTCTAATAGGAAATGAGGTCCACCAAGCCATCACCATGTCACATGAAATAACTAGCTTGCAGCTCTGCATAGCAACATAGCCACGACCATAGGTCATGAAAGGATCTAACAATGAGCAAATTACAGGTCTGCAAAAATGTAACTTAATAAAACATAGAAATATTATGAAGTTTTTTATTTAATTTATTTTTTATTTCCATGGTATTCTTTAATATTAAAGGTGGGAAGTGATCATTTAACACTTGAATTCAAATGTGGCAATTTTGGCAGGAAGGTAAATTTGTCCAACAATTCTAGTGACTCAGGGAGGATGCAAGCCAGCTATGCATAGACCAATATCCTGCACATCTATTAGGCAAAAAAGTCATAGAAGCCATGAGAATATGCCTAGAAAAACCCTAAAATTGCAAAAAAAAATGCCTAGGAACCCCAAAAGTTCCTCTTTACAACTAAAACTAGGAACCAAAGTCCTCTACAACCTCTACCATAAACACATGTGCTTGTGCACTTCTTGAAAAAAAGGAAATTGTAAGAATTAAACTAACCTAATTATATACATGAAATACATTATCTTTTATTAGAGTTAGGACTTAAGATATATCCCATTAACTAGAATAGGAAAAATTTCACCATTAGGCCTTCTTAATTAAAAAGCATTGGCCTATTTGCAACTAATAAGCACATAGGAACCAATCCACAGTGAATCAAATTTTGAGTGCCTCCCTAGTTTTTCCCTATCTACATCCTACTTGAGCACAAGGTTACCCTCTCTAAAAAATCTAGCCTTAGCCTTGTTATCAAAGCTATTTTTCATCTATTGTTGATGTGCTCCTAGGGTCTACATGGCCTAGCTTCTTTTCTCTTCTAGCTCCATCAGCTCTACCATTCTTACTATCATAGCATCACTTTCCATTAGCTCCAACTGATGAGTCTATTCTAGAGATGGGAATTCTAATGAAATTGGAAGCCTTGTTCCCTGCCATATACCAACATAAAGGGTGGATTTCCAATTGCCCTCTTAGGTTTTATTCTATCAACCCATAGTGTTGTCTTCAACTTTTGATACCAACACCTTTGTTTATCCTCAATAATCCTTTTCATAATCCTCATTAGGTTTTTGTTAGATGACTCATCCAATCCATTTCCTTGAGGATAGTAGTTCAGGAATGTGCTTAAGTAGATATTATGATCAACTTCCCATGCACAAATCTAAGCTCCAACAAAAGATTTTGAATTATTTGAAATAATGGTTGAAAGGGCACCAAACCTGGTAATAATTATGTCAATGAATTCAATAACTGAAGATTCTAAGGAATCCTTCAATGCAACTATCTATATCCATCTAGTGAAGTAATCTATAGCAATAAGGATCCATTTGTAACTAGAGCCAGAAGGAGGATTGATGGGGCCTATGAAATCCAATCCCCATTGGGAAAAGGACCAGTCTACCTAAATGAGGTGAAGAGGGAGAGTTGCAAGCTTGTGTTTACTTGAAAAGAAAGCACATTTTTCACACTTCCTCACATACTTATCAAAATCATGGAACAAGGATGGCTAGTAGTAACTAGCTCTCATGATCTTCATTGCAATTTTCCTTTCTAAAAAGTGGCCACCACTAGGACCATCATGAATTTCTTTGATCACTCTTTCATCTTGGTCTATATCAATGAATCTCAATATGACTCCATTGAAGTCTCTCCTAAATAGGGTATGATCAACTATAGCATAGGGGATTGACTGTAATATGAACTACCTCCTTTTAGCCTTATTCAACCCTTGAGGATATCCATTTCCTATTAAGAAGGTTTTTATGTCATCTATCCAACTCCTTGGATTATCATTTGTTACTTCTTGCTATTCTATCAATACCATAGCAACTTCCTCATCTGACTCCTGAGATGGGATCATCTATATGCACAATCATTTCCCTCTTAGATCCATCCAAATCTCTTTTTAGTAATATCATTTCTTAAAAGAAAGTCCTTCACATTGGCATGGGGTACTAACAAATGGACCTTGTTATAAGATAGAAGGTGTCTAAATTTCTTTAAAACTCTTATGATTGTAAGCGCTTGCTTCTCTACATAACTATATTTTTCTTCATATTCCTTAAGCCATTCCCTAAAGAAAGAAATAGGTTGTTCTTCATTCTTATCATTTGTGTGAGAAAAGAGAGCGAAAATTCTTGGCTCACCACCTAAGGCATAAAGAATGAAATCCTTCATAAAATTTAGATTAATGAGAGTAGGGGCTGAGGATATGACTTCTTTGATCTCTTCAAAATTTACCTTCCCTTCCTTGGTCCATGTAAACAATGAATTCTTTTTAAGCATGGCTATAAGGGGTTTCACCATAGTCGCTAACTTATGGATAAATTTCCTCACAAAATTTATTCTACGAAGAAAAATTTACAAACCTTTCTTATGAGTAGGAAGGTGAAGAGCAAGAATTGTCTTTTTTTTTTCTAGATCAATCGTTAAACCATCCTTTGATAAAAAATTTCCTAATAATTTTCCTTAATTTTTGGAAAAGACACACTTTCTTGGGTTAAGGGTTACCCCAAAATCTCTACACCTTATGAACACTTGTCTAAGATGACCAAAATGATTTGATATATCCTTTGAATACACTATGATATCATCAAGGTAAACTAATACAAACCTTTCCATCATGTTTTTAAAGGTCATCTCTATTGCATTTTGAAATTTGGCACCTACATTTGTTAGCCCAAAAGTCATTTTACTATAAGCATAGGTCCCTCATTTGGTGGTGAATGCAGTCTTGTATCTATTAAACTATTTGACCAATGCTTGATTGTAACCAGAGAATCCATCAAGAAATGCGAACCTCTCTGAACCACTGGCCTTGGACAATATTTGTTCCATGGAGGGTAGGGGATGATGATCTTTAAGGGAAGCTTAGTTAAGATCCCTAAAATCCACACATAATCTAATTTCTTCATTCTTCTTCCTAATAGGGACAAGATTTGTAACTCATGATGAGTGCTTGATAGGGAAAATCATATTAGCCTCAATTAGCTTCGATAATTCTTTTCTCATTAAGGTTAAATTTTAGGATTCATTGGCCTTAGTTTTTTCCTTACTGGTTTGACATTTTCTACTAAGTCTATGATATGATAAAACAAACTAAGGTCAAAACTCTTTAAATCATCATATGTCCAAGCAAATATATCATCAAATTCTTGACACAGATGAATGAAATTTTCTTGCTCAATTTCAAAACACAGCTTTCCCATGTTTAAGGTTTTCCCATCAACAACCAAAACTAGTGTATAATCATCTTTTTCAATAGCTAGGTTCATGCCTCTGTCTCTTGCTTGGTCATTAGGGTTGAAGACACTCTCTAAGGTAATCAAACCCTTAGGCAACTTGTTGGAACTAAGATTGATGATTTGATCTCCATACTAGTCATGCAACCTATATTGGTTTCTCTCTAAGAATTCTACCTCATTCTACAAGAAACTTATAATTTGTGCATCAAATTCAAACACTTGCAAATTGGTGTTATTATCAAGAATTGTAGGTTTAACTACCACTCTAATTTTTTGCTTCTTCTCTCCCTCAAGGTTCCTTGGCACATCATAAGATGCACCAATGACTGAAATTTTATTAGTATATCTATTCTCCTTCCTAGGGATTCTCTAAATATTTAATGCATTAAAGCCTTCAAGAAAATCCCATACTCTATACTTTTAAGACTTAAGCAAGCCATTCTTAGTGATATATTGGTTTCTTACCTGATCAACCACTAACTCAATATCTCCATATACACTCAATATTTGGATTCTTATTTTTTGAGCAAGTAGAAGACCCTGAATCAAGCACTCATCCTCGGCCACATTATTGGTACAACTAAATTGGAGCCTAAAGGAGAGGTAGTATCTTACTTGTGTAGGAGAAATCAACATCACACCTACCCCTAATCCATCATTATTTCTTGATCCATCAAAAAACTTACTACATATGCCACTCATATATTTTGTGATCTTCACAAGGTTAGGGACTAGAGCATCCTTCTTTGAGAAATAGTATGTACCAAAACTTATCTCAAGAGTTTCTGATATGGGATCAAATTGATATGCATTAGCCCATTCATCAAAGAGAAAATCATGTATCTCTATTAGAGAAGTGGCAGACCCATTTACTATGCCATTCTCATCCATCTCTAAGATAGTGCAATTCATATTGATGAGATTATGAGTATAGGTTTCAATATGACAGAGGGCTAGGGGCTCATCTCTGATTGAAGCCTTGGTCCCATATCTTGTTTTGAAAAACATATATTACCAATTAGAGGATATGTAACCACCTATTTGGTTAGTGAAATCTCTTGAAAAGGAAAATGGAAAAGTGTGGCTTGACCTTAGCAAATGATATATCTTTAGTTATAGTATAACTAGGGCATACATGTAGGGCTAGTTCAGCATTCCTAAGGATCCCTATAATCTTGATAGTACTACCATCTAATTGTAATATATCCCTAACAATGGGCTCATATTTCATTTCAAAAACATCAACAACACACTTAGGCATCATTGAACTACTATTCCTTGAATCAATCATGCAATTGTGGACTAGCTTATCCCCTATAATTAGAGAAACATAAAATGGAGGAGGTATAACCTTTTTACTTGTTTCTATTTCTCTTGATGGTTGTATCAAACTTGTGGTGCTTCCTTCTCTTGATGGTTGATTCCTTGGGTCAATAATTTCTAATTCTTGCTACAATAGCCTCTTTTGCATGGGTATAGTACAAACAACATCCCACATAGAAATATTCACATTTGTCTTCTTCATCTACTCTACCACACTAAATAAAGCATTAGGTTCTTTGGTAGAAGCCTTAGGAGGTGTATGTGTAGGAGGTTGAGATGGAATTACTTGGGGGCCAATCACATCTCCCCTAGAATTACTTTATCTTTGTTGTTGAGGGGAATTGGCTTGATCATTCACCATTTGTATATAAGGTACTATATTTGATGTTGAAGCTTGATTAGGAGGAGGAGGGGTAGCATCTTCAACAACTCTTCTATTACTCCTATTTTTGTGAGTAATGGAGTCCTAGTTTACATTACAATGTTCCTCCACCTAATGATTCAGGAAGAAGAAATCACCTTGTCTTTGTATCTATAAGGTGGCTTTGGATTGGTTCTCATTATATGATTGTCCTACTGTAGGCTCTTGGGTGTTCAAAGCTCAATAGGATTCAGCTTTCTAACACACACAATAGGAATAGGAGTAATTGCAAGAGGGACAAAAATCTTGATCTTGAGCCATATTTTTTTGAGGGAATATGACCCTACTTTGATTTGCATTCGAGGTAGAAGCATGACTATTCTACCTATTCTAATCAAAAGAATTGTTCCAATAATTATGTTTAGGAGTTCTACCATTATTCAAAGTTTAATATTATAGTTGAGGAGCTATATTACCTTGATCTTGATGTCTCTCCAAAGTCACGACTTTTTTGGTCACTTTCTGCATCACAGAGAAGCTATCTTACAACTTCTTCTCTTAGCCTTGCAATCTTTTATCTATGTTCAACATCACAAACTATGTCATCTCATTGATTTCATCCATTCCATTTAAAGATGTGAAAGCTTGAGCTACTAAAGCAAGGGGTTGTGAGATAGAAGTTGTGGGAATAGAGGCTATTGTTGGTTGATGATTTGGGATATGAGGAAAGAAAGGCATAGGAAGCCTTGGAACTAACATTCCTCCTTGTATCAATATGTTTTGTGCCCTTATTTGTATTTCATAAACATAAAGTAAGGTATTTCCTCCCATGGTTTAGATTGTAGTGGAAATGTCACTATTAAAAGCTCTGAGGTAATGCAAGAAGGCATTACTAGGGGTAGGTTTCATTGATGTAGGTATTTTGTCCCATGTCTTTTAAAATATATAGTTAAACTTAGTCATACATTCATGGGGGGCTTTTTATAGTAGTTAGTTATTCTAAAAGTGACAAACAGTCACTTTTATCCTCAAAATGTTTAAATAGTCCTACTCCTAACCCATCCCAATCCATTATAGAACCATGTGCTAGACCCCTATACCATTGTAGGGCTTTTCCTTTTAAAGATGAAGCTAGGATTATAATGGCCACATAATCTTCTATAATACCATGGATAGTGCACACATTTACAACCTTTTGAATGTGTTCTAAGGGAGAGATGGAAGTTTCACTAATGAATTTAGGTATATTTTTATGTGTAGCTACTAGTCTGTCATGTCTTTGGGCCAACAAAAGAGGACTTACACCATTAAAGCTAGAAAATGCATGAGCTCTAGCCATATAAGCATGCAATCTATTAATATGATCTGATGGTGTTCTAGGTTTCAACATCTCACAATAGGAGTGGAGATTGATCTTTTAGGTGTATGTATTTCCTCTACACTCCTAATTGGTGATAGAGACAATCTAGACTTTCTTCTTCTAAGATTTGAAAATTAAATCCTTTGATACTAAAATTTACCTCTAGAAGATACCCTTGTTTTAGCATTGAGCATGAATCATAGCAACTTTGGTTTGGAACTAGATATGAAGGGTTTAGAGTCACCAAGTGATTTATGGAGAAGGGGGTTCTTGAAAGCATGGAATACTAAGAGAAACACTATTTTCTTAGTATCAACTTTAAATTATTCTATTTTTAAACTAGTAGGCTTTGAAATATTCTTAATATTGTCCCACTTGGCATGCCAAAAACTATTGTCACAAAATTTTGCACCATTGTCCAAAGTTTTTACCTAAGGAAAACCTTGTGAAACATGGAAAAAACCTCCAAGCTATGGGACTTGATGATCAAAATTGAACATGCATATTATATTAAATAATATTTTATTATTGCTAATGACTTTTCAATTTGGATTTGTCCATTCAACTTCTAATAAGAATATAGATGGAGTGACCTTTCAACTTCCATGAAGATGTATAAAGAGGCTCAAGTCAAATTCAAGGAGTAAGAATGATATGGAGAGACAACCCTTTTGCTGAGATTACCAATTTTTACTAGATCTTATATATGGAGTTCATGGGCATACATCTCAACCATGGGATTTCCCAACTCCTATAGAGTTCATGGACATACATCTCATTCACAAGATAGCCCAACTTTTATGAGCTTGGACACACAACTCCTCCAATGGTTTATCCAAATTTGATTGATTTGCAGGCATACATCTCACTTATGAGATTGTCCATAATTGTATGAAATTTGATTTAATATTATGAGTAAATTGAATGATTGATATTATTTATTATCTATTTACAATACCATTATTTCTTTGTTTGGTATTGTCCTTTGAATTGACAAAACAATTCAGATCAGTGGTATCAAAGCTTAAGATTTCAATGAAGAAGCCAAACACAAATTCATAGAAGCTAGAAGATATTTATTCATGTTCATCCCACCAAAGTTTTGATTCTAACTAGCTAGGATGGAATTAAAAGCATTTCTAAACCCAGTCAATCCATGGGCAGACCAAAAAATTGAAACCTTTCTATGAGTGAATGTGCGATCATTGGGATCCAAAGGCCTTGCCAAGGTAGTTGGTGTATATGAAGCTACATTCTTCTACTTTTGATTATTTGTAGCTCTATTATAGTGCATTTAATAGCCATCAATAATATTATTAGGCTCCTCCAATGCCTTCTTAGCACCTTCCATGGTCTTATATATAAAAAAGAGAAAGCCCCCTAGACTTCCTAGACTATTTATCAAACCTCAGTGGCCCTTCTTCAACCTTTCTATACTTTGAAAGAAAAAAAACTAAGTAGTTTCTCCACAGGCATATCAGTAGGAACTTTACTTACATAAATCTTGTATTTCATGGGATCATTAATTGAATACTATGACACGGGACCCATGAAAGCCATTTGACAAGTGGTCATCTAGCTCTCAATTTTCTTGCTCAGCTCCTTCAAAGCCCTATGTGTAGCATCCATATGTTTGAAGGTCATGAAAATATAGCTTTTTAGTTTCTCGATTGCCTTGTCCATTATAACTAAGCATTCCTTGAGTTTTCCATATTTAGAAAACACAAATTTTAGGGTTTTGGAGGTAGTGTTCCAGTCGAGGCTACAGATGAAGACTTCTAATGAACTAGATCCTTGTTAGTGATATTTCTAATTTTGGGAGGCCAACCCCTTATCAAACCCTAGGACATTCATGGGGCCTTTCCATCCACCCTTATTCTCTCTCCCACCACATAATTGGCTTCTCAAATACATCAAGAAGTTAGAAAGTTTTCCTATCAAACTAGTCTTAAAGTGGTGGTTTCATATGGAGGTACTCTAATATATCAATAGATCGATGAATTGGTAGAATCATTATTGATAGAATATCTGTATTCTATCTCAAAGATGATAAGACAATGGGGCCCATTACCTCATAAGAGGGGAGGAATTATCAAAATTGAACATGAATATTTTATTATATTATATTATATTATTGCTAATGAATTTTCAATTTGGATTTGTCCATTTGGGTTCTAATAAGAATATAGATGGAGTGACCTTTCAACTTCCATGAAGATCTATAAAGAGGCTCAAGTAAAATTCAAGGAGGGAGAATGAGATGGAGAGACAACTCATTTGCTAAGATTTCCAATTGTATTAGATCTTATATATGGAGTTCATGGGTAGACATCTCAACCATAGGATTTCCCATCTCCTATAGAGTTCATGAGCATACATGTCATTCACATGATAGCCCAACTTTTATGAGCTCAAACACACAACTCCTCTATGGGTTTGTCCAAATTTGATTGATTTGCAGGCATACATCTCACTTATGAGATTGTTCACAATAGTAT
The DNA here is from genome assembly GCA_028749045.1 of Cupressus sempervirens. Lineage (NCBI taxonomy): Eukaryota > Viridiplantae > Streptophyta > Pinopsida > Cupressales > Cupressaceae > Cupressus > Cupressus sempervirens. The sequence continues at coordinate 774,277,018 of CM053793.1, forward strand.
AAAATTTTATTTAATCTCATGAGTAAATTGAATGCTTGAATTTAAAATATCATTATTTCTTTCTTTGGTATTGTCCTCTGAATTGACAAAATAATTCAGATCACTTGACCTATGAGGTTGAGTCTCTAAAGAAGGTTAGCTTCCTTTACTATTAGGGTGCACCTAACTACACTTGGAGAGGGAGAGGAAGAAGGAATGCATGAAAAAAAATATATCTACTCTAACCTAAGGGGTGATGCACCAAAATAGAGTGTTTGAACCTATCTCTACTCATGAATGCATAGTTAACCACTTATAACCTTAAAGAATACAAATTTAGATCTTGCTTGATTCAACAACCACATGTAGATCATACAACAAAAGAATGCTATAGGAAGAGACTTCACTTAATATCATTCAAATTCCAAAAGTAAATACAATCATGCAAATTTTAGAATATAGATAAAATAACATTAACTAGAGCTAAAGAGAACTTGTATAGTGTGTTAATGGCTAAAAGAGACTTAGAGAGGATTACAATGGCTCAAAGGCATGAAAAATTATAGTAGTACGCATAGAAGTGATACTAGAGAATTAGAGAAATATTAACCCTTACAAAATTTACAAAATCTATCTTTATAGCGCAAGGATAACTAGGATATTTCTAACTAAAGTTTCTTTACAACCACTACCATTAAGTTCTTAGAGAATAATCAAGATGATTCCAATAGTAAATTTGATTAGGTACACTTGTAGAGGCATGAAAATCATGGAAACACTAACTGGAGAAAACCTTGAAGTGATGGAAATGACACCATTCAATGCTAAAATTCCTAAAAATAGATGATTATATGGTGAGAAGGGTTCCATTTGCATCATTTAAAATCAAACATTAAGTTGGAGTGGTTGGGATCGATCAAAAATATTAGATCATGTAAGAAACCCTATCTTTCCTCATTTCTAGCTTATGAAATTAGCAAGTTTAGCATGTCAACCTAGTCAAGAAACTAGAAACCTCTATGTGGACCAACCATATTATTTCCTTTTTCCATATCATGGAGTCTTTGTGTTTCTAATCACATCATTAAATAATTGTGCCACCCATTAAAACTTTACTACGGAAACTTACAATATTGTTGATTTTAATCGTGATGTCAACCTAACTGTGCCTGCTAGGACACATGGAAAATCCTCACTATATCGCTATAGCTAAAGATCAATCATTTTCCCATAGCAACATAATGAGAGATGTCAATCTTCCTCCATCTAATAGCCTTGAAGGTACACCCAACCTGTTAGTACACCAGCCAATAGAAACATGATTTTTTGCCAACCTATCTAACACTAACCCATCGAACCATGGCCTATAAAAGGAAAGGACTAACCTACCACATGAAAAGTGCTTGCTATGTCACATGAAGTAACTACCTTGAAATTTTCTATAGTGACATAGTGATAACCATAGATGATCCTTAATCTGATGGCGAGTAAAATGTACTGAAGGAACTAGCCTACACCTTGCATAATCATTACCTTAACCAATGAGAAACCAAAAAACTACCATCATGCTCTCACAACTACCCAGCTTCTCTGATAGGAAAGGGGATCCACCTAGCCCTCCTTATGCTGTATGAAATAACTACCTTTCAACTTTGCATAGTGACATAGCAATCATCATAGATCATGAAAAGATTTGATGATGAGGAAATTGTGGGCCCGTAAAAATGTGACTTAACAAAAATTAGAAATATTATAAGGTTTTTTATTTAATTTACTTCATATTTACATGGCATTGTTTAATATTAAAGGTGGGAAGTGACCATTTAACATTTGAATTCAAATGTGGCAATTTTGGTGGGAAGGAAAATTTGGCCAATAGACACATTGTCTCAAAGGATGGTTTAGCCATTGATCTAGAAAGAACAAAGAAAATACTTTCTCTTTCCCTTCCTAGTCATAAGAAAGGTCTACAAAGTTTTATTGGTAGAATAAATTTTGTGAGGAGGTTTATCCCTAATTTAGCTACCATGGTAAAACCTCTTATAGTCATGCTTAAGAAGAATATTTTCTTTTCATGGACCAAGGAAGGGAAGGTGAGTTTTGGAGAGATCAAATTAGCCATAACCTTAGCTCCTACTCTCATCAATTTGAATTTTGAGAAGGACTTAATTCTTTACACCTTAGGATGTGAGTCAAGCATTTATATTGTCTTGACTCAAACAAATGATAAGAATTAAGAACAACCTATTCCCTTCTTTAGTGAAGGGGTTAAGGAATATGAAAATAAATATATTTATGTAGAGAAGCAAGCCCTTGCAGTAATAAGAGCTTTGAATAAATTCAAACACCTTTTGTCTTATAACAAGATTCATTTATTAGTACCCCATGCCAGTGTAAAGGACATTCTTTTAAGAAAATATTAGTGATAAGAGAGATGGGTGGATCACTAAGGTGATGGAATATGATGTGGACATCTAGTTTACCAAGTTAGTAAGAGGGAAAGGATTGTGCAAATAGATGATCTCATCTTAGGATTTAGATGAGGAAGCTTCCATCATATTACTAGAATAGAAAGAAGAAAGAAATGATAATCCAAGGAGATGGATAGATGACATTAAGACATTCTTAACAAGAAAAGGAAATCCTTAAGGGCTTGGTAAGGCTAGAAGGAGGTAGTTCAGATTATTGTCAATCCCCTATGCTATAATTGATGCCACCCTATATAGGAGAGACTTCAATGGAGTCCTATTGAGATGCATTGATACAAACCAAGCTAAAAGAGTGATCAAAGATCTTCATAATGGTCCTAACGGTGGCCACTTTTCAGCAAGGACAACTATAATGAAGATCATGGGAGATGGTTACTACTAGCCATCCTTGTTCCATGATTGTCACAACTATGTGAGGAAATGTGAAAAATGTGCTTTCCTTTTAGGTAAATAGAGGCTTGTAGCTCTTCCTCTTCACCTCATTCAAGTAGATCAGCTCTTTGCTCAATTAGGATTGGATTTCATAGGCTCCATCAATCCTCCTTCTAGCTTTGGTCACAAATGGATCCTAAAGGCTATAGATTACTTCACCAGATGGATAGAAGTAGTTTCATTAAAGGATGCCATAAAATCTTCAATTTTTGAATTCCTTGATGGAATTGTGATCAGGTTTGGTGCCCCTTCAACTATTATTAGGATAATGCAAAATCTTTTCTAGGAGTTCAGATTTGGGCATGGGCACTTGATCATAATATCTACTTGAGCACAACCTCAAACTACTATCCTCAAGGCAATGGATTGGTTGAGTCATCTAACAAAAATATAATTAGTATTATCAAAAGGACTATAGAGGATAACCAGAGGTGTTGATATCAAAAGTTGAAGATATCACTATGGGCTGATAGAATAACACCTAAGAGGGAAATTGGAAATTCACCCTTTATGTTGGTATATGGTAGGGAAGAAAGGCTTCCAATTTCATTAGAATTTTTTTCCCTAAATCTAGCTCATTAGGTGAGGCTAATTGAAAATGATGCTATTTCTATAAGAATGGTAGAGATGATGAAGCTAGAAGAGAAAAGAAACTAGGCCATGCAGACCATAGGAGCACATCAGTAATAGATGAAAAAGAGCTTTGATAAGAAGGCTAAAGTCAGAGTTTTTAGAGAAGGTGACCTTGTGCTCAAGTGGGATATAGATAGGGAAAAAATAGGGAGGCACTCAAAGTTTGATGCACTATGGACTGGTCCCTATGTGATTATCAGTTGTAAATAGGCCAATGCTTTTCAATTAAGAAGGCCTAATGGTGAAATTTTTCCTATTCTAATTAATGGGATATATCTTAAGTCCTAATTTTGATAAATATGAGCATTTGAAGTATATAATTAGGTTAGTTTCCTTCATGTGGTTTCCTATTTTTCAAAAAGTGCATGAGCACATGTGTTTTTATAGAGGTTGTAGAGGATTTTGGTTCCTAGTTTCAATTGCAGAGAGACAATTTTGATGTTCCTAGGCATGTTTTTTTCAATTTTAGGGTTTTGTTGGGTAGATTCTCATGGTTTCTATGACTTTTTTACCTAGTGTATGTACAAGCTACTTGTCTATGCATAGTTGGCTTGCACCCCCCTAAGTCACCAAATTCGTTTGTCATTTTTGCCTTCCCAAAAAAATTGCCATATTTGAATTCAAACATAGTAATGTTCACATATTTGAAAATTCAAATAAAATGGGGACAAAATACCTTATACTAAAACCTTAGGTTATACTTTAATTCCTAAATTAATACATACTTTAATATTTCCATAGGCTCGTAACTTCCTCATCATTAGATCTTCTCATGATCTATGGTTGTCGCTATGTCACTTTGCAGAGTTGTAAGGTAGTTATTTCATGTCACATAATCATGGCTCGAAGTGTGAATTTTAGTAGACCCCTTTCCTATCAAAGAACATTGGAAATTTTATTATTTCTAATTTGGTGAGGTGATGACTCTACAAGGTGTGGGCCAGTTCCTTCAGTGCATTTTACTCACTGTAAGATCAAGGATCATCCATTTTCATCACTTTGACACTTTACAAAGTCTATGATGCAGAGCCCACTATATTTACCTTCAAAGAAACTTATTTCAATTTATGGAATTAAAAATATTCTGGTACACCCTCAAGGAACAAAGAACATCTAAAAGATTTCAACAAAGAACCCTAACATTATACACCAATAAAGACAACATTTTCATTCACACAATCAGATTTCTATGTCTGATTACATTATTTGTAACTTTCATTCCTGAACTTTTCTTTCCAAATCCTTTGGTGATTTTTTTTTAAATTAGGAATAATAAAACATTTTAAAATATAATACTCATCCAATAAACCAATTACAAGTTATGGTCTTTTTATCAAGACCCATTTTCTCTGTCATAAACCAGAAGTAAAAACAGTAACCCTGTCTAGGGCATCAAATATATGTTACAAAAAAAATTCAAATAACACCAAACCATTTCCACAATATCAACTTGTGATTCTAGTTTCCAAATCTGTAAGAAATTTATTTTTTCTATTCATAAATCATTGTATAAGATCAAATCTTTGTCTGCAACACCATTGAAGGCATTTTAAAAAACTAGTTTTCACTAAAATCTTCATAACTTTCATAAATCTAAATGAAAATGATTCAAACTAATTGAAAATGAAATAAATTTCACATATATTTCCAAATAATATTATTATGGGTCCTGAGTCTCCAAAATGTGTCTATGCAACATGCTGCAATATGGTTGTATTCAGGGAATCTCAAATCTGCAAATACCCATTTTCACAAAAATGATCATAACTTATTCATTTCTTCATAAATTTGAACCAAAAAAAAATCATGAGAAGGAGGATTCATCATTACATCTATCTGTTACTATATTACATGGTTTCTAGGCTATACATGGCTATACAAGGCATTGGAACAACACTAAAACTAAAACACCAATCAAAACAACAACAATGGAATGCACAAAAAATGTATCAAAATATTTCCTCTTCTCAAAAATTGATTTGGTTCAACCATAAAATGGTATTTATATCTATTTGATATTTATAAACCTTCTTAAATACCTCCAAGACCAACCATATACCTTTTTACATCATTTTTGTATTATTAGTAACTTTCTCAATCTTGCATTTTACAACTTTGTATGCAACTTTTACATTTTTGACAAAATGGCTTCATACCCTTTACAACTTGACCCAAATAAAATATAAATGACTCAAATGGATTCAAATATCTCAAATAATAAATCTTAACTTTCTCATATTCTTTTACTTTAGGTGCTCCTACACCATACTCCCAACTTTGAAAAGTTTCCAAGTCTCTTGGAAACATGGAACCAATAACCTGCAAGAAAAAAATTAGACCAAAAATATTGACCTTCACCTTTGCTTGATACTAATCAATTGAGTTTTGGCCATGCTTTTTTTATTATACTTATTTCAATGTAGGTGATGAAGAAATAAAATTGGAGAGGACATAAATTTGTTCTTAATAGGTTCATATTCTCAAGAAAAAGAATTGAAAGACTAAAAGTGAAGATGAAGAGATCTTTGAAACCCTATTTCCAAGAGGACTTGGAAAAATTTCAAAGTTGGGGATTATGGTGTAGGATAACCTATTCATTAGATATTTCATGGATAAAATCATATTTTAAATTTTATTTAATATATTTTTAATGTTATGTAAGAAATTAAATACCATTTGGAGTTCATTCAAATTATTTTGTAAGGCTATAAAAGCCATTAAAATCACAGTGATCTATGAGGTCTTAAAAAATGTTAAGTATGCAAAACAACTCAAATATATCAAAATAGAGTGAAAATAGTTTAATTGGAGTCTTAAATTCATATTTATCATATTTCAATGGTTTAGGAAAAGTTTGAAGTCATTTGGATAATAATTGTAAAAGTTGTTCAAAAGTTGCCAAAATTGTAATAACAACTTTTACAACTTGGTGACAACTTTTTAAAAGTTTTTTTAAAGGTGTTAATGGGTAGTTTTTTGTTTTTTGGAGAGTTTAATATGATTTAAAATTATATATATTTGGTCTCCAAAATATGAAATTGTAAGTTGGAGAAGTTGGAGGAAGGATTTGGAATAGAAGAAAACTTATTTTGATGTTGTATATTTCAGTTTTCTGGTTATTTTTTCCTACAATTTCTCTGATGTTTTGGACTCATTTTGAATGGTAAAGATCCAAAACTTATATTTTCAGAAATTTATATGAGTTAGCTTTCATTTGGTTTTGTTTTGGCTTATTTTCATTATTTTTGGAAGAGGTTATGGCCGTTTTAGTGAAGACTAGTCAAATTCTGTCACAATATGAATAATTTTGAGAAAATTATAATAACTTTTATTTCCTTTCTTGTATTCGGATATAACTTGGAGAAAATAGTGGTAAATAACTATTATTAAGTCTAAAAACATGGATTTGTTTCATTCTTTCATTTATGGAAGTTACTAATAATTGATTAAGGGTTTTAAATTCTGCCCTAGTTGAGAAATTGTTCTTAAAAGATGCAACATTCTTGCATTCATTTGATTAGTTGGAAAAGAATATGAATGTGAATCCATATATATAATTATAGAGTTTTCTAGAAGGCCCATATAGCATACTTCTATTGCTCTCTCTACATAAGTTGCAAGGTAGTTATTTCATGTGACATAGTGATAAGTTGACACGTGGATATGGGTCGTGTTTCCTTTTGAGTTGCAAGTGATGTGAATAAGGTGTTAGATGAGTTGGTTGGTACCAAGATTCCTATTGGTTGATGCACTAATAGGTTTGTTAAATTTTTGAGCTCATTAGATGGTGGGAGATTAACATCTCTCATTATGTTACTATAGGAAAACGATTGATCTTTAGCTATAGTGACATAGAAACAATTTGTCCCATGTCTTGGTGGGCCTAGTTTGGCAAGTGCAGTTAGGTTGACATCACAGTTAAGTCAGCAATATTGTAATCCATCACCATCAAGTTGTATAGGGTGACAAGTCTAGTTAATGATGTGGTCAAAACACATGAATACTCCATGAGGTGGAAAAAATAAATAATATGATTGTTCCATATGGCTCATCATGGTTATAAGACTTTGTTTAAATGTCAACCTTGCTGATTTATAAGATAGAAGTGAGGAAAGATTGGGTTTTCTTGCAGAATCCAATTTTTTTGATCAATCCCAATCACTCCAAGTTAATTTTGGGTTTTAAACAATTTAATCCCAATCCCAATCAATTTTGGGTTTTCTTGCAAAATCCAATTTTTTTGATCAATCCCAGTCACTCTTCATACCATCTAATCATCCATTTTGAGAAGTTTTAGCATTGATTGACACTGCTTTTGTCACTTCAAGGTTTGCTCCAATCAGGGTTTCCATGATTTACATGCCTCTGCAAGTGTACTAAATCAAATTTACCATTGGGATCATCTTAATTATTCTCTGAGCACTTGATAGCAATGGTTGTAAAGTAACTTTAGTTAGAAATATCTTAGTTATGCCTAAGATATAAAGGTAGATTTTGTAATCTTTGTAAGGGTTGATCTTTCTCTGATTCTCTAGTATCGCTTCTACACACACTACTATAATTTTTCATGCCTCTGAGCCATTGTAATTCCTATGTTGAGTCTCTTTTAGCCATAAATACACTATGCAAGTTCTCTTTGCCTTTGGTTAATGACTTTGTCTATATTCTACAATTTGCATGATTGTATCTACTTTTGGAATTTGAATGATATTAAGTGAAGTCTCTTCCTATAGCATTCTTTTTTTGTCTAATCTACATGTGGTTGTTGAATTAAGAAAAATTTAAATCTATGTTCTTTGAGGTTATAACTAGTTAATTAAGCATTCATGGCTAGAGATAGGGTCAAACATTCTATTTTGGTGTGTCACCCTTTAGGTTAGAGTAGGTAGATTTTCATTCATGCATTCCTTCTCCCTTTTCCTCTCCAAGTGTTGTTAGGTGCACCCTAATAGTAAAGGAAGTTGGCCTTCTCTGAAGACTCAATCTCATAGTTCAAGTCCCACATTTTGGAGGTTATTTTCATGTTTCACAAGGTTGTCCTTAGGTAAAATGTTTAGACAAGGGTGCAAACTTTTGTGACCATACATACGTCTTTTATTTTTACTATTTCAGGTTCTGATACTGCAACAATGTGGTTTTCACCACTAGACCTTCTATTTCTTTTCTTTTCTATTATGTGACTAAGATATTTGATGTTATCTTCAGTTATGTTGACACTATGTTGTCTAGTTGAAGATGTTACAAGTTTGATAGTGTTTAAGTAGTAGGAAAGATCATAGTCATTTTGGAATGTAGGGACTTCACTAGATGCATTTGAATTCTAATCTATGAGCTCGAGATAGGTGAGTGAAAGAGATTTGGCAAGTTTGATGGTGTTTATAATATGGTCACCAAATTCTTGAATAAGAAATTCAAGATGTAGAGTAGTTTAGTTTGTAAGTGTGTTTGAATTCCTTTGAGTACTAATGTCATTAATTGAAGACTTTATGACACTAGTTGGGTGAGACTCATCTAGCCTAACCATAGTTGATTCACCAAAATTGATCTAATTTTCATAAACATGAACTTGATCTATATCATTTTCTATAGTTGCTTTTGAGAGAGACTCAAATTCATACTCTCAAGAATCTATACTACATGGGGACAAACTATAGAATTCCCCAACAGTTATAGGGACAAAGTCTCCTTCATCATCTAGATTTTTACAAAGTTTCTCAATGACTAAAACATGACTAGACACTCCTTATTCTTGTTGGATATGGGGAGAATTAGTAGCATTTTCATAAGAGTCACTATCACCATCCATAGTGTTGACACATGGTACAAATTCATCTAGTTCTGGGAAGAATTTAGCAAGATCAACAAGAATTGGATAAGGATAAGGATCCTCATCATCAATTCCATCCTCATGGTCATCTAACTCAACTTGTGACTCATGGTCAAATGAACTTTCAAGTTATGGTATATACTTGTTAATTCCTAGATGGAAGAGAATTTTCTTGAAGCCTAGACCAGATGTATCTTGAGATCTTCTAGCTATCACTTTGACAAGATCAATTAGACCATTTCTGTTGCATCCAATTGGACCATTCCCCTTATAGCCAAAACATTTCATGAGTTTAAGGCCTAGACCATACTTTCCTAGAGTAATTTCATGAGACTATTCCGTGAGGTCAATTGGAGTCTCCTCTTTGTATATCCATGCAAGAATGGCTCTAGTTTAATCTTCCTCCTCTAGAGGTACAATATCTTTAATAGAGGTACCAATGTATTTATTTTGAAGTGTTAGCACAAAAGGTCTCTTCACTTTAGATGGTCTACCATAATGATGGGGAGACTCAGGAAGAGATGTCAAAGACAAAACCAATTCTATGTGATATTCACCCATCCCAATTTCTTTCAACTTGAGTGACTACTTGATTTGTTTCAGCTTATCATCATGGTGATCTATAGATTCTCTATTAGTAGTTACAAAGCTCTTAGTAGATTTCAACATGTTACAGGTGTAGCTAGTATTTGCAGGGATAGTGACTTCAAAGCCATGATACATTGATGGTAAGTTGAAGGCATAGCTTGCATTTCATATACCTATGGTATTCCTAGCAGGATGTTGTATGCTAATGGAATATCAATGACTTGACTAGTAAGATCCCTTTCTATAGGACCAACTCAAAGAGGCAATAGAACAAGACCTAAATATTTGATCTTGACTTCCTCATATTCCTTGATGGTTATCTTATGAAAAGGGTTAATGGACTCTTTAAAATAGCCCAATTGTCTAAGAAGGGTAGCAAAGACAATATTTAAACTAGCTCCATTTTCAATGAGCACATGGTGGCCATGTTTCTGGTATATCATGACTTGAATATGTAGTGGTTGGTTATATAGATGACTCAGTAAATTGTCATCCTCCTTAAAGAAGGACCTATAGTAAGTTGAGTTTAGACGACCTACCATAGATTGGAACCTATAAAGGTCAAGATATTGAGGTACATTTGCCTTAGTGAGGGATTTTTCAAGGATCTTCGAATGAGCAAGTGAGATTTTGAGCAATGCAAAGTTAATGATTTGAGCATTTGTTCATTGTAATTTATCAAGGATACTATAGCTAGTAGCCACAGAAGATGTTATAACTTTTGTACCTCTACCAGATTGACTAGCAAGAGGTTTTTCTTTGTGTTTTTCTAACTTAGGAGTAGAAGGCATAGGTTCTTTGAGTACTATCTTGGCACAAGAATGCATAATAGCATTGGCACAAGATTATGATGGATTTTTGTTAGATGTGTTGGATGTAGCACCCCTTAAGACAAATGGTGTCTTAGGTTTAATGTTGTCTTGGTTTCCCTTAGTGGTGATGACATCACAATACTCATAATCCACAAGTTTAAACATGTTGATTACATTATCATCACTAGAGTACATATAGTTGACCTTTTTATGAGGTTTCTATTTTAAGTTTTCTCCTTTTCCATAAGACAAGACTGGTTCCTTGAAAGCCTTGTGATCTGACTTCTTATTATGTTCATTTGCAACAATGTCACCATCATAAATTAAGTCTTGAACTTTGTAATGTACGTTGATGCAATATTTGGTTTTGTGACCTTTTTTCTAATGGTATTAGTAAAATGTAGTTTCATTCCACCATGGGGGTTGTGGTTGTGGATCATAAGGACAAGAGTTATCCAATGGAGAAATGACCTTGTTTTGTAGCAAGGTCTTATAGACCACATCCAGAGGTTCACCAGGAGGTGCATATTCTCATTTTTGGCATGTAACCAAAGATGAGTTCTTTGGTTTGTTTCCAAATGCCTTATTGTTAGGAAAAGGTTTGTCAATGTTTTTAGATTCTTTGAGATTGTCTATAAGATTTAAAGCTTCTTTAGCAAGCTTAGGAGTAATGTTGTTAATGACTCCATCATGTATCACCTCTTAGTTCTTATTCACATACTTAGATTTATCCTTATTAGAGGTTGATCCTTGTTGGTGTCCTTTTGAAGGGTTATCTCACCCTTTTTGACCCTGAACTCCTCTATTCAGATAGCTTGTGTGACCATGTCTTCAAAGGTGCATGGACCTTGAAGTTAAGCTCTATACCCAAAGTCAGGTAAAAGATTATTCATTAAGATGTCAAGATCCTCCATTTCAAGGATCTTTAATGGATATTTGGTGTATAGTTGTCTCCACCTTTGGAGGAATATGAGGAAAGGTTCCCCAACCCTCTATTTAAGGTTAAACAAGTCACGTATGTTAATTGGATGTTGTATGTTGTGTGAGTAATATTGAACAAATAGGTTAACAATCTCATCAAATGTTTTGATACTAGTAGGTAATCATGAAAACCATTCCATGGCTTGACCACCTAGACTTCATGGGAATAGACACATGAGATATGTTTGATTATGCATAAATTCCATAGACAAAGCACCAAATTCCCACAAATGATCTTGGGGATCAAAAGTTTCAAATTATTTATCATACTTGGGTACCTTAACTCCTCTTGGAAAAGGAGGCACATCTATATGCTTATCAAAATGAAATGGACAAAGAGTGTCTAAGGTGTATTTTTGTAGGTTTTTCCTTATCACACATCATTTGGGCTAACTGTTCTTGCATGATCTCTAGCTAGTTTTGAAACTTAGACATTTCATTTTCCTCTTTAGGTGTAAGGATTTTTTTGACATTAAAGTGATGAGGTAGCCTGGCTCCCTCTTGAGCGAGTTTGAGAAAGCATTTCTCTTTCTCTTTGTTAAGAAAGATCTGCATGAGTTTTTGGAAGTGTTTATCCTTATGACATCTTTTGATGTGTTCAAAAATTATCCCTTTGTTTTTCTCATTCTCATTAGTGAAAGGTTCTTTATGTCTTTCATTCCTTTGGTGATCTTCTTCTCTACTATGTTCTTTGAGTTCTTTGTCTTGATCAGCCATGTTAGGAATGTAATAATTTTTAGTGTATGTTGGTTGAAAAGGTTGTCTGAATAAGAATTCAGCTATGTTGTTTGGAGATGTATGACCTTTTCTAGTTTTGGGATTCTCTTGATAGAAGAGATTCCTATTTTGTTGTAAGTTTATGGAAAATATTCTCTAAACACAAGGGATCTAACTGGCAAAGGAGATTGTGAAGACTCCTTACTAGATGTACTGGATACAAACCATGTATAAGCTAAGAAGTGGCTTTTTCCATGATTAGGACCCCTAGCTCTATCTCATGTAATTCCATGGAGATGAAACACATTTCCACTCCTTTTTGTAATAGTCATAGACAATGACAAAAACAAAAAGCCTAGACAAGGACCACACTAGAACATAGCCTCAAGGTGAGATAAGAGTGTTGTATACTTAGGTACAAGTTGCTTGAGTAATGGATAGAACAACCAAGATTTATGACTATCATGACACAAAGTATGAAAAACACAAAAGGACAGAATAGGATAACTGAGTGAGGAGACTAGTTCATGTGTAGATCGCAAGTTGACAACTAACCAAGAAGTCACTACTTGATATTGTTTAGAGATATAGAAGTGATAAAATGTTGTACACATAGATCAAACTTGTAGTTTTGATAACTCCAACATAAAAATTTAATATTTTTAGGACAAGATCCCTTGAGAGGATTCATAGGGAACTATGTGAGGAAGCATAGTGAACTAGGCAAAGTTTTAGAACAACAATTTTGGACTAGTTTTCTCATGAGAGGACTTGCACAAAGTTGTGCAAGGATTTAACAGTTTGACTAAAAGATAGGATTTTGGCATCAGTATACAATTTTTGGAAAAATATCACATGGAGATTTACAAAAATTTGCACAAGGAATTGCAAAATACCCCATGAGGAAGTGTTGACTAGGAGTTTTCTCATGCAAAAATTCACATAACTGGGTATGAGAAAAGAGACAAACTGGTAGTTTTTTTACTAAACTCAAAGAGATTTCCAATAGTTTCAATAGTTCTCAATAGAAGACTAATTTTTTTTTACAAGGTTTAGATAGATATCATCATATTTTTCAATTTTTGGACATGTCTTTGTTTACAAAGATAGTTGTTTTCAGACACAGGAAGCAAGCAGTAGTCATAAACAATCAAACCAATGACAAAGAAACTCTGAAAGATAGGGGAGTCTTGACCTTTTATTTCCTTGAAATATTTGGACAAGTTTAAAGTATCAAAAAAGATACTCTTTATCCCTATAACCAAAAATAGTAGAGGAAGAAAAATCTTTGTCTCACAACTTATGTGCATGCATTCACCTCACATGGTTGTGTCAGTCCACTAGAGGGCACCCATGTTTTTGGTGTATTCCAAGGACTCAATAACATATACACTAAATGAACACCCTTATGGTAGGGGACAAGCATGTATACCACCTTGCAACATCTAGGTATATGCCTATGGTGCGTATCTATAGGAGAAATTCTTCCCCCCCCTTACACAAAGATTATGCCCCTTTCAGAGGTGAATTAGGTAGAAACTAACTAAGAGGTTTTTACTTGGCTTCCATTCATATTAACCCCAAATGGCTTTATGAATGAAGTTGAGGCCAATAGCTCACACCACCATCTATAAGTGCACACACTCAACTAGCAAGACTTGGACTAGCACTACCCAGTGCAATATACAGAGCCTCTTCTTGATATGTGATATTGGAATAAAGAAGAGGCAATTAACATGGCTTTGGAGTCCTTTGATCAACAAAGCTTCTTTATTATAGTGATTTGGAATCTCCAAAAAAAGGAGTGTGCTCACTTGGGTTATTCCCAAAGGTTAGATTGCTCTAGTAGTCCCTCCAAAGGTTGACTTAGATTGGTGGTTTACATCTAAGAGTCCAAGTTTATGATTTCTCGCATGGGGAAAGAGCATACTACTCTACCTTGTCACCTTACCCAAACATCTAGAACATGTTCATCATCGAGTTAGCTTATCAATCCCAACTTGTCTTATTCTAAGACTTTGATCCCCTAAAAATAAATCATCATCTCTTCATCAAAGGCTTTTCTTGGGAGAACCATTAACTTTCTTGCCTCCCTCAAGTACCATCTTCCAAAGGTGTCTAGGTTTCTAATTTACTCTTTGGCATCACTTCCAAGTAGAAAAGAGTAAACTCCCTTATTCCTTTGTCTAGAGCCCTAAAAAATTCACAAGCCCTATTAAATATGTGTAAGAAAGCAATAAAAAATACACAACATTTTAGTGGGTTTGAATATATTCTTTGAAATGTGTATCTTTTACAAATGTCCTATAGTACAACTATTAGTATTGTTTTAAGGGTTTTTAATAAGGTGTCTTCAACAAGTGTCCCACAAACCACTATTAAGTTGTTGAAAATTAAAAACCAAAAATTAAAATGCTTTAGAGACAACCATTAGTTAAATAATGATGATAAAAATTAAATCTAAAAAAATACATTCTGCATTTACCAATGCCAAATTTTGTGTGAAATCCTACTCAAGCCCACGTGAGAAAATGGCATGTACTGCATGAGAAACTACACAATTACACACTTTTTCATGTGAGGAAGTGTAGTATAGGGAGAAAATTCTTAGTTTCTTTGTGCGAGAATGATATTTTTCACATGAGAGACTGGAGTACTATACAAACGATAGTGATAGAACATTAAAATGTGTAGGAAAAAAGGAACAGATGAGGCCAAAAACTTGATTTTCTTAGGCCCCACGGTGGGTGCTAGAAATGTATGTGGGAAATGTGGGCCTTTATCTTCATACACACTTGAACATGATCATTATTTTAGGGATCATCCTGGAATGGACATGGGGTTTTCCATCTGAAATAAATCCAATAGGTTGATCTATTGCCTCCTAACTAGAATGATTATGCTATTGCTCTTAGATCGAGAAGCTGGCAACTAGAGATCTAGAATGAAGGATTTAGTATCGCTAATTGGGATGCAATACTAAGCTAGAAGGGTTAATCTAGAAATAAGAAGAACAATTAATCTAAATGAGTGCATTTAAACTAAATGAGATTACTATGCAAGAATAATAAAGCTACGCATGTAAATGCTTGAGTGATTAATTCAGCATGAATTTGATGCAATTCAATTGTTCCCCCTTCAAAATGTGGAATTGAGGGGTTCTTAAATAGAATCTAAGAATTTTATTAGTGGTCAAGATCAAATAGAATGGATGGTTGAGATCTATATAAGATTTAGTGAGAATAGAAAGTTTCCTTATGAAAAGGAAGTTAACTGATTTTCTTTTGAGTGGAATAATGAGTTAACTAATTTATTTCCTTTTCTAATTTTTGTCAACTTAGAGTTTCCATTTCTGAACAAAAGAGAACATTTGGAGAATATATTTAATTTAATAAAATAGAATATGACCTCATAAATGGATATTCTTAATTAATTAAATAATTAAACTCAATAATTAAAATGAGGATATATCTTATTAAATGAAATACATTTAATTCCTTAATATGTATTTTAGAAAAAGGGGTAATTTTAATTTAGCCAAAGTGTTAGGACTTATAATTTAATTAAATTGATTAATAGGTTTACCTTTGCTAATTTGATTAGACTTAGGAATTAAATAGAGTATGCAATTAGTGCAAATTAAGGATTTTTTGCATTTGACACTTAGGTCAAATAGTGATTATCATAATCAAAATTGCCTAGTAAAATATGACTTAGGATTGATTGAATAGAATAGAATTGGTTTAGCATGGTAATGTGCCATTTTTGGGGTATTACAAACCTCTTATGCCATAACCACACATCAACAATTTCTACAACTAGACAAGTAGCATCCTCTGTATCAAGGTAGAATAGATTACCTTCACTTTGGTCACCTTTTCCAATTAATTTTCCATCAATATCATATATCTTAGAAATCTTACTCTAAAATTCAACCTTACAACCTGAACTATTTAATTGTGACACACTCAACAAATTATAGTTAAGTCCTTCAATATAATAAGAATTATCACATAAAATATTATATGTGAGTTTGATAGAACCTTTTCTTTTTATCAGGTAGGGTGCATTATTATCAAACCTTACACTATTTCCATCATAATAGTTCAAGGTAATGAACTTACTTTTATCTCCAGTCATGTGATGTGAACACCCATTGTCAATGATCCATCTATCATTCTTATGTACAAAAGAAATCAATGTAGTTGCCTCATTGAAATTAGAATCACCCTTCATTGCAAAATATACCAGTTCATCATCATGATTGTCAAATCCATCTTTAGTTTCTTCTTCAACAATATAAAAAAACTTCATGTCTTTGTCTTTGTATTCTTTGTTGTCTTCATCTCTTCTACTTTTGCACTTGTCTCCACCTCTCTAATTCTTCTTCCCTAGAAATCTAGCACCAATATGACCAACCTCATTGCAATTAAAACACATGATAGGTAACTTACCTTTGAATTTTCCTTTACCTCTATGAAATACCCTTGCTAGTAGTGCTTCAAGTTGATCTGCATCTTCCTCATCTATATCACTCTCACTAGAAACATATTTTACCTTTTTCTTCTTCTTCTCATTAGGTTCCTTCAATGATAGTTTGGCTTTGAAAGTAGATTCAACATTGTTATATTAGAAGTTATCAAAATTAGATAGCTCAAAACTAATGAGCCTACCTACTAGACCTTTAAGAGTTAGATTAGAACCTAGTACACATCTTAGTTCTTGTATTGCAGAAACTCTAACAACATAGATGGTAAGTAGTGTTCTCAAAACTTTTCTTAGTACAATCTCATCATCTATCTTATGAGTAGATCCTCTTATAGCATTAACAATATCCTTTATCCTAGAGTATTATTGAGAAAAATTCTCACCTTCTTGCATTTTCATATCATTAAACTTACCTCTAAGACTTTTAGGTTTGGCTCTTAGAACATTTGGATCACTTCCATAAATGGTGTGAAGAGAATCCCACATTTTCTTTTCACTATCACAACCCTTGATATCATTGAACTTAGCATAACTTAGGGTAGAGGCAATCTCCAACATTGTTTGTTTGTGTTCTTTCATCCTTTTCAAATCTTTAGCAGTTAGGGCTCCAACAAGATCAACATTCTCAATAGCTATGATAGATTTTGCATGATCTCCAAGAGCTCCTAGGTGTAGCTTCATCAAACTTTTCCATGTAGGAAAGTTATCTCTATTAATCTTGGGTACCTCTTCACATCTTGATCTTTTTCTTCTAGTACCTTCAAACTACTCTTAAGAAGATGGCTCTAATACCAATTGTAAGAATTCTTTAGAATAACTAAGATGGGGGTGAATTAGTTATCGATGGACCAAATATACAAATAGAACTTCTCATAGCTTATTGAATCCATATCCATAAAACATATTAATCTTGCATGCATTCATTAGATCATACAATCACTTAAACATGTAGGTTTTTGTCAATCAACTTTGCCAAAATATAAGCATGACACATAACAAATTCAATAACAACTTTGACAAAATGATTTTATGTGGAAACCCAATTTGGGAAATACCACTAGTAACATACTACTCATTCTCACTCTTCTAAAGTGATGCCTTATGAAAGGCCAACCCTATTAAAGGTTATAATGCACACTATTAAATGTGACTTAGTTAGAGGATATCAATCACCCTATTAGGAGTTAGCCTTATTAGAGGACTTTAGATCATTCACTTGGAATGTTACCTAGTTAGAGGATTTACAAATGACTATTAGGTCAACTTATATCCAAAGGATTTACCCTAGACCGATACAATTATTAGAAAGTAATAGTAAGGCTTGATCTAATAACAACTTACAACTCACTTTTTAGCTTAGAGATCTCAGTTTTTAGTCCTCCATTCTTCTTGACTTCCGCATGCATTAGCTTTGATAGCTTGTTCACCCTTCAAGCATGCATACCCTTAAGCCTTCTTTCTTTTCTTGTAAATAGAAATCTCTTCTCCTTGGTCACTAAATGTAGCAACACCCTAGACTCCTTGTCTTCCTTAGGTTCTTGCACTTGACAACCTTTTCTTCTGACCAACCATCTCTATAAATAGAAAATTAAGATATTTTTTCATTCATCCTCTATAGTCCATTTTAGGATTAGGTTGGATTAGGTAGGACTCAATGAATCAACCCATCTTTTCATTTTATTCCCTTCTACAAAATTCTTCTTCAATTCTCTTTGAATTTGCCTCAAAATGGTTAATCTTTATTTCTGTGCCACCAGCTCATGAATCCTATCTTCCACATGGTTCACACAATCCAAAAAATCAAACTTGATAGCTTAGATTCATCAAATTCATAATTTTGACACTTAGAATTAACTTGCTTCTAATGCTTAGTAGATACTGTGTTACTTGACATCCACTATCAAATCACTCCATAGGAAATAAAGTTTATTAGTGGTTAGCATCAACTAAATTTTACTCAACTTAAACTATATTACTCAGCATACATTGAAATTTGACTTTTCTTAGCTCCAACTAATTTTCTTCTCAGCTTACACTAACATTGCTTGGCACCTACTATGCAAATTATTAAGCTTGGTAGACTAAATTTGTTTAACTTGTTCTTCTAAACTTAATTAGTGTAACCATCCTTTGCAACCTTAAGTAGATCATTAATGCAATATAATATCACTATCTTAACTGATCTTTTTACACCTTTTCCATATCATAACTCAACCTTTCCACTGGATGCTATTGTTAACCTCATTTGATCAAATCCTCTTCATCAATCAAACAAATGATAGTACTCAAATCATCTAAGCAATTGTCTTACCAGCAAGTAGCATGTTTGACATCATTGACAAAGAAATGATTGAAATATATTCTCATACTTGTATCAATCTATTTTCAACATGTGCTTGACTCTACGAAAGTTGTAACATTGTAATAATTTTCAAGATTCTAGTTTCACTAAAGTGACATGGTTTTCTACTCCTTGGAAATATTCAATTTTCATAAATTTTCAATCTTGAGTGATATTTTATTCACATGGTGTTGAATTTTTCTTGTGATAATTTTTTTTTCCTAAGACAACTAAAAAAAATTGTAAACAACATGGGAAAGATCCAAGATACAATAGAATGTACCTTATTTTTTAAATGTTGATTGTGTTAGAGTGAGGTTGTCATTGCACCAAAAGATCAATCTCTCAATGCCTAATACAACCACTCAACTTATAGTACACATGAGGTAGTTAAGTCCTTGTCACAAATCTTGAGGAGAGTGTTGAAATTTTTTATAACAATCTCCACCTCAGTGTTACCCGAGGGTCTAAGGATTCAAACCTATGACTAAGATTTGATACCACTTATTTGAGTGTGGTTGTTGTTGCACCAAAATACTGATCTATCAATGCTCAATACAAGACTCAACTTATAGTACATAGGAGGTTCTTAAACCCTTGTCACAAACCTTGAGGGGAGTACTAAACATATTTATAATAGATTTCCAACCATATTACTTTTGAACTTTGAAAACCTAAAAAATATGAAAAAATTCTAATGTTGTACATAATGGGCTAGTTCAGAAGCAATTTGGATTACTTCCTCATACTTATGGAGGGAATATGCCACAGTAGTAGAAACTATGAGATAATTATGGTAGTGCTTAATATAAGTGAAACCAAAATATGAATACATTTATGTCGCCACTAATGCATACTAAATTGTTCAGCTTAAAACATGAATCCTAGAAAAATCATGTACGTATAGTGTTTGACCCCAAAAGGAAAAGGAAAAGGAAAAGAGTAGTATATGTGATAATTAATAAATCTAAATGTAGGTAAAGAAGGATAAACTAATAGAAATTGTATATACCCTAACCTTTTAAATAACTTATATAAGTTCATCATCTTTCTCTTATAGTTTTGAATGGCTTACAAGTCTTGAATGTATTCCAAGCTATTTTGTCCTTTAAAATATATTTTTTCTTTGTGAAGACATAAGATTTGTGAGGTTTATTAGGCTCAAAAAAATATTAGGAATACATTTTTGTTACATTTACCTCTTGCCTTCAAGAATCTTATGTGATTTCATCATCCTTATCTTGTAGTCTTGAATGTTTTTATCTTTCTTTGTGAAGACATAAG